>JARHVA010001046.1:195000-935000 GCA_037957365.1 Torreya grandis | reverse complement strand
GCCCCAATTTCCTTCATATTCAACCATGTTTTACTATTTTATTTATATTTTTTATGACATTGGGGTTGACACATTAGACTTGAACTAAGTCCTGATGTCTCATGTTTAGCTTAGGCTGCATGTTAAATATTCTCATTACATTATCACATTCAGACATTTTCATCATATCTTTACATAACCTATTATCTGAGGCCATAGATCCTATTAAAATATAATTGCATCCTTTTTGTTATAGTGTATATAGGGGAAAGGTACTAGTAGTGACTTGTACCTATCAATAGCCAAACAAGATTTTTGTTAAGGTGTGATCCATTGAATGAACATGTATTATTTTGTATAAATATTAGTGTGTATGTATTATTATAATGTGATACCACAATAGCTTAATTTGCTATCCAAAGTTAGGGACCTTTCCCATATCATGATAGACTTCTCTTTACAATTGAAATTATCGTGACACACCATAATTAGGGAGCTAAATATCAAAAATACACTTACCGATAGATAAAATTTGTTTTTTTGTGTTATGAAAAAATGCATATGCATTACTTAAATTTGAATTCAAAAAATTGGGCCTTTTAACTCAAAAATAGCTTGGATTCCTGAGCCAAAGGTTTGGACCTGTCAATCTACAACCAAGTTCAAGAATTTTCATAGAAAACAAAAAAAATCAACTTCCATCACAAAATACACTATGAATTTCAACAAAAAAAATCAAAAACTTATTACCATGATAATGATCAGTCTATCCTCTTTCCAAATATATGGGTTTTTATAATTTTTGGACTATTTTAAGGGTTCAAACTATGTTTATTTCCAACTATACCTTTTTCAGGCCACTACATGTTGTAAATATACATGCCTATTCATGATTATGTAATTTTTTTTATCCACATAAAAAAAATTATATGGTTACAAACTAGGCCTAATTCTACACACATTCAAAAAAATCATTTTTTTATTTTTTTTGAGGTACTTAGGGTAACCGCATGGCCAGCTGTCCATTTTTTTGTCAATTTTTAAGATCTAAATATTCATTGAAAAAATATAAAAAATATAGTTCATAAACTAGAATATCTTATATAAATATTCACCAAAGGGTTTCCAACAATATTAAAAGGTGCTCAAAAAATAGTGGGCCGCACAGATGTCTATCTAATTTGTTTTCTTTAAAAATAGGAGTTCCTCTTCAAATTTTAGATGTTTGACCTAGTTATACTTAACCATTTTTCAAAAAACTTAGTGTTTTGAAAATTAGACTCAAAATTATAAAATTCATGTTCTTATACCATCTTCAAATTTTGAGTGTAGTCATCTCAAATTATTTATAAAAGTTTGTATTTCTAAAATTTCAAGAAAATCATGTCCATGGGTAGGCCCTTTTTGTCCCCCAACTTTGTACACCCACCCTCCTACTCCCATTATTTTTCCATGGCTTATATTATAATCTATTGTTCATGTTTATAACACTAGATGAGGGTAGATACCTCATCCAACATAATAGAATTAATGTGTTAAACATGTTCCTCCTCAGCCCCCTCTACCTCCCACAAGGTAGGCCTATCAACCAAAGATTATGATATCATTGATCAACTATAGAATAATCAATCTAATATTTCAATTTTAGAGTCACTCTAAATATCACCTATGTATAAAGATGTTCTTTATGAAGCATTATGTAACACAATTTTACCTAGTAACATAGAACCAACTTTATTTCTAATCATTAATACTTTACGATAGATAGAGGAAAGTATCTCTTTCAAAAAGAGGACTTGCCTCCAAAGCATATCATAGATCAACATCTCCCCTTATATATCCAATCTTTTTTTCACAATAAAGTTGTCAAAAGAGTTCTTATAGAAAATGGATCAAGATTAAATATTTTTAATATCTCTTTCTTAAATCTAATAGGTATAAGGACACATAATATTACTTATTCATAAATGAAAATTTGAGCATTTGAGAATGCGTAAATTTCATATAATAGTAAAGTATCATATCCATGTAACACTATAAAGTATGAGAAATATCATGGCATGTGTAATAAATTAAGGTAGATCAAAATTATAAAAAAAAAAGGTCATAGAAAAATATAACCTATAATAATTTCATCTATGGAAGAATATGCACATAACACTAGCATAAAACTACAAATCAGATGATAATCCTATCAACTAATCTATTTTATATTCTTCCTAGTATTTTCTAAAAATAACTTGTTACTATATTTATAAAGTTGTGATCAAGATTGTTTTTGAATTATACATATTTATCATCCTAATTTATTCAATAGTTTCATGAACATTAGATTCGCATAATCAAAAATAGGTTACAACTAGTGTACACCATCCAAGTATGTAAATTTCACAACATGGTAAAGTAACATATCCATGTAACATGGTATAAAGTATGAACAATATCAAGGAATGTGTAATAAATCAAGTTAGATCAACATGGTAAATGTAAATGTTATAAAATTTTATAATCTATAATAATTTTGCATATGGAAGAAGATGCCCCCAATATTGGCATGGCCCTTAGGTATAGACAAGTTCAACATCTATGTATCCATATACCATGTGTGTCTATATTCCCTAATTATCACTCATGTATACTGTGAAATTCATGTGTATATAAAATGGATATGTAATCTACCAAACATGTGATAAATAAAATTTATGAAAAAAATTAACTAGCAATCATGTCATGATTAGGGCCTTTTTTATCTTTTTAATATTTGAATGTTTTTGTACTTTTGAAATTTTTTTGATATATATTTTTATTATTATGTGCTCAAGTGAAAACTAATAAATATAGGGGATGGTAATGAGAAGGCCTTGTATCAAACATCTGAAGGGTCGCCTTTTAGGAATAAGTCATGGGATCTGCATCTATATATGAATATGAATGGTAATATAATAAATGATCTCATTCTGTGATATAACCCTGATCATTATCACTCAGAGTATCTTGTATATGATGATTAACTTGCAGATTTAATGTATCCTTTTCAATCTATTTTATAGTAGGAAAGCATTTTACTGGTGTTTGTTGTGGAACACTCTAAACTATCACTAACTATATAGTCTAGGATGACGAGGAGGAGTCAATATTGGTTGTTGTGAGACTTGGATAACCCTTTGATTTAATATACATTGAACACAAGTCATCTAGGGAATTAAATTACTCTCCTCTAAATAGTCTACATAAAATAAACCTAAGTAAGAGTATAACTGACTACATATAATGATTCAAAGTATGTGCGGTAACTATATATGTACCATGATCCTGAATGGGTATAGAAACTAGTTCTATACAATGATCTTGAGAAGGTATAATAACCAATTGAGGTGGTGTTGTGGTGGATAAATATTTTTTATGGTGGAATAGGGTATTCATATAGAATATCTTACACTATCACCACTATGTTTTAATGTATATATTTAATACATCTATGCATTGATGATGGTATTATGCAAATATTGTGTATCCAAGGGCATCCTAACATGTCAAAACCCCATGTACATGGTAAGACTAGGAATGGAGTACCAACTAATATATGGCCTACCTTAAGAGATAGAATAATGTGTTCTAGGGGATTTTTTCTTTATTTGTCAAATATATTGACTATCTTGGTTTTCTATATTGAATCCTCATGTGTGTATTTATGTTCTATGAGTGAAATGTACAAAATGATTTTGCTTTTGTAAGCATAATACATGTATGCATGAAAATAACCCATGAAACCATAAAAATCAATCATCTATGCCGTAAAAAATTTATTTGACCTATCACTCAAGAATTAAAAATCATTTTAATCATATGAATATAATTTATGAGTCTCTTTCACATCAACTCTAAATGGTTCGTTATCTTTCTTTTTTTGTGTAACATTGTTTACCTACTTTAACCATTGATCTTTAACTACTTGTTTTTATTTTGGTACCTACACTTACATTGAAGATGATGTAACCATATTTTTATTTGTGATTACTTTATAATTTGATATCTAAGTAAACCTCCATGAAAATTAAAATAGATAATCATATTAATGCTATCAAAATTTGCTCCCATTTATTCTAGCCATGATTGTCCCAATGTAACATTGCCTAGTGAAATAGCCTTGTGTACATAAAAAAAAGTGTCAATTTAATTAGTTCTCAAATAATTTGGGATTTAAATATGCCCCATGTCATCCTCATGTGTATGCTTAAAATATTTATCACTATATCTAAAATTCTTAAGAAATCCAATTTGGCATGTATTGTGTTGGTGCTTGCTATTAACAAAAATGTTTACTCTATGTTCACCTCTAATAAAGGATCGAATAACCATTGGCTTCTTTTGAGGAACCACTTGGGAAAAATAGATCCTTATAGCATGTGAAATATAAGAATATCCTCTCCTAATAACTTCTTCCTAATAATCCTGATGAACCATTGGCTCCTTTGTAGGAATGTCTTGAAACATCTTAGTATTTGTTAAATATGTAGTAGAAGAAGATGGAGAAAGGGATTTTTTTGACCTATTTTCAAATTTTATAAAAATTTTAACTCCTATATCCATAAGGTGTTAAATATTTTTTGGTAATACATAAAAAAATTTATTGCCCATTGATATAATCATAATTAAAAAAAGGTCTTGTCCCCACCTGATTCAAGATATTAGGAGGATGATAGTAATTAAAAAGTAATTAGAGCAACATTTTATCAAATAATGTTTGTATAATAATGCTTGGTAAATATTTTAAATTATCAAACATATGGGGTTGATTCATTTTTAGCATAGGTTCCTTCACTTTGGATTTTTCCATGTACACCATGTCATTTGATTATTTCCTTTTATTCAAGACCTTAATTGGATTCTTGTATCTTGAATAATATGTATTTAATTCCACCTCCTTATGAGGATATTAATTCTTAGGTGAAGGTGTCTTTAATCATTCAAATTAGTGGCCTTATGTGATTCACAATTAAGATCAAAGGCATAGTTCAAAATATCCATGTACAATTTTTCAAAAGAAGCATAAAATTTTAAGTGCTCTATATTTGAGTGGAGATAGAATACCTTTACTAAATATAAATTTATTTATAAATTTTAGGGTTGATACATTATATAATGTAATATATTCTTAAATCATAAAATTTAATCTTCAATGGACTCATCACGGCCTTGGTTTATGCCTTGGAGATGTTCTAATGTTAATTTATGAACCTTATACTTGTTAAAATTAGATAATAATATGTCTTTTAACTTATTAAAGTAACATAACGAGCCACTAAGGAGGATATATAACCAATATAAATCATCTCCTTCTATAATTTTTTTAATAAAATTCATCCATCTTTGGAATACTTCCAAAAATATATTGTATACTTAATTAGGTGACTACTAGGATCTCCATGACAATCAAAAACTTTAAATTTAGGCATATTAACAAATCATTTTGGACAATTGGACTCAAATAAATGTCCTATGATAAGTTATAATTTGATGACATTATTATCCATATTAGCCTTACATGATTTATCTTGTATAATGAGAAAAAACACTTGCTTTTGGAGATCACCTATGGCTTGTATCATAGAAGTGATATGGATATCACCTATTTCATACATCATAGAAGTGATATGGATTGTAGGAATAATATTGGTTTTTAAATATTCATTCATTGGTATTATCTCACTACCTACTCTAAACATGGGCATCATATATGTATCATGATTATCATTGCATTGCATGGAATAACATTCTATAGAAGTATCATTCCACACCATGTGGTTTTCATAATTTTTTGTTTCTAAATTAAGATTACTATTTGCATCACATTGTGTGTCAATATAAGCTTAATGTAAAGAGACCTTTTCAATTTCCATTTGAAGATAAGAGATATAAATATTGCAATCATTTGTATAATTTTATTTTTAAGAGAAGGATAAGAAATTTCATTTTATTTTATATTAATTACATCATTTACAATTTTAATATAAAAGGAAGGAACCTCATGACTAATTTCCAATGAAAAATTAGTATCATGTGCTAAGTGAACAAAAGGCATATCAAGATTTCTTATGGTACTAAGAATCATTACATGTAGACATCAAATTTCAAGTTAAATAATCATGACCATTGGAATGTACATCATCTAAACAGGGTACTATTGTATGCTTATTGATATGTGTGACACTAGAAACATTAAGGAATACATGGGATAATTAAGTATTACCTTCTTATTGTATCAGTGAATAATTAATAGAATAATGCAAAGAAGTGGGAGAACTATTTTTTTCTATTTTATAATTAATTTGTTCATTCACTATATTCATCACTATTGTACCAATCTTATTGATTGTCATAATCATAATCATAATCATTTCCTCTAGAACTATATTCATCAACTACATGATTATTGATCACACAAGTTTGATCATTTTTCCATTCATTATCACAATAATAGGGAATGGAATGACTAGAAAAAATAAACTCTAGAGGATGAAGGTTATTTGAGGTTTCACATGGAGTATTAATTTTGAATTTACCAAGCCCTAAAATAGAAATGAGTGAAAATACAAAGCTTACTCCCAATAGAAAAGAAAACATAAGAATACGAGGGTTTAAGGGAAATAAAACCTAGGCATTAGGTCATGTGCAAAATGGGATATCATAAATTAGATTTGTAAACAAATGTAAATATATAAATATGAAACCCTAGTGACATAAGGATGAAAATCTAAGGGGCCATAGAGTTTTTAAGAGGTTGTATACAATAAACAATTTCACCAATATGTTTTACCTATAAGAATATATTATTTAAATCGACCAAGTTGTATGTTTACATTAGTTGAGATTCAATTAAATAGCCTAAGAAAATCCTATAAATAAGGGCATAAAACATATCAAGATAAACTAATATGCTAAAGAAAGCATATGACAAAACATATGGATGTGCACCCTAACTAATAGCCAAGTTTTAATTTATCTTATATCCTAACAAATAGATAACTAATTTAAGCCATACACCTATGTATCATAAAGTGTTAAATTATCACAAACATAAGCTAAATATTCTAATACCTTCTCTTTATTATTAAATGAAATATTTTAGTCATTATTACAAAAAATGATTAAGTTCATACATGAACTTAACCAAAAATATAGTCATTTTTCCACTATAGAAAAGTATTTATATTCCCTTATTATCACTAATCTAGCTTACTAGAGTACTGGGTAATTAGTTGTTACAATCACCAAGTAGAGTAGGAAGTGGTGTTGAGTATTGGGATCACCAAATTATGTTGATCCTTGAAGTGTTGTCATGTCCTAAATGTGTCACGCTCCATATATTTGTTTGTTACATTGATCAGTTCCCAAAAAAACTTATAATATGCATCAAGACTAAACAACATAGTATATCCTCTCAGGGATATTCATGCATCGAGTTGTTAAAAACTCAATGCCTATTATTCTCCATTATTGAATAATTATGGGACATCTATTATTCACAACATTCTAATGCTCTTTATGTATTCCCATTCCTCTTTCACCAACCTTCGTGTAAAACTTCCACTCGGGTTTGACTCTGATCCTTAAAATTATGTTTGATTTCAATACCTGTGAAACAACAATATGATAAAAATATGCCTGCTCTTCACCTTGCACTCTCCATTTTTCTAACCTTCAAGACTACCCTTCCAACAATTAAGGAAATTAATATTTTCTTATATCTTTCATTATGGTATGCTACCACTTGGTCCTCTTGTGTTGGTCTTCTTGACTTGATTGTGAAGAGTGAGAAACACTCTCTTTGTCACTACAACTTGACTCTTGGTTTTTTGTATTTGAACTTTGTTCAATATTAGTGATAGAAGTTATTCTATAATCATCATAAATAGGTAGTGATATAATACTATAATCAAAAAATAATGGTAATTTCTCATTAATAATAACATATTTATATGGCACAATTTTTTTTGTAAAGGGATCTAGTAATCTGTGTGTATGTGTATGCACGTGTGCACATGATCATAATAACCAACAAACATATCTACCTAATATAGAATTAGTGGATCCAAAATTACTTACATCAATTATTTTTCTAGGCTATTCTTCTTCTCATTTTACTTTTTGCAAGGCTTGTGTGGAAATTTGATTGAGAGTGTACACTATTGTATTGACAGCTTCTGCATAGTACTGATATGGTACATTCTATATATCCACCATACATTGTGCCATTTATATGACTATCTTATTTTGCCTTTTCATGACATCATTAGTTATGTATATATTCCCTGTGTGTACCTTATTTATTATAAATTACATGAATATTTTAAAGACAACTCATCCACATTAACTGATCTAAGAGATTTTAATTGTTTCCCTCCTTGTTTCTCTATCATAACTTGCTAAACATCAAAGTTATAGAAACATATTTTGTTTCTAGATGTATAAAACAAACCCACATTTTCCTATAAAATCCATCTATAATAAAAAATTAATTATTACAAATCTCCATATATTGAAGATGTCCACACTTGATCATGAAACCCACATGTACAAAATCCAATGTGTCTTTGGCTTTCCATTTCTTACTAGTGTCGAATGACTAGTTAAACTACTTATCTATTCGACACTCTATGTAACCATTCTGACTCTTTTTAATATATGAAATTTCATTCACCATGTTAGTCTAAATTACTATATGTAAATGTTGACATTTGAGATGACCATACCTCTTATGTCATAGTTCACTAGTGCTTTCAATTGTTACTAGTACATGGTCTTTTGTTGTTTTGGGATCAAGTAACTTATACAATACCTTTTTACCAATACCAATAGTAATAACATTATTTTCATGAATATGACTAACTATGCATTTATTTCCTTTAAACTCCACACAAAGGTTAGGATCTATAGTTATTTCACTTATGGAAAGAATATTTTTGTCCACATCAAGGATAAATCAAATATTATTGAAATTTGAAGTAATAAAAATCAATGAAATATGAAAATCTTCATATCATTTTACATGGTGAACCCACCATCACCTAAGTAAATTGATTCCATCTTATACAAAGTTTACCTACTAATCTTTATAGCATATGTAGTGTCTTGATGTACCTAAATCAAAATATCAAATTTCTAACTCTGTTGACTGGTTGTATGTGTCCATAAGTGCAAACTCATTTTCTAAAATTTGTTCATCTTCTTCAACCATATTATTGGATTGTGACTTATTTTAATTATTTTCCAAATCATATTGTTGCTTACGATAATATTTCTTGAAATGACTAGGTTTTTTAAAAATAAAAACACTTCCATTTAGAGTGTTTTGAATTACTCGCATTATTTTTGGAAGTTCTTTCAATTGTCTTCCATTGCCCTTTGATTTTATACTAAGTGTACTTTCTATATAAAATGATGTTGAAGCACTTGAATTTTCTCACCTCCTTTATGTGATCATGAGAAGTGTAAACAATGTCTCAAAATCAAGGATCTATGTCTCTTGATCATGAGAAGTAACTCAACAAATTAATCATATGACAATGGCAAGTTATGAATCACCTAAGCAATTAAATATTTATTATCTATAGGGTATCAATTTATTTTATTTTATAATAGATATCCTTTAGATTTAATAATAATTCAGAGGTAGAACCACTTTCTTGCATTTTAGTCTAAAACAACAAATTCTTTAAATATAATACCCTTCCCACTTCATAATCCTAGTATTTCGCTATAATTTTTTTCCATAAATCAAAGGCAATAGTGACATACCTAAATTTTAGTATTAATCAAAGTTTTAATAACATCAAATATCATCGGGTTCATCATTTTGTCTTGTTTCCTTAGAAATTATTATTTGATCAAGATTTCGATACTCACATATTATAAGTATCTTTTGATTCCATAAAGTAAAACTTTTCTCTATCAATTTTTGAGAATCTAAAAATAATAGGTGTTGTAAACTAGTTATTATGACCTAATTTTTTACTGGAATAATTAATTAAAAAATATAAAATATTTTACAAAAATCCTTTTTCACAAGTATTCTACATTAAAATTAGACAATGTTTCCAATTTGAGAAATTTAATTAATCAAGTTTTACAAGCTCTTTAACCAAAATTATTTTCATGCATAACCTAGAATGCAATATTTTAGGCTTCTACTCCTTAGAGTTTTTTAGAAGTCTTAATAAATTAAATAATAATGCAAAATTTTAGGCTTCTACTCATTATAGTTTTCAAGAACCAAAAATAATCATTCTTCAGGGAAATTTTTTAAGAAAATATTTCATTTCAATAGTTTGTTTCTTAAGTTTAAATTAATAAACTTAAAATATTTTTTTGCCCTAAATGTTTATAATATTAAAACTTATAAATTTTGTACCATCCAATCAAAAAAAAATGTGCAAGCAACGTGGCTTTCTCCATGCCACTTCAGGACTTCAACCTCAGCTATAGAGCAATGTTGCCCTCCAAAAATCAACAATGGCATTCCTATTTTGTACTCTTTTTGTCTCTCTATTGATGATTATTAGGGATGTAAATAATACTCACATATTGCACCTTCCTTCAGCTATCAATGGTGTCCAAGCTCCTCTTACACTCTTGCTACCTGAATTTTTACCCTCATATCAGTCAAAAAATCAAGTGTTCACTATTAGAAATGATAACAAAAAATTGTTTTTTTTTTAAATTTTTACTACCTCATTCAAGTTTCAAATGTTTATGCATTTGACTTACACAATATCACCTCTTTTATTCTTTTTCAGGCTAATCGCCAACATTAAAAGATAATTACCACACACAAAATGTTCATATACTACAAAACTAAGGATGTTCAACATATCAAGTTAATCTAATATGCTAAATAAATCACATGACAAGACCTATGGATGTGCACCCTAACTAATAGCCAAGTTTGAATTTATCTTGTATCTTAACAACTAGCTACCTAATTTAAGCTATGAATTTATGTAACATAAAATGTTACGTTACTACATGTATAAAATAAATATTTTAATATTATCTTATTTTGGATTGATGCCAACCTTAATATGATAGAAACTAATCTAATTAATTTATATTATTAAAATATATTATAAACAATAATTTTTTATGTAAAATATTGAAACTAATTTGGTACTATATCTTGCTAAATATATAAATTACAATAAAAAGACAAGATAATTAGAGTTCATTACATTACACAGCACCAAGACTATAGGTAAGTGACAAACAAGATAGTACAATGAACTATGGACTACCTAGATCATGATCTAGATCTCTATATATGTCTGGAGAATAACTTTAGCCTTGGGTCTATACCATCAATCTCTATGTACTAAATCTGATGGTTTGATATCTTTATATTTGTCTCTCTACTTTGATATAAATAGACATATCTATTATTTCTTTCAGCTTTATGTGTGATACTGAGGTTTGATGATGTGTAAAATTCCTATAAATATCTCTAATTCACTTGAAACATTAGGTAAAATTGCAATGATAAATAAGGCCTAAAAAAGAGAATAAATATGGGTTGAGTTGATTCCAATCACTCCAAATTGAATGGTTTAACATTGCTTACATATCCAATACTTTGAAGAATAAATTAAAGTCTCATTTAGTTCTCTATGTTAGGAGAAGGTGTGAAAAAATATTCATTCAATGGATGTAACTTATAATATAACCCTAGATATGTGGCAATTAGAAAATTTGGCTTGGCTCTTGAGTACTTTAGTCTTGGATAAGACCTACTCTTAATGATTGATTGGTAAATTGGGAAGAAAATGGTAGTCTATTTGAATGTGTAGAAATGTAGATGTGTTTATTTGATGAAGGCCAAATCCCTAATAGGATTCCTATAACTATTTTGTATTTATATAGGACTCTTTGGGTAATTTATCATGCCATCGATATGTGAAACATATGGACTGGCCCATAAAAATGCTTTAATTTGAAATATGACTATTATTTGGCATGGAAAAAAACCATCAAACTCAAATGGTATTTTCTAAATATGACATTACCATATAATAGATAAGAACACTTATCTGATGATTTGGATATGTTTGAGTATGATAAATAATTAGTTTGACATAGACTATGAGAATTCCTATAGTTGACTGAGAGAAACGTTGGAAGGCTAGACCTATAGAAGGCATGTGGATGTGAGATATTGGTAAATAATATTCATGTATATAACTATAAGTTATGTAGTTAAAAGTGAGGTAAAACTTAATTTTCAAGTATTAATTGCCAAATTTTAGTGTCTATAGTGGGTTTTTTTATATTGTTACCTTAAAACCCCTCTTTCAAAGGTATATAGATCCTCCATTTTTTTATATAATTGTTGAAAGTTTGTATGAAACCCTAGAAAAATATTGAGTCTCTAAGGTTGAATCCTTTATTTCTATCCCCTTCCACTTAACCTTAAACATTTAGAAAACCCATTTCTACAACTTTTTCCTCTTCTCTAACAATGCAATCTGGTTCCAACACCAACTTCCCTTCTTCACCTATGGTGGTAAGTTCTATTTATACAACAATATACACTTCTCTTTTATTATTCATTCATGATACATGGAATACATCATGCAAAATTCCCTTGTTTAGTGTGTCCAATGCATATGTATATGTAAGTTTTTCCACCTTTACTCTTATGATGTATGGCCATAATATTTTGGATGCAATGTCTTCTTTCCATCATTCTTCAACTTTTCCTATTTATATGGTTGTAGCCAAAAAATTCCATAATTTAAAATGTCCTCTATGTCTTATGTTATCTTCATGTTGATTCAACCTATTTGCATTTTCTATTAGGGTGTCCCTCAAAATTTGTAGTGTTTGACATCTCCTCCAATGCTTCCTTTGTCATTGGTAAATTTTCCCTTTTAATTACCCAATATAATGGTGATGGTCACTTGTACCTTTATATATCCTTAAATTATATCATATTTATGGTGGAGTTATATGTGGTTTACTCAACCAAATGTAACCATTCCACCCACTTGCACTACTTATCCCCTACATATATTCCTAGATACCCTTACAGGAATTTTTTGGCCACCTTTATTTGAAAGTTAGTTTGGGGATAACAGGTAGTGATCATTTTAATTATAACACATGAATTAAAACACATTTATTTTTAAAAATGATTCTAAAATATCCTATCTTGATCATAGATGATCAAGATTGCAATATCATGTAGTTTTGAAATACAATTTACCAACCTTGGAGCCATTGTTTCTTTCATTTCTAGTGAGAATGAAATTGGAATAATTATTAAATGAATCAACCACAAAAAGTTTGAATTTACATTTGTATTCTATAATACCTAAGATAAATTTCATTAAAATAATGTCCCACTTTTAATTTGGTACAAAATTTGGTCACAAAAGTCCTAGGAAAGGACACTCTAAATCCTATTCTATTGGTAGGTGTCACATTCAACTAAAAAATGTAGAAAGTATACATTCATTTTTTTCCAAAAATATATATATATGATACTTTTATAGGATTTTTGGAATCCAACATGTTCTATATATGGAGACTCATTCCCATAATTACGTGCGGGTGGGAGGGTTCCTTTTTATATCAAATGTGTTAGCTAAACAATATGATTCCATTATGAATATACCAAGCTTTACCTTTTTATCCCTCTTTAATGTCTTGAGTGAGCTTAGTTAAGGTAGGGTGAGGTGAGTATTCATGTTTTATATATTGTATTCAATCAGATCGAATAATGTATATATCATGAAAGATAGTTGTCTCCTCTGTAAGTAACAAAATATCTATCACCAATTCTCATTACCTTTCTTATATGTGATCTGAAAGTTATAAGCTAGTATGCTATCAATCCATTTTTTTTACTTCTATGTTAAGTTTATATAATTCAATTTTTTAAGGATTGTATGGTTAGTATTAATAATAAACATTCCCCCAAGATATATTGACACCACTTTCCCACTAGATGCAGGATGGCTAACATCTCCTTGCTATATGTTGACATCCTTCATTCCATTTTCTTCTTTAAAATGTGATGGGATGGTCATACTAGTAAAGTATTGCATTGAATCTATATCCATAAGCATCTCATTAAATTAAAAATTACTTGGATAAATTATATTTTGCTAAAACTGGAGTAGAGAAAAGAAAATTTTGAGATCATCAAATTATTTGTTTGCCTTAGTGGACCAATTTAAGGCATCCTTCTTAATATGGTACATCAAAGGATGGGTTATTGTATATAATTAGTTTATAAAAATTATATAATAAAATTAAAATCCTAATAAACCATTAAGTTTTGAGTCATGGTAAAATATAAATCACATACGTTGAACATCACATATACTATAGTGACAGATATTATACCTATATGTACTCCCTTCCAGTACCACCAATTTCTTGCACTAGGTCCTGAGTGGGGAGATACATATGATCAACCTTTGTATGATTTCATATAATGATCTTATCTTTTCAAAAAATACAAAAAAAATAAAAAATAGAACATTCAAAAATCTAAAAACATTTTCTGCACATGCATGTTCTATTGGCTCCTTGGCATATATATGTTTGTTTTGTGTTGAGGACTAGCATATTTTTTAGTCTTAAATACACATATACAAGCATACACATATACATGATACACTTATAGGTGTTGTTATTTCCCTCTGCTCATGTCATAAAGATATTGGGGGCATCCATCTTATATGATTTTGATACACATAGGTTATATGCTTCAATGATCACTCTACACTATCATGTTTGAGCTTACATATGTACTTACACATGCCTATTATCCATGATTATTCATTAAAAAAAACACTTGATATGTTGCATTCTTAACATTTTTTCTAACATATTCAATCCATGGGCCACTATGACATGTTTATGCTAGTTTCTTATGATTTTCCTTTACACACTTCCTTGAGTGTTTTGCCTTGTTATTGTCTTTTTTTTTTTTAACATTTGAATATGATCCATTTAATGTAGCCCCTATTCATATGTTTTATTTCTTGTACATTTGAATATTTCATTAAATTATTTTACATTTGAATATGTCATTCCTTGATTTTTTGGACATTTGACCAAGTTATGTCCATTCAATTTTACAACATTTGAACATGCGCATTGTTTGTGGTCTCCTTGAACCATTGCCTTTTGACTTGATTTTGAGTGTTTTTGTGTGTGTTTTTGTTTGCTTATTGAGATTTTATTATTACTATCTATATGTCACCATGATATTTATCATGCATCTTAGGCCTACATGTGATCACATTGGTTATATGTTCTTTAATGATACATATAACTATCTAGACATGTTTTATTCTATATGTTACATGGTTACATTCATAGATTTTACAATTTTCATACCCCATGTGAGAGGGTTAATTCCATGGTGATAAGTATAAAAAAATATGGGCACATTAGAACTTACATTGATTACCAGGTACTTAATGCATCTTGCATCATTGATCCCTTCCCAACACCATTCACAGAGGAAATACCTAAAGGCATCATTGGATGTGAAATTTATACTTTCACAAATGGATTCTCCATGTACCATCAGGTCTAGATAGCTGAGGAAGATCAACCAAAGACTAAATTCACCATTGAATGGGGATCCTTCACATATATTGTCATGCCTTTTAGGTTAAAAAATGCACTAGCAGTGTTTTCATGTATAGCCATTGAGGCCTTTAAAGATTTCATCCATAAATTTCTTCAAGTCTATTTGGATGACTGGATAGTCTATATCTTGGTCAAGGACCATTTATCTAATCTATGGCTCATGTTTGAGCATTGTCAAGTCCTAAAAATATCATTGAATCTAAATAAGTGTCTTTTTACTACACCTTTTGGTGTTCTTCTAGGATATATTATTTGTAAGGATGGACTTTTGGTAGACTTAGAAAAATTATTTATCTTTCTTTGCCTCCCAGTGTTAAAGTCTCATTATGAATTCCATGCATTTCTAAGACATACAGGGTATTATCAAAAATTTATTCATGGATATGCAAATATTATTGCACCTCTGGAAGAACTCTTAAAACATAATGAGCACTTCATCTGGACTTGTTCCTATGAAGAAGCCTTTGAGGCCTTAAAATATAAGTTGGTTACCACTCTAATCCTTTAATTCCCTGATTGGACAAGACCATTTCATGTCCGTGTTGATGTTTATGGAATGACGGTCATAGTTATCCTTGCATATCCAATTGAAGGTCACCTTAATCACCTAATCTATTTTGCTTGTAGGAAACTTACTCCAGATAAGTAGAATTACACCACCACAAAGCATGAAGCATTTTCAATGGTCTATGATCTGTATAAATTTTTACAATACTTGTTAGTAACTCCTTTTGTATTCTATACAAATCATGAAGCTTTAAAGTATTTAGTAAACAAACATGTGTTGTATGGATGAATCTATCACTGGATAGTGTTGTTTTAGTAATTTAAATTCTCTATCATGATCCAACTAGGAAAAACTAATTGTGGCCCTGATCACCTCTCTCAAATTGATTTCAGAGAACCACCACATGCTATTGAATATGACTTGCTCGATGTTCAACTATTTCATTTTTCTCATGTACTTAAGGAGTTAGAAGATATTTCAGCCTTTCTAACTATTGGCTCAATGCCTGACTATCTGACTTCTTAGGCTAATAAATAACTCATAGTCCACATTACACCTTTTCATCTCATCTAAGGGGACCTTTACAAGC
Source organism: Torreya grandis (assembly GCA_037957365.1). Lineage (NCBI taxonomy): Eukaryota > Viridiplantae > Streptophyta > Pinopsida > Cupressales > Taxaceae > Torreya > Torreya grandis. The sequence continues at coordinate 918,264 of JARHVA010001046.1, read as the reverse complement.
TTGGTCATGATGAAATTATTTGATATTGTGTTATGAAACATGAACGTTTTGAGGTACTCCAAGAAGTTCATGAAGGCATTGCAGGTGGACACTATGTTAGAGAGGCTACTATGTGCAAGGTTATGCTAGCTAGATTATGGTGGCTTACCCTTTTTCAAGATGCCAATATATATGTTAGGAAGTGTGACATTTTTTACCACATAAGAAAACCAAATAAATGAGATGTCATGCCTTTACGTCTAATTCTATATCAAGAACTATTTGAAAAGTGGGCCATTGATTTTGTTGGCCCCATCAATCAAGTTGGATGATGAATAGGATTTTGGTATATCATCACAACAACTAATTATTTCATGCATTACACTGAAGCTACACCAACAAATTATTGTTCTAATAATACTATTACATGCTTCATTTGGGAACATATCATAACCTAGTTTGGATGCCCACTAAGTTTTACTAGTGAGTATGGTACCCGTTTCCTTAATGAAACTATTTGCATCTTACTTATTAAGTTCATGATTGCTCATCACAAAACAACACTATATCACCCCCAAGCTAATGGAAATTTTGAGGTATTCAATAAAATCTTAGGCACAACACTAGTAAATATTTGTAATATTGGCCAAACTGATTGGGATGATAGAGTATCTTTAGTACATTGGGCTTGTCGAACAACCTATAACTGCTTAAACAAGAACATATCATTCAATTTGGTATATGTCAATGAGGCAGTTCTATCAGTTAAATTTTTGATACTATCTCTTTGTATTATGTGCATTAAAAAATTAAATGAGGAGTCATCCTTGAAAGCATGCTTGGATACTTTGTTGCATCTAGATGAAGCCTATTCCCGTGCTCATTGGAGTCAATATGTGGAGCAATGCAAATAAAAATCATGGCATGATCGAGATATCAAGCATAAAATATTTACCCCTAGGATGAAAGTCTTGCTCTACGAACCCATGCTCACATGCCATTCTATAAAACTTTGAATTCATTGGGATGGTCCTTTTGTAATTCATAGCATTCAACCTAATAGCACTTATAGATTACAAAGGTTGGATAGATAATTTCTTCCTTGATATTACAATGTAAGCCAGCTATGGATGTATTTCACCTCTAAATAGTTTAGATTTTATAACAATAAGGCTTATGCTATTAGTCTAGGATTTATTGTTTTCAATAAAATCATTACCTTTATTGGGTGCAACATTTATTTAATATAAAGTAGTTTAAATTTTATACTTGTATTTTTGTGGAAGACCACAACATAGTTTTAGTGTGGGGTAAAAGGTATATGTATTCATGTTCAAAGGCACACAAGTTACTTAAGGTGCACAAGTTACTCAAGGCATGCAAGTTAAATAACCCTAAGATAGGGTATTCCTACCAAATAATTTGAAAATTTGAAATAAATAGAATAGTTGTTTTCCACTCCAAAGAAAAGCATGGTACATAGTTGTCTTCCACTTCAAAGGAAAGCATGGGATAGGATGTGTCATTAATGTGAAAGAAATAGTGGTTATGATAAATGTGCCACCATCATGACAAGACAATACCATTAAAATGCATTTATAGTGAGAAGTGATGGTCAAAGAATGGTGGTCATTAAAAATGTATTAATAATGAGAAGTGATGGATGAAAGGAATGGGGGTGATAAATGTGGGTTACACCCCCCAAGACTATAAAAGGACAAGGAAGCTCATTTTTTATTTTTACCTTTGCTTCCATTTGCATTTATAAAGCTAAAGAATAATTTGAGCTAGAGTGATTCCAGAGCAAGTGAATAGCATCAAGATTCTATAAATGGCTATTGTAGAAAGCATCAAACTAGGTAACCAAACATAGGGATAACTCTAAAACATGACCACAATAAAGAGAATTGGTAGTTTTAGGTTGTAGAGATAGGCATTAACCATTAGAGGGTAGAGAAGCAATAAAAGTTGAACTCATTGACAAAGCAATCACGTATTTTTTTGGGAATGTTGGATGGTGACACCTCAACCTTTGGGATCCTTAGAGTGTGATTCAACCTAAGAAGAAGTATTTTATAACTGATCCATTTCCAATGATATCATAGGAAGAGGAAGCACTTAGGGGGTAATTAGTATTAATCAGGGAAGAGACACCTAAATAATAGGCATAGCATGTAGAAGGAGAAGAGGTTAGGATGGTAAAATAAGCTAAGAAGGCACAATCATCTCCACCCACACCATTGATGATATAAAAAATGCAATACCCATAGATGGTGTTGCACATGGAAAAATGGGTATCAAAATTACCCTCTTGCATAATCTTTGACTACAATCACCATCAACCTGGGAATGAGGTTTAGTTGTAAAATGATTATCGTGTTGAGTGCCAGAACACCAAAAACTAATTCTTTGGATGTTGTAGGGTTGTTTCAATTATTTTAATTTCCATACTTTGGAAAACCCTTAGAGGCAACTAAGTTTATACTCCCATGTGTCCATGAGGACTACCTTTACTTCACTGGGTACAACATGAAAATTACACCCAAGAGGATAAGTAAGGTGCCATGGTTGTAGTGATCTAGAATGGATGTAGCATTTGACTTGGAGGACTCTGATGATATTGGCAAGACATCCATGATGCTAATGTAACAAAATTAGGGCCATGCCATTCATATCAAGAACCTATAGGATTCTACCCTCTAGGTGGTGGCATGCATCATAATGACCAAGATCATTAGCATCAATCATGGGAAAGAGGTAGATATGGCCTACATCTACATCACCCACCAAGTAAATAAGGACTTGAAGTATAATTGGGCTATGCACTTTGCCCACAAAATCATTGAGGATGTGGAGAAGACCTATCAGTTACCCAGTCATAGGTTTTCATGGGGAGTATTTTTATTATTGATGGTGTTTAACGAGATTGGTATACCTAAATACACCATAGAAGTGTTGAAGTAGGTATACCCACCCAAGCACAAGTCCCCTTCTAAGTGCTATAAAGCATTCACATGACCTAGGCACATCACCCCCACTTAAAAAATTAAGATGAAGTCTTGGGTCAATGGAATGAAGGAAACATTTGGGAATGAATGGCACATCCCAAAAGACTTGCCCACCCAAGATGGATAACAAGCTCAATTCACTATGAAGTAACATTTTTATTTGTCATGCATCAAGATGGTCCCATCTAGATAACTCTCTGAATGGTTGAATCTGCCTTATTCCTTTTCAATGTGGTACTTCTTTATCTCAGTGAACCAAATTTTTGATGCATAACATATTGCCTTAGAGGTAAATGGAATCAATTTGGAGATTCACACTCTCTAAAATATTTACATCTATCTAGGAAATAAGGCCTATAGGGAGAAGTGAGAAATGGATTAGACTGATATAAAGGTCAAGCAAATAATGATGGGAGAATATGTGCATAATCTATTTTACATATTGTGACCCAAAAAGAAGAATTCAAAGGACAAAGAACATACACAAGAGAAACTCCAACCAATACCTCCATTGGAAAAGAAGAAGTAGGATGGGCATGATGTCAACACTAGTTCATATTAGGATCCTCTAAAATGGTATAGAACTATCCAAGCACCACCTTCTAGACCCTCACCACCTAGACCTTCTATTCCCAGACCTTCTCCACTGAGACCTTCTCCACCTATAACTTCACCTTTATAGGTTCCTCCACCCCCACCTTCACCTTCCTAAGTTCCACCACCCTCAGCTTCACCTCCAAAGACAACTTTATAGGCATCACCCTTAAGGGTTTCACCTTCAATGACTATACCATAGAGTGCACAAGAGAAGGAACCAGTGTAAGAAGAATCTGCAAGCTAGAAGGAAGAGGTTAAGGACTCTAATTCTGAGAATACACCCTCCTTGGCATGAGAGAAGGAGACCACATTTGAATTCTCACCATTGGACATTGGGGGTCCAATTTTTGAAGAGGGGGATGGTAATGATACGTAGAAGATGAGTGTAATGATTATCAATATTACTTCTTTAGCTACTGACATAGAGGTTGAGATATTAGAGCATGAACCAAATAAATAAGAAAAGCCTACCAGTTCTAAGGGAGAACCACCTAAAATTGATGCATCTACCAATCTATGCACTTAGTATCAAATATGCATCCCTAACAGGATGTTTTACTTATGGTTGCACTTCCTGTTAGGTTGTGGAGTTAAAAGCTTCACTGATGCAGACATGGAAGAGGTTGTTGAGAGGTTGTTGAGTTACAGAGCAACTGACATCGGTCTGATCAACCGACATCGATCATATCCAGTGAGCAAAGCAACTGACATCGGTCATTATCAGCCAACATCGGTCATCTCCAGCCAGATAGGGACCGACGTTGATCGCCTGTGCGGTTCTGAAACTATCAATTTCATTGATAGTTAGTTAATGAACCGGTTGTTTGCATGTTAAAGGCTAATTTTAGTCTTGAGCTGTGGATCTAATTATTGTAATTAGATGTCTAATTATTGTTTGCATGAGATCTATTTAAGAGACTCATGGGTTGTATTGTAAAGTGTGCTAGTTGAGTAAGAGCAAGGTTAGCTCCTTCAGAGTGAAGAGAGAAAGGTGTGTTCCTCCTAGTGCCACAGTGCCAAGTGTGTATGATTAGGTAGATCTACAGGTTGTTTCAAGGTCTAGTAGAAGATCCACAGGGGTGTTGGTATGGTAGAATCATAAGGACTTGGTGAGGTAAGGACAAGGGTTTTATCTGAGTATGTAAGATCAGGTTGATCTACAAGTGTGCAAGATCAGGAAGGAGATCTACATGTGGTAAGTAAGATCATTGATCTATAGGTGTGTGTGTGTGTGAGATCTAGGTTTGCAGGTGTGCAGAATTAGGTTGGTTGGTAGGTGTGCAAGACCAGATTGATCTACAGGTGGCAGCAAGATCAGCGAGATCAGCAACACAATAAGTAGCAAGATCAGGGGAGATATACTTGGAGTATGGTGTGTACTCAGTCGTGGAGTACGTGGAGTACTTGTGTACTGGTAGTAGTGATACTGACTAGTTGGAGGTGAATACCAACTCTGTGTTTGAGTTGTGTGTTGGGACCATAATTGAGAGAGTGAGCTCTTGAAGAGTTTTACTATTTATGCCCTAGAGGTGTGGGAGCCCTAGAGGTGTGTAAGGAAGAAGACTATGGCATCTTCTTTGTTGTATTTCCTTCTGGAAGAGTATTAATACAATTGGGTATTATCTCTCATATTCTATGTTATTTCTGAATTCTAGTTACTTATTACTTCTGGTTAAATTCTGCATTTAGTTGCTTGTACATGGTAATCAATTGTGCTTTTGGGTCCTAACAAAGTGGTATCAGAGCAGTTTATTGTTCTAGATTCCTAACAAGTGGTATCAAAGCCAGGTTGCAGGGAGCAAGTTTGTGTTTGATTACAGGTCACTCTCAAGGGTTTTTGATTGAGTGGGAGTATAGCAATGGTAGAAGAAAGTACACTAAGAATGGAGGAATTCAAAGGCATGAATGGTCAATTATGGTGTTATGGAAAGAAAGAGCAGGTAAATAAATATTGTTGGTTGGTAAAAGATTAGCATGAAGGAATTGAAGAAGCAGATGTTGTAGGTGTTGTTGCACAAGATGCTCTGGAATGTTCCTTAGATAAAGTAGAATCTTGTTTTATAGATTCTATTGCCTCTTTCCATGCAGCCCCAAATAGAGTATTTTTCCATGTTAAGGTCCATAGAGACTTTGGAAAGATTTATTTAGGGGTTGGTGTGCCTTGTCAAAGTTTTGGCAAAGGGGAAGTGTGGCTGAAATTGCAGACGGCCAACACATGGGTGTTGAAGGAGGTCATGCAGGTCCCAGTCTTGAAGATGTGGCTAATTTCTTTAGGAAAGTTGGGTGATGAGAGATGCATAAAAACTCTCATAGTGGATGTACTTGAATTAGCATGTGGTAAAAAAGCAGGTACTCTTTATCTAATTGCTTGTATTACTAATTATTCTTCTATTTCAAGGATGTGGCTTTGTAGGCTTGGTCACATGAGTAAGAAGGAGATGCATGTTCTTAAGAGAAAGTCATATGTGTTTGACAAACTTAAGAACTAGAAAGCCTTGGTGTTTATGGAGGAGATGATGGATAGAGATTAGTGGAGATGGTTGAGTAACTCTGAATAGGGCAGTTTGGACAGGGTTTTGATCTAAAGAGAGCTCACAAGTAAAAAGTCATCACTCACAGGTGAACACAATTACCAGCATCAGTCAGGAGGAACTGGTGTCGAACAGATAGGTGCCGATGTCGGTCATGTGTAGACTAGAGTTGGTGGTGTCGGGTAGGGTAAGACTGACATCGATTAGGGAACTGACGTCAGTGACAGGTAGACACCGATGTCGGTCAGAAAACTGGCATCGACAGTCAGGACAGTCGCATGGAACCGACGTCGATCGAATGCAGACTATGTGGTGACTGAGGTCGGTCACTGGAATAGATTTTGGGTGGATAGCAAGCTGTCAAGGAGTCTCAAACACCCATATGGAGGACTGAAAGGGTAAGTAAGCCTCAAATTCGTTATTCCTCTTCTTTATACTCATTGCTCACTATAGAGTAGAAAGGATCCAAGAAACAGTGGGAGCATGGCATGAATGAGGAATTTGATTCCTAGGATGTAGAACCAAACAAGAGATTTGGTAGGGTTGCCAGCAGGTATGAAATCACTGAAAGACAAATGGATTCCTTGGTTAAAGAATAGAGAGAATGGACACATGAGATAGAAGGCCAGGTCATATGGTCTTGAGCAAGCTCCAGGATAGTGGTACAAGTTTGACAGGTGGATGACAAAGCATGGCTTTAGTCAATGTCATTGTAACCATTGTGGTTTCTTTACTAGGTGGGTGATGATTGCAACATCATCCTGTTACTATATGTTGTGTGTTTGCTTGATGCAGGGTTACACATACAGGGTTTTTTCTAAGCTAAAGGTAAAGTTAGTTCAAAGGTGTGTCATGAAAAATTTGGAGGAGCAAAATTCTTTGGCATGAGTAATCCTAGAGATAGGGAAGATCACAAGTTGATGTTGTCACAGGATGATTGTGTGAAGGCAGTGCAGGATGTAGAACTGGGCAGCACACCTATGGATGGACAGTTCATAGAACAGGGTCCCCAATCACATGATGAGGTTGAGTACATGTGTACTCCCTAATATTGCCCCAGTAGTGGGAGCTGTCAGCAAGTTTGTAGTCAATCCGAGAAAGAAGCACTGGAGTGCAGTTCAGTGGATTCTTAGGTATCTGAGAGGGACCAGCAGTAGGTCGACATGCTATGCAGGGTCAGGCACTTTGGATATGGCAGGTTACTTTGATGATAGGTGTTACACCATAGGTTGTGTGGTGGTTGGTCTTCAAGATTGATCTTGAAGAGGGATACAAGCCAGGAAATAGATTAGATGGTGTACAGGTATAGGTATAGTGCAGCTATTTATCTCCAAGTGGGAGATTATTAGGTTGTGGAGTTAAAAGCTTCACTGATGTAGACATGGAGGAGGTTGTTGAGAGGTTGTTAAGTTTCAGAGCAACTAACATCGGTCTGATCAACTGATGTCGATCATATATAGTGAGCAAAGCAACCGACATCGATCATTATTGGTCGACGTCAGTCATCTCCAACCAGACAGGGACTGACGTCGGTCGCCTCTATGGTTCCAGAACTACCAATTTCATGGACAGTTAGTTAACAAACTAGTTGTTTACATGTTAAAGGCTAATTTTAGTCTTGAGCTATGGATCTAATTATTGCAATTGGATGTCTAATTATTGTTTGCATGAGATCTATTTAAGAGACTCATGGGCTATATTGTAAAGTGTGTTAGTTGAGTAAGAGCAAGGTTATCTCCTTCAGAGTGAAGAGAGCAAGGTGTGTTCCTCCTAGTGCCACAGTGCCAAGTGTGTATGATCAGGTAGATTTGTAAGTTGTTGTAAGGTCTAGTAAAAGATCCACAGGGGTGTTGGTATGGTAGAATCATAAGGAATTGGTGAGGCAAGGATAAGGGTTCTATCTAAGTATGTAAGATCAGGAAGGAGATCTACATGTGGTAAGTAAGATCATTGATTTGCAGGTGTGTGTGTGTGCGAGATCTAAGTTTGCAGGTGCGCAGAACTAGGTTGGTTGGTAGGTGTGCAAGACCAAATTGATCTACAGGTGGCAGCAAGATTAGGGAGATCAGAAACACAATAGGTAGAAAGATCAGGGGAGATCTACTTGGAGTATGGTGTGTACTCAGTCATGGAGTACGTGAAGTACTTGTGTACTGGTAGTAGTGATACTTATTGGTTAGAGGTGAACACCAACTCTATGTTTGATTTGTGTGTTGGGACCGTAATTGAGAGAGTGAGCTCTTGAAGATATTTATTGTTTATGCCCTAGAGGTGTGGGAACCCTAGAGGTGTGTAAGGAAGAAGACTATGGCATCTTCTTTGTTGTATTTCCTTCTGGAAGAGTATTAATACAATTGGGTATTGTCTCTCATATTCTGTGTTATTTCTAAATTTTAGTTACTTATTACTTCTGGTTAAATTCTACATTTATTTTCTTGTACATGGTAATCAATTGTGCTTTCGGGTCCTAACAAAGTGGTATCAAAGCAGTTTATTGTTCTAGATTTCTGACACTTCCTCCCCCAAAATATAACCATTGATACAAGGAAGCAAATATCCTTCCTATTGGACATGTAAAATGAGGAGTGCCATTTTGAGCTCCCTACAAATATCCTCCTCTTGGGTCATCAAGCTATAGAATTTCCAACCCCACTATGGGTTTATCCTTAGAATATCACCCCTTTGTAAGCCATCACTACATTTTTGAAGATGGATTTTGAAATCACATGCCAAAACATTCTTTTAGACTCTGACATGCATGACATAGAGAAGAAACATGGATAGGTGGTGGCTATATATGAGAAAGAGGTTACCACCTGAAATGCACTTGTGGAATAAGTGGATGTTTTGAAATAGTAAATAAAAGAGGCCACAGAGGTCAAGGTAAAAACTTTAAATCTATGTAAGTCAATTTTGGGCCAAGAGCTAGCACTAGTGGATGGATTGCCTCTCGATGGGGATGTCATGCATAAATTAGAGACCTTGGTGAATATCCTTTTGAATAATTTTAAATAATAACCTACACTAAGGAATGAGGCACTAGTGTTAGTAGAGCAATTTACTAAGGCTATAGAGGTGTGTAAGCATGCCATCAAAAGAGTTGGGGAAGTTATCCCCATCTTGGATAGTATTTTTGAAAGATTGGCATGACCAAATAAAATATTGGAGGCTTGGATCCATGTAGAAGATTCCTAGAGGTAGCATTTATTAGATGTTACCCTCTTAATAAAATATCACACCAAGCACATGAAGGCATTCAAAGATGTTGAATCTTTGGAAGAGAAAATAAATGTGCATCAATAGTAACTAAATGCCAATTTTGTATCTCTCTGAATACAAGTTGTCAGTGAGGTCTCAACATTAGAATAAGTTCAAAAGGATGCCAGTACATCCCTAGATGAATTGTTCAAGAAGGCCAATAAGAATTCTAACCAACCTGAGGAAATGAATAAATTAAAGGTGGCTATTGAGGAAATAATGACAGCTTTTTGACACATTATCACATTGAGACAATGTCAAGAAGCAGATTGAACAAATGGGGCCTAAATTTTTAGTAGAGGTTGTAACTAAGACTTAGTCTAGGATAGACTAAGAGCATAGTGTGGGGTGATGTTGGACCCCAAATTTTGGCTAAGTATTTTGGTATTTTGGCACAAAACCAATATAGTGATAGAAAAGCATAAGCATAGAGATACTAAAGAATGGAACTAGACTGGTGCAGAAAGAAAATTTTGTGGAACCAATATGGCACAAAAGGATAAGGGTGCAAAATCACCAGCACTAGAAGACCTATTCAAAGATGGCATATAACTATGAGGAATCTGAGAGCATAGAACTTACAATAGTAGTAGAAGGCTTAAGGAATGCATGGGAAGTAGGAGATGGTTGAGGAATGATTCTTGAGGGCCATTCAGACCTTATCCATCATGAGTTTTACACTAGTCCACAAATAGGTAAACACATGGTAGTAAGGATCTAACATAGAACAAGTATATAGGGGGCACAAAGGCTTGGGTCCTTAGGAGAAAATAGTTAGACTACCACGACTCTCAATCCACAAATATTTTGTTGGCCATTCACTCATGTCATTAATTATGTAACTACTTGGTCATGGAAAAATAATAATAAATACCCCTATTTGAAATAATTGTAAGGTGACAAATATTATATATCATTTTGTTGAAGCATAATATAGAGTTACAAATATTACAATCAGTTATGATGTTCATATTCATTGATAGATATGCATCTGTTGGTAGGTTTGCCTTGAGTACTTGTATTTGTAACTTATTATGATATCTATGTAACTTTTACTTTTAAAATCTAAGTAACAATCTCTGAACTCCATGGCATTTATCTACATAGTTATGATTGTTGAGCTTAATGAGACAAAGACCAAAGTAGTATATTTATTTTTCTAGGTAACTTTTAATTAGACATAATTTTGAACTCAAGTATATGACTAATATGTTATTATGCAACATAACCCATGAGAACTGATCTCTTGTTGTGCACTTTGGGTGAGCACATAATACCATAATCTTACATGAAAAGCCAGTGCACTAACTCATTGGGGCTACATTTCAGTACTTGAAAAATTGTTAAAGAATAAAAATGCAATAAAAACCCTAAGATGTCAAAGAGAGGATTTCTTACTAATCCATACTCCTTATGGAGTTTTATCAACAAGTGTTGACGTAGGTGATCAATTGAGTAGGCAATAAGCAGTCATTATGGTTTCTAACTAGAACATTTGTTCTTTGGATACATCACTAAGCATAATTCTAGCCTTATCCATTGGAAAAAATTTCATTCTTTATGTAAATCCATTCTATTATGGTGTAGTCAAAAAAAATATGTTTACTTGATATTGTACACTACTTGCAAAACAACTCAAATTAATTTAAGCAATATTCCCCACCATTATTTATTTTCAAAACATTTATATTCTTATCTATCTAACTTCATATAATAACCTTAAATTATTTAAATTTATTGAATACCTAAATTTTATTTTGGATATAATATATCTAGGGTTTCCTTGAGAAGTCATCTATAAAAGAAATACATTACAAAAAATTTCCTAGTGATTGAACATTCATAGGTCCAAACACATAGTTATGTAATAGCTGAAAAAATTCACTTGCTTGATAGCACTAGCAGTCAAATTTACTTGATTGTATTTATCATATAAAAAATGTTTACAAAATTCAATACCTAAAGGACAATTAGAAATTCCTTTAAAAACACATTTAGTCTATAATATTTGAAGGCCTTCTTCTCCAATATGTCTCATCCTTTATTCTAAAATAATATAATTTTATATAAGTAACATAAGAGTTCTATTTGATTCATTTTTAACCTTGGGAATAATAAATATGTTGCATCCATCACTCGTAGTGCTTATCTAAATCCTAAACAATGTTTAGTGCAAACTTATCTTTGCAATATCAATTCTCCTTGAACCATCTTATAGCTATCCTTGTTAAATATTATCTACACACCCACATCACTCATATATCTTATATAAATCATATTTGTATCCATGTCTATAATATGCAAAATAATAGGGATGGATTTAGCCCTTCCATATTCAAATATCAAATTAACTATCCATCATCCTATGATATTATATGTCTATTTTTATCCTAAGAATACATCACCTCTATTAATATTCTCATATTCAAAAAACCACCCCACATATGGAGTCATTTGAAATAAATCACCTGACTCAATCAATCATGCATTATGATATGCAGTTATACTTGAATTTTTCAAGTATAAGGACCTTGTGTCTTCAATGGAGGTTTTTGTTTTTATGTAAGTGTGAATCATCAAGTTACTTGCCTTTTTCATCTTTTTAAACTTTACATAGTCTCTTAAAGTACCTATCTTTTCCATAGTTTCAACATTCCCTCGTAAGTCTTCCCAAATATTTGGTTTTACCTCTTGAATTCAATTATTTTTTCTCTAACTTATTTTTATTTATTTTTTGGGGTGATCTCTCATAAAGAAGGCATCCTTTGTTTTATAACCCTCTATGCATTTTCACCTCATTAATTATGAAAATAGTGTTTTCGATGCATCCTCATTATTTATTTTATATTTAGAACTACTAGATTATCCCATGAATTGGTAAAAAACATAACAAAGTAATATTTTTTTCCTGTTTATCCCTTTTAATCTTGATTAAATTTAATTGACTTACCAAATTGCTAAACACATTTATATGTTTTTCCACCAAGTCATTGTCATTCATCTTTAAAGGGTACAACCTTTATCAAGGAAAATGTTGGTTCACTAGAAAATTTGTCTAATACAAATTCCCTATCTTACCTTTGAAAATTTCCTTATCAGTGGCTTCTCTAGAGACAATCAACAACATTAAATATCAAATACATAATCCAATTCAATTCTTTAGCTTCTGACTGATATTTTCCCAAACTTATACCTTCAAACCTATGGGTTTTTTTATCTACACAATAACCCACTAATATTTAACTACAATAATATATTCCATCTTGATATTTTATAACTCAAACTATCAACCGTTGAAAATTTATATATATATCCTCTTGATTCACTTCATTTTATTTTACACAAATATTCTCACTACAATGTTCCCACTCAAGAAACATTTATCTCATGGCAAATATTCCCTAGCTCTTCAAACAAATATAAATTCTAGTTATAATATCAATTGAAGAGAACAAATTGATAAACTTATGCAAGAGAAACAATGCTAACAACATATTAAATTATATCATAAATGAAAAATGGCACACACACGTGCATAATACACAATATTTCACCTAGAAAACCCTTTCATGAAAAATTCCAAGACAACTTTCTTCCTTATTGCATTAGCTCAACTATTTACAATACATTAATACTCTTAAAATTTATGTTTGAACCTAACGTATGCATAAATAATTGTATGCACATTAAAAGGAGACCATCCAAGTGATATTATAATACAATGGGTAAAAATTATGGGCTAAGAAACTATCCATACCACACCATGGGTAAAAACACCATAGGTCATTAACCATGGGCCTAAATCACCCATAAAACCCAAAACCATGGGTTTTGGTGGGGTGTATAGACTATAAGGGGATTAAAACATGAAAATTATACAACACATTTCAAACATTATTATTTTTTAATTTTATTATATGTTACACCACCCACTTGAGTCCTTGTTTTCTTTCTATTTTCTTCATTCCAATTTCTCCCCACTCTCATTTTGCTTCCAATATTATATATTTTTTGTGCTTTTGCTTCATATTTTCCATGATTTTAGAGACACTTAATTTCACTTGCTTTCATTTTTTTATTATTATTTTTTTTCTGACTTGTTTGACATTATTTTTTTTATTTAGGTTGCCTTACATTCATTTCCTTCTTGTCCTCCTATTATTTCAACCTTTATTTTTTTCCATTCATTCTTCTATTTTTTCTCAAGTTTGATTTTGTTTTGCCCTTGTAATTCTTATAATCATTGATATTTACTTATTTTATCCAATGCTAGATTTTAAATTATGTTATCACATTTGTTTTTGGAAACATGCTTATAAGCACAACAAATTTTGATGGTAGTTGTGGGTTATTAGGGATTCCATTTTCCTTTTTCCCTTGGTTCACAGTTATATTAATATGTATGAGATTGGAGGATTTCATTGATTATTACATGTCTTCTAAAATTCCTTTGCCTTTATCATGTTAAATGAAGATTTGTAAAAAGTGTTGTAAATTAGGATTATATTAGATTACACAATTTATGCTCATGATTATTTTCAATTTGAAAATAGATTATACTTCAACCATTCTTAATATACATTATTTGTATGCAATAGGTATATGTTCATGACTAAGGATTCATGGTAGGTATGGGGCACATCCCAAGTTTGCTTGGGGCAAAATATACATTGATTATCTTTTGCATATAGGGATTTCATTTCATTTTATGCTCCATATCCTATCTTTTCTTATAGATGTGTCCTTATATGCTTGATTAATTCATATATATTCATGTGCATGTTATGCTTGTTATATTTGAATATCTTAAGTGTTTGATTCCTAGTTAGTTACATAGTTTCCATGTTTACTATGTGAAAAGTATGTCGTTAGTGTATTTGATGTTCTTTCTCAGTGGCTTTATTGTTTTATGTGTATGCTCCATGTTTGATGTGTCTTCAACATGTTTTTCATTATTTCTCTATGGTTGACATGTCTTCCTTTCCTTCTATGTCTGTTATGTGCTAAATGAGAATGTATTATCTTCTATTTGCTTGGTGTGCTTCAAATTTATGCAATGTTTACTCTATGATTGGTCACATATGTGACATATTTCTTGTTCTAGTTATTTTTCTCAAATGTCTACATTTTTATATGGTGCCATAGTATATATTATGCACAATTATTTTATTGCTTGCTTACATTACTATAATTCCTATCTCACATCTATATGTGGCAAGAACTCATAGTTGTGATTTACATTACTATATCTTATGCTACTAGTATTAAATGTATTATATGTTAGGTTCACATGGGGAATATCTTATTTATATTACACTATTTATATATTTCCTTCATATGAATCCTACTACCCATTCTGTTATATTTCTTACATATTTTCCATGTGAGGAAAATCACTTATATTCCCCTATTAATTACATCATAGGTCCATATGGGGAAAATTATATATAAAATACATGATTCAAAGAGGACATAATTATACGTTACATATCATTGGTTTTATATCTTATCTTCCACATCATGCACATAATTAATTTATTTTGAGATATCTACTTCACTAGATTCATCCCATATCTCAAAGGGGGGCATATATTATGTTCATTTTTTTGAGACTCCAAGAATTCAACATATATTTCATTCATGTATAAGGGACACTAAAATTTCACTTACTCTTAGATGTTACTAGGATGTGATGTAGGATATTATTTAGAATTGTTGCTTTAGTATTTAGATTATTACTTTAGCATTAAACTGTGTCACTACATATTGTACATATAAATGTATGTAGGATTTATAATAGATTCAAAGGATTGTGCCTTAATAGTGAAATTTTAACATCTTTCCTAAAAAACCAAGTGTATCATTTTTTAGTTTTTCTTTCATAGATTTCAACATATTATTATTATGGGCACTTATCCATGTGTAAATGTCCTTTTTGAAGTCTTAGGTTCGTTAGAGTTTTTTGGAAGAGCTTTAGGGTAAGAAATAATTGTATCCACACGATTTCTATTTTACTATGATATGTATGTGTGTGTGCATGCATGTGCACCACACTTTAAACTAGGGCATTATGTAAACATATAGAGAATATACTATTCTAAGATATATTTGTAGTTGTTTATTATTGGTACATATAAAAATTATTTTCCTCTTTATGGTCATTTTCATCATGCAACCCTATTTCTTATTCCTCCTATCTTCTTTTATTTCTTCCCTCTCTTTCTCCTTTTATTTCTGGTGGTCCCCCAATTAACGCACATTATATGTTTCATATGGATTTGGGTTATTTTTTATTTTAGATTACCTTGAGTGTTTGTGGTCCCCCATGGTTAGTTTTTCCCCTATTTGATGTCATTTCCCATGTAAATAAGCCCCTAATTCGAATTTTATAAGTTTATCAACACACATCTTAGTGTTTAATAATCTAAAAGGCATCTAATAATCTAAAGTAAATTTGAAATAACATAGTATTTATTTTCAAAATAATCTATTGATAATTTATAAGCATTATATATAAATAAATCATTTAAAGATCATTCATTGTAACATTGAATTTCATAGTAGTGACAACATTGTCATATTTACTTGGCATGTTGTCTTCAAAAATGTATGTTGTAGAGGGAACTTGTTAAAACCCATGTTGGCCATGAACATTTATCCCTAAAAAAATAGTTTTCCTTATCGTTTGAATTTTTAACTTCCCTATTAAGATTTGAAGAAGAAGTGAAATTTTGCAGTGAGCAATGCATAATTTAAAAAAAATAAGTAAGATTTATAGATCTTCAAATCTAATGAACACATTCATCAAAATAATTATTTCATTACTATCATTTAGAAGAAACTTGTTGTATAAAATCATAGGCCCAAAAACTTAGATTGTATGGTTATGGGGAGGTTTTCTATTTGCATTTAATTTTTAAGGTTTGTTTTATCTTTTTATTCCTATCTATTTTGTACTATCATATTTCATGACCATCTTCTAATTTCCCAAAATCCAAGATACTCTTAGAATCCCTCTCATATTCATTTATTGCTCTAGAATTTTTTTATTGAGAGAATGAAATTATATTTCTAAAGATAATAAAACATAAATGCAACCCCGATTAAAAGGACATATCATATGAAATCAACCCCCAAGTAAATACCAACCAAGATCAAAATAATGATATAAGATTGAGACATGAGTAACAAGGCCCAAGGTCATAAAAATTACAATAAACCACTAAAAACTAAGTGTCCATAACTAAGTGCTAATCACACATAATGTTATGAATAGATAGATGCATAATGGAATAATTCCACTAATACTACCAACCCCATAAATTAAAGAGGAGTGGGTGGAAGAATATCATGTTTTTATACCGAATAAGAACCAAGTGGGTATGAAGCATAAAGTATGGGATTTATATCTACATTTTGTTCTTCATCTCCCTTAGTCTACGACTAGGGAGGAAGGGTAACTAGATTTAGGTGATAATATTTTCCATTTCCATCTAATCAACTAGTTATATATCCTTTTTCATATAGTGATGACCACCCTCCATGACCACTAAAATATGAAAGTGAATGATGAGGAGGGGAAGTAAAAAAAAAAATTTATTGTGAGACTTGCATCATCATCTCGCATGGTACCTATGTCCTCAATCTCTCCCATAAGAATTATGTCTAGGTGAATCATGAGTAGATCTACTAATAGTATAAGGGGGACATCCTAAATGAAAAATTGAGTTGTGGAGGTGTTCCACTTCAAAATCCACCTTCTCTTCTTTAACCTATATTTTGAGCATTACAATAAATATAAGAAAGACTCTATTAATAGTATAAAAATATTTTTTCTAAATTCTCATGACTAAAAATTGCATAATTTTTCTCTTTCCAAAGTTGAAAGAAAATTTTAATGTGAATATTTATGCCGAGTTTGTCTAAATTTTTTACAAAGCATGGAAGAATATTTAATTGAGATGATGTTCCAAGAGAAAGGCTCATGTACAAATGGGTTGAAGAAGCAATGAATCCATTTACAAGCTTATTGAACTCACATACATATCCAAAAAAAGTGATTAAACAATTCAAATTCTCCAAAACCATGGAATTTGATTATAGGGATACTCATTTGAGTCACCTTGCCACTAATGGGAAT
Source organism: Torreya grandis (assembly GCA_037957365.1). Lineage (NCBI taxonomy): Eukaryota > Viridiplantae > Streptophyta > Pinopsida > Cupressales > Taxaceae > Torreya > Torreya grandis. The sequence continues at coordinate 900,751 of JARHVA010001046.1, read as the reverse complement.
TCCTTGATAAAGTATGCACTAATAAAATTAATCTTGTTGGGGTTCAACAATGGAAGAAAAAATTGAGAGAAATACCCTACCCCAAATGAAGAAGGAATTTTTTAGACTTGAATGTAAATTGATAAAACCACATGGAACCATTTTGAAGAGATCCACTAATATCCTAACCAACTATTTTATCAAATCACTGGAGTAGCCACATTCTAGTTCTAATATCTCCACCATTGAGGAGGGGCTTTAAGGAAAATTTTATATAATTCATCATTCGGAACAACCACATGAATATCAAAAAGGAATTCAAAATATTTATTGGTGATGCCAAACTTAGTCTTGAATTTAGGTTGGGATATCCATGACATGGATCATTTATTTAATTTATAAAAAACATTATATATTCTTCTTTTAAAAAATAGATATATTTAAACCAAGGCACTTCAGACAAAGTAAAACCATGAAAATTGAAAACCATATAAAACCACAAGAAATATGTATTAATAGACAACCCATCCTTAAATTTATCTCATTTCCACTCTATCAAGGTTTGATGGCTTCCTATGATTTATTTATACTTTTGGAAATAAAGGTTCTTAAAATTTTGATAGTTATAAGGGCAATAACAAGGTTATTAAAACTAGTCCCCTTTTAAGCAAGTCTTCCATAGATATTGTCTTTTGAAAAATAATGTCTACGTAAACATTTATAGGATTCCCTACCTTTATTGGCACAAGGACCTCACTTACCACATAATAAAAACCCTTGATTTTTTAGATCAATTAAACCCATGCCTCTAGCCTCCTTGGGCCTGTAACATAAGTCCCAAGCCATTTTTTGGATTCCATTCTTTCCTTTCATATTGGTCCAAAGAAATTATATAAGGATTTTCTCTAACATGTTACAAAAAAAAATTGAGGGGACCCAATAGGGTAAATAATAAACATTAATGGAATATTTAGAACATGCCTATAAGAGAGAGAAAGGTTTAGTTAATCAATAAGAAAAATTATTCTCTAGACTATGAATAACATAGTTCTACATCTGAACTTAAGAAGCTTAAAGGTAAAAGGGGATCCCAAAAAAAATTAACTTTTCTCCATATGAGATCCACACCCAATAATAATTATCGAGCCACTCTAGCTTAGGCCCAAACAACTACCTATAGTAATTGGTTTTATCCCCTGAATGCTAGAGCCTAAAGTTAGGAATAAGGTGTGAACAATACTATGCATGAAGTGTAATTAGCACCACATCAATTGGGTTATTTTTTAGATCATTTTTTTCCCCTATGTAAAACTAAAAGGGCACAAATTATAGCATAAAAGTGGCATCAATACTAGCACCACCTTTGTGTCACAAAGAAAAATAAAACTATAGATAATTTTATTTCCAAGTCCCCAGAATACAAAATTATGGAACTTTATGAACTCATTTAACACTTGGCATAACATTTTAAAAATTTTGGTGGAAATTAAGAATTCTAAAATTTACATGGAAAAGTAGTATGTTGATTTTCTGAGGATTATTTTTATCCACATAATTTTATTAGAAAAAATATTTTTTCAAAGCTTAAAATTTTAAATATCTAAATAGGAATATATTTTTCGTGTAAATTGAAAATTATTTAATCAAAATTTTTTTTGTCTTATAGAGAGTATGGCATCATCAAATAGGTATACATCATCCCCTATAAAAAGATAGTGTTTAAATTACCGTATACTTTGAAAGAACAAAGTTCTTCATTAGTGAGTAAACCTGCAACATATGAGTTTGTATGTAATTTTAATATTTCATATAAAATTAAAAATTTAATGTTAAATATTTATTTCATTATTTCAACAAATATTTTATTAAAAAAAAACTTCTAGTTTATATATAGGGAGATTCACCACAACCTCGTCATTGAGGTGGGGGTAAAAATAGAAGAAGTGGAAGAGGAGGACGATACATTGGCAGAACACCTCTTCTAATAGATAATAGTTTCTTTGAGGTAAATAAAAAAAATTATGTTGTTTTCAAATGAAACAATCATAATATTTATGTGTATGGATATTGTACTAATATAAATTAATATGCAAGTATCTAATATTGAATATTCAAATAGTGACTATGATGTTTGACTTTATCCTTGACCAATGAAAAAATTAAATTACATCTTCCCTAATTTCCATATTTAAAATGAATTGAATCCTAATAACATCATAAGGACTAATGAATCTCTTCTTTAAAAATATTTTAAAAAAAAATTGGATTGATTGAAGAAACAAATACCTTTTTCCTAGAACTTTTGTTGAAGATGTTCTAGTAATACAAGAGAGCATTGGACTTCAAAATATGGTAGATAAATTATTTTGAAATTATCATGATGATCATGATCATTATGATGATGATGTGGAGGATCAATTTGGTGAATTGATTTTTATTCATTGAGTGGAATTGGTAAATCTTCTTTGGAAGATAAGATACAGAAATGTTCTAAGTTTCAAGGCATTATCATTGACAAAACACTTGGTCTTAAAGACACATATCTAAGATTATACTTAATTAACTTAAGTGATGAAGATTAATTATTAACCTAATATAATCACATAGATTTATTTATAACTTAGGAGGAAATTAAAAAATGAATATTTGAAACTATGTGTGCACAACCTAGTATAAGGTCTGGCTAAACTAATTAAGTTAATAAATTAGTGCATATCTTGAATTAACTAATCAGGCTAAGGCCATGAGGCTAAAATTTCCATGATAAATGGATAAGTTATTCCTAAATGGGATATAAACATGGTTATTGAAACATCTTAAAGGTTAAATAACTATGTCATAATCAGATAGGCTTCCACGGTATACTTATTCTTGTGATCAAATAAGTAACCGTAAATATAATCAACCTAGGCTACCTAATAGCATGTTTTCAATCTTGTCATTTACTTGTTTGTGAACTTTTTAAAGTGTTCCAAAGCTTTGTATTACTTTTGGAAATAGTCCTTTCCATGATCACTACCTAGTACATGTTAGTTTGGTATATCTTACATATGCAAGCTTAGTATGATGATTATTCTATTGAATCTAACTTATTTCCTATAATTATTTTTTAAACTTTTCTAATTTACCCATTGAGGTATCGACTAATTTATAGCCTATGCAAGTACTCAGGTAAGTATATAAGTTAGTGATAGATTTACCAAAAAAGCCACATTAAATTATACAAATAGGCATGCGTGAGAGTTTGTACATTGACCCACTTTATCTAAATAGTAAGTGGTTAAAATTCTTCCTAATGAAGTTATTATTAATTTATGTACTTGGTCTAGTTCTTGTATTAGTTATAAAAATAGTTATGGAACTCACTACATCTTTCTATGCTAAAATCCGTTTAAGTATTTGTATTGTAGTTGTTTACCTTAGTATTATGGAAAACAATTATGGTTCTTACACTAATGTGTTAAATGGAAAAAAAATTGAATCAATGTTACCTTAATTACGACATGACCCAATCCTATTTCAAATAGACCCACTAAACATTACACTTTGATTAATTAACTATTAGTCAATATTATTTAGTTAATTAAGTCCCTAATTAATTTATGCATACATAATCATCTAAAAACCTCATTAATCATCAAAAACCTCATCATTAATCTCTAAAAAACTCATTAAACCATTCAATTAAACTCATTTAAGGAATTCAACCATTCAAACAAACTCATTTAATATATTCAACCTTATAAAAAACCCATTTAAAACATCCAACCCTTTAACAAATCATTTAAGACATTCAAACCCTTTTTTAATGTATTCAACCCTCTAACCAATCCCTCAACTTCTTTAGACTCCTCATTGAATGCATTTGACCCATAGACTAAAACACAACCATTCAAAAATATAAATATCAATTAAATTGAGATTTATTCTATCTAACTATTCTCCATCCAAAAAATCTATAACTTGACCTTCCCTCTTCCATTTAAATCATCATGTTAGGAAATAAAAAATATGGAGAATATTGCCATAAAACAATAAACCAATCAAAGGTATACTTTGTCAGAATTCATGCATATAAATCTTGTGAGAAACCATAATCAACAAAGCATGAGAAAATCTATGCCAACAAATGAGAGTCTACATTCGGTAAGTGAAGGTAAAGTTAATTGTTATTCCTTCATTCCTTGATCATAGGTTTATGTGAGATTTTAATTAGGAATTCGTTATATTCTTTCTTTTTAGTTGATCTTTAATTTTCATCATTTACAAGTACATTTGTTGTAATATTATTTAGCTTATAAATTAGATTTGGAAGAATTATGTTTGAGTTGGAATAATGGAATACATGTGACTAATTTCAATGTATTAATGTATTATTTTAACATGATGAATAGAAACTAATCATTATGACTCTGGTTGTCTTTTGTTTCAAATGTAATATCTTGTTGAATTAACCTAGTTAAGTTTAAACACATATAAACATCATGAATAGGATGTGCAGGAGGTGAAGGGGGTTGATGAAGGACATACAAGACTTGAGGTTGTATAGTAGGCCTTATAACATCTTGAATATATGACTTCTCTTATTCCCATGTCATACTTTATTTTAAAAACATTTACATTAATGGTACTTTTACCTTAACATGCGATTTGGTTCATTTTCAAAAAGCTTGAAGAAAAAGATGTGCATGTAATATAGCTATAAAATCTTTTAAAAATTGAGAAGCAAGTAACATAAAACTAAAAATAAGGATTGTAGAAAAAATGAACTTTTTTTGGTATGGAGAGTAGTAAATTCCCCTAAAATCCAAGGTTTGAAAGGTGCTTTTAGTGTCAGATATAAGATCTGAGGTCAAATAAAATTACTTTTAGTGTTATAAATTAAATCTATGATTGAAAGCAAGTTATTTTAGTGTTAGATATTAGATCCAAGGTCAAAAAGAATCTATTTTGGTATCAAATATCATAAATTTATTTAAACCCTATGACAAAAAAATTTAAGCAATGTTTGAATAAAATTAGGTTCACCAATATTTTTTATCAGATTTTGAATCAATTGGTTTATTAACCCTAATTTAGATAAATTGAATGGAATATAAAATAATGTTGTTAACCAATTTACAAGATCAATAATGAAGGTAAAATATTGAAATCAAAAAAGTGCAATCAAATGAAAGAAGGTTAACTATGAACAAAATGGTAAACTTATATGTTTACTAACTGAGATATGACTGTGTGAAGTTGATAGATAGCTAAAATTGACAAACATGAACCCACCTTGAAAGTGCATAGAGTCTGAGACTGGAAACAATGAAGGACAAAATCATCTAACTTAGGATAGGATTGAATACCACTATAATCATCATTTGGTTGATATTATCCTCTACTTAAAATTAGGAAACTCATATCACCATCAATTGTCACATCTTAAATTAGGCCTATATGTGGATATTTGACCATTGGATTTGTGCAAAAGACTAGAAAATGACTTCTTCAATGTTGAAATCCTAATAGGGCTTACAATGACTAAAAACCTAAAAATAGAAAAGTCGAAGTGTAATATGTTGAGCTGACCCTAATCACCCCCATAATGGTTGAATATTTCCTATATATCTAATACTCTAAAAAGGGAAATCAAGCCCATATAGTTCTCCCACTTATATTTCTTTATGTGATTGTGTTTCTTTGACTATATTAATGTATCTAGGGATGGATTTTATACTTGATCATGTTTTGTTTTGTCTTGGATAAAATAGGCTTTGGACTTGGTTGAGGATTGGTTCAAATGTTTAGAATTAGAATTAGGAAGAATAGGGAAGCTTGGCTCAATGTTAAATAGTGTAAATGTGCCTTTGTATTAAAATTTCCAATTAATTACCAAGTGGTAGAATATGTGACTTAAGTGTGCCTTTATAGAAATGAAAAAGGGGAAAACCTCATGTTTTGTATCCAAAATACAAAACAAATAATGAGGGAGGGTTTAACTTTGAAAAGTGACCATTATAATAGCTAAGGATGGGATTGACCCATATAAGACAATAATGTCTACCACTATTGTCCCCTATTGGACGTTATTTTCCTTAATGCAAACATGTGACTTTTGGGTCCAAGGATGTCTATATATATATGCTTATATAGGTTTTTAGTAGTTTATAAAATTTATGTAGGTCTGTGATATAAATATATCTAAATAAGTACTTAGGATAGAGTGAGATGGTGAAATATGTATAGATTAAGTGTTCAAGTCAATTAAAGTTGAATAGGGATAAAACTGACATTATGAAGTATTCGTGACCAAATTTGAGTGAATACAACTTCTATGTAATCAACTTCACCAACACCAAAGAGATGATAAATCTTAGAAATAGCACCTATTAAAACCATTATGGATTGATTATTTGCATTTGTGGATAAAGTATGCAATGGTTTTAGAGCATATTGTCTACCCTAGAAAGAATTTGAGCTTGGTACTTCAATGAGACAAGGGATTTCTCCCAAGAAACCAATGCTAGATTTATTGTCATCTTCAATTAAATCTTCATTTTTCCTTCCTTGATAGTGTTCCTCATGTTGTATGCATCTTGATCTCAAATAAAATTTTCAAATTTTCTCTAAAACAAAAAGTTTTCTAGAAAATAACACAACCAACCCACAAATTTTGGGCACAAAAGACAAATATAGGAAAGGGTGAAACTTAATATGATTACACTTATTTAAAAATGAACACATAAAAAACATAAAATAAAAAAGAAAAGACATGAGCTATTAGGAATTAAAACTTTAAACGAGTTTAATATGACCATAAATTAGATATAAATTTTTACACTAGCATGCATCATGGAAACATTCCTCAAATCATAGATATTATGAAAACATAAATGCAGAGAACAAGATAACAATCACACATAACACTAGTTTGGGGTTCGGCCCCTAGTTTATGGCCTTAATTAATCAAAAACAATCACACATAACATAGAACTACCATGGTTCACCCAATGTGGGCTATATCCACCAAGAAAGTCCTTAAATAAAATAGTAATCTAAAAGAAAAATTACAATGAACTCTCACATAGATAGAATATCTCTTATAGAAAATGCTACACAAAAGCAATGTTGCAATTTCACCTGAACCTACACTTTAATGTATCTCACAATTTGATATACCACACCCTATAATATACACCTACACTTTTCAAAAACATTTGCACTTTGACTCTCATCCTCAAAGCCACACCCTACAAATAAACCATCAACATATAGAGGTCACATCACACCTATATATAACAAACCAAGGAAAAATCCACCAAATGAGGAGATACTCACTATGCTTATCCAAGATAATCATCATCCATTAAAAGATATATCAGTCCCACCTCAGCAAGCTTATCTAAAAGCTCCATCAAGAAGGAACATGCCAAGTCTATCTCTCCTCCTTCAAAGGACACATTTTTCAAGGACATGTAATCACAAATAATTCCTTGAAACAAGGAATGCATCCCATTTTCCAATGAACAACTAACTCCCTAAGATCAACAAAGTCAACATGGAAAATAGACATCTATCAACCAACTCCATAAAACATGGAAACATAGAAATTATAAAATATTAGGAATATTCCACTCACATGTGGAGCAAGGTTTCACAAAAGGTGGAGTAGGGAAAACTATGATCCCCACATTTTTGGAGCTCTTTAGGCCCCAAAAATATACTCCCATGGTCATGTGATAGCCCCAAAGGGCTCCACACTCAACAATCTCCCACTTGGAGACCATTTCTCCTGAATAGTATCTATCACTACTCCATAACCACTAAGGCCAACCAACTCTGTACATAGTCTCAACTTGTCCAATGTGACCACCTTGGTCATCATACCCACATGATTCTAGCTAATATGAATATTCTCTAACTTCCCCAAGTTTTCCTCCAAATTTGTCATGATGAAGTGATAATGTAACTGAATATGTTTCCTTCCCGAGTGGAAAGCAGAGTTCTTTGCCAAATGAATAGCACTCTGACTATCACTATGTAGTCTCCCAACTTATTTCTCATGCCCCAACTCTCAAAACAACTCATGTAACTAAATCATCTCCTTGCTAGCCTTTGTGGTAGCAACATACTCTGACTATATGGTTGACAAAGCCACAACCTTATGTATCTTAGAAATCAAAAAAACCATTGTATCTCTAACAGTAAATATATAAACTGTCATACTTATACTATCAATATACCCTACCATATCTAAGTCCACATAACCATGTAAAGTTGTATCAGATCCACCATAACATAATGCAAAATCCATGGTTCCTCTCAAATACTGAAGAATCCATTTCACTATTTGCCAATGCTCATAACCTGGATCACTCATATACCTGATCACAATGCCCACTGCTTGGGCAATATCTGGCCTAGTACAAACCATGGCATACATCAAGCTACCAACTACCAATGAGTATGGTACCTTGGACATCTTAAGCTTTTCAGCTTCTATTTTGGGATACTACTCTTTTGATAATCTAAAGTGGCCTGCCAAAGGAGTACTAACAAATTTAGCATCCAACATGTTAAACCTTTCCAAGACTTTATTCACATACTTTGATTGGGATAAGATTAGCTTCCTCTCCTTTATATCATGAGAAATCCTCATAAAAATGATTTACTAGAGTAGTGCCCAAATCCTTCATAGAAAAAGAGTCATTAAGTTGTTTCTTGAGCATATGAATATGATGTATGTTCTTTCCTATAACTAACATTCATCCATATACAATCATAAAATAATAAAGGAAACATCATCAAAAAATTTGATGTACATACAATGGTCAGAATTACACCTTTGATATTCTTGTTCCAACATAAAATAATCAAATTTATTATACCATTGTTGTGGAGCTTGTTTCAAGCCATACAAGTTCTTCTTTAGTCTGCATACATAGTTCTCCTTCCATTTGATTTCATATCCCTATGGTTTTTTCATATACAACTCTTCATCCAAATCACCATGAAGAAAAGTGGTTTTCACATCTAGTTATTCTAAGTGCAAATCCTCAACTGCAACTAAACCAAGAACAATCCTAATAGAAGTCATTTTTACAAAAAGAGAGAAAATCTCATCAAAATCAATACCTAATTTTTTTGCATTCCCCTTGACCACCATCCTGGCCTTATAACTTTTTCTCCCTTCATCCTCTTCTTTTATTATAAATATCCACTTATTTTTCAATGCATTATTTCCTTTGGGTAGCCTTACCAAATCACACATTTGGTTCTCCATGAGAGATCTATGATCCTCATTTATGGCTTGTTCCCATTTCATCCTGGCATCTACCTGCATTACTTCCTCATAACACTCTGGTTCTCCATTGTCAATGAGTAATAAATAATTCAAAGAATGAAAAAAATGTTTAGGTTCTCTTCTTACCCTAAAATACCTTCTTATCATGAGTTTGGGGTCCTTGTGTAGAATGTTCCTGAACTGAATCATTGGATACTTTGCCATTTGTAATGTCAGCTAATACTATGTATTTTTTCTATTCTTGTTCTTGTTCCTACAACTAATTATTATACATGACTTTTTTATTAAAGGTTACATCTCTAGACCAAAATATTTTATTGTATTTAATTCTCCATAAATGGAAACCAAATTCATCCTCACCATATCCAACAAATGTGCATTTTTTTTATTTAGCCTCTAGCTTGGTCCTATCAATTTTCTTGATGAGAGTAAAAGCCTCACATCCAAAGACTCTAAGAAAATAATAATCAACATTATTACCAGACCAAGCTTGTTCAAGAATGCCTCCATCCAAAGGTATAAAAGGTCCTCTATTAATCATATATACTATCATGCTAATTTCTTCTACCCAAAACTATAAAGGCAGCCCTACATGTAACCTCATGTTCCTAGCACATTCCATTATTGTTATATTCATCCTTTCAAATACCCCATTCTACTATGGAGTTCCTAGAACCATCCTTTGCCTATGAATTCCATTTTTAGAACAATAATCAAAAAAAGCATTACTATAATACTTATCTCCATTATCTGATCTGAGACATTTCAACTTGAGACCTATTTCATTCTCAACCAAAGCTTTCCAGTTATTAAAAGAGTCAAATACATCAGATTTATTATTAATGTAATAAACCCAAAATTTATTAGTTTCATCATCAATAAAAGTAACATAATATTTGGATCCACCAATAGAAGATACCTGAGCTGATCTCCATACATCTGAATGTACCAACTCTAACTTATGATCTTTTTTATGGGTCCAACCTTTAGGAACATAACCCACTTTTGTTTCTTGTACATACAATTCTCATAGAATTCTAGATCTAGATCTTTCAATCTAGGCAACTTTTCTTCTAAGATATCCATGCCCTTATGTCTCATATTATTGAGCCTGTAGTGCCACATAGTTACATCTCCATCTATAGCAACTAAATCAATAAAATCAACACTACTAGTCAAATATAAAGTAACAACATTCTAACCTCTCAAAACCACAAGAGTACCTTTAGTAACTTTCCAAGAATCTATAGTAAACATTACTAAACATCTTTCACTACCTAATTACCCCATTAAAACTAAATTTCATTTCAACATAGGCACATGTCTAACATCTTTAAGTAGACATGTGTTCCCATTCTATATTTTAACCTGAATAGAACCTTTCCCTATTATCTCAGATGGTTCATTATCACCAAGATAAACATGTCCTAAATTCTCTTGAACATAATAAAATAATGCTTGTGGGGTGGCATGAAAGGAAATCTAATACCCAAGATTCAAAAAAACTATCCATAAAAATAATTAAGGCATCTTGACATGATTTACTTGATGTCACATGTACCTCATTCATTTTCTCCTTGTTTTCATTCTTATCCTAAAGTGACCACCAACAATCCTCCTTTGAGTGTCCACTCTTCCCATAATGCCACCATATCATCTTGGATCTAGATCTGGACTTAGATCTACCTTTTGACTTTCCAAGATTGCATTTGCTCTTGTCCTTTTGCCTCCCTCTAGTATCAATAGAAAAAGCATTGCCTAAAGATGATTCACTAGTTTTTTTCCTTCACATTTCCTTGATAAGAATCACACCTACAATATCCTCAAAATTTAAGCTTCCCTTGGCAGGGACTGGATTACTCATAGCCATAACCAAACTATCCCAACTATCAGGCAAAGAACATAAAATTAGCAAAGCTCTAACTTTATCATCAAACTTAATTCCAATAGAAGTGAGCATACTTACAACCATATTAAAACCATTTAGATGATTAGCAATTGAACCATTATTAGATATTTTCATGTTAAACAATCTTTTCATAAGAAAAAATTTATTAGAAGTAAAGGGTTTGTCATATAACTATCCAAATTTATTCATGAGATTTTTTGTGGTTTTATCATCAAAAATGTTAAATTCAATAGAAGATGTAAGGTATAATAGTATGGCTCCCAATGCCTTCTTATCAAGCAATGGCCAATCTGCATCACTCATACTTATAGGTTGTTCTACTTTCCCCTCCAAGGGGAGATGTAGCTCCTTCTAATACAAGTAATCTTCCATATGCATTTTTCACAAACCAAAATGCCTACCATAAAACTTCTCAACTTTGAATCTGATCTCTTCTCTCATAGTTCCCACTCAAGATAATAACCTTCCTATGATTTACCACTTTAGCAAAACATGACCAATAGCTCTGATACCAGTTGCTAGGAATTAAAATTTAAACCAAATTTAATATGACCATAAATCAAATCTAAATTATGCACTAGCATGCATCACAGAAACATTCCTCAAAGCATAGATATTATAAAAGCATAAATGGAGAGAACAAGATAATAATCACATATACCATAGAACTATCGTGGTTCACCCAATATGGGCTACATCCATCAATAAATTCCTCGAGTAAAATAGTAATCTAAAAACAAAATTACAATGAACTCTCATAGAGATATAATATCTCCTATAGATAATGCTACATAATATCAATGTTGCACTTTCACCTACACCTGCACTTTATTGTATCTCACAAGCTGCTATACCATACCCTATAATAAACACATGCACTTTGCAAAAACATCTGCACTTTGACTCTGATCCTTAAAATCACACCCTAAAAATAAACCATCAACCTTTAAAGGTCACATCACACTTGTATATATAACAAACCAATGTAAAATCCACCAAATGAAGATAAACTCACCATGCTTATCCAAGATAAGCATCATCTACTAAAAGACAACTCAGTTCCAACTTAGCAAGCTTATCCAAAAGCTCCATCAAGAAGGCACACACCAATTTTATCTCTCCTCCTTCAAAGGACATATTTTACAAGTACATGTGATCACAACCAACTCTTTGAAAAAAGGAAGGCATCCCCTTTTCCAATGAATAACTAACTCCCTAAGATCAAGGAAGTCAACATGGAAAATAGCCATCTAACAACCAACTCCATAAAACATGGAAACATAAAAATTAGAAAATATTAGGAATATTCCACTCACATGTGGAGCAAAGTTCCACAAAATTTGAAGTAGGTAAAACTATACTCCCCACATGTATGGATCTCTCTAGGCCCCAAAAATATACTCCCATGGCCATGTGATATCCCCAAAGGACTCCACACTCAACATGAGTAAAAAAAATTGTGTACATGATTTAAATGAGCCTAAGAGGCATTTACAAACCTATTAATTTGGTTTAGAAAATTAGGAACATTTTCTCAACAACCTAGCAAAAACTAGTGAGGTGAAGGAAATCCAAGAAATGGGGATTATGAGAAACATGAGGTATGGATTGAGTGGAAACATAGGAACCCTTGGAGGGAAGTTTTTAATTTGTCTATGACTAGCACCTTGATTTGGATACACAATAAGAGGTGTACTTACAAAATATTTCCTCATCTTAATTATAGTGATACCCTCTCACATTCACATATTCTACACTCAAGTTTGATTCATCCACATATTTTGTATGTTTGCACTTCATATCAATAAATATTTATACTTCATTAGTTTGTATCTTATGGTGCTTGTGAGTTGGTTCATGTTCTAGAAAGAATGATGAAAGTAGATTCTCACTAGATTTTTCAATGATTTCCCTTTCTTAGGCTATGTTTTTATGATCTTTCTTGATGTGTTGAGAGGATGAATAGGATGTCACTATGCGAGTGTTCTCAATGATAGAAGTCATCTCATCATTTTCAGGAAAAATAATAAGCACCTATTTCCCTCAAGTTTCATCAATATTTTGAAACTCTTACCATATACATGGATATTCAATAGCTTCAATAAGTTTTTCATTATGAAGGTTTTGAATGTATGGAGGGATTGAAAATCATATCTTAATTAATCTAAAATTGAAGCTATGTATCTACCAATTTGTCTCAGAACCACTAGTTGTTAAAGTAGTTTTTCGTAAGTGAGATTGTCAACCAAAACCTATAGTAAATAACTTCAAAACCAAAAAATATATGCTTTTTGGTCTTAGTTTTTGAATACCTATAACAAAAAAATTATAGATAGAAATATTCAACATGAATTTCCAAAAGGAATTATTGTTACACACTTGTGCACAATCTTTTGTTAATAATAAAGGCTAAAACAAGCCTATTACAAGATAACTTACATGATAATTTATGTCTAAATTAAGCATAAGTTAAAAACTAAATTAATAATTTTACTTAAAAAATAATTAATCTATAATTACAATTCTAAATATAGACTCTAAGACAAAATAAATTAGACTAATGCAAACAAGGTTGACTCACGTTTAAGACAAGGCCAACATGCAAGAAGCCTTGCTCAAAAAGTCACAAAATCATGTAACCTACCCAATTATGGCATCCCAAATTCCCTATAAAATATGAATTTACTAAAAAATACCTTAATTTCACTTAACCAACACTAAAAGTGTACCCCATCTATTTTTTAGGAAATTCTTTGAAAGTGTCCAAAATTTACAAAACAAATAATTTAGGAAATAAATGAATTAAATAACATTCCTAAACACCTAAAAATTCAAAAAAAACTAAGTATAAAAATAGAATTCAAGTACCAATATTGGCATCATACTTAGCAGATCCACCTTATTATCAATTTCCCACTCTTTAATGAATAATTCACTCCATTCCTGCTCTTGGAGAGAATCTAAATCTAGGATTGAAATCAATTCCATAATGATTTCCTCTTTGTTGGAGCTTAAATTTTGACTAAGTGTTTTGTTATTTAGGCATAGAACTGGCACAATGTGATACGATCATGGTGCAGGAAGACCATGGCACAGAACTAGCCTAGTGCAGGAAGACCGTGGCATAAAACTAGAAAAATGTAAAAGGATAAGGGTATGGAAGTATCAGTGTGAGAAGACCCAGTCAAAGATAGAACATAAGTACAAATAACTTGAGTTCATAGGAATCATAATAGCAGTGAAAGACTTGGGGAGTGTATGGGAAGTGAGAGATGATTGAGGAATGATTCTCAAGGGCCAGATAGACTTTAAACATCATGATTTTTACATCAGCCCATGAAGAGGAGGACATATGGTAGCAAGGATATAGCATTTAATGATAATATAAGGGGCACAGAGGCTTGGGTTCTTAAGAGAAAATGATTAAAAGATCACCATGACCTTATTCTATTAAGAGTTCATTGGCCAATCACCAATGTTGTTATTTATTATGTACTACTTGGTTAGGGAAAAACAAGTATAAATACCCTGTGTGGAATCATGTAAGGTGGTTGATTATGGATAGAATATTGGAACTATATAATATAGACTCATAGATATTGTTATAAGTTCAGGCATTATGTGTTTATGTTTAATTAAGTATGAACAGTGGATCAGATTAACTAATTCTATTATTTATTTCTCATAATGGAATTTAAATAGACATGCATTATGAATTGACAATCCCTTGAACTTCATGGCATTCATGTTTATGTTCTTAGTGGGTATGATTAATGACTCAAGGTCTATAGTAGTGTATTTCTCTTTTTGCATAATGACTAATTAAATATATGAGTAAACTTAAGTATATTGCTAGTTTTGTTACTGAACAACATAACCCATGGGAATTGATCTCTCATTACACTCTTTAGGTGAGATCAGAAGACCATAATCTTGCATGAAGGGCCAGTGCACAAGCTTATTGGGGCTACCTTTTAAGCACCTATAAAAACCCAAGACTCTTCTTGAGTTAAACCATTGGAATCATTTAGGGAATAGAGACTAAAATATGATCCTTTTAATTCTAGAGAAAGTTATTTTATTATAGATGGAAATCCATTATCCTTATGCACCATAGTGAGAACTTCCATGATCTGGAAAACAATTCAGATGACAATTCGGGTGATGGGTCCACCCCAATTGATGGTGGAACTTTTGGGAGCCATAACTTTTGCACTGTAGCTCTAATTGACTCACCGTTTGAACCGTTGGAAAGCCAATAATGAGGGTAACATCGTGAGATGGCATTAATATTTTCTTGATGAATTTTGACCCCCTAAAACCCAATGGAAGTGTCCCAAATTTCAATTTTAGTAGTGCAGTCTAAAAATAGTAAGTTTCTAAAAATAGTAATTCCTCTAATTTTGTATTGTTGTAAATCATGGAAGTCGAACCAATTCATATCCCTCGAGATTGGTGACCTTCCACATCCTCCCCACACCTTAAAAACATGTATAAATGAAGATCTAACCTGAAATGGAAATCAGACATCTCTTCTCAGAGATAAGCATATGTTTGGGTCTACAAATTTGATCAATAAAACATCTCTTATCAAAGATAGCATTATTTGAATTGTTTTGTTCTTGTTTCTTGAATTATATTTCAACCAAAGATTTTGAGTTTTGGATCATTCCATATATTGAATATGATCAATATTTCATAGATCTTATAGTAGGTACATTCCTCTTGTTTTTTTTTTGCATATTAGCTCTAGAGAGTTCTTCCAAAGTCAAGAAATAAAATGGGGAGCAAATCACCTCTTTATTGTTGACTTTGTATGCAATAATGATCTTTAAAAAATGTGTGTGAATAAGAATGATCATTTATATCTTGCCTCATAAAGCCATCAATAGATGTTTCAAAACATTGGCATTGAATCACAACTTTGTTATGGTGAAAACCATCAAATAATTCCTCTTGTTGAGTGACATTTTTTTGTTTTTTTTTTTTAGTGTTTCAAGATTTTAAAACTTCTTGTGCGTGGATTTTTAAATATGTACCACCTCATGGTTAAGACTATGGCTTGATTTCCCAACAATCATAACCTACAACTTTTTCATGTATTAAAATTGTAAGGCTAACATATCTTTAGCACCATACATTATGAGCATTTATATGGGGATACAAAGAAAAGATAAAGCCTTGGGTTTCTCATCAAGCTAAGATCCATATACAATCTCCTTTATTTCTTCATAAATAAAGTATTCATAATAGGCTTCCAATAATCAGCTCAAGAAGAAAATTTCAAGCTACTAAACATATTTAGAAGTTTATTTTTTTTATTGGTGTCTAAATAATGGTATTTTTTTGCTTCTAATCTATAAATTTTATTTACATCAATTTTTTAAATTAAAAAACTTCATGGTTGAAACAGATCTTACTATCATTTTATCACTTTTTCAATTCTAAAGATATATTCCTTGTTTAGTTATATCATCTATTCATTTCCATACAAAATAAATTCATCAATATAAGGCAAAGGAAAGACAATGTCTTGAGTCTTTTATCAAGCCATGAATCATTTGTAATTTCTCCTTCAACTTGTGTTTCATCTATCAACTAGATGTCAAAGGAAGTGAAGACTATTATTTTCCACATGTTAGTTCTCATTGAGGCTAATATTGTTCCTTTTGTGCTTTCCTAAGGTTGTTATTATCCTTCCTACAATAGATTATAATAATTATGAAAATATATAGAGATAATACTATAAATTAATGGAAAAATAATATTTATATTAAAAAGGCATTAAAATGTTACTAGCCTCTTCAAGGTGAAAACCTCATTTGAAAAGTCTCAATACAATACAATTTGTGGTTTCTTTCTACTAGTTTAAGATCTTATTTATATTAATTCTATATTAGCTAAATAATACTTATCATGATTATGGGATTACTATAATTATCTAAATGGATGATGTTGGACCCCAAATTTTGTAATAATGTATTATAATTTTTTTTGGATCCATGGCATGGAGATGCAAGGGCACAAGAGAAGTGTGGAGGACCTTGGTGTGGGAGAGAATGATGCATAATAGAGACATGGGATAATAACACGAAGGACCTTGGCATGGGAGAGAATGGCACATAAGAGAGACATGGAATAATAGTGTGGAATACCTTGGCATGGAAGATCAATTTGAAAAAGACAAGGAAATGAATAATGAGGAACATAAGATGTCGGACTTGAAAAAACATAAGACTAAACAAGGGTAAAAAAAGTAGATGTAGTTGTAAAGTAGTTCGTTAAAGCATCAGAGATTACTCAACCATGAATCTATCACTAACCCATGAGAAACTAGGAGTATGAAAGTATATATCTAGCATAAAGAAAGTATATAGGGGTTTTTAGTCCCAAATCAAAAGAAATTTAATTGTAATGGTTATTCATGACTTATTTTTTTGAAACAATCATTGGTTTGTCATCTATAATGTATTAATGATGCAACTCAAGAAGGGGTTAGCTTATGTATAAGTACCCCTTAGCTTTATTTATAAAGTTTTTTTGGATGTAGATGTGTTATTGTTGTCAATATAGAGATCTGGAGAGGTTGTGTATTGAATGAAGTACCTTTGTAAACTTATCAAATGAGATCAATGGAACTAATGCTTTATTTGTGAATCTTGATATGTTAAATCTCTTTGGTGTCAATTCTACTTTTATGATACTATATAAGTAAATGCACTATGTGAATGCATCAAATGGCTAACTCTATAGTGACATTTATAGTAATAATGATTAAATGTGTTAACTCAAGGGCCTAAGTAATAATTGTCTATCTACCATGCATGGCAGAATCGACAAGATCGGTCTAGGTTGAGTGCCTCAGGTGAGTACACAAGGTCACTCACATGATATGTTTGTACACTAACACATTGCATTATTCTTTCTTCTAGGTGTGTGACTAGTACTTAGTCATGCAAAACTAAGGATAAAAGAAACCCAAAATTTTGGTTCCATTACTAAGATCTATTATACTTGTTAACATGATGGTATAAAGATGTTTGAGTGGATATATTTTTAAAATGTCGATTAATGGGTTAGTACTGTAGAAGATAACTTTATGATTCTCTATATGAAACATTCTTTTTAGAATTACCCATTCACTTGCATGTTTGGATTTTGGTATATGTACAAGACTATTCAAGAAATTACAAATGAAAGGCTCAATGGTCAATAAAGCATCAAATAGCCTTATAAAACTTGAAAGCTACTTGGACATGTGTGGTGGATGTGTGATGGAAAGGAGTGCTCAATAGCTAAATTTTAGAACATGTTGTCTCAACATACCCTTGTTCGAAGGAAGCATAGATCAACTTTTTGAGGGAACCACGTAGGAGGTATCTCAATCAATCTCCTTTAGAGATTAAGAAACTTATGGTTAAATCTGGACTTGAGAACTTCCCCATGGATGGATAAATGCTCTCATGTATGATTACTGTGACTGGAGGGGAAATGGAGGGGTATGCATTGGTATGGGATTGGTAATTTAGCATGGAATTTAGTCAGTGAGAACCAAAGAAGTGTAAGTATTATGAGGTTAGGCATAAGGTTATGAGAGGAAATGATCCCAGGGGTAAATGGAAGGATACTAAAAGTGTTACAAGATTTTTTAGGAGGGTAGAAAGGCATGGTGAGTACAACCCAATCCAAATAGACCCAATTCCCCCACCATGGCTCATGCTCATTCATTTGAGTTTGATATAAATTTTGTAATAAATTGGAATATTCATAGTGTGGAATATGAAGAATTAAAAGTTGAGACCATAGGGGAATCTCTATGAGTGTAAATTCAAAATATAAATTTACCCTTAACATTTAATTTTACATTGTAAATAAGACCTATAATTCACCTTGGAATTATAGGTGGATCGAATGTAAGTACTAGGAAAATACAAGGCCAACAATAACTAATCAACCTCCTTCAACACCAATTATTTATTGTGTACCTATTATTGTAGGAGGCACAGAAGGTAGCATTGATAGTGGTGCTACTAGAGCTATAAAAATATTAGGAGGAAGCTCGAGAGGAGTTGGTAGACCTCTACCATAAGGTTTAGGATGAATTGGAGGGGAACCATAGCAAGGTCCATTGTAACCACCCAATGTACCTATAGTCTACTATTATATGGACTTCACTTGCCTGAATATCAAGGTGTCAAAAATATAGTGAAATATGTTCACAAGTGTAATATCATTTGGTGAGTGTAGGGTATAACTTATATTGAGCAAAAGAAAACTCATTTTACCACTAATTTATTGGATCACCCACATAAATGGTATCAAAATTTTGATTCTCAACAAACTGTTGTTAATTATGAACTATTAGAGACTGCATTCCTGTAAGAATTTGATATCCCTAAGTTTGAGTAGCAAAGTATTGATGCCTTAAAATATATCAAAAAAGAGCTCATTAAGAGTGTGCATGCATATGATACATATTTCAAAATGCTTCTTTCAAATTTATTATTTGAGATTAACCCAATGCATCTTTCCCAATGATTTGTGGAGGTTTATTACTTATATTCTAATGAGACTTATCTCAAAAGACTTTCAGTGAACCATGTGAGGCCCTAGAGGCCACTTTCCATGTCAAAGCCATGGGAATCATATATACATAGATCAACCCCTTTATGGAGGCTTAGATTTTTGTTATGGCTTATAAGCTAGAGAAGCTTATAGTCAATAATTCTCACAACACTTGTAATGGCTTGTGATGAGTTGACTACAAAGTAGAAGACAATAACAAGACCAACTGTCCAAAGAGGAATGTTCATGTTGTACTAAAATAGTCATTTGATATTTACAATGATAATCATGATGTAAAGAGTTGTCCCCAACTTTAGCATACCACCCAATCCAAAGTATTGTTATACTATAAAATATGTGATGCATATATGCATGATACTAATGATTGTCAAGTTATTAATGAGATTCATGAAGTATGCATGTGAGGTACACATCAAACTTACATAGATAATAACCAAGAAGCTGGTGGAATTTGATCTTTTAGAGGTCGAGGGAATGTAAATGGATGTGGAGGTAGTTATTTTCCACTTAGGACATGTTACAAGTGTGGATCTCTAGATCACCACCAATGTGACTATGTGGTATATCCAACCTATGCTTTTTGTAAAAATGAGCATTATCTGGAAGAATGTCTAGATTTATATGTTGACATTACCAAATAATGGAATGATAAGGTCATTGGGATGATACATGTTACAAAAAATCTAAATGCTCAGTGGAGGCTACACCTTCCCACTCCACTAGTTGGACCCAAGGTAAATATTACTACACAGAGTGTCGCTCATTCCCAACTAGTTTCAAATCCACCTACTAAAAAGGTTTGGCATGAATAACCTTGTTCATAACACTATCCTGATATTTAACATTAAAAGTAAGTGTTTCATGACACAATGGCCTTAGTATAGGAATTGCAAAGTGAAATTGAGTTTTTAAAGGACGAGGATGCTAACATGTGGATCAATATGTAAATAAATACAATACCTATGGACTAAGGGCCTGATGAGTTTTGAGAGATATGTAGACTCTTCTTTAATGAGGACATTATCCCTATCCTCAATAATTGGTTACAATAATAAATGACAAAGCCTTCAGAGGATCGTCAATTAAAACATGCATGATGACAAGAGACCCATATTCAACTAAATCCAAAATGTGATAAAGAGGTCCTTATCAATATATCCATTAATTGTTAGATGATCTATGATATCCTATGGACACTGGCACAGAGGTTAATGTTCTAACCAAATATTCCTAGAAAATGATGGGGAGCTCCACTTTTAAACCCTCCCCACATGTTTTGTCCATAGCCAACAAGACTCATGCATTGCCTATAGGTGTTCTTAAATATGCCAATGTCAACATATTGGGAGTCATGTTCAAGGATGATTTTTAGGGGATCGAGCTTGTTGAAGCTGATGACTTTCCTACTCTCTTGGGTTGACCTTGGTGTTATGTGAATAATGTTGACTTGTGTTTCAAGAATCATTGTATCATCCTTGAGAATGACACTGAGTGTGTAGTCATTCCTTTAAATAATGACCAAGGACCCCCCTTTGTATAACTCACTGATGTTGATGAGGATGACAATAAAATTTATAACATCACTTCCTAAGGAAATGAAAATGTGGATCCCAATCCTGATGGCATCTTATGATGGGAAGATGTGCAGTCTATTTCTAACACTAATAGTATCATGTGTAAATAATGAGATCAAGGTGCATATGATCTAACAAGGCATGTTTTTGGGTTCCTATATATCCACCTAAGCTCCCCTCCAAATCTCACTCAGTGCCACAAAACTATTCACCTCATTGGTCTAACACATTTGAGGGTGAACCATGCACCTCGATTCCATGGTCAAATAGAGGTCAAGGAATATTTCTAGTAAATGGAAGACTAATATGGTAATGAGGATGAACGGTTGTCCATGATCAAATTTTTATTTCAATGGACTATTACTCAATGGTTTTCTACTCACAAGTACTATTTGGATACATGAGATCAAGTACATGTAGCCATGCATGATCACTTCCACCATGATAATTGTGTTCATGCCATCCTAAGTTATAATGGTGTTACTTCTCCAAAAGAACATATAACATAATGAGAAAGCCTTTTGAGCACTAATGAAACATTTTTACCAAAAATTTGATGGGTTCATGTGTGTTATGGTACTCTAGACACCTTGGCTAAGGTGTGGTACATCATCAATAAACACGTAGAGAAATAGATACCTAAAAGCGCATCAAACATGATCTTCTTGCCACATTTACATTTTATTGACCATGAATGGATTTTAATTTATCTCTAAAAATGATATTTTAGGTATTTATAAGAGATCAAGTACTGGTTGAAGACTAAATATGACACATACATGGCACAACTAAGAATAATTCATCCATATTCCAAGAACCCAATGTTCCTGACCTAGCTCGATTGGAACTAAACTCCCAATCAGAATATGAACATAGGGAACAAATCCAAAGGGGCAATAAAAAGGTCATATATCATGTTGATGAGGGTATGAGCTTTGATCTTCCAAAACTAGAATTTAACCACTTGAATCTGTATACAGAGTATGAGGCATACAATGTCAGAGATACAATGTAGATTGAGTATAAATCATACTTTATGCCACTTCAAATGGTCCAATATAATATTGGGATGGAGGACACACCCAAAATGGCCACTATGGAGTACATCCATCATTTTGCAAGATGCACATCAAGTTGGTTGAAGGTGTTTGACTAGTGAGAAAATGGTCATATCAGATGAACCCAAATCTATGCACTCAGGTTAAAGAGGAAATTGATAACATGTTATGCATTAGAGATATTACTCTCATTGATGAATCTAAATGGGTTAGTATAATGGTGATAAGCATCAATAAGTATGGTCACATTTAAATTTGTGAAGATTACAAGATACTCAACGTTGTATGTGTAACAACCTTTTCCCAACACCTTTCATAGAGGAAATTTTGGAAGGTGTTGTTGGGTATGAAATATACACCTTCATTGATGGATTCTTTGGCTAACACCAAGTATATATTGTTAAATAAGATAAGGAAAAAATAACCTTTGCAACTGAATGGGGTTATTTTACATATAATTTATGCCTTTTGGCCTCAAGAATGTGTTAACAATGTTCTCATGTATTGTGATGGAAGACTTCAAGGATTTCATCCACAAGTTCCTTTAGGTGTTCTTGGATGACTAGACCATTTATGATTTAGTGCATGACCATTGTGACAATCTATGCTTCATGTTCAAACATTATGGCCATCTTCAAATTTATTTGAATCTGAAGAAGTGCATCTTTTCCACCCCATTTAGGATTCTCTTGGGATATATTATTTTTTAGAATGAACTATTGGTGGATCTGACTGAAATTATGGTTATTGTCCAACTACCAATGCTAACCACTTAGCATTATTTCCATGCCTTTTTAGGTCATATGAGGTACCATCAAAATTTTATTTGGGGTTATGCTAGCATAGTTGTGTTAATGGAAGAACTAGTCAAGCATAATGGCCTATTATTATGGATGGCTCAACACCAGTAAGTGTTTGAGGCCCTAAAAGAGAAACTAGTGAATGCACCCATTCTCTAGTTCCTGAATCAGACCTAGCCATTTCATGTGTATGTCAATGCTTCATGCATGGTAGTAGGCACTATCCTAGCACAACCCAGTGAAGGAAACCTTGATCATCCTATTTATTTTGCTAGCCATAAGTTCACACCCATAGAACAGAACTACTCTATAATAGATTATGAGGCCTTGTTTATGGTTTATGTGCTTCATAAATTTATCCAATACTTGTTGGCCAAACCATTTGTCTTATATACGGATCATGAAGCACTCAAGTATTTGGTAAATAAACTAGTATTATATGGATGCATCTATTGATGGATTGTCCACTTCCAAGAGTTCCAGTTCTTTATGGTCATGAAACCAAGCAAAGTTAATTGCAATCTAGACCACCTCTCATGCATTCAATCTAATAAATTGATGCATATCATAGAGGATGACCTACCTGATGTATAGCTTTTTCAAGTTATACAATGCCCAAATAATTAGAGGAAATTATGGATTTTCTTTAAATAGGCTCAGTTTCAGAACACATTCATACCCAAGAGAAAAATAAGCTAGCAATCCATGCTACCCCTTTCCAACTTATTGGAGGAGACCTATATAAATTAGGGCATGATGAGGTTTTACAAAGGTGTGTAATGCAGAACAAGCACACAAAAGTCTTCAAGATATCTATGACGGTGCCATTAGAGGACAATATGATGGTGATACAACCACTAGAAAGGTTCTACTGATTGGGTTGTGGTGTTTTATGTTGTTCAATGATGCTAAAGCTTATACATGTCAATGTGATATCTATCAACATGTAGGTAAACCAAACTAAAGGGACGTTATACCTCTTCATCCATTTCTTACTCATGAACCTTTTGAGAAATGGGCTATTGATTTTACTAGTCCCATTTAGCCTATTGTAAGATGGATTAACATGTGTTACATCATTACTACCATAGACTATCTCACACACTAGGTTGAAGTAGCCACCACACAAGATTGTACTACTACTACTACTATTATCTAGTTTCTATGGGAAAATAGTATCACAAGATAGGGATGCCCCTTAAGTTTAAAAAATGATCATGGCACTCACTTTCTCAATGAAACAATGTGCATCATATTGGCTGAGTTCATGACTATACACCATAATACCACACCTTACCACCCTCAAGCCAATGGCATAGTTGAATATTTCAACAAGGTCTTGGGTAATACACTGACCAAGATTTACAACATCGATCACATTGATTGAGATGATTGGATTTTAATAGTCTTATGGTCTTATTGGACCACATATAAAAGGTTAAACAAAAGTTCTCCTTTTAACCTTGTCTTTGGTGCTGAAACATTTTTATCGGTGGTGTTCCTTGTGACTTCCCTATGTATTATGCACATGGGTAGACTAGATGAATAAGAATCACTCAAATCTCACCTAGATTTTTTAATTTAATTGGATTAAGTGTGCATTCTTTCACATTAGAGTCAAGGGGTTGAAAAACACAAACAAAAGTCCTAACATGACTAACACAATAAAACCAAAGTTTTTAATCTTGGTATGCATGTCTTGGTCTATGATTCAAAATTTACATAGCATCTAGGTAAACTAAAAAATATGATGGAATGGTCCTTTTATCATTCATGATATCCATTTAACATGAACCTATAAGTTTAAAATATTAAATGGCCAATTCTTACTAGGCTATTTCAATGGTAGTCAGCTCTGACCCTACCATTCTATGTAATTATTCAATTCAGTGAAGGAGGACCACACACATATTTTAATGTGGGGTAGGTTTAAATGTGGATACGTTAGTTAATCTAAAAACACGAAAGAGGAGGCATGTAAAGGAAGCACACGAGAGGAGGAATGCAAAAGAAACACATAAGAAGAGGTGTGTGAAGGAGGTGCACATGAGGGGGTGCATAACCTAAGAATGTGAGATGAAGATGACAAAGGAAACATCATTATAAAAATGGGTTAAAATAAAAAAAGGTAGTTTCCCATGAATAAATTAGGAAATTTGATTTTTAAAGCTGGCATGCACTTTGAGAAAGGCACAACAACTCTTGGTGTAAATATGGAACATACATTTATTAATGACATAGTGGCATAAATGGCAAGCATGTCAAATATGCACCAAAACATGACCATTTGAGGTATTAATGGTTGAAGTGATGGACAACAGTCTAGGGGTGTTGATGTAAAATATGTATTTGCCTATAAAAGAATTTGAGACATTTCATTTTCATTTTTATTAAAAAATCACAACTGATTGAAGATATCAAACAAAACATGAAAAAGCAACAATAAAATGTGATTACACCTTATTTTCAATTACAAAATGTAAAGTAGAGATTGTGGTGAGAAGCACTTAGTGAAATAAGTGGCAAGTGATCATAGGAGTGGGTGTGAGAAAAGTTACATGTTACATATGTTATGACTACCATTGGAGGAGGTTGAATAATGAATGTTAATTATTTTGGGTTTAGGATAAAATAATTAAGATTTATTCATTTGGAAGAATTGGTTGGCCATGTGTTAACCTTTGGGGACCCCTATTGGTGATGCATTCAAATTAGAAGGGCAAGGAAAGAGATCCACTACTAGTTGCTCTTGAGTAAAGGATCATGAGGGTGAAAAATAAGAAATTCATGTTTATATCTAGGAGGAAGGATCTAGTACATGTGGCATGCAAAGTGAGGACCCCACAAAGCTGGTAGAAGAGATTAGTGGAGAGGCACCAAAAATGGCACACGTGGGAAAGAATTTTATTATAATAGCAGTGCCATCTCCAATTTTTATTGAATAAATATAATACCTCAATATATTTTTGTGCATCATTTACACATGTCAGGTCCTCAATTAAAATCATCACCAAACTAGAAATGAAGGTGACTTATAATGGGACTACTAGGTGGAGTGCCATAACACCAACAATGAGATCACTTATGATCTCCTAGTTTACAACTTATTTGAGGATGTGGGGTTGTTCTAACTCTTCCAACTACCATATTTTAGGAAACCATAGGAGGCATCTCATTTTCTAATTTTACACATTCATGAAGACTACCTCTACTTTTTTGGGCATAGAATGATGATTACCTCTAAACATATCCATAAATTAATTAAGTTACTATGTTCTATAGCTGACATCAGCTTGGATATTGATGAGTAGGAAGTGATTGACAATATGGAAATGATGTTAAAATATAAAAAGGAAAGACATGCCATTGATATCATGAGTATTTTATATCCCAACATTTGGGCATCTACATGTTTGGCCTCAACAAAGCTAAGAGGCATAGATAGGTGGAAGGAGGTAGATATGACCTACCTCCATGTTGTTATCCAAATGGTTAAGGGAACCAAGTACAACTACTTCAAGTACTTTATTGAGATAATTAAATAAGATGTTGAGAAGGTGCATCACCTACCTAACCACAAGTTTCCTTAGGGTGCAATTTTGTTCTTACTTGTTTTTAATGAAATTGGCTTCCTAGAGTATTTTAATAAGGAAATGAAGTGGGTTTACTCACTAAATCACAATTCCCCCACCAAGAGGTTAAAATAATTCACATGTTTTTCACCATCACACCCTCCAACAAAACAAAGATGAAGAGTTGGTTTGATGGCATGAGGGAGGAATTTGGGAATGATGGGCACATACCAAGGAATTTCTCATGTAGATGAGAACCTATGATAATTTTTTGTAAAGTAACACTATTCTCTTGCATGAATCTAGATGTTAAGCACTAAAAACTTGTCAATATGGCTCAAATTGCCTTACGCATTCACTGCTAGATATTTTATGGACTCTATGAATCACATCATGAATGCTTGCCTTGTAACTATTGATGTGGCCGAGATCGACATTGAGATTCACGCTCTTTTAAATATTTATGTCTATATAGGGAAGCAAGCATATGTAGAGTGGCATGAGTCTGATAAGATTGATATCAACCCTTATAATATAGTCATACAATGAAATATCTAGGTGATTTTATATATACTCAAGCCATGAAAGAGAGCATCGACAAGTTGGGAGGAAATAAATAAACTATTCCCCCCTAAACCACAAACACATGTAGAAGAAAGGCCATGAATAAAGGAGAAAAATCCAAGACCTGAGGCCACTAGTCCAAGCAGGGTGTAGGAGGAATAGCCCAGAGCTGAACCCAAATGATAAAAGTGAACCCCATCTCTAACAAAAGCCCAAGGGCTACCCACAAACCAAAAATATGACATCACTACTTCATAACCAACTACCTAGCCAAAGCCCAAGATTGAAGCACCTCGAGTGGTAGTTCCTGAAATAAGTGAAGCATCTCTATAAGCATAACCTAAAAAAGAACCCACTCCTAATCCAAGCTAAGAACAACCTAATGATGAGCAACAAATGGACATTGAAAGTCCAAAACTTGAAGAAGCAAAAAGAGGAGAATGTTCCAACATAAACCTTGGCATATGTACCATTGAATGGGAGTCCCAAAATGTATCGATCTAGAATTTGACACCCAAAATGGCAAAGAACTAATGCAGGAGATAGAGTAGTAATAATAGATAAATCATTACCCTCCTACTTGTGTCATGTTCCAACAAGGTATACTAGACAATTAATTGTATTTATGGGAGATTTTCCCTGAACATGAGTCTACTTAAAAAACTTGATATGAGTTATCCTTTGCGATGGAGGTTGTCACGATGAAATCCTCTTGGAGATCCTAAAATCTAGCATTAATATAAGCCCAAATGTTGTCGATGTTCCAAACATGCTTTGGGTAGATCCCCTAAAATGATCTCCAACTCAAGTAGGCATGGCCCTTATAAAATTTTCCCTAGAAATGCCTAATTTAAAACATTCTTCATAGCCATGATGTTAGTCAATTTCACTACAAGCATCGAGAGTTTGTCTACATGTATAGAAAAGAGCATGTGCAATGATGCAAGCTTGAGGAACAAATTGAAGTACTCAAGCATCAATAGGATGTAGTCGAGGCAGCTCAACTTACGATATTAGGCCTTTGCCAAAAAAAATTGAGGAGCAAACCAAAGCTTGTGGATGGTTTTCCCACTATTGGTGAGGTTATTAATAAATTGGATATGCTCGTGGACCCCTTGTTGAAGAAATGTAAAAACATGGTGGATCCTCAATGGGAGAAGTTATGGGTTACTGAACAATTCATAAAGGCCATAGATGTGTGCCATGCATTTTTAAATAAACTAAGTTCCACTATTCACATTACTAATGTAGTTTATGGGTTTTTTATCAACTTAGCATAGTCAAGTAAAATTTTGGAAGCACAAATAATACTTGAGGAACAATAGCACTAGTAATTGGATAAAAAATATTAAACATCAAGGATAAGGTCCAGCGCATGAAATTATTTTAGGATGTTGAATAATTGGATAAATAAATAAGTGCCCATTGATAAGATCTGAATGTTAATTCTTTAGTGATAGGATCATGTCCTCTACGACTAATCCTCTTTCACATCCCTTTCCCTATGCAGTGTCTAGACCAAAGGTTTCACTAGGTGAAAAGTCAAAACTTCCTTGATGATATATCTCATGAATGCATGGCAACCCACTAGTTTAAGTTCCATATAAGCTTTTCCAATACCCAAGCTTTCATTATAGATGGATATGTCATCCATGCATATGTTATCCATACATATGGATCCCATGTGTGGCATTTATACACACTATCCCTAATCTAAAATTCTTTGCTTGATATCTCAAAATATCCCATGATCCAATTTCCTTAAAGAGACCATTATGAGGATGTTCAAAAATCTATAACTACTCAGCTTGAGATTTTGACAACTCAAGTACATAGTTTTTTGGAGTAGCCCAAAGAGATGAAAAGATTTAGAGGTAAAGTGGAAGTTATTAGTTCCAATCTTAAGATGACCCTCAACTAGTAGGAGGAGATCAAGTGTCAAGGTGTATCAAGTGGGTCCCAAATTTTTGTTATCTAAGAAGACTCTAGGATAGTCTAGGATGGACCATCGGTTTAGTCCAGGGTGATGTTGGACCTAAATTTTTTTAATAATATATTCTAAGTATTTTTGGATCTTGTTCATACCCCTAGACTAAGGAAAAAATATTGGTATCAAAATTAGAACCCATGTTCATGGATCATGTCCTATATGAATAATCCTCTTTCACATCCCTTTCCCTATGCAGTGTTTAGACCAAAGGTGCCACTAGGTGTAAACTCAAAACTTCTTTGGTACTATATCTCATGAATGCATGGCAACCCACTAGTTTAAGTTCCATATAATATTTTCCAATACCAAATCTTTCACTATAGATGGATATCTCATCCATGCATATGGTATCCCTAAATATGGATTCCATTTGATGTCATTTGTACATATTGTTTCTAATCTAAAATACTTTAAAAATAGATATCTCTAACCTTATTTTATCACCTCAAGTTTGTTCTTATCTTAGGTCGGTTATGACCATTATGATCAATATTTATAATTAAACTTGACCCATTGTAGTTGATCTTGACCCTTGATATTTTCAAATCTTTATTTGGACACATTTTATTTGTAGCCATTAATTTTGGCCTTTTAATTTTATTTTGGGTTTGTCTTAGCACTCCACTAGATTTTTAACTCAAATTCAAAAATATTATATATATACACAATATCTAAGAGACATTAAATATAATAATTATTAAATCACAAGATCTATATAGGATTACATATTTATTTTTATTGAATCACTAGATCTACATCTAAAGTATTAAAATTTAAATTTACATTTTGCATGCTTCTGCTAATTGTAAATAAGAGAAAAATCATTTGTACTTTCATTCACCATTATACATACACTGACTAGGATAACTATATTAACATTTTATCACTCTATATAGAAGTGGAAATGCATTTAAGTGTTTGGTTAATCAATAGGGATTAACCAAGGTCAGTCTAACTCAATCCCTTTCGCTTGATTCACCCCTCATTTGATGTTTCAAGTGTTTGTGTAGGAAACTAAGGTTTGATATTTTAGGTGCATGCATGTGTTTAGAAATGACTAGGAAGTTATAAAATTGAAGTGTTGAAATAGACAAAGATACATATAATAAACTATAATCCTACATTTGTAGGGTCAAGATCAACTAGCATAGGTCTAGATCAACAGTCGATCTTGTCTGATACAATTGATATCAACCAAAATAAAGACACAATAAAATTTAAAAATAATCATTATGTAGCCCCTTTCACACATCATTAATGTATATAAAAATATTATATATACCAAGGAAGTGTGATAAATAATCTAAGTTTCTATCTATCCCTTTGTTTTTGTCAATTGTGATATTCTTATTTGCATGTTTGAATCATAGTTGTAAATTTGTATTTTGTGTATATTCTACCAATATATAGTTAGATTTTATTATAATTTTTAGCACCACTTAAGCATTACATGTTCTAATAAATATATGTTGGTGAATCAACCCATGAGGGAGACATTAAAATTTTCCAAGTTAGAACTACAAAATTTATGCAAAGGACTGAAGAAGGAAGATAGACTCATGAATAACTTGAAGAAAAAGTACTATCACTTTATGAAAATATCCAATCTATCATATAGGTGAGTGAAAACCCACTTAAATAACTATGCCAATAATGGTACAACTAGTTATGAAAGAAGATATTGATAAAGAGACCAATGTGAGGATGCTCACAAAGCTATAACTGCTCAGCTTGAGATTTTGACAACTCAAGTAGATAATTTTTTAGAGAATCCAAAGGAGATGAAAATATTTAGAGGCAAAGTGGAAGTTATTACTTACAATATTTAGATGGACCTAAACTAATGGGAGGAGCTCAAGTTTCAAGTGTATCAATGGGTCCCAAATTATTTTATTTGAGGAGACTCTCGCATAGTCTAGGATGGACTACTGGTCTAGTTTGGGGTGATGTTGGACCCCAAATTTTGTAATAATATATTCTAAGTATTTTTGGAGCATGTTCCTACCCGTAGAATAAAGATAAAATATTGGTCTCAAAATTAGGACACATGTTCATGGATTATGTCCTCTACAACTAATCCTCTTTCACATCCATTTCCCTATGCATTATCTAGACCAAAGGTACCACTAGTTGCAAAGTCAACTTCCTCGATACTATATCTCATGAATGCATGGAAAATCACTAGTTTAAGTTCCATTAAATCCTTTCCAATGCCCAATATTTCAATATAGATGGATATGTCATCCATGTATATGTTATCCCTACATATGGAGTCCATGTGATGGCATCTTTATGCACCATCTCTAATCTAAAATGCTTTGTTTGATATCTCAAAATAGCCCCTGATCTAATTTCCTAACTTAAGTAAATTTACCCAAGATTTATAATGGTGCCCTTATTCTCCTATACATATGGAATATTTTAAAAATCTATACAAATAATAACTTAAATCCCCTATATAAATATGACCTCGAGCCAAAATACTTAAAACATTGTGTTTCTCTAAAGCTTCTTGACACATAATATTATAAAAAAGTAGTACCCCTCCATATGACTTGTGACACAAGAATTTTGTCACCATAATCCAATTATAAATATCCATAACATATGTGGTATATACATATCTCAAAAATATTATGTAAACATGTGGATGATAATAGACTAATATGTATCTCCCATTAAACTAGTGAAAACTATAATACTGTTAGTAGGGTAGGTTGGACGTGACCTCAACACCCCATGTGTTAAGCATTGCCTACATACTAATACCTCAAAAGTGGATCAAGCCCAATGTAGTTCTCCCAATCTAAGTGATGGTGCAAGTGAGAGTGATGATAGTATGCCTGAGTATGAATGTTGATTTTAATGCTTTGAGTGTGACTTGAAACTAGAAATCTAAGTGAAAATGAGCTCTGAGTTGTTGTAGATGAATGTATGTAGAAATAGGGGTAAACAGGGATCAATAACCTTAATTTGAACAACTATTGATGAGATTGTTCTTGAGAATTACCATCTAATGGATAAATTAATGAGAGTGGTCTTTATATAGTGTTTTGATGCTTTTTTTTTTTTTTGAGGTTTGTACATGGATGCATTTTTTATAGATCCTGACGTCTATTACTGACTATTTTTAAACCACTTCATTGTATTATTGGATGCATGTTTCAATAGAGATTGATGTCTAATTGTGTGGGTGTTTTTCATGTTTCTTGAGTGTATTTTTTTCCTTTTTTCATGTCTTATTTATTATCACTTTAGGAAGATAATGAGAAACTGATAAAGTATAATTATTTTCTATGTTCCCTCCTTCATAGTAAGGGTTCCCTCATTCACTCCATATAGAACAAGATTGATAGAATGTAACATTAATATGATATGTTCAACATTCATGCCCCTATTTCTAGTTCATCATGTAATGATCCTAAATCTGGTGTGCATACACTTGATGTGTTTTTAGAGTGTGACCTACTAGATTCACCAATAATCACTACTTGTGAACTCATTAACCATGATTTGTCATTATCTATGATTGTTATTGTATTTAGTAATTTTGTCACTACACCTTCTACACATCCCTATAGATACTAAATTTAAATTATATAACACCTTAGTCTTGTATACTTGGAAATTAATTATCATGGTTGTACCCTTCAGTTCTTATACCTTCCCACTATCGAAAGGCTTGCATCCACTATCTCTTATACCTATTACTTATCTCTTAGTTTGACCATATGTTATTCTGATGTCCAAGCCTTCTATGCTAATCAAAAGGTTATAAAATTTATTATTAACATATTCTAGGATGGTGGGGAGGGTGCCACAGTGGTGCCCTACTCAGGGAAAAAATGGTCGAGGCCACCCCGTCAAAATTTGTTGTCATTGTCGACGAGTCGACACTGGTCGATGGTCTCGACAGGAGCAAGCTGGCCATGCCAGTAGAATTGGTGCCATTTGTTGGGAGTAAAATGTGTGATGATTGCAGGCACTTTTTGATGTGGAGGGTTGTGAGGCCAAGCTGTGCATGGATGGTGACAAACCCTACTTGTGGATTTGTATTTTGAGACGCTAATTAAGGATGTTAGGGCTGCGAGCAATGCGATTCTAGGGTTTGAGGGCATAGTGGAGCATGGCCTTTTTCTCGACATGGCTATGGCTATCATTATTGT
The DNA here is from genome assembly GCA_037957365.1 of Torreya grandis. Taxonomy (NCBI): domain Eukaryota; kingdom Viridiplantae; phylum Streptophyta; class Pinopsida; order Cupressales; family Taxaceae; genus Torreya; species Torreya grandis. Next base: position 867,264 of record JARHVA010001046.1, on the reverse strand, counting down.
TAAATCTAATGGTGTCTACATCAAATCAAAGTGACAGAGAAACCAAAGGTATTTTGCAAAATTTTAATGTCCTGATAAATGATTGTGTGTCGTTATTGCAATGGTAACCTACATTATTGGCCAGGGTAGAATGCTAAAGATATATATTTTTTAGCATTCTTTACCCTATGTTGTAAGTTCTTTGAGGTTTCAGGTCCTTGTAAAACTTGGGTGCTTTTATTGGACTATGTTTGTGGTTTCAGGTCCCTGTAAAACCTGATTTTGATGTTGCTCTTCAGTAAGTTACAGGACTGCTTTTCCTAGTGGTTGTTAATGTTTTATCTTTCTTGATTCTATTAAAGGGTTTTGGGGTCCCTTCAAAACCTACTTTTACCATAATCTAAAACATATTCTAGGATGGACTATTAGTTTAGTCAATAATTAAGGACTATTCTAGGGAGACTCAAGCATAGTTCAGGATGGACTATCAGTTTATTCTTGGGTAATGTTGGACCCAAAATTTTGTAATAATATATTTTAAGTATTTTTGGAGCATGTTCCTACCCCCAGACTAAAGATAAAATATTGGTCTCAAAATTAAGACCCATGTTCATGGATCATGTCCTCTATGATTAATCCTCTTTCACATCCCTTTCCCTGTGCAATGTCTAGACCAAAGGTTCCACTAGGTGCAAAGTCAAAACTTCCACAGTACTATATCTCATGAATGCATGGTAACCCACTAGTTTAAGTTCCATATAAGCTTTTCCAATACCCAAGATTTTACTATTGATGGATATGTCATCCATGCATATGTTATCCCTATATAAGCACTATCTCTAATCTAAAATACTTTGATATATCAAAATAGCCCATGATCCAATTTCTTAACTCAAGGAAATTTACCCAAGACTTATAATGGTGCCTTTATTTTCATATACATATGAAATATTTTATATATCTATACAAATAAATAATTAAATCCCCTATATTAATATGACCTCGAGCCAAAATACTCAAAAAATTGTGTTGCTCTAAAAGCTTCTTGACACATGATAATATAAAAAAGTGGTACCCCTCCATATGACTTGTGACACAAGACATATATCACCATAATCCATATAATCATCTTATATATATATATATATATATATAACATATTATTATATACATCTCTTAACCATATCATGTACACATCTTGATGATAATAGATTGTTATTGGAGTATATACAACATAGAAGAGAGACATGGAAGAACAATGCAGAAGACCTTGGTGCAGAAGATTGAGTTATGAAAGATAAGGAAATGTAAAATGAGGAACATAAAATGCAAGACTCAAAAAGTGCAAGACTAGGACAAGGGTGCAAAAAATAGAGGTAGTTACAAATTAGTTTATGGAATCACTAGAGATTACTCAAGTATAAATCTCACACTGGTACGCGAGAGAAGAGGATCACAAAAGCAAATATTTAGCATAGAGAGTATATAGGGGTATTAGGCTCAAATCAAAAGGAACTTAATTGTAACAGTTCTCCATGACTTATTTTTATAAAATAGTCATTGGCTTATCATTTATAATGTATTAATGATGTAATTAGATAAGGGGTTATATTATGTATAAATACCATTTAGCTACATTTATATATTGTTTTTGGATGTAGATGTGTTGTATCTATCAAGATAGAGATCTAAAGAGGTTGTGTACTGAATGAAGTAACTCTGTAAACTTATCAAATGAGATCAATGGAATTAATACTTTGTGAATATTGATATGTTAAATCTCTTTGGTGTTAATTCTACTTTTATAATGCTAGATAAGTGTTGACCAAATTTGACTTTTAGGTCAAATTGGGGCACCCCTAGGTAAAACTTGAATTTTAAAGTGTTTTAGGGGTCTAATACATATGTCACAAGGTGTTTTATAGGTTAATTAATGTCATTTAATGTTATACTAGCCTTGGTCCTTAATCATTTTAGTCTTTTTAGTCATTTTGGGTCATTTTGAGGTCAAAAAAGGGGCATTTAATGATTTATAAAGGATTTATTGGGAAGAGTGAAGGCTCTAAAAGATGACATCACATCCCATGTGTCCCAAGAGGTCTTAATCAATTGAAATAACTAAAATATGGTAGGTTCTTCAAAAGAAAGGATAGTTTTTTGAGGAAAAAGGAGAGTTTGGCACTTGTATGACCCATGGGGAAGTGTGCCACGTGGGATATGGTCATGTTATGTCTTAAAATTACTAAATCTTAGTTCCAAGTTTGAAGTGCTCTGAAAGTGCCATTTTTGGCTCAAAACCGTTATACTCCTTTTTCATCCTTCTTGGCAAGTAAAAGTAGTCTTCAAATTCATACTTGGTACAACCAGTAGAGGAGGTTTTAGATCAAATTCATTTGGGAGTTTAAATTAAATGCATATACCTTAATTTCCATATAAATATTTTGAATAATGGTGGCTTGTGATTCATGAACCATCCTCATGAACCTGACTATGGTTTTCTACCTACTTATATGTGCACCTTGTAGGTTTTACTCTTGTTTCGGTAGGTCCATACAATACAGTTCCTAATATTGGTTCCAAATTATTTTTAATCTTTTATCTCATGTTTTCCATGATTTTTTTCATATTTGGAGTTTATTTTATGATCTAACCAATTCAATTTTCAAGGAGAAGTAAAGGGGTAGAATTGTAGTCATGTTTTTCAATTATTGGAGGTTTCTTCTATGATATGATTCCAAAATGAATTAAATTAATGTATTTTTTCTCAAATATTTATTTTATTCATCTTAAATATCAAATCTAACTTCAAAATCTAAGAGAGCAAGTAAATGCACAAAATGGTCATCTACAGTAGTTATACGGCCTGCCATTTCTTGGAGGAGCATGAAAAACATGTTTAAACATCCTCTAATGTTTAGAGGGTAAAAACATGTGTGTTCATAATTTTGAAGAATTTTTAAGTATTCTCGAGAAACTAGATAAGCAAGAAATTGTCTTGGAGCAAACTTGTGACATTTTGGGACAATTTCCAAAAAATGTCAAAACAGAGGTCCATGCCCTTTTTTAAGGTTTCCCATACAAGTTTGTATTGATTCCCAAGACCTCAAAGTATAATCATATTAAATATCTCATTTAGGTCTATTAACCTGTAAAATAAGAGTGATGTTTCAATAAAGGAAGATATTTTTCAAAAGCCCTCAAGTTGCCTTTTGAATACTGAAATCCTACAGCGTTATCTATAACAAGATGAATCATTACCATTTTTTAGGCCTAATGAGTGGATTTAATGCTTGAAATTAAGTTAGGATGGATTTATGCACTAATAAACACAAAAATTGGTAGTATAGGCTTCAATTTATTCATGGAGGAGTATGTTGCATTCATAAGGTGATACAATTCATATAATTGGCTTCGGTTCAGTCACCTATAGCCAACTTGGTGCTCAAACTTGAGAAAGTGGTCACATTGCAAGAGCATGAAATATAATGGAATTATTAATAGGTTTTAAGAGTTATATTATTATTATCAAGGTTTCATAAGTATTTAAGTGTCATATTATTAGTAGCTTTCAAGTTGAAGTGGTCTCAAAAGTTTGTCATTATCTACAGCGACATTGTCTTCTTCAAGGCCTAACCTAAGATTGCAAGACTGTATCTTGTTCCCATGATTTGTATAGTTCCTAATAGTTGAAAATATAATTTATCATAAAAAATTATCATATAAATAATATTATATTATATTCTTTTAATCTCACATATACTCATAGGTATCTTTCAAAGCAAGCAAATACAGTCAGCTGACTGTAGGTAGAAAGTGACATGAGTATGTATTTTGATGGTGTTTTAGCCATCCAAGGTAATTATAAGGTATATTTAGGTGATATGTGGTTATTATTCCTAAATTTAAGTCTTACAACATCATGGATAAGGTCTAAATAAGCTATTGTACACCTACATGGATCATTAAGGTAGAGTATCTCCATCAGGCGGGGAGGACTCAGTTTATGAGCTTAGGGTGCATGTGAAGGGATTGAGAGAGGTTAAAGTGATAAAAAATTAGTTTTACACCACATTAAATACTAGGATAAACTTAATAAGCCCTTAACATGATGAAACAAACTTTTATAGACCCCTTATGCCCCTAAGTACACCTACAGCCATTATAAATGAATGTGAAGGACAGTGAGCTGAGAAAGGGTGATTCAAGGGATGTTTAGGCTAATCTCAAGGTTAATAATGGGTCCCATCAGTTTTATATGGTCATGGAAACTTTATTAGATGTCATATCCACCATTTTCAATCCTAATCATGAATATTCACCTATATGAAAGAAAAGACAGTTAAGAAGTTAACCCCAGTCTAGGATGATCATGATAAGGCATGAACACAATAGGGTTTGAATAGAGTCTGAAGGTTTACATAATCAAAAGTTAATACCAATTTAGGTAATAATTTACCATGGGTCTATCCTAGTGGGTATTGAACAGAGAAAGGTTCTAAACAAGCTTCACATAGTCTACTCTCCAACACACCTACACAGTCTACCTTCCCACACAGTCTATCTTGAAACTTGAAGGAGAAGGGGGTATTTTGACCTAGTCAAGAGCTAAATTTTTTTATATAACACCTTCAACACTTGATAAACTCCATCCAATATAAATTTTTCTTGATAAAATAGGGGAAGTGCCCTCTTTTTTGTCTCAGACAATGGGTACTTTCCCTTAGGTGCAAACCCTGGCAAGTTGAAGAAAGGAGGTGATAAGACTCTTCAAAAGTTGTTAAGATATTTAAATGAGTTATTTGTAGTTGTAACACACATATAAAATAACAATAGACCAAACTTAGAGTAAATAATATAAATAGGGAGGCCTAAAACATGAAAGTTGCAGTCAAACCTACTTGGGCAAAGTTAAGCCAAAAGACCAAATAAGAGACCAATGTCACTTATGGCCTTAGAAATGAATATAAACTTATTTTATCATGTTTTTGGGATGTAATTTTATGTTTTTATGCTATTTTTACGCATAGGAATCATGAGAAGTTCATTTTGGGTCTTGAACCAACTCAGGCCTATTAAGCAAGGTTTAGGCCTAGTGCCAAAACAGGAGGTCATTGTCACTTTTGGCCTTATACATGAATTTAAATATATTTTATTATGTTTATAGGGTCACCTTATATGTGTAAAATCATTAACCTTGCAGATAAAACATCAGGAAATCTAATTTTGGCTTGAGATCAACATCAAGCCTATGAAAATTGGAGAAAGGAGCTTGATAGGGCAAGTTTAGATGCTCATATCTTTTATGAGGATTTGCATAGAGACCAGAGGAGTTTTGGAAAGTTATAAGAGATATTTAACAATCACTTTGTGGAAAATTTTTAAAGTTCCAACATCCCAGCTTTATGAACAAAGCTTAAGAGGTCAAACAGGCCTAAAACCCTTGTAAAGACCAATTTGATGAAATAAGAGAGATAATGCATCAAAATGGACTAGAATGGATTGAATTATAATTATATGTTAAATATGACTCAATCAGGATCCCTATAATCAAAATTAGTTATATGAACTTGTATGGGCAGGGTGTAAAATAGGGTATTTTTTACCATTTTTTGTGTTTTGAAGGTTCTAGAAAGAGTCTAAGGATTAAATAAAGTTTGGGAAGAAGATATAGAATTTTTAAAACTCCATATGTCCATTTAATTCATTTAAAATACTCCTAATTATATAAACAAATAGGTTCATCTCAGTCAATCAAAACTGGCCTCATGGACAAACTAGTGAGAAGGGTGGAAAACTTCATATGAACTGAATTTAAATCATGCCTTATCACTTTAATGCCATGGAGGGTATTTTAGGTTTCATCCACTCCATTACATGGATTTTCATGGAAAAATAAATCTAAATTTGAGGCCAAGTGTGCAAGGTGCATGAAAGAAGAGTTTTTTTGGACTGCAGATGATGATAGCTCTTTTCAAGTTGATTTTAGATGACCAAGCCTACAACCAATTCATGGAGAGGCATGTTTGAAACCCTTCCACTTCATCCCTATCATCAGACCTATCCCTAATCAATTTTGTGATGTTAAAATAGGTATAATCATGAAGGTAGTTTTTTTTAGCCAAGATGAGGCATTTTATGCCACTTTATAAGAGTTTGATGATTGGATGGACATTTGGGCTTTATAATCTTGCATAGTTCATCCCATATACTCTTATCATACATAATTAACTAATTTTCTTAGATTTAAAAGTGTCCTTGTGACCCTTTAACTTCTCTCTTCTCCTCTTTCTCTCAAGTTATATAAGAACTAGCCATTTTGGCTATTGTAACTTATGCTCCACCTAAGTATGGTGAAGCCTTGATTGATTGCATACCATTTGATAAATAATACTACTGATTTTTACCTATTCATTAATATTATTAGTGTGTTTTACTTGAATGTTTTAGCTTGCTTAGTGAAGATTATGGATTCCTTAGCATGTTGTCTCATTTTGTCATCTTATTTGTAGTTGGAAAGCTTCTTTTTACAAGGCATGTGGAGTGTTATAGGAAATGTCAAGAACCGAGAGAGTTAGTATTTTCATTATTACCATTTAATGCATCTTGTCTAGTCCTCTTATATTTTCACATTCATCCATTGTTAGGTGTGTGGAGCTAAAAGCTTCACCAAGGAGCACACAAACAGGTTCGGGTCTACACAGACACCGGCGTCGGTCAGGAGCGACCGACGTCGGTCAGTTGCAGTTGCAGAGGTGCCGACGTCGGCAGTAGAGTCGGCCGGCGACGGTCACAGGCGAACAGGCAGGAACCGACGTCAGTTACCTGTGTGTCCAGAAAGCGATTTTCGAGGACAGAAGCGAGTGTTTGCATGATGAGTTTGAGTTGTAGACTCAAGCTCGCGTCTCTATTGTTAGCAATATTATTTTTAGAGCCCTTGTTGAAGAGGCTTAACTGTTTGTTGTAAGAGCATGCTCAAGTTTCCTATTTCTATATGTAGGAGAGATCTTCTAAGCTATTGTGTGTGTAATAGAGTATGAGTAGAACATTGTGAATGTTTGAAGGACAGTACTTGAGAGAGAGCTCTTGAGGAATAGAGATCTAGTGAGAGATCTTGTGTGCATCTGAGAGAGGTGTGGAAGAACGAAGTTCTTCATTTGTATTCCTATTGTAAAGAGTTTTTAATACAAGTTTTCAGGGTGTTTTCTTGTATATCTTGTTCTGTGCTATTTATCATTTCAGTTACTTATCTATCTGATTTATTTCCGCATTCATTGCTTTCACAAGTGTAATCCATTGTTGGTTGATCCCCAACAAGTGGTATCAGAGCTCAGGTTCACTAACAGGTGGTTCAGATCTGTGTAGTGTGTTCGGATTACAGGTTGCTCACAGGGATTTCTGTTTGAGTGGGAGAAGCCATGGCAGAAGAAAGTAAGTTGAGAATGGAAAAGTTTAATGGCAAGAACTATCAACACTGGAGAATGCAGATAGAGGACTATCTGTATCAGAAGGATCTTTACTTACCGTTAGGTGGGATAGCAAAGAAGCCCAAGGACATGGAGGATGAAGAATGGGAAGTTCTTGACAGAAAGGCTCTTGGGTCTATAAGACTGAGTCTGGCCTCCACTGTGATATCCAATTTGTCACAGGCAAAAACTACGGTAGAGTTAATGACCACGTTAGCAAATTTGTATGAAAAACCCTCCGCTTCAAATAAGGTATATTTGATGAAGCAATTATTTAATTTGCATATGCAAGAAGGTGGATCTGTTTCTAATCACCTGAATGATTTCCATGGTATTGTTAATCAGTTAAGTTCTGTCAATATTGTATTTGAAGATGAAATAAAGGCTCTTTTAATATTATGTTCTTTGCCTGAAAGCTGGCATGGCTTGGTAATGGCAGTTTCTAATACTGCTTCTGCTTCAAATATTTTAAAAGTAGAGGATGTGGTTAGTGTTATTTTGAATGAGGAAATTCGCAGGAAAAGCACAGAAGAGACATCTGGGACATCCGGGAACGCTTTAAATCTCAAGAGCAGAGGAAGGCAAAAAGAAAAGAGCAAGAGGAGATCAAGATCTAAGTCTAAGGGAAGAGGCAGATCCAAATCCAGGAATGGCAGAAGGCCACAATGCTGGAACTGTGGAAAGTTGGGGCACATAAGCAGAGATTGCTGGTCAAAGCCTAAGGAGGACAATCAGCACAAAGGAAAGAAAGAGACAAAGGTTGCAGGTATTGCACAGGATGCTCTTATTTTCTCTTTGCATAATAATATAGAATCTTGGGTATTAGATTCTGGTGCATCTTTCCATGCTACCCCTAACAGAGAATATTTCAGTGACTATGTCCATGGAGATTTTGGAATAGTGTACTTAGGGGATGATGAGCCTTGTAAGATTATTGGCAAAGGTAAAGTGCAGCTAAAGATGTAGAATGGCAACACATGGGTGTTGAGGGATGTGATGCATGTTCCTAGTTTGAAGAGAAATTTGATTTCTGCAGGTAAGCTAGGTGATGAGGGTTGTACAGTAACTCTCACAGCAGATTCTTGGAAGGTGACCAAGGGTGCACTTGTTATGGCCAGAGGTAAGAGAGAAGGTACTCTCTATTTGTGTAATTGTGTTACTAACAAATCTCCTTCAGTTTTATCTACTTCAGATGTGGATGCTAAATTGTGGCACTCAAGGCTTGGCCACATGAGTGAGAAGGGGATGTCAATCCTTAAGTCTAAAGGTATGCTTTCAGATTTGAAAAGTATGGATCTAGAATTTTGTGAGCATTGTGTATTTGGAAAACAGAAAAGGGTTAGTTTTCTAAAGACTGGGTCTACTAAGAAAAGGTAGAAGTTGCAGCTTGTTCACACAGACGTGTGGGGACCGGCTCAGGTAGCCTCTATTGGCGGATCACAGTACTATGTTACATTCATAGATGGCGCCACAAGAAAGGTATGGATCTACTGTATTAAAAAGAAATCTGATGTTTTTGAGACTTTTAAGATTTGGAAAGCCATGGTTGAGAATGAAACAGGCAGAAGATTAAAGTGTTTGAGATCTGATAATGGCGGTGAGTTCTGCAGTCTTAAGTTTAACTGGTATTGTTACACTCATGGAATCCGAAGACAAAGGACGGTTCCAAGGACACCTCAGTAGAATGGTATTGCTGAAAGAATGAACAGAACTATTATGGAGCGTGTAAGATGTATGAGATTGCATGCAGGGTTGCCCTTAGAGTTTTGGGCAGAAGCAGTTGACACCGCAGTGTACCTGATCAACAGAGGACCCTCTACAGCTCTGGATGGTGGAATTCCAGAAGAGGCATGGACAGGTAAAAAGGTAGATCTCTCATATCTCAAAGTTTTTGATTGTGAAGCCTTTGTGCACATAGATAAGGAAAATAGAAAGAAGCTTGATGCTAAGTCTATGAGGTGCACGTTTATAGGCTATGGCTCAGATGATTTTGGTTTCAAATTTTGGAACCTAGGAACTAACAAGGTAATTAGGAGCCGTGATGTTGTTTTCAATGAAAGAGTGATGTACAATGATCAGATAAGGAAGCCAGATCAAGCTGGGCAGAGCAATAATGAGTTGGACGAAGTTATGGTCCAAAATGAGCTCGCGAGAAAAAGAAATAATCACTTACAGGAAAACACAGAGACCGACGTCGGCAGGTTTGGAACCAGCGTCGGCAGTACAGAAACTGATGTCGGTCATACAGAGACCGACGTCGGCAGACCAGGCACCGGCGTCGGCCAGGAAGAACCGGCATCGGCCAGTAACAGGTCTACAGGTGGCCGAGGTCGGTCACTGTCAGAAAATTTGGGTGGACAGATTGTTGAGAACGAGTCCAAGACACCAATCAGGAGGTCTGAAAGGGTAAGTAAGCCTCCAATTAGATATTCTCCTTCTTTATATTATTTATTGCTAACCGAGGTGGAGAACCAGAAAGTTTTGAAGAAGCATTACAGGTGGAGTCCAGGAGTAAGTGGGAGCGTGGCATGGTTGAGGAGATGGAGTCCTAAAGAGAGAACCAAACATGGGATTTGGTTGAATTGCCAGCTGGTAAGAGAACACTGAAGAACAGATGGACTTACAGGTTGAAGGAAGGTGAGGATGGACAGATGAGGTATAAGGCCAGATTGGTTGTGAAAGGATTTGCACAAAAGCCAGGTATTGACTTTGGTGAGATTTTTTCTCCGGTTGTTAAGATGACTTCTATAAGGGTTGTATTGTCTTTGGTTGCTTTTGAGGATTTGCATCTTGAGCGGCTAGATGTTAAGACATCATTTCTTCATGGAGATTTGGATGAGGAAATTTACATGGAACAGCCAGAAGGTTTTGAGGTCAAGGGTAAGGAGAAACTAGTGTGCAGGTTGAAGAAAAGCTTGTATGGCCTCAAGCAAGCTCCTAGGCAATGGTACTTGAAATTTGACAGGTTTATGACTGAGCATGGCTACAGTAGGTGTCAATCTAACCATTGTGTATATTTTAAGAGATTTGATAACGGTAGATACATTATTCTATTGTTGTATGTAGATGATATGCTGGTTGCAGGATCTCACATGCAGGATATCTCTGAGCTTAAGGTAAAATTAGCTCAAACGTTTGCTATGAAGGATTTGGGAGCAGCTAAGAAAATCCTTGGCATGAGCATTAAGAGAGACAGAGAAAATCACTGGTTGATATTGTCTCAAGAAGATTATGTGGACAAGGTGTTGAAACGGTTCAATATGCAGGATGCTAAACCGGTAAGCACACCTTTGGCTGGACATTTCAAGTTGAGTAAAGAACAATGTCCCAATTCACATGATGAGGTAGAGTACATGAGTAAGGTTCCATATTCTTCCGCGGTAGGAAGTTTAATGTATGCAATGGTGTGTACTAGACCGGATATTGCCCAAGCAGTGGGAGTAGTAAGCAGGTATATGGCCAATCCAGGAAAGGAACATTGGAAAGCAGTACAATGGATCCTTAGATATCTGAGAGGAACCAGCAGTAGACACTTATGCTATGGAGGTTTAGATACTTCTCTACATGGCTATGTAGATTCAGATATGGCAGGAGATTTGGATGGCAGGAGGAGCACCACAGGTTATGTTTTTACTGTAGGTGAAACGGTAGTTAGTTGGATATCTAAGTTGCAGAAGGTTGTAGCCTTGTCAACTACAGAAGCAAAGTACATTGAAGCTACAGAAGCTAGCAAGGAGATGATATGGATGACACAGTTCATGGAAGAGCTTGGAAGGGAGCATGGAAGTTGCAGATTGTATAGTGACAGTCAGAGTGCAATCCATTTGGCAAAGAACTCAGCTTTTCACTCAAGAACCAAGCACATACAGCTAAGGTACCATTTCATACGGTAGGTATTGGAAGATGGTGAGTTGAAGCTGGAGAAAATCCATACAGACAAGAATCCTGCTGATATGCTAACAAAGCCGGTTACTAAGGAGAAGTTGAATCTTCATTCAACTTCTATTGGTCTTCATGATTGAGTTGAAGATAGAGGAGCTAGAAGATGTTGTTGTACAGGTACTGGTGCAGCTGGTTTATCTCCAAGTGGGAGATTGTTAGGTGTGTGGAGCTAAAAGCTTCACCAAGGAGCACACAAACAGGTTCGGGTCTACACAGACACCGGCGTCGGTCAGGAGCGACCGACGTCGGTCAGTTGCAGTTGCAGAGGCGCCGACGTCGGCAGTAGAGTCGGCCGGCGACGGTCACAGGCGAATAGGCAGGAACCGACGTCGATTACCTGTGTGTCCAGAAAGTGATTTTTGAGGATGGTGTTTGCATGATGAGTTTGAGTTGTAGACTCAAGCTCGTGTCTCTATTGTTAGCAATATTATTTTTAGAGCCCTTGTTGAAGAGGCTTAACTGTTTGTTGTAAGAGCATGCTCAAGTTTCCTATTTCTATATGTAGGAGAGATCTTCTAAGCTATTGTGTGTGTAATAGAGTATGAGTAGAACATTGTGAATGTTTGAAGGACAGTACTTGAGAGAGAGCTCTTGAGGAATAGAGATATAGTGAGAGATCTTGTGTGCATCTGAGAGAGGTGTGGAAGAACGAAGTTCTTCATTTGTATTCCTATTGTAAAGAGTTTTTAATACAAGTTTTCAAGGTGTTTTCTTGTATATCTTGTTCTGTGCTATTTATCATTTCAGTTACTTATCTATCTGATTTATTTCCGCATTCATTGCTTTCACAAGTGTAATCCATTGTTGGTTGATCCCCAACATCCATAACCTCATAAATTAACATTGATGTGAGAAGATGCAGATTAAAGAAGTGTATGTTTAGTTTATCCCTTGATTTCATGTGTAACATCCTACTGGTTGGAAGTCATCATCTATTTTGGTGTATCACATCCCTTAGGTTAGTTTTATTTCAGTTATATCTCTCCCTTTTTCCTCATATTTTAAGTGTAGTTGTGATCCAAAGTGTTACATCAAGGGAGCTAGCCCTACCTAGAGATTCACCTCATCCTTAGGCTACCCACAAGACAAGAGGTGTTTCCATTATGTCACTTGGCTAAGGAGAGCTTAGGAATCTCCTAAAAGGGTGAAAATCCAAGTGACAATAGTTTTTGGCATGCCTATTGGTACTCTTGGTCCAAGAAGTTGAGATATTTTTGGTGTTGTCTCTCAACAATCAGCCTTTGGAAGGATCTATCAAAGCATCAATAGTGACTCTGAAGATACATCAGTTGGTCAAGTAATCCATATTTAATTTTAAATATTATTGGTAACATTTTTTTTTTCTTTCTTTCTTTCAATGTGGTTTCATGGCTAATTTTGGTGTTGAGATTTGCCTTACACAAGTTGGTGAGACATTTAAAGTTTGTGCCATTCCCTATCAACAAGAGCAAGTTCTTAATCAGCCTTGGTGTGATTCTTACCAATATTGTAATGACCATTTCCAACCCCATCATGATCCTTATCAGAAATATATCCAACAATGTCATGAGTTTTATTATTTCTATAGCTAGCCTCCTCAATATCTTGCTTCTCCTAGTCAACCTAGCCACTTCTCAACTCCATCCATTTCCACCTTCAAGAAAACACTTTTGGGATATGAGAGGTACATGTTGGAGATTAATAATCTAAGGGGATGTGGTCAAGAGGTTCCTATTCATCTTATTTATAAGGTGAGAGATGCATTGATTTGGTCAAAAGAGAGTGGGTACCTATTGAGAGAGCCAATTGCCAAAGGCTCACAAGTGAGATGCTTGATGTGAGTGGCCTAGTTTCTTCCTTAGAGGATGGGCTAATATTTCATGAAAGGCAACCTCACCAAACCTATTATCCTTCATTTTCACCTCCCCAAGTTTTCTATAAGTCCTACTTAACTCCTATTCATGAGCTTAATCAAGCTTACCAAAGTCATCCTTCTCCCCATCAATTGGAAGAGAAAGTTGAAAAGAGAAATCTTGTTTTTGAAGTTAATCTTGATAGGCAGTTTGAGTTGGATAAAATGAATATAAATAAGTCCATGTTAGCATCAAAGGAAGTGAATCCAATCTCTCATTTCCCTCTCACATTGCATCCCCATCTCAAGGAGTGACCTCTAGATATGAGATTACAAGTTAGAGACAAGGTGGAGATTCCAAGCCTAAGGAGATTCCAGGTTTCTTGAATACTTCATCCACTCCTCAAGTTGAATCAACACCTTAATAAAATACTCATAATCCAAACATCCTAATATGGATTAAGATAATGGAGTCATAGAGAAAGAAGGAGGATAAAAGCCTAGATAAAGAGTGTGAAGTTGAAGAAAAACTTGATCCTATGCAAGTCCCTCCCACCCTTCCTCAAGAGACCTCTTATCTTCCATGTCAAACCTCTTATACTCCTCCTTCTCATGAAGAATAATATGAACTTCAATAAATAATTTTCCAAGAAAACATATCCAAGAAAATTAGGGAGTTAGAAGAAAATATGAAATTGCTAAGTCAAGGTGTGATGGAAGGTTTAGACCCAAAAGAAGATTATATGACTAAACACACCCCATCCACCCTCCCTAAAGAGAGTGATCAAGATAACTCAGATGTAAATTAAGTGATTATCAAGTGGAAGGAATAAAACCAAGCTATTTTGGCCCAAGGTCTACCTCCCATTCCTCAAGAACTTCCAAAAGAATCCCCTACATTCCATTCCTAATCTAATTTTGAGGTCTATGTGCCACCTCCACCAACTAGTTCATATTTTCCTCAGCCCATCACCCTTTTCCTTGATGTACATATGTTATGGGAACCTAAAGAGGAGTATTTGGTTGATATAAAATCATAACTCTTTCTTGAATAAAGGGTACTTCCTTAGCAGATTCATTAGACTAAGTCACATGACTTCAAAATGCTTAGCCTAGGAATCATAAAGAAGGAGAAAGAAATGGAGGATCTTTCAGCCCTTGAGAAATAAATTCCTATTGTAGAGGTTGAGATGAAACTTGAGATCCCTCAAGAGGTCCTAAGTGATAAATAAGAGGTGACTTCTTGTGTTGAGATTTATGATTGGGTTAATGAGGAAGAATGTTTTCCTTTTGCCAAAGAAGAGGAAACCTTCATTGATTCTTCAATAACTTTGCAAGATGTCATGCATGGGAAAGGACAAGTTCTTAATCAGCCTTTTTATGACTTTTTTAAAATAATTTGAGTAGGCTATACTCCTCTTCAAGGAGGCTATGATCTGGTCAAAGATGGAGTAGGCAATTTTGGCACTCAAGTAAGTATGCAAAGGAAAAGCAAAAGCAACCTTTCAAATTTGTCCTTTCAAGAAGCATATACATTTCATGATGATATTTTTGAAATCATCAAGATGGGATATCTTCCTCTCAATTAGTTGGGAGAAACACATCAGCTCTTGAAGGATGGAACAAGCTCCTATTGGCCTCAATCTTCTAAAGAACAAGAAATCACTTCTCTTGAAGCCATGCCTACAAAGAAGATGCAAGTTGACCATGAGATGAAGAGTGAGAAAAATTATGAGGTATGCATACAATTTAAAGAGTAATTTATGTACATTGAAGGTCTATTTAAATATGATCAACTTGAGGGTAGATCAAGTGAAGTACCAAAGAATATGTCTAATCTATAAAGTATTCAATCCAAGGAGAAACATGTTTCACACTATGAGTCATCCCATCATGAAGATGATTCAAGGAGTTTTCATTTTTATGTTTATTCTTTAGTTTTTCATAATAGTTTGTTTTCATATTCCCTAAGTGTTTTGAGCACATATGTGTCTATGTCTTGTTAGTGTGTTTGCTTTGCTTGTGTATGTCCTTTGTTTTGTGTGGTTGAGGTAATTAGTTGCCTTGTCTTGGTCAATGGTCAAACTCATTTTATTTGTCTCATATTTTAGGTAACTCTTAATCCTAATGGATTGATAAGGCTACTAGTCTAGTTAGTATAGCAGGCACATTACCCCTATGAGTTACCAATTTGTTGACCAAATTTGATTTTTAGGTCAACTTGGGGTACCCCTAGGTAAAAAATTGACTTTTAAAGTATTTTATGGGTCTAATAAATATGTCACAAGGTGATTTATAGGTTAATTAATGTCATTTAATGTTATACAAGCCTTGGTTCTTAGTCATTTTGAGGTCCAAAAAGGGGCATTTAATGAGTTGTACAGATTTATTTGGAATTTTTAAGGTTATAAAATATGATGTCACATATCATGTGTCTAAATAGGTCTTAATTAACTAAAATAACTGAAATATGTACATTTTTAATAAGAAAGAGCAATTTTCTTCAGGAAAAAGGAGAGTTTGGCACTTGTATTAGCCCATGGAAAAGTGTGTCATGTGGGATATGATCATGGTATGTCTATTTATATTCCCCAATCTTAATTACACATTTTAAGTGCTTTTTAAGTGCCATTTTTTTCACAAAACCATTCTACTCCGTTTTAATCCTTTTTGGCAAGCAAAAATAGTTTTCAAGTTCATACTTGGTACATCTAGCAGAAGAGGTTTCAGATAAAATGCCTTGGGGAGGTTAAATTACACTCAAAGAGATTAATTTATATATAAATATTTTGAATAATGGTGGTCTGTGCTTCATGAACCATTCTCATGAAGTTGACTATATTTTTCTACCTGCTTATATGTGCACCCTACAAGTTTTGCTCTTGTTTGGGCAGGTATGTGAAATAAAATTTCTAATATTGGTTCCATATGATGTTGAATCCTATATCTCATTTTTTTCATTATTTTTTTCACATTTGGAGTTGATTTGATGAGCCAACCAACTCATTTTTCAAGGAGAAGTAAAGGAGTAGAATTACAGTCACATTTTCCAATTATTAGAGGTTTATTCTATGATATGGTTCCAAAATGAATTAAATTGATGTATTATTTCTCATTTATGTATTTTATTCATCTTAAATATAAAATATAACTTTTAAATCCACTTTAAGAGCCAAGAGATCAAGTAAATGCATAAAATGGTCATCTATAGCAGTTATACGGCCTACTATTTCTTGGAAGAGAATGAAAAATGTGTTTGCATATCCTCTAATGTTTGGAGGATCAAAACATGTTTGGTAATAATTTTCAATAAGGTTTAAGTAGACTGGAGAAACTAGATAAGAAATAAATGGTCTTGGAGCAAACTTGTGATATTTTGGGACAATTTCCAAAAAATGTCAAAACAGAGGTCCAGGCCCTTTTTCAAGGTTTCCCATACAAGTTTATATTGAGTCCCAAGACCTCAAAGTAAATTCATATTCAATCTCTCACATAGGTCTATCAAATTTCAAAATAACAGTGATGTTTGAATAAAGGAAGATAGTTTCCAAAAGCCCTAAACTTGCCTTTTGAATACTAAAATCCTGCAGTGTTATCTACAATAAGATGAATCATTACCATTTTTTAGGCATAATGAGTGGATTTAAAGCTTGAGACTAGGTTAGGATGTCTTGATGAACTTAAAAACCAAAATATTATTAGTATAGGCATCAAGGTATGCATGGAGGAGTATGTTGCATTCATAAGGTGAGATAGTACGTACAACTAGCTTAGGTTCAGTCACCTACAACCAAATTGGTGCTCAAACTTGAGAAAGTGGTCACATTGAAAAGATTATGAAATATAATGGCATTATTAAGAGGTTTCAAGAGGCATATGATTCTTATCAAGGTTCCATAAGACCTTAAGTGCCATATTATTAGTAGCTTTCAAGTTGAAGTGGTCTCTAAAGCTTGCCATTATCTACAACCACATTGTCTTCTTCAAGGCCTAACCCAAGATTGCAAGATTGTATCTTGTTCCCATGATTTGTATAGTTCCTAATAGTTAAAAATATAATTTATCACCAAAAGGGAGCATCTAAAGAAGATAATATGTTGTTCTTTTAATCTCACATATACTCACAGGTATCCTTCAAAGCAAGCAAATATAATCAACTAATTGCAGGCAAAAACTGACTTGAGTATGTGTTTTGATGGTGTTTTAGACATCCAAGGTGAGACCATGGTAAAAATAGGTTATAGGTGGTTATTAGGCCCAAATAAGCCTTACAACATCATGGATAAGGTCCAAATAAGCTAATGTACACCTACAGGTATCATTAAGGTAGAGTATCTCAGTCAGGCAAGGAGGACTCAGTTTATGAGCTTAGGGTGCATGTGAAGGGCTAAAGAGAGGTTGGAGTGATAAACAAGTAGGTGTCCACATCCATTAAGAATGGTATAAACTTCATAATTCCTTAACATGATGAAATAAACCTTTATAGACCCCTTATGACCCTAAGTACACCTACAGCCATTATAAATGACTGTGAAGGATAGTGAGCTGAGAAAGGGCGATTCAAGGGATGTTTAGGCTAAGATAAAGCTGAATAATGGGTCCCATAAATTTTATATGGTCATGTAAACTTTATTATAGGTAATACCCACCATTTTTAAGCCTAAGCATGAATTTTCATGTATAGGAAAGAAAAGACACGGTCAAAAAGTTAACCCCAATCTAGGATGATCATGATAGGGCATGAACACAGTAGGGTTTGAAAAGAGTCTGAAGGTTTATATAATCAAAAATTAATAAAAATTCAGGTAATAATGTTCCATGGGTATATAATAGTGGGTATTGAATAGAGAAAGGGTCTCAACAAGCTTCATACAATCTACTTTCCAACACCCCTGCACAGTCTACTTTCCCACACAGTTTGTCTTGAAACTTGAAGGAAAAGGGGGTATTTTGACATAGTAAGGAGATAATAATTTGTGTATAATGCATTTAAAACTTGAGGAAGTCCCTCTAATAGGCATTTATCCTAATAAAATAGAGGGAATATCCTCTATTTTGTCTCAGATAGAGGGTACTTTCCCTTAGGTGCAAACCCTAGCAGGTTGAAGAAGGGAGGTGATAAGGCTCTTCAGAAGTTGTTAAGATCTTGAAAGGAGTTATGTGGAGTTGAAACACCCATATAAAATCATAATATACTAATCTGAGAGGGAATAATCTAAACAGGGAGGTCTAAAACATGAAAGTTGCATTCAAACCTACTTGGGTAGGGTTAAGCCAAAAGACCAAATAAGAGACCAATGTCACTTTTGCCTTAGAAATGCATTTAAACTTGTTGTATCATGTTTTTGGGATTTAATTTTATGTGTTTGAGCTATTTTTATGTATAATAAATCATGATAATTTCATTTTGGGTCTTGAACCAACTCAGGCCTATTAAGCAAGGTTTAGGCCTAGTGCCAAAATAAGAGATCATTCTCACTTTTGGCCTTATACATGAATTTAAAACTATTGGATTATGTTTATATGGTCACCTTAGATGTTTAAATGCCTTAAAATTGTAGATAAAACATTAGGAGAGCCAATTTTGTCTCAAGATCAACATCAGGCCTATTAAAATTGGGGAAAGGAACTCGATAGGGCAAGTTTGGATGCTCATATATTTTATGAGGATTTGCATGGAGGATAGAGGAGTTTGGGAAAGTTATAAGAGGTTTTAATAAACCAATTTAAGTATTTTTTTTAAGCTCCAACTTCCCAACTTTATGAAGAAATCTTAAGAGGTTAAACAGGACTAAAACCCTTGTTAAACCATTATAAAGACCAGTTTGAGGAAATGAGAGAGATAATGCACCAAAATGGACTAGAATGGAATGAATGATAATTTTATGTTAAATAGGACTAATTTAGTCTCAATATCATCAAAATTAGTTGTATGAACTTGTACAAACAGGGTGCAAAATAGGGTATTTTTTACCATTTTTGTGTTATGTAGGTTCTAGAAGGATTCAAAGGATGGAATCAAGTTTGGCAGGAAGATATAGACTTTTTATAACTCCATATGTCCATTTCATAGTTTTAAAAGACTCATAAGTATGCAAACAAATAGCTTCATCTCAGTCAATCAAAATTAGCCTAGTGGACAAGCTAGTGATAAGGGTGGAAAACTTCATATGAACTAAATTTAAAGCATGCCATATCACTTAAGGCCATGGAGGATTTTAAAAGTGTCATTAACTCCATTCCATGGATTTTCATGGAAAAATGAAGCCAAATTTGAGGCAAAGTGTGCAAGTTTCATGAAGGAGGAGTTTTTATGGACTACAGATGATGATAGCTCCTTTCCAAGTGATTCCATATGACCAAGCCTAAAACCAATGCATGGAGAGGCATGTTTAAAACCCTTAATATTCATTCCAATAATTATACCTATCCATAATTAGTTTTGTGATGTTCAAATAGGGATAATCATGAAGGTAGTTTTTTTAAGCCAAGATGAGGAGTTTTATGCCACTCTACAAGAGTTTGATGACTTGGATGGACACTTGGGATTTCTAACCTTGCATGGTTCATCCCATATAATCTTTTAATACATAATTAATTGATTTTCTTAGCTTTAAAAGTGTCCTTATGACCCTTTAACTTCTCTCTTCTCCTCTCTCTCTCAAGTTCTATAAGAACTAGCCATTTTGGCTATTGTAACTTATGCTCCACCTGAGTATGGTGAATCCCTACTTGATTGCATACCATTTGATAAATAATAATACTTATTTTTACCTCTTCATGACTATTCTTAGTTTGTTTAACTTGAATGTTTGATCTTGCTTAGTGAAGACTATGGATTTCTTAACATGTTGTCTCATTATTTCATCCTATTTGCAGTTGGAAAGCTTCTTCTTATAGGGCATGTGAAGTGTTATAGAAAATTTCAAGGATTGAGTGAGTTAGTATTTTCATTAGTACCATTTAAGGCCTCTTATCTAGTCCTCCTATATTTTCACATTCATCCATAACTTCATAATGTAACATTGATGTGAGAAGATGCAGATTGGAGAAGTGTATGTTCAGTTTGTCCCTTGATTTCATGTGTTACATTATAATAGTTGGAGTTCATCATCTATTTTGGTGTATCACCTTCCTTAGGTTAGTTTTATTTTGGTTATCTCTCTCCATTTCCCCCCCAAATTTTAAGTGTAGTTGTGATCCAAAGTCATACATCAAGGGAGCTAACCCTACCTAGAGATTTACCTCATCTTTCAACTACCCACAAGCCTAGAGGTTTTTCCATGATGCCACTTCGATGAGGAGAGCTTAGGTATCTACTAAAAGGGTGTAAATCCAAGTGACAACAATAAGTTCACACACTATGTGAATGCATCAAATGGATAACTCTAGAGAGATGTCTATAGTAATAATGATTATATTTGTTAACTCAATAACGTAAGTAATAGTTGTCTATCCACCATTGTGTTATAGAATCAATGGGAACCAGTCTAGCTTATGTGCCTCGAGTGAGTGTGTGAGGTCACTCACATGATATGATGGTGTGCTAGTATGTTGGCTTCTTCCTTCTTCTATGTGAATGACTTGTACTTAGTCATGTGGAACTAAGGATAAAAGAAACCCAACAGATGACTTGTAAAGCATATGCATTAGTAGATTTTATTAATTACCATAATTTCAAAGAAAAGAGTTAGGGTGAATGGGTCCTAACATGCCATCCTGATTACAAATATTTTCTATCAAAAATGAAGATGAGTAAACTAATGTTAGAGTTAAATAAGAGGTTCCCAAGTCAAATCTTCTAGTTGCATCTCATTCTAGTGGACTAGAACCTTAATGATGGTTTGATTGTGATGTTGAAATGAGTGTCTATCTCAAATAACTTTAGGTTCAAGAAACAGATATCCTTCTACATTGAGCTCAAGAAGTGTTGTTTGAGCTATGACATTATGGTTAAGGACATTCTTCAAACATGATACATGAAAAATAGAAGGATGGGGGAAGATGGTGGAAGTTCCATCTTCTAGGCGATAAGACCAATCTCTTAAAGAACCTTATAAGTCACATAA
This sequence comes from Torreya grandis, assembly GCA_037957365.1. Classification (NCBI taxonomy): domain Eukaryota; kingdom Viridiplantae; phylum Streptophyta; class Pinopsida; order Cupressales; family Taxaceae; genus Torreya; species Torreya grandis. The sequence goes on along the minus strand of JARHVA010001046.1, from coordinate 845,980 downwards.
ATTAGGAGAAATTTTATAGTGATATTTTAGTTTAAGTGAGGACTTTTTATAATGTTGTAGTAAGAGGAAAACCATAACTCCATGTTGGAATGCACATTATAAATGGTGTTAATCCAACTACTACTTCATATGATTTTGTGCCAAGTGTAGATTATCCTTTAGAATGCAAAGAATATTTTCCCAGGCATTGAGGGTAGTATCCACTACCTATACATGAAAATTGTCTGGGAGATAAGAGAGAAGAGATAGTGGTTTCTAACCAGAGATGGATTTATAAGGATTCATCTTGGTGTCAGTGTGATAAGTGGCATTGTACCACCATTATACAAGTGATAACCACTTGACCAATTGATAATGTTGATTTATAATCTTGATACATGCACAAGACAACATATATGGGAGAATTACATAAGTTTGAGGCCCTCTTTGGAGTATTGGCTATGTAGATAGTGCCCCTTAATAGAGGGTTCCTTGAGGTAGATTGACACTATGATCCCATAAACCTATTTTTCCCATAATCACTCCAAGGGTGAGTAATATAAGGTTTGATCATTTAGAAAATAGTTATAGCTTGTGCATGTGATCTGAAGACATCATAAGAAAGGTGATAGAAAACCTAGAAGGCTCAAATTAGTCACATCCAAATCCAATCAGTATTGTATATTGGACACTTGCATCATAGTCAAACACTTGCATTAACATAACCATGTAGATCTAATGTAAACATTCAAGGCCACAAATATAATATTCCCAAAATCTAACCATTGTTCTAGGATCATCTTCCAATCCACTTCTAGTATATTCTAGATCAGATATGCATGCATATAATAAACTATCTAAGTATCAATTGTTCCCTTTTATTTTAATATCTATCAATAGTTGTACTTTACTATTTTTAGCAATCTCAATTGTATAACTTCATAATATTATTTATTTGAGTTTTTATTAATTGGTCTATTGTTTAGGTTATTTCACCATACTTGTGTAAAAGATAACCTAATGTCCCTTTAACCCTAGATATCCCCTTATCTAAATTTAGTGTTAAACATTTGGTGGACCCGACCTCTAATCTAATGTCCATGAAACTCCTAGTGTGCTCTAGGGTTTTTTTTTTTTTGATCTCTTAGTTGTGATAATTTATTTCAAAAATCATAATTTATTTCCCTAAAATCATGTTTAATATGGTTAAAAAGGAATTTATTCATCCTCCTAGCCCTAATGAGGGTGATAAATACCATCCCTCTAAACAAGTCCATGTCATCGCTTCTTCAAGGGGTAAGGTGGCCCATCCAACAATTCCAAAAGAAGGTAACCAACAAACCCTTCTAAAAAACCTATATGGTATGTGTATACATATTCAATCTGAAGCACCTAGGGTTTGTCCTTGTGAAACCCTATTAAAACATCACTATATAAAGTTAATAGAAGAGTTACAAAATAAAAATCATTATTTATTTTCAAATATCACATCATTGGAAAATTTTATCACATAAATATAGAATCTAAAATATTTTATTATTAATCATGTTTTTACATCTTCATCTAGAAATGTTATACCCAACAAGGTTTCTTATCCAAATGAAAAGCTAAAATAGAATACATCTAAAATAAGTGATTCAAAAAGTGAACAAAAGGATAATAAGAGTCCAAGTGAAATCATAAAGGAGATGATTTAAAACAAAGTAATCTAACTACCTCCTCTACATCCTATAAGGAGATCCAAAAAATATTGTGCATATCATAGAATGCATGGGAATCATACAAACTATTGTTTTCCATTAAAGAACAAAATACAAAGTCACAAAGATAGTGGTGATCCTATCATTGATACATTAAAGAAGAAACCCACTTGAATTATGAGTACCTCTCCTAAAGCGTAAGTGCTAAAATAAAAAATATGGGTGCCAAAGGATAATTCTAAACACAAACAATTGTAAATGCAAAACCTATAATAATAAAAGATTCAAAAGGTAAAGCTAAAGAAATTAATCTTACAAAAAGATCATGATGAAAAAGCTAAAGTTCCAAATATAGTTACAAAGGGGGAAATCATAAGCCTTTCCTCATATCAAGACTCTTTTATTGTCACTACTCATGTAAAGGGTAAGCAATTTACAGAGATTAATATTATAGACTATCAAGATACAAATTTTTGTTCTATGTCATTTCTTAGCTCTCTTGAAAATAAGTTTTGGTATGTTGATGAAACTAATGAAATTCCAATAATAATGGGATAAATTTAGTTAAGAGTTTCATTTGCTTCAAAATAATGTTTTGTTACTTCTTAGGTTACTTATAATCCAAATGCTTACAATATTGTGCATGAAAAATACACTCAATAAGAGAAATGGTTGATAGAAATAATAGTTACACATCATGTTATCATCAAGGCAAGCCTACATCCTTTTCCAAAGAAGGAATATGTATTTATCTACCATAAAAATAGATACAAGCAATAGCATATAAGTAAATATAAAGGACATAGAACATATTGTAAAAGAGAAATCAAAGGCATCTTAGGATAACATTTTTGTTAAATCTAGCATCACTAAAGAGCGAGAGGAATAGTATATTAATCATTACATCCCCTTGATACAATAACATGACACACTTTTTAATTTCACTACATCTTCATGACCATATAGTATTATAACACATACACAGAGCATTACAGATCCTATAACACCAGATATTACACCTACACATGTTCCTCGATAGTACCACCAGTTTTATGGACCATATCTAGTGTTCATAACACATCCAAATGAGCATCCCTCAAATGGTATAATTGGCTATAATTTTCATAAAATATATTTAAAAAATAAAAATAAATAAATATTCCAAAAATACTAAAAACAGTTCAAAAATACCAAAAAAAATTAACATGTTCTTAGTTGTACTATTTCTTATACATATTGTGTTTGCTACATGTTAGTAGATATCATATGAATCCTTTTGATATAAACATGAGTTTCACACTTCATTTAAGTGTGATATAGGCATACCTAGGTACATGATATATTCACATACAAATGTTGGGACTTCCGTCCACTCACATCTTAAGTACAATGGGGGCATTTATTTCTTTGATCATGATACACCCAGGTTACATTATTATATGATCACTTTCCATTATCATATTTGAGCTGATATATACTTGCACATGCCTATAGCCATGCTTATACCTTTCATAATTTACTTGATATGCTATGTACTTGATATTTCTTACAAACATGCATGTTTAGGAATTAGTATGTTATGTTCATGTTGGTCGCCTATCTTCCTTGTTTGTTATTGTCTTACATTGTACTACCTATTTTAAGCCTTTTAATATGCTCCATTGATTGTGGCCCCCATGCTATGATTTCTTATTTTGACATTTGGACATGTCATGGTTTGTTGTATGTGTACATTTGAATATGTCATTTTATGTTTTATGGGCATTTGACTAAGTCATGTCCATTTGATTGTGCAGTATTTGAACATGCCCTTATATGAGGTCACCTTAGACCATTTCTTCTTGATTTGATTTTAAGTTCTCTTGTGTGAGTGCTTGATTTATTTATAATCTTGTAATTTTACTATCAATGTATCATGATCTACATTATGCATCTTAAGATTTGATGTGATCACATACTATGTGCCTAAATGTTATATCTACCTAGACATGTTACCCATATATGTTTCATGATCCATACATAGCTTATATAGTTATCTTATCCTTTTGAGGTAAGATAAATACCATATTCTATTTTCCCTCACCTCAAAAGGGGGTCATATTAGTGGGGGCTTGTCATAGAAGCATGGCTTTCAAACTAGCTCACAAATTTTCTAGATTACAGTGGGGGCATGTTATGGAAAAATGTTCTCCACTTTACACCAATTCTCAAATTATTCATATTATAGTGTGGGAATGTTATGGAAACATATTCTCCATAATTTCATAGATTATAGATTAACCAAATTTCATAGTTATATAATTAACATACACATTTGTGGCAACATTTTATACATTGATATTATTACTATACCCAAGTTTCAGTTTGAGACATATATGAGGTGCATATGCCATGAAAATGACACCTAAAATTGTAAAATAAATCCATTTATAGATTGTAAATATTGTTATGGTTTGTTACTATACCCAGGTTGGACTTTTATGGATTTTTATGCAACTAATCTATTGTAGTAGTTAGTTCACTTTTAGGGAGGTTGAGTTGATTAAACTACTCAATCTTACCAAACTTATAAGTTAGACTTGATTAAATCATCTATATTTACAAGAGTTATAGGTTAGATTTGATTAAATGATCCACCCTCACTAAATATATATTTTGAGTTTATTAAATCACTCACACTCACTAGATCATGCACATATGCACATATTTGCGTTACATGATTGAGATGAAACAAACTTAATGAATGTGTTATAACTCACCTTTACATCAAAGTTGGGGGAAATTTGCTTCTGTGTGTGTGTGTGTGTGTGTGTGTGTGTGTGTGTGTGTGTGTGTGTGTGTGTGTGTGTGTGTGTGTGTGTGTTTTGTGTGTGTGCGTGCGTGTGCGTGTGCATGTGTGCGCGCACATGCGCACACACACTCTTACAAGTTTATATTTTTCCTAATCTCATATTTGATGCTTCATAATGAGGCATCCTTTCAAATCAAATTATCAAAAGGCAAGATGGTTGTGTCAACACATAAGTGTAATCCTAACCTTGCTCTTTCTAATTTTAAGCATTTCAATTCTTTCAATATTAGATTTCATACAATAATTATATATTGTAACATCATCTTGGTTACAGGTTAGTCACTAGTAAAGCACTCAAGTTGGGCTCACACAAAGACAAGGTGTGTTATACACACCCATGTACTAAATTTTTTCCTTTAAACTAGAAATTTTGTTACTAAATTAAAGGTGGGGGGCAAATGTAGATACTAAAATTTGATTTATTTAGTAATATAGTCTTATAAACTTAAAAAATATCCATCATGGTTACCTTTCAATTATAGACTTGCATTTTGTCAAAAGGCTTGCATTCACTATCTCTTTATGCTTAAATTTCTTATCTCTTAGTCTAACCATTATTATTCTGATGACCAGGCCTTTTATACTACACAAAAATCTTTAAACCTATTATTATCCTTCACTACCAATTTTGTACCTATACCTATTTTCTAGCTTCCTAAACACTTACGTCCTAGATAGCACCTATATCGACACAAGTGTCCTCCTTTTCTATAAAGTGTCCAGTACCCAAAAGTCATCCAATTTACAAATGAAATGTATCCTAAAGGTTTTCATAAGTACTTTAATTTTAAATAATTATAAAATGGATTAGTATATATAAGATCAACCCTAATTCATTCTTCACCTAGCAAATACTAGGAACTCACAAGGCAACTTACCAAGAACCACTCAATCAATCATTCAAGTGAGAAAAACTACCCTATTCATCCCTATTTCCATATCACTCATAGGATTAGTATTCCCATAGTTTTGAAGCATTTGAAGAGCAATTCATAAGCCATATTTACTAAGTTACAAGTCAGGTCACTGCATACTGTAGACACCGCAAACGTGTCTACACCTTGGTTCTCCCCCTTGGTCCTTTCTCCCCCTTGGTCCTTTCTTCCTCCTAGTCCTCCTTGGTCCCTAACCCACCTAAGTCTTATTAATTAGAAATTAACATCTATTTTTAATTAATTGAGGCCCCCTTTCCACCCTACCCTTGCCTCCTTGGATCCTCCCTTGAATCCCTCCACCTTCCCCTAGCATTTATTAGCCCAAATCTCACCATTATATCCCCCCTCATCCATTTTGGCAACCTTATGACCGTTCTGCCCATGACCCCTCGCTCGGTGGCGTGCAAGAATGGGCAGAGGCTATTTTTAGCCTCTGTGCCCATCCTGCGACCGCCGACGTCGGCGACCCTTCGGCCGACGTCGGCGAAACTGCCGGCGTCGGCAGCCTTCATTATCCCCTTCTGCATCCGTTGCACCCCCTGGACTCTTGAGCTCGCAAACAGCTTCTCTCAGCGCTTTGGCTCTCATTTCTCCTCTGTCTTAACCTCGTGCAGCAGCAGCAACAGGTGAAAAAGGCCCTGGATCAGTATCTTCTCCTTGCAGCAACTCTTCAGTGGCTCCAGCAACATCTTCCTCTCTCTTCTTTCAACAGGCTACAGGTAAGCTAGTCTGGTTTTTATTTCATTTCTTCAGTTTAATCATCTATCTTCTATTGTCCTCTGTGTCTCTTCCTTTGTCCCTCCCCCTGAGAGGCTGCAAAGCCTTCTCAGGCCCCTTCCTCTGTGAATCCTCCTCTTCCCTGTCCTCTGTGTCTCTTCCTCTCCCCTGTATCTCTGCCTAAGACCATCCACAGACCCGTCCATCAGACTCAGACCCGTCCATCAGACTCAAACCCGTCCACGGACAGACCACAGACCAAGACTCAGACCAGACCCTGCTCAAACCCGTCCACAGACAGACCACAGAGCAAGACTCAGACCAGACCCTGCTCAAACCCGACTACAGGCTACAACCCCGACCGACGCCGGTCACAACCCCAACCGACGTCGGCAGGATAGCCGACGCCGGCAGATCAGAAAACCGACGCCGGCGACATTTCCGACCTCGGCGACTGTCTTCAGCCCAACTCCTTCATTCAGGTAATCATTTTTGCTTTCTTCTTTCCTTTCCACTTTCTTTATCACTTCTGTATTCTGTCATTCTGTCTTTTATCCGTCACTTATCTTATCAAAACAGTGGGTTGACCTCCCTTAAGGAAGTTTTTACACTTCTGGGAACAAGCCTTTGCTTGGCAACCCACTGCCTATCTGTCTAACGTTTTTCTTGTCCTAGTTTCCTTTTTTCTTGCAGGTGTCATTCCTCCACAGCCAAAGAGGAGTGCCCACAAACGTCTGGATTTACGGTGCGCAATCTTTAGTCCAGGTACTTCCAAGCCTTGTCCATTACTTTCTTTTAGTTTCTTTTTCTTAAGTCTGAAAAGCAAATTTGAGGTAGAAACATCTCTGGCACGCCCGGTGGGACCCTAGGTTCCTCCTGGGTTCCTTTTCCTTTTCATTCATTTAGGTGCATTTAGGCTCCTTTCTTCTTGTCTCTTTCTTCTATTCCAAATGTCACTATAAGCGGGTCTAAAACAAACCTTTCTTCCTTGCATTCTAGACTAGTCTAAATATCATACTCTCATCCCTTTCTCCTTCTTGTCTTCATAGCAATATCACATTTCGACTTGGGCTTAAAACATATTGCACTTTCATTTCTGCTTGTGCTTGCATTAGTCCACATCTAGTAACTTAGGCGCATATTGAATAAACCGTAGACACTTTATGTTACACTACCTAATCACATGCACTAAAACGAACATAAAACATACCTGAGACAAGGCCCGACTGGGATTTCATCACCCAACGGATACCTTACCTGTCCTGGTGACCCCACTTGGATTTCATCACCAAGGGGGAAGCCCACTCCATTCTCTGGCGGAGTCTAAACTCTAGGCGAGGTATATCTTGGCTAAGCGAGACCAGCTAACCACTGGAATCGTGAAGTGAGGGGAGCTTGCTCCTTAGCACCAGGCCACGTACCAGACCCTAACATAGATCTTTGAGCACCTAAAACAACACCTGAAACCATCCTTAGACAGCCTTCTTCTAGGTCCCATTTTTCAGCCAATCTCCCCCAAACATTCATCTAAGGCATAAGCCACAAGTTTCTAAGGTTAATTCCTAGGATTTATCGCTTAGGCTTGTCTGTCTTTCTCTATTTTCCTCTTCTCATCTGTTTGTTTGAGTGTGTGAGGACGTTTTCTTCTTTGTTTTCCAAGAACCTTTTGGCTCTCTGGAAAACACAGTCACCGACATCGGTTCTTCCACCGACGTCGGCTTCCCCTGTCACCGGCATCGGTTCTGCTACCGACGTCGGCTTCATCTGTCACCGGCATCGGTCATCTGACCGACGTCGGCCTCATTTCCTACCGACATCGGTTTTTTAACCGACGTCGGTCTCTGTCACTGTCCTTTTTTTTCAAAACCAGCAACCTGAAACCTGTCCTTTCTCTGTCAAAGACTTCAGCCTGGTCTTCTGAAACTGAGCAACACAGTTCCTGAGACCTGAACCTTCTTTGCCTTGCATGGTTTTCACTCGTAGCCAAGCCAAGGCTCTTGTCGACCACGCCTGCCGTCAACCACTTCCGTCCACCCCATCCGTGACCGAGCCTACAATGGAGTTTAACTCGGAAACCGAAAGAACTCCTGTCCGTCCGACCCCGCCGCAGACTCCCATTGTCCAAGAAGGGGACCAAGACTTCGAGCGATTCTTGGACCTCAATGTCAAGGCTTTGCAACACTATCTCGCGCATAGCCGAACGCGGGACTCCTTGGGCAATCCGATCTACAGAATGCCGACCTCCCTTGTCGCGACTACAGCTGTATCGACAACATCCATAGTTCAACCTTCGGACACTCAAGCCATCGCTTTGACCACTGACCAGACTTTGACCAATCCTCCAGGTATGGCCTCTCCCTCTATCATTGGGCCCACTTCTACCGGGGTTCCGGCCCCTTGTCAACCTCAACCCGCTCAACCTCTATCCACTCCATTTCAAAACCTTGTCATCTCTATCCCGAATACCCTGGCCCCTATCAACACCAGGGTGGCTTCTTATCCCTTGGCCCCCGTTACCACAGTCCAACCTCTCGTGGCAACAACGGGCCCAGCTATGTCTTCTAACCAACCACCTTTAGCCTTCACTTCTGCCCCTGCGATTAGTCATCCGTATATTATACAACCGACTATGTCGCACGCCTCCTCTAACCTCTTTCAAGCGCCCTACAACTTAGGGGGCGCACAACCCGTCAATCCGTCGGCAGACATCATCAAGATGCTGATGGACAAGATGACCAGTCTTGAGACCTCTGTTTCCGGCTCACGCAACACTCTTTCATATGAGCAGATCTGTAACGAGCCCATTCATCCTTCTGTCCCAATCAGACCATATCTTAGCCAGTGGGAGCTTCCAAAGTTTTCTCGCTTTCAAAACAAGGAAGACCCACAACAACATTTGCGGGCATTCAGACACGCCTGCTACCTCATTGGCCATGACAATGCGTTACTCTTACGCACGTTTCCTATGTCTCTCTCGGGTGCTGTACTTGACTGGTACAGCTCCCTTCCTAGTCATTCTCTCTTCTCATTCACGCAATTGGCTCAGCTATTCCTCGATCACTTTTCTATCAACATAACCAAGAAGGTCTCGATCACGGACCTCTATTCTATTCGGCAATTCGAGGACGAGTCCATAGCCGACTTCGTGGCTCGATGGAGAGGCCTTATCAACCAACTCTCCTTTTCCTTGCCTCAGGCTGAGCTTATTGAACTCTTTTCTCAAGCCTGTGCCCGACATATCTCTTCCACTCTGAGGGTTCAAACCTTCCGCACTTTTGACGAGGCCTTCATGATGCCCGTAAACTTGAGTTGCATGCCATCGAGGAGAACAAAGTCAAACTGCGGAGTAAGAATCCCAGCTCTAAGACCAATGACTCTTCTTCTGCCAAGCCATCATCATCCAATTCTAAATCCAAGGCTTCAGCTAATGCCGTGGTTGTCAGACCTTCATCTTCTTCGTCCAATCAGCCTGAGCCCTCTACGTCTCAGAGCGCTACTCGGCAATTCCAGCAAAGATACTTGCAGCGACGATATACTCCTCTTGGAGAATCATATGCGTCTGTGCTGGAAAAGCTTCTTAAACAGGGAATCCTCAATCTCCCTCAAGCCCGACCTCCTCCGCAATTCGATCCCTCACACGCCATCCCCGCGTGGTATAGGGAGCAAGACTTCTGCAGCTTCCACCGTGTTAAGGGCCATGACACGGAGAACTGCAAGACCTTTAAGAACATAATACAAGACATGCTTGAGAAGGGGGATCTCATCTTAGACAATCTAAATGCACCCCCTAATCAGGCCATTGACATCTTCAAACAACATTTCCCCAATCATCCGCCAACTCAGAACCATGTCCAGACCTTAATTGACGACAATCATGAGCACAATATTCGGACAGTCAATACGGTCTCTCCTTTCGTCCCCAATCAGCCTCTTGAGGTTAATCCATCTATCAGTCCGTCACATGTGGACGAGCCTCTCTCCCCGGCTAGTTCTCCATTGACCTCTCTCATCTTGGAGGACGCTTCGGCCTTATCAGCACCTCCAGTCTCACCATCCTCCTTTCTGCAGCCTTTTGAGGACCCGACCCTTCCTACTCCTCAGCCACAAGTGGAGGGCACTGTCATCCCTGCCCTTTACCCGCTGGAGGAGCCTCGCTCCCCGGTTTCTTCTCCACCCAGGGAAGAACCTGTCTCTCCTTCGTCTTCATCTAGATCTGTCAAGACCACTACTCCCATCCCGTCTTCAACCTCGCAACCATCAACATCTTCCTCTCAGCCATTTTCCCGGTTAGTGGAGAAGATTGAACTTCTCCCTTCGAGGAAAGTGACGCCTCAGGTGTTGTGGGAGCGTCTTAAAGCCCTTCAACATACCCGCGCCCTCTCATCACATGCCGCTAATCCTCCTAAGGCGGAATCTCGTCAGACTCTTGACAAAGACCAGACTCTCAAACCTCAACCAAACCCGTCCAAACCGAAGCCTGCATCTATCTCGTCCAAACCCATCAAGTCATTTGGCGTTCGTCCTATCTCCTCCCTCACTCACCCGCAAGTGAAGGTGGACCTGGGCCAGACCTCGACCAGTAGCAGTCTTCCGACCAAGACGAAGAAGACTGCCAGACCGCCGAAACGAACGCCTCCTTCTCCATCACCATTGCCATCCATTTTGGGCCCCCATCCCTCGACCTTGGCTAGCATCCTTCCCACTCTGACCTTCAACCAAAACTCGTTGCCTCCTTTGCTTCCTCTGCCTACCTCCAGTCGTCCCTCTCCTAAAAAGGCGGTATCAATCGTCAAGAAAGAGCCGTCTCCATCTGTCACCGCGCCATCAACCCATAAGGTGGTACGGAAACCTCTTCTAACCTCGCCTAAGCAAAAGTCACCGACCTCGCGCATATCAAATAGCACGGACCCTCTATTGGGCTCATACTCGTCGATATTGCGTCGACTTCTCCAGACTTCCGACATAACCCTTCCGCCCATCAAGCCTTTCCAACCTCTCGGGTCCAAGCCCTCCTGGTTCGACGATACGAAAGTTTGCTTATATCATCGTACACCAGGACACGACACCGAGACTTGCTGTGCCCTCAAGGTCGTCATTCGCCGCCACATGGAGAAAGACACTCTTCTCCTTGAGGACACTCTTGACCAGACCCCGACTCCTTCCTGTCCAACTTCTTCAAACACGTCAACATCTCACCGGCAAGACATGACCCCTTCTTCGCCTCCCATTTTCGAAATCAATGCTGTCCGTATAACCACCAGATCGCAAAAGGACAAGGCCAAGGAAAAAGCTGCCATTCCTTGGACCTATCCCTTCGTCAAGCCACCCCTTGCGCCCAAGCCTAAAATCTCTATCCTTGGCGCATCCCAACCTTCTTCGTCTTCCTCTTCTGGGCCAATTCATGACTCCATGTTGAAGCAGCTTCACCAGACACCTGTGAAGATGTCTCTTTACGACCTTATCCAAACCTCGCCTCAGCACCATCAAGCCCTTATCCAAGCCTTGCAGGCAGCGGAGGTCCGACCCGAGGACCCCCAACCACTCGCTGCCCTCGTCCATTCCTTGTCTCCTGTCGCTTCCATCACATTCAGCGATTCTGAGATTCCCACATCTAACACGGAAGATCAGGACGCCGCCCTCTTCATCACTGCCTATGTTGATCGGACACACATTAAACGCGTTATGATCGACGGCGGTGCTAGCATCAACATAATCTCTACCCATGCCTTTGATCAGCTGGCTCTTCCTCAGAACTGCGTCTCCAAAACTGACGCTATCTTACGCTCTTTCAACGACACCACCGCCACGACCATTGGCACAGTCATCCTCCACATTCGCGTAGGCCCACGCACAGTCCCGGAGCTCTTCTATATCATCGAAGGAGAGTTTTAATATAACCTTCTACTGGGCCGACCTTGGATCCGTGCCATGGCCTGTATACCCTCCACCCTGCACCATTGTGTGAAGTTCGAGCATGACGGGCAAGTCCACACCATTCCCGCTGACCCTTCACCCTTCAAGACTTGCAACACCACCTATCGTCCTAACGACGTCCTCATCCCCATCAAGCCGTCCACTCCGGCACCACCTCCATCTGCGAAAGCTTCGACCAGTTCGCAATCGGCGGTTGCCCTCACCCCTCCTCTTCAAGCGCCGACCAAAGACCCCATGGAAGACATCTTCTAACGACTATCGCTTGGGGAATATCGCTTGTTGACCCTCGACATGTTCCAAACTCCGTAAGAGTATGGACGCCTTCACCTCAGTCCTAATTACGACCCTCGGATCGGGACGGTCATACCTTATGGTCCTCCTCACTTCCGAACCAACTTTGTCTATGGGGGGCTTAATCAAGCTCCTACCTACAGCACTTCCCTCTCTTCACCCCAACCTTTCACATCTGATTTCTCGTTTCTTGGCAACCCTGCCTTTGCACACACTTACCTTCATAGGTGTGCATGGAAGGGTTTTGGTTTTGGACGTTATGAGCAGGGCTCCCATCAGCCCATCGAGCCGCTCAGTGATCACGACGCCAAGAAACGCTATGGCCTGGGATATCATGACCCCACTCAGGCTCCTTCCGACCTTTGTCCCGAATCAACCACTGACCAATCTCTTCCAAACTCGCCCATTTCTCCTTCGTCACCTACGGAGTCGGTGGTTTCCATCCCTCCTAGTTTTTTTTTCCATAAACACCATCTGCCTGGAACCCCTGACCTATCAGCTCGATGGGGTGCCCAGGTCTCTCCCTCTCATCTTTCCTAGCATGGTAGAGGATGAGTCGGCAACCATTCACACTGTCCACTGCGTTGACGATGACACCATCCTTTCCTACATGGGTGCCGATGACTCTTTCGTCCAGCGTTTTCTCCCTTCCGAGACCCAGGTTATGTTAAATGAATCCACCATTGACATCAACCTCCCTTCTTCTTCCGATGTTCCTCACGTCTTAAAGATTGGCCAATCTTTAGACGCTCAGGAGCAGCTTGACTATGCCCAGTTCCTTTCCAACCATAGCAAGGCCTTTGCCTGGACTTACAGTGACATGCCTGGCATCGACCCCACCATTGCTACCCATAACATTGTCACCAAACCAGAGGCTAAGCCTGTTAGGCAGAAGCTTCGAAAGATGCACCCTCGCGTTGCGCTTCTTGTCAAAGAGGAGCTTCAGCGCCTTCTTTCTGTCTCCTTCATCCAACCCATCGATTATCCACAGTAGGTCTCTAACATTGTCCCAGTTACTAAAGCAACTGGGGGGATTCGGATCTGCACGGACTATCGCGACCTTAACCTAGCCTGTCCCAAAGACGACTTTCCTCTGCCTAACATTGACCAGCTTGTTGATCTTACGGCCGGCCATGAGATGCTATCTCTTATGGACGGGTTTTCAGGATACAATCAAATCCTGATCGCACCGCAAGACCAGCACAAGACTACCTTTATCACCCCATGGGGGACTTTCTGTTATCGAGTCATGCCTTTCAGCCTGAAAAATGTTGGTGCCACTTATCAGCGCGCCATGACCTACATTTTCCACGATCTCCTCCACAAAATCATGGAGGACTATGTGGATGACCTTCTCGGCAAGTCCAAGCTCCGCCGCGACCACTTGACCATTCTCACAATCATCTTCTCTCGTCTCCTTCAGTACAATGTCCGCCTCAACCCCAAGAAGTGTGTCTTTGGGGTCCTCTCAGGCAAGCTTCTCGGCTTCATCGTTTCCTTCCGTGGTATCGAGATAGATCCCGCCAAGATCTGCGCTATTCTCGAAATGCCGCCCCCGACCAATCTCAAGCAGCTTCGCAGTCTCCAAGGGAAGCTCCAGTCCATCCGCCGTTTCATCTCGCAGCTTTCAGACCGCTGCCAACCTTTTCATCACCTCCTTAAGAAAGACGTCTCCTTTAAATGGGATAAGGGCTGTCAAGAGGCTTTTGAAGCCCTCAAAGGCTATCTGGTCTCTCCACCAGTCCTCATTCCACCTAAGGACGACCAACCCTTCTACCTTTATATCTCTGCTACCAACCATTCGTTAGGTGCCATGATCGCGCACCGAGACGAGCATCATCGCGAGCAAGCGGTTTACTACATCAGCCGAACACTGGTCAACTATGAAACTCGGTATACTCATACCGAGAAACTCTGTTTGACATTAGTCTTTTCCGCTACCAAGCTCCGCCACTATCTTCTCAACCACAAAACCTTTGTCGTCACTCACACCGACCCTCTCAAGTACATGCACTCCAAGCCATATCAGAATCAACGTATGGCTCGGTGGCTCATGCTGCTTGCTGAGTTTGACTTCGTCTTCATCCAACAAAAATCTATCAAGGGGCAAACTATCGCTGACCAACTGGCAGATGCCCCTCTTCCCGACAACCAACCTTCGCACTGTGAGTTCCCTGACGAGTCTATCGCTACCCTTTCCACCAATGACACCGTCTACCAGATGACTATGTTCTTTGACGGCTCCAAATGTCAACTCGGTGGGGGTGCGGGGGTCATCCTCATCCCACTCGACGGGGAGCCCTTGCCTCTATCTTTCAAGCTTGACTCCGATTGTACCAATAATATGGCCGAATACGAGGCCTTAATTTTGGGACTTCAGACTGCCCTTTCCCTCCACATCAAGTCTATCAACATCTTCGGCGACTCGCAGCTCGTCGTTAATCAAGTTAACAGTTCGTATCTCTGTAAAAATGAAGTTTTACAGAGGTATAAGAATCGTGCTGACACTCTTTTGGCATCTTTCGACCATTACCTCTTGCAGACTGTTCCACGCTCTACGAACAAGTTTGCCGACACCATGGCTTCTCTGGCTTCGCATATCCCGTCTTTGTCATCATCATCCCACCTTTTTGTCATAGTGCATTGCGTACCTTTGCCTTCATACATCTCTCCTCACATCGACCATATCAACACTATCAATTCTAGCCCACAAGATGACTGGTATAAGCAACTTGTGGACTACTTGTCTCTTTCTGTCACTCCTCCCAACCTCTCTAGCAATGCGCGGCGAGCTTTCATCAAGCGCACAGCTCGCTATACCATGCTAGGGGGCCTTCTCTATAAGCGAGGCTTCGACGGTCTCCTTCTTCGCTGTCTAACCTCCGCTGAAGCTTCTCATGCCGTAAAGCAAGTCCACGACGGGATTTGTGGTGGACACTTCAGTGGAAACTCGGTTGCCAAGCGCATCCTTCGCCTGGGTTATTATTGGCCCACCCTTCATCAAGACTGTAGCGATTATGTTCGGCGTTGTATCAAGTGTCAGCAGCACTCTAACCTGCTTCATCTCCCCAGCCACGCCTTGCAAGTCGCTCAGGATTTTTGGCCTTTCTCTCAGTGGGGCTTGGATCTCATCGGTGAGATCAACCCTCATTCGTCTCTTCGTCATCAGTCCATCATCACGGCCACTGAGTATTTCACCAAGTGGGTGGAAGCCATTCCTCTTGTCTCCACAAAAGCCGACAAAATTGTCGACTTCATCAGCAGCCACATCATCTGTCGTTTCGGTGTCCCTCACAAAATCATCACCGACAATGGCAAGTCCTTCAAAAACAAGACTGTCCAAAAACTATGCGACTCATTTGGCATCAAACTCAGCTTTTCTTCGCCTTACTACCCACAAGCAAATGGGCAGGCCGAGGCTTCCAACAAAATTCTCACCAAAATTCTCATGAAGGTGGTCGACGATACAGGAAGGGATTGGCATGTTCATATCCCCTTCGCTTTATGGGCCTACCGCACTAGCATCCGAACCTCTACAGGTGCTACTCCCTTTTCTCTCGTGTACGGAACAGAGGCTGTCTTACCTCTCGAAGTACAGATCCCGTCTCTTCGTATCTCCCTGCATGACGTTCTCTCCAACGACGACTTTCATCAAGATCGCCTAGCTCAACTTGAGTTACTCGACGAGCGCCGTCTGGCTGCCCTTAATCATCTCCATGTCTACCAAAGTCGCATAAAGCGGGCCTACGACAAAAATCTGCGAGAATGAGATTTCAACATCGGAGACCTCGTCCTCAAAGAGAATCAGCACGTGACCAATATGGAGCAAAGTAAACGAGGCAAATTCACCCCCAATTGGCTTGGACCTTTTATCATCACGCACAAGTATGGGTCAAGGACTTATCGTCTGTCTTCCCTCGACGGACGGCCAGAACCTGAGCCTCTTAATGCGTTGCATCTTCGACCATTCTTCTGCTAGTCGAGTACTCGTCTACTTGGCACGTAACTTGAGCTCGTCCCTTGAGCAATCCTCGTCCTCTTAATCCTCATCCCTTTCAACCCTATTCCCCCTTAACAAGTCCTCTACAACCCTTTTAGGATGCAGTGATGCTTTGTCCTAATAAAAGGGGCGTCCTTGAGCTTCTGCAGTCTTGTCCGTGACTCTCATTTCTATCAATAAATCCAAGTCAAGATGTCAAAACATATCCATGGTCACTAAATCAAGTCAAATCAAAAAGACAGACTGATCCCTCGAAGGACAGCTGTACTATCATTGCTGTATTACTAGATTGATCCCTTGAAGGACAGCTAGGCCAACTTTTCAAACATTATCAAACAAAAATATAGACCACTCCCTCGAAGGATGGCTATGACTACTCTGGCAATAAACAGCAACTACTTTAGAAGCTTCCCGCATCGATCAGCTTTGCAACATGACCATTACATCAAATGACATCTTTATGCAGGCTTCCCGCATCGATCAGTCTGCAAAAAAAAAAAAAAAAAAAAAAAAAAAAAAAAAAAAAAAACCGAGTCACGGACATTGGCTTGTCGTTGTCTCAGGGTCTCCTATAAAAAGGGGCAAGGTTATTCCTGCTCTTACACTGGGTTACCCTATCCTCCTCCTATCACCGGCTCAAGGGACTTCGAGCTCACTTTAATGTCAAAGTGATTCGATTACCATTCTAACTCAACACTGGTCAACGACGTAATGCATGAATGGGGCTTTGGTTCTAATCACCCCTATCTATGCTTCCTTTCTGGTCCTTGTCAATGAAAGAGCAATTTGCCTTTCACCTTTTCTCTACACTTTGGTCACGCTTTGGCCACGTCTCTTATCAACTCATCCTTAAACCAAGCCAACTTCAACATTTTTCACACCAGCCTCGACATTTTCAACATGACATCAGGCATCATCCTTGTCCTTTTTCGCATAGTTTCTATGGACACCAATACACATGGAAACTACCGACCAGACCCAATTTATGTTAAGCATAAACCAATACTTGCTGAAGCATAAATAGACCCTTCTATTCATTTTTAGCATACATCCATCGCGACTATGGAAACTTGCTAGGGATGAAAGACTCTCGACCACTTCTACAGAATACACCATCTGTAGCATCCTTTTATCCTCATCTTATCCTCATCATTTCAACACATGACCAATCTCATCATCGACCATTTTGACCCTCTTTGTCCGAACTACATTGGTCTGAGGCCCTAGGACAAGGGCTATGTAGGCAGCACTCAGATACCACATCTTCTGAGGTTAGCTCGACCACCCCCTTTTGTTCATCTCTACGATGGACAAACCTTCTCTTCTTTGACTCTTATCACGCCCAACTTCGTCACTTTGACCAAGACCTTTGTCCACAACCAGTCATCGACTTTGACCAAGACCAATCATCAACCTTTGACCAAGACCAATCATCAACCTTTGACCAAGACCAATCAATCCCTCTGACCCTCCCTCCCTTTTAGGGAGAACTACATCGGCCTGAGGCCCTATCACCAGGGCTATGTAGGCAGCACTCAGTTGACATGGGGTCTTCTGGGGTTAGCTCGGCCGCATCCTTTCATCCATCCATCCTCTTGACCAATGACCATTGGAGATCATGCCTATCTCCTTCTTCTTTGACCTTCTTCCAAGCCAATGTTGCCTTGGTTGTTTTTGCGTGTATGCTATTCCACGGCTAGTTAGCAGAATTGTCCGCAGACCTTTTTTGACCACTCACAAGTATAGGATCGCGAGCCAGTTGATCCCTACTACTTGTGGCTTTTTCGTGTTTCTGGGAGCACTTCCTGAGCCCTGGATACCTGGGACACGACGACCATTTGGAGCTTCAGCTTAGATTGAGTGACCCGATCAGCAGATGACTAAATGCTGGGGCCCGGTTACTTCAATTTTGGCACTCCTTGACCCTTGACCATGCGACAATTTGACCTGACCCTCTCGTGAAGTGGACTACGCGCAATCATGACTATGGCAGCGTTTTCACTCACTCTTTTCTATCCATTTCTTTGTCAAATCGACACTCGACCTTCGGTTCCCTTCTCTCGACTATCGCTTTGAGGGGGGAACACCTCATCCTTTTTCTGGGGCAACCAACTCATGTTTTTGTCTTGCAGTTCGTCTAGAACAACCAACAAGACAAAAAGGGGCAAATGTAGACACCGCAAACGTGTCTGCACCTTGGTTCTCCCCCTTGGTCCTTTCTCCCCCTTGGTCCTTTCTTCCTCCTAGTCCTCCTTGGTCCCTAACCCACCTAAGTCTTATTAATTAGAAATTAACATCTATTTTTAATTAATTGAGGCCCCCTTTCCACCCTACCCTTGCCTCCTTGGATCCTCCCTTGAATCCCTCCACCTTCCCCTAGCATTTATTAGCCCAAATCTCACCATTATATCCCCCCTCGTCCATTTTGGCAACCTTATGACCGTTCTGCCCATGACCCCTCGCTCGGCGGCGTGCAAGAATGGGCAGAGGCTATTTTTAGCCTCTGTGCCCATCCTGCGACCGCCGACGTCGGCGACCCTTCGGCCGACGTCGGCGAAACTGCCGGCGTCGGCAGCCTTCATTATCCCCTTCTGCATCCGTTGCACCCCCTGGACTCTTGAGCTCGCAAACAGCTTCTCTCGGCGCTTTGGCTCTCATTTCTCCTCTGTCTTAACCTCGTGCAGCAGTAGCAACAGGTGAAAAAGGCCCTGGATCAGTATCTTCTCCTTGCAGCAACTCTTCAGTGGCTCCAGCAACATCTTCCTCTCTCTTCTTTCAACAGGCTATAGGTAAGCTAGTCTGGTTTTTATTTCATTTCTTCAGTTTAATCATCTATCTTCTATTGTCCTCTATGTCTCTTCCTTTGTCCCTCCCCCTGAGAGGCTGCAAAGCCTTCTCAGGCCCCTTCCTCTGTGAATCCTCCTCTTCCCTGTCCTCTGTGTCTCTTCCTCTCCCCTGTATCTCTGCCTAAGACCATCCACAGACCCGTCCATCAGACTCAGACCCATCCATCAGACTCAAACCCGTCCACGGACAGACCACAGACCAAGACTCAGACCAGACCCTGCTCAAACCCGTCCACAGACAGACCACAGAGCAAGACTCAGACCAGACCCTGCTCAAACCCGACTACAGGCTACAACCCCGACCGACGCCGGTCACAACCCCAACCGACGTCGGAAGGATAGCCAACGCCGGCAGATCAGAAAACCGACGCCGGCGACATTTCCGACCTCGGCGACTGTCTTCAGCCCAACTCCTTCATTCAGGTAATCATTTTTGCTTTCTTCTTTCCTTTCCACTTTCTTTATCACTTCCGTATTCTGTCATTCTGTCTTTTATCCGTCACTTATCTTATCAAAACAGTGGGTTGACCTCCCTTAAGGAAGTTTTTACACTTCTGGGAACAAGCCTTTGCTTGGCAACCCACTGCCTATCTGTCTAACGTTTTTCTTGTCCTAGTTTCCTTTTTTCTTGCAGGTGTCATTCCTCCACAGCCAAAGAGGAGTGCCCACGAACGTCTGGATTTACGGTGCGCAATCTTTAGTCCAGGTACTTCCAAGCCTTGTCCATTACTTTCTTTTAGTTTCTTTTTCTTAAGTCTGAAAAGCAAATTTGAGGTAGAAACACATACCATTATTTATCACACAATGTATCTTGACACACACACAAAAACCAACACATAGGGGATAACTACATAAGTATGAGGCCCTCTTCAGAGTATTATCTATGTAGGAAGGTCCCATTGATAGAGGGGTCCTTAGGGTATCTCGACACATGAGCCCACTAACTTATTTTTCCCATAATCACTCCAAGTGTGAGAAAACTATGGTTTGATCATTTGATAAAGAGAGACATCATGTGTGCATGATTTGAAGACATCAAAATAAAGGCAATAGAAAACCTATAATGCTCTATTTTGTCACATCTAGATCCAGTTAATATTCTATACCAGACACCTACATCAATACAACTATTTAGATTCAATGCACGCATCTGAGGCCACAAAAAGAATATTCCTAAATTTTGATGACTATTCCAGAATCACCTTCTAGTCTACTTTTAGCCTATTCTAGATTATACCTACATGAGCATAGTAAACCAGCTAAGTATCAATTATTCCCTTTTATTTCAATATCTATTAATAATTTTACTTTGTTATATTTATCAATCTCAATTGTATAACTTCAAAATATTATTTATCTGAGTTTATATTAATTGGTCCAATCATTATATTAGTTCACCATTCTTGTTTAAAATTTAATCTAATACCCCTTTAACCTTAGATATTCCCTTATCTAAATTTAGGGTTAAATAATTTCCAAGGATATATTGACAATTTCAATCAACCATATATTTGTGGGGGTTAAGGCACTTACTAACTAATGGTCTTAGTAGTGGCATCTCCTTGGGGCATAATCACCCCATGGAATTATTTAAATAACCTCAATAAATGGTAGATTGGTTTACATACCCATAGGTGTATTCATTCCTTAAATTTAAAATTTAAAATAATTCATTGATCTAGATTATTCCAAAAAATTTATCATGAGCATATATTGATCTATACATGTTTCATTGCAAGTTTTGAATGGATCAAGCATGATATTTGGGGCATACTTGTCAATAATAAGTATGGTTAATCACATATATCAAAATTATTCTAATATCATTTTAATCTATCATTTTCAATATTATAAGGGTGGATTTTTAGACACATAAATTTAGCATTAGATACTTATCAACACCAATTTTGACACATCTTAGCATATTTGGACTTGTGCATACACATTTTACTCTTTTTCACACTTTTTGCTATACATTTAATCACTTATTATCTTGGAACCCAAAATTTATAAATACACATATTCAATATTACCATAGCCTATGTAAGAACAATCCATAATCCTGAGTAAACTATTACCATATTTTAGATCACTATTTATTCATCTATGGAGACCATTGGAAATAGTCAGACACTTATGGTTTTCCACAAGCATTTGCCTTTACTAATAACACCCATGAACCTCCAAATTCTAATTTTAAAATTCAAAGATCTCCATTGGGTCAGCCTATACATGTTTCATGTGTTATTTATGGATGAAAATATCAAAGAGTCATCTATAAATACAAATCAATAAGGTCTTACCCACTTGGCCATTACATTAAGAATCACTTGCAAGCTTGAGAAAATTCATTAACAGTCTCTTAAGACATTATACAAAAAGCATCAACATTAAAAACCCCTCAAAGTAATAACCCTATATCCAAGTCTAAATATAAAACATAGGTCAAAGTTGTATGTTGTCAAGTGTCAAAATCTAGAGCATTTCATCACATTCTAGCATGATCACAATGGTGCACACACACCCCCCTAAGTAGGAGAGATACTTAAAATTTGAGCCCTCTTTGAATTATTGTAATGTAGGTAATGATTAATCACTCAACATATAATGATTAGCATTATCAAACCCATATTTATAACCCATTTTCCCAAGTCAATCCTAGGTAAAAAGTGCAATTAGGTTTTAAGGCAAGGAGAAGCAAATCAAGGATTTATGCATAAGACCGAGGGCAACTAAATATACATAAATTATCCATAGGTGAAATCACATTAATTCAACTTTGTAAAAAATTTCAAAATATTCAGGGATGATATTGGTAAAGACTAGATAGTACCATTCGCCATAAGGGTCTGAGCTTCATCGCAAGCATCCAAATAGATTTTAATGTCATGTTTTTTTTACCCGAGTAATTACAAATTAAAAACTTGATATTTTTATAGATTGATACATAGGTAATGAGCAACATAAATAAATAAAAAACTAAATGCATATCTCTTTCCCTTGTATTGTCATTTCTAATTATAGTAAATGTTATATCAATCTCTCTATTACATTCATATTTGTATGGTAAATGCCATATTTTACACAATATGAACTTCAATAGTTTTATGTTATTGAGATCATCTTAATCTAAAATAAATAAAATAATTTATTATTTTCATGGTTGATATCATGATAGATAGGCCTCTATCGTGGCCACTATTGGAAACATTTGACCATTGTTGGGTAGGTCCAATCATTGTCGGAATGACATGACCAGAAGTAAAAATGCACATATAATCATATTATAGCATTCTAAACATTTTTTTTTTATTTGATGAAAATTGACAATTTGGTATTTACTTTCTTTATGGACATCTCAACCAAAATGGCCTCTCAAATGCGGTCTAATTGCTTAGGAATAAGGGCTTGTCATGTAACCATATGAGGGCTTATCATGTAACCATAGGCTTATATATCAAATTGTGTTGTACATGATATTTAAATATTATTACAGATTTTAATTTTATATATGTTAAACATGGTACATTTGGTCCAATTCTTTTTATATGGGTGATATCTAGGTTCATCCCCCACACAATATTACTTTCCACACAATATTACTTCTTCTTCGATAACATTTTTTATTGCCAAAAAAATTCATGCTAGAGTTTGTCCTTTTTGATCACTCGCCCATCTACTTTCACATCACTTGACAATTCAAGAGGTCCAAAATCCAAAAAATAATTTTTTTCTTAAATATTACAATTTTGGAACTCAGGCTCCCTATCACACATATTCATAGAGTTTGGAAACTCATCCCTCAACCAATTTAGTAAATAGGTTGGTTTCAGTTGCAGTTTGATACACACACACACTGCTTGATTTCCCTAAATTTATGAAAGACAACTGGCAAAAATAAGGCAATGTTCCTACTTTACCACCTCCTATGAGTTGAGCCAAATCATGATGACACTTGAACAAACCCCTTTCTATGAGCCTCTACAAATACAAGTGGTAGAGATGGGCAACACATTTAAATTGTAGACATTTATAATGCTAAAGGGGCTCAAATTTGGGTCGGGTTGCATTAGCTTAAAGTGGACGACAAGGTCTCTAAAGGATTCTTTTAAATGCTCAAAGCCAAACATGCGACTCAACATATTAAAGCCATTCAAGATGTTGGTGAATGCCTTATTGAAGTGGTTGATATGATCCAAGCCTTCATGAGTTGCTACAAGCAAGTTTTTAAAGCCCATGAACTATCCCTTAAATGACAACAAGCCATTGCCCAATGCCTTTTAGTTATTCCCTACAAGTTAACTCCTACACAAAGAGTTGATTGTGAAAGGAAGCTCTCCATTGAGGATCTTCAGGAAGTTGTCATGCAAATTCCCAATGACAAAGCTCTTAGGTGTGATGGATTTCCTTGTGAATTCTATAAAAAAATGTGGGATACCGTTGGGCCAGACTTATCTAAGGTTTATCTTTAAGCTTTTGATAACCATTCTTTGGGGATTGACATTAACAAATGACACATTAAATTCATTCCCAAGTAGGGAAACCTTGAGTTATTGGTAATTGGTAACCCATCAATTTACTTAATATCTCATACAAGATCATTATTAAAGCCCTTGTGCTTTGTCTTCATCATCTCTTACACTTCATCTCTGCCATCTCTTACCTTTGATTGTCAATCATGAACAAATAAGACTCATTTAAAGCAAATACATATTGGATAATATCATAGTTGTACATGGGAGGGTATGGAATGGGATCGTTGACCCAATAAAAAGGTCATGTTCATCAAAATGGACTTTTAAAAAGCCTACACTTGTATTGAATGGCCCTTCATTTTTGCTATGTTAGAAGCCTTATATTTGGCCCCACTATTCTAAAATCAATTCAAATGCTTCAGTTTTCCTTTCAATTAACAATGTCAATTCTGAACAATTCAACCTCTTTAGATCCATTTGATGATGATGTCCATTGCTCCTACTTTATATGTGTTTGTTGTTGAAGTCTTTAGATATCTATTAGCCAACACTCAATCTCAAGGTCTTGTTTAAGGCATTTCTCTCCCTACTAAGAAACCCTCTCAAATCCTCAATGGTCATTTTGTGAACAACTCCTTACTCTTATCAAGGATGAGATTAATGTTGTTAATGCTATGCAATGTCTTGATGCTTTATACCTTGCCTTTGGGTTTTCTATTCAATGGTGAAAGACACGATGCTATAAATAATCCTTCCGCCCTCCACCTCCTTGGGTGAGTCAATATAATTAGAACTGGATTCAACATGATGAGATTTTTAAATTTATGGGCATTCCTTTCATATGTTAGGCTTCCCCTTCTATCTTATAGCAATATGTGGTGGATCGGGTTGAAAAAAAACTTTCTTATTAGATAATTAAATCATATCCATAGCTGGGAAATTTCAAGATTGTTCTAAGGTACTTGTGGCTACTTGTGTTTATTATTATTCATGTTTGGTTCCATCCAAAAACTTTGTTTAGAAGCTTCAAAAGCTTCTTAGAGATTTTCTTTCGGCTAATTCTTCCACTGATAAAGGTTTCCATAGGGTAGCCTTGGAGTATTGTCATTTCCCTAAGGAGGCTAGAGGTATGGGGTTGATTGACGTTTCTCTCTAAGGTTCGACTCTCTTTGCCAAATGAATTATCTGTGCCATTTAGGGGAATGAGGCATGGAAAGTTTTACTTTGACATTATATCTTTGAAGGTACTCCTCATGGCCATTCCACTTGGAAAGGTTTAGGATTTGCTAACATTCTCACTCTCTCCACCCCTATGAAAATTGTTGGGTCCTTTGTGGTTAAAAACATTTAGAAAGTTTGGGAAAATGTTAAGCCCTAACTATTATGGAAGGGTAATGGATCTAGAAATGGTCTTGCTATCAACCACACTCCTTGTGGTGGTCTCCTATTATCAATTTTCATGTTGTTCCTCTTGCAAAAGTTCTTGGATCCATTCCTTAAATTTTTTTAGAAGGGTAATTATTATTGTGCAAGACTTATTTTGCAAGCAGACTTGGTTTTGGCTCCCTTGGGTGGATGTGAAATCTAAATCTAAATTGTCCCTTGCAAATAAGGAAACTTACGAGAAGATCAATTTTGTTATTCCAACATATATGCTACACCAAATCAAAGTGACCACTTCTCGCCCTTAGTGGAAGGACTAGAAATGATATGCTGACACCCCTTTCTTGAATTACACCACTCGTAAGGGCTATGGGTGGTTGTCCCCTCATCTTCTGATGGTTGACAAACTCGATGCTAGATGGGACATTCGGCCCTCCCTATCTACTTGGGGTAGATGTTTCCAAACTGTTTAGACTATTTTTTATTAAGCCCAAGCTAGATCACCTTGCTTGGTGTTTACTCCATTAAGGATTACCACTTGGGAGGTGCTTGGTGCAATTAGGGGTGGTTCATTTGTCATGCTTGTTTTATGAGAATTTAGACTCTAATGAACTTATTTTGATTTTTTTCTAGCGTCTAAAATACATCGAATTAGATTCACAAAATTTTTAACCCTTTTTGTCTAGAGCCTTTCAGTTGACACCATATCTTCCTTGGTGATGGCCTTAGGATGTCGCTGAAGTACACCCAAGTTTAGCATACTTTCAGAGTGGAAACTACGTTTTGGACATGGAAAAAAAAAAATTCAGCTTTGTTTTCTAATGTTGCTATTGATCGTCACTTTGCTTTTAATAATAAGTCTATGGTTACATCTAATGTTTTCTTGCAGATTCCAGTTTAGATAAATAAAATTGCACTTGAACTCAGCAACTTCAGACCTTGCTTAGACAATGGGGTGACGCCGATGTAATGTGGCTTGCATCTCGCCCTTCCCTCTCAGAAGTGCCCTACTAAGAGGTGGCAGTGGCACTCCGTGAGGATGATATCGAGACAATCGTTCTCATCATTGTTCTTGCATTTGGGCCCAAGGATTTCCTCATGTTGCCATTCTCTCACCCTGACTCCACATGGAGAGTGGGACTCTCCACCTCCATCTCCTCCAGACATCTAAAATTAAGACTCTCTACCTCTTGAAAAAAAACACATATTAAATTATCCACCATAAAATTTATAAAATGATTAGCAACCACCACCTAATAACAAATTTCCAAGACCCAATTATACAAATTGTTGGGGCAAAGCAGCGTTGCCATACCCTAGTTGGCCAAGCGCTCAAAGTAACCCCATGGTCAAAACCAACCAACCCCATAGGAAATGAAACAACTCTCCCCCATAAAATATACAATAAAACCTATACAAATTAAAAAAAATTAAATTGGACTATTATTTGCCCACCTCCTTGTTTTTAATATGCAATAGTAGTGATTCACGTGAATAAAGCTGGCATAATTTGCGTAATCGCCGAAGGAAAATTGAAATCGCCTTGACGAATCATTAGTCTCTTGAGGAAAGCTTCATCGATCTCTGTTACCTTCCAGTTTTTCTACAGATCTAGTGACACTGGAGCCTTACCCACATAGGTTTGAGGAAGATTTGCGCTCTTTTAAACGATATTCCCAAACAAATCAGTCAATCGACAAGGCCGTTTGATTTGATAGCCAGGTATGAAATTTCTGTTTATTGAATTTATTTTAAATGCTCGCAGATCGTTTTACTATTTAATTTCGAAGGCAAGAGATGTATTTTTTATTTAAAGGGTTTGAGAAATTGTGAAAAGCTGAAATTTGGGCTCGTTTCAATTTTAGGTTTGAATGGACGGTCGATGATTATTTACTTCCTAGGGTTTTTATTATCGGTCTTGGTTTAGAGGATTTCGAACAGAATGAGCGTCTGATTCCTGGGTTTAGTGTGCATCGAATCAGGGTTCTGAGGACAGTATGGGAAATTAAGGGTATTGAATATTTTTATTTTTTCGGGTACGTCGATGCGGGGTTGGAAAATTGTGGGTCATAGATATGTATGTGTGTATTAACGTAGTTTGAATTTTAGTGATTCTTCTTTTGTAGGGTAATCTAAAGCAAGTTAGGGTTTGGTGGGAAATATTGATGTTATAAGGGTTTTTTTTTTTTTTTCTTGGTCGTGTTGCCCTGTGGTTAGATTTTTGTGGGTCGTAGATAGATAACCTGTAGGTTGAGTTTTAGTGTTGCTTCTTTTGTAGTGTTGATACAGACTAAATTTGGGGTGCCAAACATGGATTAAGAGGTTATTGGAGCTTAAGCTCCTGAAGGTATGATCCTGCCAGGATAGAAAATTGTTGGGTCTAGATAGATATTTTTGCGTGTTGCTGTGAGTTGAATTTATCATTTAAAATATTAATAATGCTTTGGTAGGGTTAATACGGATCAAATCTGGGTTAAACAAAGGGTTTGAATCTTTTTGATTTATTTGGGTGTGTTGCTGTTGGGGTAGAAAATTATGGGTCATCGATAGATTTCTGTAAATGTCTGTGTTAACGTCTGTTAAATGTTAGTGTTCTTTTCGTATGATTACTATATATATCAAATTTGGGTTGGGAAAAATTTAGATGAATCGAAGGGTTTGAATCTTTTTGGTTTTTTTTTGGGTGTGTTGCTGTTGGGGTAGGAAATTGTTAGTTGTTGGTAGATCTATAAATGTCTGTGATAACGTAGGTGAAATATTAGTGTTGATTTTATAGGATTAATAAAGATGCAAATAGTGGTTAGAGGAACATATGAATTAAACTAGTACAGATATCTTAAATACATCTATCATAAAAATACCCTTAGATATCAGTCGTGAGGTGATTATCTTGGATTTGTCACACACAACATTGATTAATGTGATCCCATTACCTTCTCCGTAAATTTGCAGCTGACTGGTGACAGATGGTATCAATCTGGCTGTACCACTGTGTTGGTCTCGAAACAATCTTTCCCAGCATAAAAAGGGCCCCAAACTCCACCATATGTCCAAGATATTACAATTTTTTGATTGACTTCTCCAAGCAAGAAGAAAAATCTTCCATATGGCAGTCAAATCGACATAAAATTTAAGCTTGAAACTGTCCTATGATGGTCAAATGGACATCAAATTTAAGGTCGCCTATTAATTGTTAACATCTCATGGACTGTCAATTGCCACCCCTGGCTGCCATTGTAGGTACAACTATTGGTGCAATAAGGGTTTGGAATCTTTTGTCTTTTTTGGGTATGTTGCTTTGTGGGGTCTTGGATAGATATATTTGTGTGTTACTGTAGGTTGAATTTTAGTTATGTTTTCTTAGGTTCAATACAAATCATCTTAAGGTGTGGACTAAAACATATATTCAAGAAGTGTTTTGAATTTCTTTGCTTTTTTTGGGTGTGTTGCTGCGGGGTTAGAAAATTGTGGGTAGTAGAGAGAGATATATGTGTGTGTTACTGTAGGTTGAATTTTAGTGATGCTTTTGTAGGATGCTAACCGGAACTCTGAGCAGGGTGGAAGACTGGGATCCAGGATCATCTATATTGATTATATGCTCTCATCGAGGATCTACATCAAAGAAAGCAGAGGATAAAGTAAGGGAGAGAGAGTGATCCTTACACCTCTCTTTTAGCATTATCCATGATAATAATTATTCCGCCGGGCCTTTTTAATTGTGTGGGTTCCCAATGTTGGTTATGTCAATCTAAATTTCGGCCTTTGTTTTTTCTGTATAGTTAATAATAATTATATTATTTAGGAACATTTAGTTACTTAAAACTAAGGATTAGAATGAATTTGCAAATATTTTGTGGCTGAAATTTAGATAGACATAAGTTAGCTCTGGGAATCCCTGCTAAATGATTATGATGGGCAGTTGTTTTTGGGTGTATTCAAATGAGGGTTGATTTGCTTATGTGGTCTGACTCTAGTTTTGAGTAATGCAGTCAATTATTACATGACAAATACTTTGATCAGCTCTGGAGGTCATTTAGCTGTGCATGCAAGAAAATCAGATTGCAGTAGTGAGAGGTTTTGTTGAAAATATTTGGGACTGGACTGCCTTCATCTAGCAAAGAAGTACTCAGACTTGAAGTGATGGAGGGTAAAAGTAATTCAAGCTTGTTTGCCAATGATGGCTCCTTTTTAGAAAGGTTTAAGCAACTTCAGCAGCAGAAAGAAAAGACTTCTTCACAGTGCACTACAGCAGTTGTTTCTTCAGAATCTTCTGATTTCCCGAAATCTAATATGGTGATTAAAAAGGCTTCTAGTTTCAAACCTGCGGTTCTTTCAAAGGCTGCTGCTACGCCTGCAAATGGGAAACTTGCTTTTAGTCTGAAACAGAAGTCAAAACTAGCAGCTGCACCTGTTAAGCTGGGCGGTGATGAAGAAGATGAAGATTACAGTGACGATGGAAAAGGACATCCGGATAGATCAGCAAAGAGACAAAAGCTGGAGCTATCTGATTACTCCGAGAATTCTCAGGATGCACAGAAACATGGTAATTAATTGCCAACTCCTTCCTTTTCTATTCAATCTATTGATTTTAGGAATAATGTAGAGAAACATGTAACTTTGCAGCTGCACCTACTACTTGGTAGTGATTAATTAGAACGACTAGAATATTACTGGAAGATGATTGGAGATTTTTTTTCAGCAGTGCTTGTCCCCTATGTTTTGTAGTTCAATTTAGGTAGAGCGTCAGTAGAGACTAACATATACATGAATTAAAATTATTTGTAAATTGCAAAACATGAGCGATTATTCTATTAGCCTTAGTGCAAGGGAAATTAGAAAAGGTTTTGCTGCATCATCTTGTTTGTTATAGACATCTATGTTCAAATTATTACAAGAAGTTATATAAGACTAGTGTATCAAGTAGCAGTGAGATTTATTGTAAGCTTAACTTTCTCTTTGGGTGGATCAACGAGGATCAAATGGCCTTTCTTTAACTAATCACTGAAGAAAATAAAACGATACAGCCACATCAAATACTACGTAGTGGAAGGGCAGTGGTACTAATCACTAGCAATGCTTATCATTGCCTTGTTCTTTATTTTCCTATCCTTTCATTTAGATTGCTGGAAATTTATCCTAGTCAAATTTTGCTCTAAACTAATTGCCAGGATGACCTGATTTTATTTTAGCTCCAGTTCTCTCGACAATGTAGAAAGTTAACCCACTGGGCATGGGAGAAAGTTTGGTTTCACTGTTGTTAATACTTGGCAATTGTCCTTTTATTGGTCCCGTGATTCAAATGTTATTGGTTATTCCTGGATGTGATGGTTACTTGTTTTTTCCTTTACCCTTCATTTGTCTAGATGCAGCCTTTCATAATCTCTTGGAATATTCACATTTGTGTTGAAAGAAAATATGTCCTCTTTCTTTCTCTTTTGGGACCTTTCTTCTAACCTCAGCATTGTCAAATTTCACATTTAAAAGTGCCTTCAGTTTGTTAAGTTTTTTGAAGTTACTGTAAATTTTCAATGCCAAACGCTTTTTCTGTCAGGTTTTGTGACTCATTACCATAATATTTAGGAGTGTTCACATTGAAATTTGATGTAATGGAAGGGAATATTAAAACTATGAAGTTTGATGTAATAGAAGAGAATATCAAAATTATTGTATTTTATTCTTCTGAGTTATGTTTCTATTTCCTTTGTTTCATGCACTAGGTATTAATCAATCTTGTAAGTGACGTGCAGCACCACCTACGCCACCTAGTGATCCGGAAATAAAGAAAGTTGCTGAAAAGTTAGCATGCTTTGTGGCAAAAAATGGGAGACAATTTGAAAATATTACTAGACAGAAAAATCCTGGTGATTCACCTTTCAGGTATATGTGTAATTTTTATCTTTTACAAAGATTTACATTGAATGAAAATATTAAATGTTTCATACTTAAATGAAAATTAGAATATAATTGAGAGTTGAGTGGTTATTTTTGCCTTCAAAACTCCGTATTTTATTTATATTTTTAGCTTTGCTCCTCCCTTATATGATTCAACCTATTTATCCCCAACAGTTTCTATGTTTTTTCTTCTGATTATATGGGCAACTAGAATTTTATGATTATTTATCAAGCATGCTGATATAGAATAGTAGTACATACTGGCCAATAGAATCTTTTGATAATTTCTTCACTTACTTCTACCATATTATGTGCACTCCAGTTGATTAAGAGAATTATGCAGTTATTTTATGATGATAAAAATTCAGCTCGGGTACATTGCTAATTGCTGTTAGAAAATATTTTTTCAATGAAGAGTAGTTGTTTGATTGCTGGACTGGTAGTGATCTTGAATTTAGTTATGTAGGTATGGTTTGAGGCTTATATGGTGAAACATTCTTATTAAGGTTCCTGATTTTATGGTGACAATATGGTACATATTCTACTGATTTATTTTATATATAGTTTGCAATTGGTGTTTAAGATGCTAATTAGTAGCGTGAATGCAATCATAATGCTCTGTTTATCTTTGCAAAGCGTTATTATTGAATTGTGTACAGTATCTAATCAACGTTCTCGAGAAGTGAATGAATATGTTTGTCGTGAGCGTAGACCAGTTAGGACATGTTTGACTTGTGAGGAAATGGTATGTGGCATTTTCATCATGAATTTAACGAATAAATTGGGGATGTCGGCTTGTTCATACTGCTCATGAAATCAATTTTAAGGCTTTCTTCCTCAGGTTATATCAACTTTTCCATGTGAAAGTATTCTCAGCTGTCACCATAGTGCAATTTAGTAATTTAGAGGTGCAAAAATTGGTTTGAGATATAAAAATGCTTTTATTGTTAGACTATTGAAGCTCAACATATATTTTGTTTTTTATTAATCTGAAGCCTATATTCATAATTTATATTATTTATTGTTGGCCAGACTTGATAATGCATCCAAGCTTTAATAATTTGTTAAAATATGTTATTGTTTTGGCCCTTGGGGCACTGGTAGGAAAACTCAAATGAATTATATTTTGCATGAGTAAAAATATGGGGATATCATCATCAATGTATAGAACTGGACGCTGCATCTACTAGCAAATATGGAAGAAAGTAAAGCTTATGATTTATCATTTTATAAAGTGGCCTGTGTTTTCAACTTGCATGTTATTTTGTCGCAGGTTCTTGTTCGATGTCCACTGTGCTGAGTACAGGTACTATGAGTATCGTGTTGCTGAAGAAGAGAAAGCACTTGCACGGTCAGGGGAGCCCCAGAACTCTTATAATGGTAAATTCAATACTATTATTATTCCTTCCAGAAAATCCCGGGGTAGGTTTTTTTTTTAAATGTGTGAGAGCTGTAGGCTCCCTGAAACGGGAATAGATAATTTATATTTGTGTTTTTAAGAATAGGATGGTTCCAGATAATTTTATGAGAGAGCTTTATTTCTTAGCCAACTATTCTTGAAATGCTCATTTCTTGTGTTGTCCTCTATGTCCATGGAAGGGAAAATTCACGAAGTCCTACAGCTTGAAAGCTTATGTTATTGTCTCTCTTTGTTGTGTCTCAATTGTCGTGCTTCACTTCCTATCATTTCTCCTTTCAGACATTCAATTGTTGTCCTCTTACTTCTTGAATTCCTGTTTTGTTATGATTGGGGCATTACTTCTCTAATTTTTTTTTATTTTAACTAGTTTTGATGTATGTGCCAATTCATTCTATGGTGTGTATCTTGTTTGCTTCTTGATCTGTAATCTTATTAGGTAGCTTTGGATGTCACATTTTAGTTTTAGGAACTTTCTCAAAATTCACATAAATTTTATTTGTTGCATTAGAAGAAGTGTAAGTAGTAAAAAACTATTATTTAATGGAAATGTATTCTTGTAAAGATTATCTATGTTACCAGGTACTGCCCTGGAGGCCCCTGTACCTGTACCAGTATGGTTTTGGTACTGGGCCTGATGTAGGTACCTCCCGGGCTCCTCTATTACCTTGGGTATCTGACTGTCATAATAAAAACAGAATTAAAAAGCAGTGTTGATTTGCATATGACGGTCATAATAAAAACAAAAAAGATAAAAAAACACAACAAAAACATTTAGAAAAAAAGATCTAAATAAAATGCTGCTAGTCCTAATGCATCTGGTTCGATTGAACCAATTGGTGATCTCGATGAAGAGCAATATGATGGTTTGTTGATTTAGTTAGTAATTGAGTCATATTATAGTTAATTTTGATTATGCTTTAATTTTTACATTTTTAATATTTTATATTTTTTTTTATGGACAATACTCAAGTTGTGCCGTACCCAAGGTCCCAAAATAAAATGGTGAACCGTCTACCTATTTTCAATCCCTAACCTGCACTGGTAACTTAAAAGATTAAGTTCACCATTGGAATTTCAGGAGATGTTTTTGTTAAAGTGGTAAATATAATTTGACATTTAACCGTGTTCGGACAATTGGGGGATAGGTGCATGACATATTCTAATATTCCAAATAAAAAACGTTTCACAATTTTGTGTGATACTACTGTTTGTGTGGCAGTAAGACTTATTGATGGTTTCTTTTTTATAAATAAATTCACATGCCTATTTATTTGGACTTTTCAGCCAGTACAAGCAATGTGTCCCCGCGACAAGTTAATAATATGCCAAAAGGGACTCCTCAACAACGGACAAAATACCAAACTCCAGCTTCTGCGCTGTATGATGCCAGCGGTGAAGACTCAAGATGGTCAAATCAAGCAGCTAGTCTAGCTTCTGACAACAGTGGTATAATTTATTTTATTTTAAGTGTATTTCAGATCCCTTCTTGGAGTTTAATTGAATTTTCTATTATTTTGTCCTCCCTCCCGCTCACCGTGGATGACTTTAGCCTTTTCAAAGCAAATTTCTTCATTGACCCATATCAGTGGCAATTTTGTAGTTTGCTTTTACATCTTTGTTGCACCAGCATCTGTATCTGCTGCCCTGTCGGCTACACCTATGCCAAAACTGATTCAGTCATAATAAAACATGATATGAACCTTATTCCTTGGTTCTTATTTCTTAGCTAACATCTTGTGCTTATATTTGTTGTATGATTCTCTGTTTTTCTAGTGTGATGTTGCACCAGCATCTGTATCTGCTGCCCCATCAGCTACACCTATGCCAAAACTGATTCAGTCATAATAAAACATGATATGAACCTTATTTCTTAGCTAACATCTTGTGCTTATATTTGTTGTATGATTCTCTGTTATTCTAGTTTCTACTCAATCGTGTTTTTTGATAATGTGTACAGGTGAGCGTGGTACTGAACCACCACCCACTGCAGATCCTGTGGCAATGATGGAATATTATATGAAGAAAGCTGCACAGGAAGAGCGCCGGAGACCTCCCAAGTATACAAAAGATGAAATGCCGCCTCCACCATCTCTTCAAGGTATGCAGAAAGATCCTTATTAAAGATACCATCTTTTTGTTCGTACATCAATATTTTTGATTATTTAAATTACTTATGTGTATGAAGATTTGCTGATCTGTGCCAAATATAATCTAGTAATAGATCTCTAGTAACAGATGGTCTGGTTATGCTTGTGATTGTTTGCGCATTTTAGACCAAATTAATTACTAAGTTTACTGGAGCAAAGGTTTTTCAGATTATTTTGTGCACTATTGCTATTAAGATTGGGTTGGTTTGTGAATTTCAAATATGATGACTGATTTAGTGTCTGAAAAAATGCCATGTGTTGCAACAACTCAGTTGTTGAGCTTGTAGTAAATGCCTTAATTACTGTTAATGTCTGCATGTTTCCTGTTTCAGGTCCTCCTAAAAAAGGTCACCACATGGGTGACTACATTCCTAATGAAGAGTTGGAGAAATTTTTAGCAGCCTGTAATGATGCTGCTGCTCTGAAAGCTAATAAGGAAGCAGCAGAAAGGGCCAAAATTCAGGCGGATAATGTTGGTCATAGGTTGTTATCCAAAATGGGCTGGAAAGAAGGTGATTTAATCTTAATATGATTATCGGTTCTTATTTTTGTTTGATTGTATGCCCCTTCATAACTTTAGATTCTGCTGAAATTTTTTAATAGGCGAGGGACTTGGTAGTGGGAAGACAGGCCGTGCAGATCCTGTAGAGGCGGGTAATGTGAAATTGAACAACCTAGGTGTTGGAGCATCACAACCTGGTGAAGTGACTCCAGAAGATGATATCTATGAACAGTATAAGAAACGGATGATGCTTGGATATCGTTACAGGCCTAATCCTCTTGTGAGTAGATTGTCTATAGTCATTTAATCTAATTTCTTGCGTACATATTTTTTAAGTGCACATTGCATGCTGACGGCATGAAAATTTATGCCTTTATAACTATACTGAAAGTGGGTTTTCATGCTTTGTTGCAGAATAATCCAAGGAAGGCTTATTACTAGTGCCAAAGACCTGATGGTAAGGATTATTTTGTTGACAGAGCAAACCATGTTATTGTTGCCGGTGTGACATGATTGTATGGCTTTTTGCCAAGCCTTCATTTTGATATGGCTTTTTTGTGAAGCCTTTCGCTTCCATATTTTAGTTGCTGCTTTGATTCATTACTCTTTGTTGGAAGACGTAAACCTGGTGAAATCTTTGAATCAAAGTTTATGGTTTTACCTTGTCTCAAGGATGTATACATAATATTGTGCATGCTTTATTATTTTCAAGTTGTACAATGAAATCTTTGAATGCTTACAGGAAATTCATTTTCAAACAAAAGGATTTGGAGCATTCAATATACGTTATATTGCAGTTATCCTTTGTCATTAATTTTTTTAAGGATGGATGCATCTTATCATATTTCCAAATATCTCTGTTAAATTAGAAATTAATTGAATTTAAAGCTACAAAATTGTCTTTTGCAGAACAGAGAGAAATTGGTTGTTTTTGGGGAAAGAAATATTGCGAGGTTCTCGGGGTTCTTTTCTATGCAGTGAAAGTAACACATCATAACGCATCAATTATATTAGTATCATGAATAATTCTCTGGAGCAGATAATATTAGAACACCAAATTATACTAGTTAATTGAATGCAATAAATGACAACCATTAGCTAAATGATGCTAATGAACTGAATATAATAAATGCCACCATTACTAAGCCTTCTCCAACTTTTTTTCCGTTTATAAAGCTTTGTTTCTTAACGAGTTTGCACCCACAGTGAAGTATTTTTTTAAAGTTCTCTTAAAAGCTTTCTCTACAGTGTTAATCAATAAGGCATGCAGCTGTTCTGTCTAATGTAGACGGTATTTGGAAAACATGTTGTTAGTAAGCACTGGAAACTTGTGAAGTCTAGTATTTATATATATCTATTTATATAGATTTGTTTTTAGCTGAGATATTTTTCACAATCGAATTATTTTTAATACCCAAGATATCACTTTGCATAGTGTTAAGGCAAGGTAAATATGCTATGAATGCATACCGACTATTTTTGATCTGCAACTTTTGCACTGGTGGATGATCTCGAGGCACATGCAATTATATCAGAATCTAGAAGTAAGACATTTCGTCCCCTGAAAAAGATCTAAATCAGTGATGAAAGTGATTTATTTTCTTTTTTTTTTGGATTGAAAAATTATCGGAAATTGTAATGGCGTTTGATTGCAATTATAGTTTGGCTTTTACATGATAAAATTGCGTTTTTCTATAGGATCCCGAATAAAGTATTGTGAAGGATTTCCTTAGTCGAAGTTTGGAAATAGAACAAGATTTCTCCTTGCATGTAATGGATATCTTTTGTGAAACGAGGTCAACAGTATTTGGAATTTAACGTAGTGGCATTTGACATTATGACTGCGAAGCGTAATAGTTTGTGGTTAATACCTGGTCATGTAATACGTTTGTTTAATTTGTATAAATATGCATTATAATATTATTAAGTTGAGAGACATAACTAAAATGATAGACAAAGCGGTTGGGAGGCGAGAGTGTAATGGTGCAAGTTATCAATAAAAATGGTGGACCCTGATTTTGATGTCCATTTGACTATTATAAGGCACTTTTTCATCTTGTTTAGAGAAGGTGATTGGAAAATCACCATATCTTGGGCATGCAATAGAGTTTGTAGCGCATTTTTTTTTTTGGAAAAGTTTTTGGCATGCTCAATGCCATGGTGTGCAGCAAGATTGAATCCATCTGTCACCGATCAGAGGAAAACTTGCAGAGAAGGTGATGCAAATCATTAATCAACATTGAACCTTTCAATGAGTGAAACTACATGACAAATCCAAGATAGGTGTCTTGAAATATATGTATTCGATATATACAAAGTAATACATTGTTTAGTCTATATACAACAAACAATATTTAATTTATATATATGCAATAAGACATGTTTTATTTAAATAAATAAAAAATCTGTTAAGCTTGTAAAGAATTAAGTCTGAATGTTTCTAAAAGGTGTTGTGGAATGCATATACGTATTGTATACAACTTAGCATTTATCTAACTGTAGATTGATTTCTATAATGAAGTATAAACCCAGGTGTTGTTTACTTATATTAGCACAAAGTTACTTTTAGTTAATCACTATGCAAATCAAGTTTGTTCCATGGCAGAAAGTTGCTTTTAATTAACCTCTGTGCAAATCAAGCTTGTTCTATGGTTCAACATTCTAATATTTTCCAGTGATGTTTTTGTATTTGCTTTCTAATGCTGGGTGCAAAATGTGTTAATTTTCTTGTGTATGGTGTTGTTTCTTTTTGGTAAATTGTTTATTCTCATCTAATTCTAAGTGCACTAGAAAACTTCTTTGATGCCTATGCATATAGAGCTTCAATTGGATATAGCACCGCATGAGTTGTTATACATGAAAAATAGGTATCCTCAAATGATGAATAGTAAATTGTTTGATTATACTGTTGCTCTTAAACGTTTCTCTCATAATGTTGTATTCTGAGTATTTATTGTGCAACTTAATGAAAAGTTTGTTTTGCCAAAGGGGATCCTTTCACGCTAGGGTTGCATTTGGCGGAAGAAAAAAGATTCGTAGTTACAGTGGTTTGATACTAGATTATGATGGTGGACATAATATGAATCCTCCAAGGAGTGGCCATGGCGACGCTGGACATAATCTGCATCTTTCAAGGAGAGGGCATAAAATAAAGAACATGACTTGAAGCTGTATAGAATCCCTTCAAAAAATCATGGTATATAGATGCACTTGAACTATGATACTGAGTTATGGACTTTTCTTTTAAATATGTCATTTAATTATGTGTTTGTGTATGTACATTTTTTTTTTATTAGTAAAAAATGTTGATGTGTATATGTAGAACACGAAACGTCCCATGTAAGTTCTATTTCTTTAGTAATCAAGTTTTCAGGTATGCATATACTTGATGGGATTAGATAATTGAATTGTTAATGCTCATCTCATTTCATCAAGATGTGAATAATGATGTAAGCCCCTCCCCTCCCCAACCAGAAAAAAAAAAAAAAATCTTTCATGGTAGTCTATTTTGGTTATGCAACATGGGGGTAATTTCATACTTCTAGTAAACTCTGAAATTGGGCTTATGTATGTTTAGTGGGACATTTCATACAATGAATTTGACAAAAGAAATTATTTGCATTGATAACTTAGAACGTTCATCGCCATAGTGCACTACCTTAGGCCCCTTACTAAAATGAGACCAATCTGCGAGGAATCTGACAAAATGGCCAAAGGAGACTGCCACTCAAAAGCAATGAATACAAGAGGTTAGGATAGTGCATTGGAAACTAAATCAATAGAGTAAGTGGATAAGAAATTAACTTGCTGAGAGGTGAAATGCAACAAACATGTTGATGATAAGGACAATCTGTCATTATCATCAAAAAAAAAATTCTTAAGCAAATGCAGGAGTAACAAAGAAATGAGATGAAATTGAATAGATTTCAGCGGTTGAAGAGAGTAAAAGATAAATTATGCAGAAAAAAAAAATCAAATTTCAAGGACTTATGAGGTTATAAAATAAATTTCCCTCATGCATCTATTAGATATATTTAAGTTATTCGCTGTTGTATAGAAGCTAAGCGTATTACACCAACAATATATGCATCCACTATAATGTTAATTTGTTTGGTATTGATAATTGCAACTATTTTTATATGAAATGTGATATTTAATTTGTGATTAAAATAAAGTTGCTATATTGGTTAAGACGTTACCGTCAAGTGCAACTAGTCGGTGCATTCAACATGGACGCCATGCCGGACGTTGCCCTTGGATGGTCACCCTCAGCTCCTCCGTCAGTTCCTTGAACCATTGTCGTTTGCCTTAACCATCAGTTTCACTGGCCCCACAATGTCTTCACTTTTAATTATTTCCATGTACTGTGTATTGTATTATTATTTTCAAATCTCGCCCCCCTTCATGCGCTCTGTGTCCCCTCTCCTCTTCTAGGTTGGTCGCTTATGACTGAGGTATTTCGTTACGGAACTACCAACAGAGGATCCACATTTCCCGTTTGCCCACCAAGCGCGTCACTGCCCCCTCCTCTTTTGAACGTCTTACCAGGTTACAAACAAACTTGTAAAATGCAAACTTTCGAGGGACTGGTTTTATCATGTTATTTGTCGAATCTCAAACCCTATTCTAAATTTTTTGGTCTTAGTTTTCCCTTACCTCCAAGAAAGTGGATACATCTTCTTGCAACTTTGATGGTGTGGTTATATAAACTTTCAATGTGACTGTATACCAAGAGAAAATGCTAAAATGAGGAAATTTTGATGGTTGCTTCAATGTTTATGTTGAATCTCAAATCTTATTTTAAACACAATGGAATTTTTTAGTATGAAAATTACTCCACTTCCTCAAACATTTCTCCAACCGCTCCTAACATAGTATAATTGTTAGGGCTTCCACTAGTATTAGCTGAATATTGTTTAGGGCTTCCGCCATTATCTGCTAGGGCTATAGCTGTGGAGACCTTGAAAATATTTCAAAGGACGAGAAAATGGAAATTGTAGTAGCCAGTTTCAAACTTTTTATGGAGACTGGGCCTTGCAAGTAATGATACTAAACTTAAGAGATTGCAATAAGTATTAAAACCAATCATTTGATGTTT
Source organism: Torreya grandis (assembly GCA_037957365.1). Lineage (NCBI taxonomy): Eukaryota > Viridiplantae > Streptophyta > Pinopsida > Cupressales > Taxaceae > Torreya > Torreya grandis. Next base: position 805,810 of record JARHVA010001046.1, on the reverse strand, counting down.
CAAATGTCACATTGTTGCCCTCAGTGAAGTTAGGTCTCCCTAGCGATAACCATAGATAATGATACTTGCAGAAAGTAGATATTTTTTATCTTAGTTCCCGAGAATGCACTTTTGAGATATTATCAAGGTTGATAATCATTTTATGAAATATTGCATTGTTGATCTTCCATCTCTCCCCCTTGATCACATGAAGATACTTGTTATACTAGTTCATTAACTTTATAAGTAGACCTTCAAGATGGTAGCATGTATATAAGAATTACAATCATAGTCTTGATTATTTTAGTTGGATTGTAGTTGCTCTTGATGTTCCTGTAGTTTGCATGCATATTACTTTACCTTGAATTTTGTACATAAAAGAAGCTTATAGATAGCCTTTAGTAATTATATTGAATACTTGGGTTCATCGTTTTAATATTTTGTTTAGTTTCTACTTGGACATATGTAACGCTATATTAAACTCGATTAGTTCACTTTATGCAAGAGTTGAAATTTACACGACTGTAACCTTGTTGTTGGGCTTGATGTAAAATATAAGGGTTCTAATTCTATTTGTTGATGAATTTGTGGGATATGATTGCTCTTAACTCTACTTTGTTCTCTCGAGCTTTAATTCATGTAAATTGATAAGTAATGATTGAAGATAACATTATACTACTGTACTTTTGGGACTTTTGAACAATATTAGTATGACATTATTTTATTATCTTGATATGTTTACAAACCCTTGATGGCATAATGACCCCTGTACATCTACATAAAAAATATCATTGAGGGGGTTCACTTGTATCTTATCCTAGTTGTGGTCAATGTTGATCTAATAATATGAGTTCAAAATGCCTTACTTCCTATAGGACAATACATTAAATGATTGTCCTTACCTTGCATGCTTAAGTGGTTTCATTGATTATATGATATTGAGTTTGTATTATGTTTGTTTTAAATTTTGTAAGCCCTTTGAAATAATATTTAGTATTGATAGTCCTACAATGAATGGCCTTAAGCATTGGGGATACCCTTCACATAAAAAATTGAGAATGAGTGACTCTGTTAGTGTTATATTTAAAGACTCATAGTAGTTTGGATTTGATGTAATACATTTGGGTTGTGTTATGTTGATTGTATTGTTGAGTGTTTGAAGGAAGCTATAATGTTATTGAAGGTTAGATTGCAATGAAGTTGTGAAGTTTAACACCACTGTACTCAAGGTAATGCTATAAAATAATTGAATGATATGAGAAATTTGATCCCTGTTTATTAATTAATTTTGAACACTCATATAAGATTGAATTGTGTGTCAATGTTGTTTGTTATTTGGAAAGGCCTCTCTAAACTTTTAATTTGAGAACTTGGTAGGCCTGACTATGCTTAGAACTTAGGTCATATGGAATTCTAATTATGCCATGATTACTTGTACGTGACCTTGCTTTAGGGTTTGAATTGTTGTTATGGTTTTTCTATTTACTTAATTATCAGTATATGTTCATCATAGAAGTCCACATCCTTAATATTTTAGTGTATATAATTTATCATGTTTTGGGGGTAGAGTTGGAGTTTTATCCATAAAAAATATCATTGAGGGGGTTCCATTGTACCTTATCTTAGTTGTGGTCAATGTTGATCTAATTACATGAGTTCAAAATGCCTTGTTCCATATAGGACAATACATTAAATAATTTTCCTTACCTTGCATGCTTAAGTGGTAATTCATTATGTGATATTGAGTTTGTAGCATGTCTATTTTACATTGATAATCCTACTATGAATGGCCTTAAGCATTGGGGATACCCTTCACATACAAAAATTAGAATGAGTGACTATGTTAGTGCTATATTTAAGGACTCAGAGTAGTTTGAATTTGACATAATAAATTTGGGTTGTGTTATGTTGATTCTATTGTTTAGTGATTGAAGGAAGCTATAATGTTACAAAAGTTGTTATATTGTAAGGAAGTTGTGAAGTTTAACACTACTGTACTCAGGTTTATGCTATAAAATAATTTGAGAATTTTGACCCTTGTTTTATTCATTGATTTTAAACACTTGGATAAAATTGAATTGTGTGTCAATGTTGTTTGTTATTTGGTAAGGCCTATCTAAACTTTTGATTTGAGAATTTGGTATCCCTAACTATGCTTAGAACTTAGGTCTCATAGAATTCCAATTATGCAACACAATTACTTGTAGTGAGCTTACTTTAGGGTTTCAATGGTTTTCTCTATGTACTTAATTTTGGTATATGTTCATCATATAAGTCCACATCCTTAATATTTTAGTGTATATGATTTACCATGTTTTGGGTGTAGAGTTGGAATTTTTTACATAAAAAATATCATTGAGAGGGTTCCACTATACCTTATATTAGTTGTGCTCAATGTTGATCTAATTACATGAGTTTAAAATGCCCCGTTCCCTATAGGACAATACATTAAATGTTTGTCCTTACCTTGCATGCTTAAGTGGTTTAGTTGATTATGTGATATTGAGTTTGTAACATGTTTGTTTTACATTTTGTAAGACCTTTGAAATAATATTTAGTAATGATTATCCTATTATGAATGACCTTAAGCATTGGGGATACCCTTCACTTAAAAAATTCAAAATGAGTGACTATGTTAGTGTTAGTGTTATATTTAAGGATTCAAAGAAGTTTAAATTGATGTAATACATTTGGGTTGTGTTATGTCCACTGTATTGTTGAGAGCTTGAAGGAAGCTATAATATTATAGAAGTTGTTATATTGTAATGAAGTTGTGAAGTTTAACATCATTGTACTTAGGGTTATGCTATAAAATAATTTGAGAATTCTGATTCTTATTTTATTCATTAATTTTGAATACTCAAATAAGATTGAACTATGTGTTAATGTTGTTTTTTATTTGGTAAGACATATCTAAAATTTTGATTTGAGAACTTGGTAGACCTGATTATACTTATAACTTAGGTCTCATGGAATTCAAATTATGCAACACGATTACTTGTACATGAGCTTGCTTTAGGGTTTGAACCATTGTTATGGTTTTTTTCATTTTACTTAATTATCGATATATATTCATCATAAAATTCCACATCCTTAATATTTTAGTGTAGATGATTTGTTGGGGATCAACCAACAATATTGATTACACTTATGAAAGCAATTAAATGCGAAATTAACCAGAAAGATAAGTAACTAGAATGATAAATAGCAAACAATAAGAGATACAAGAAATCACCCTGAAAACTTGTATTAAACTCTTTACAGAAGGAATACAATTGAAGAAACTTCTTTCTTCCACACCTTTCTCAGATATACAGATCTCTCTCTAGATCTCTTTCCCTCAAGAGCTCTCTCTCTCAATTACAATCAACTCTAACAACCTGGATTGATTCACATATACAATTTTGTACTATTCTTCAACATTCTCATCCAATAAGCTAAGAAGATCTAATCCTACATATAGAATTAGGAAACATGAGCATGCATTTACAACCAACAGTTATGCCTCTTAAACAAGGGCTCTAAAACAGTCTTACTAAAGATAGAGACGTGGACTTAAGATTATGACTTAATCCTAACATGCAAACACTCAATTCTGTCCACAGAAATAGCTTTTTGGATGCACATATAATTGACATCGATTTTTGCCTGTGATCGACGTCGGCCGATTTCTGTCGACGTTGGCATCTCTTGAACTGCTCTTGACCGACGTCGGTAACTGTGTAAACCTGCAACTATCAAATCTGCTCACTTTGGTGAAGCTTTTAGCTCCACACCTTAACAATCTCTCACTTGGAGATAAACAGCTGCACCAATACCTGTACAGCAACATCTTCTAGCTCTTCCATCTTCAACTCAATCATGAAGACCAACAGAAGTTGAATGAAGATTCAACTTCTCCTTTGTAACCAGCTTGGTTAACATATCAACAAGATTCTTATCTGTATGGATCTTCTCCAGCTTCAACTCACCATCCTCCAATACCTGTCGTATGAAGTGGTACCTAAGCTGTATGTGCTTTATTCTTAAATGAAAGGCTGAATTCTTAGCCAAATGAATTGCACTCTGACTGTCACTATACAATTTGCAAAACTCTTGCTCCTTTTCAAGCTCTTCCATGAACCATGTCATCTATATCATCTCTTTGCTAGCCTCTGTGACTGCAATATACTCTGCTTCTGTAGTTGACAAGGCAACAACCTTCTGTAACTTTGATATCCAGCTAACCGCCGTTTCACCAACAGTGAAAACATATTCTGTGGTGCTCCTCCTGCCATCCAAATCACCTGCCATATCTGAATCTACATAACCATGTAGAGAAGTATCTGAACCTCCATAACACAAATGCCTACTGCTGACTCCTCTCAGATATCTAAGGATCCACTGAACTGCTTTCCAATGTTCCTTCCATGGATTGGCCATATACTTACAACTTCCACTGCTTGGGCAATATTCAGTCTAGTACACACCATTGCATACATTAAACTCCATACTGCGAAAGAATATGGAACTCTACTCATGTACTCTACCTCATCATGTGAATTAAGACATTGTTCTTTACTCAACTTAAAATGTCCTGCCAAAGGTGTGCTTACCGATTTTGCATCCTGCATATTGAACCGTTTCAACACTTTGTTCACATAAACCTCTTGAGACAAAATCAACCTGTGATTTTTTCTGTCTCTCTTAATGCTCATGCCAATGATTTTCTTTGCTGCTCTCAAATTCTTCATGGCAAACGTTTGAGCTAATTTCACTTTAAACTCAGAGATATCCTGCATGTGTGATCCTGCAACCAACATATCATCTACATAAAACAATAGAATAATATATCTACCATTATTCTATCTCTTAAAATACACACAATGGTCATATTGACACCTACTGTAGCCGTGCTCAGTCATAAACCTGTCAAATCTCAAATACCACTGTCTAGGAGCTTGCTTGAGGCCATACAAGCTTTTCTTCAATCTGCACACTAACTTCTCCTTACCTTTGACCTCAAATCCTTTCATCGATTCCATATATATTTCTTCATCTAAATCTCCATGAAGAAACACTGTCTTAACATCAAGCTGCTCAAGATGCAAATCCTCAATAGCAATTAAAGACAGTACAGTCCGTATAGAAGTCATTTTAACTACAGGAGAAAAAATCTCACTAAAATCAATACCTAACTTTTGTGCAAATCCTTTCACTACCAATCTGGCCTTATATCTCATATGTCCGTTCTCACCTTCCTTCAATCTGTAGGTCCATCTGTTCTTCAGTGTCTTCTTACCTACTGGCAACTCAACTAAATCCCATGTTTGGTTCTCTTTCAAGGATTCCATTTCCTCAACCATGCTACGCTCCCACTGATTCTTGGACTCCCCCTGTATTGCTTCTTCAAAACTCTCTGGTTCTCCACCATCAGTTAGCAATAAATAGAATAATGAAGGAGAATATCGAATTGAAGGTTTACTTACCCTTTCTGACCTCCTGATGGGAGTCTGAGACTCATCCACAACATGCTATCCACTCAAATTCTCTGACAGTGATCGACCTTGGTCACCTCCAGGCTTGTAACTAGCCGATGTCGGTTCTTCCTGACCGACGTCAGTTCCTGCCCTGTCAACGTCGGTCATTGTCTGACCGACATCAATTTTTGTGTTTTCTTACAAGTGATTATTTCTTCTTCTCGCGAGCTCATTTTGGACCGTCACCTCGTCCAATTCTCTATTGCTCTGCCCAAATTGATTCAACTTCTTCAGCTGATCACTATACATCACTTTTTTATTGAAAACAACATCACGACTCCTAATTATCTTGTTAGTTCTTAGATTTCAAACCTTGAATCCAAAATCATCAGAGCCATAGCCAATAAATGTGCACCTCATAGACTTAGCATCCAGCTTCTTTCTATTTTTCTTATCAACGTACACAAAGGCTTCACAACCAAAAACTTTGAGAAATGAGAGATCTACCTTTTTACCTGTCCATGCCTCTTCTGAAATTCCACCATCCAGCACTGTAGAGGGTCCTCTGTTAATTAGGTACACTGCAGTGTCAACAGCTTCTACCCAAAACTCTAAGGGCAAACCAGCATGCAATCTCATACACCTTGCACGCTTCATAATTGTTCTGTTCATTATTTCAGCAACTCTATTTTGCTGAGGTGTCCTTGAAACCGTCTTTTGCCTACGGATTTCATGCATATAACAATACCAGTTGAACTTGTAGCTGCAGAACTCACCACAATTGTCAGATCTCAGGCACTTCAATTTTTTGCCTGTTTCATTCTCAACCATAGCTTTTCAAATATTAAAAGTCTCAAATATATCAGATTTTTTCTTAATACAATAGACCCATACCTTTCTTGTAGCATCATCTATGAACGAAACATAGTACTGTGATCCTCTAATAGAAGCAACCTGAGCCGGTCCCCACACGTTTGTGTGAACAAGCTACAACTTATGCTTCTTCTTTGTTGACCCAGTCTTGAGAAAACTCACTCTCTTTTGTTTCTCAAAAACACAGTGCTCACAAAAATCCAGATCTATGCTTTTCAAATCTGAAAGCTTACCTTTTGACTTAAGAATTGACATTCTCTTCTCACTCATGTGGCCAAGCCTTAAGTGCCACAATTTTGCATCCACATTTGAAGTAAATAATACAGAAGGAGAATTGATCCAAAACTTAAAAGTTTTGGTTGATAAATATCACAATAACATAGAAATAACACAATAACAATGAATTCTCTGAGAAGAGATGTAGTATTACTCAAAATCGCAATACAAAAATATGCTTATCTCTGGGAAGAGATGTCTGTCTTCAAATTTTGGGTTACCTCTTATTTTATACACAATTTGAAAGCATGGGAAGGATGTGGAAGGTCACCAATCTCGAGAGAGATGAAGTGGTACGACTTCCAATATTTAAAACAATACATAATTCAAGAAATTACTATTTTTAGAAACTTACTATTTTTAGACAGCACTATTAAAATTAAAATTTGAGGCACTTTCGTTGAGTTTTTGGAGGTCAAACTTCATTGAGCAAAGCTCCATGTCATTTCACGACGTTTCCATCGTTCTTAGCTTTCCAACGGTTCAAACGACGAGTCAATTGGAGCTACGGTGCAAAAGTTATGGCTCCCGAAAGTTCCGTCATCAATTGGGGTGGAACTGTCACCCGAATTGTCGCTTGAATTGATGCCTGGATCATTCCTCCCTCCTTGAAAAGCAATGGTCCCCATTGCATCAATACTCCCCATCAGGTGTGGTAGTTGTTTCTTGATTTGATTCTCTGTGAGCCACTCACCTTGATGGCTCAGCTGACCCCTTTTGACCACTCGATAAAGCATAATAGAACGTCCTCTGGTTGTCTTCATCCAAGTATCCACAATCTGATCCTCTTCCACTGGAGCAAAACTCTATGGATCAAGTTCATCAATGTCTAGTTGTTCTGCTACAACTGAAGTGTCCAAGAGAGGTGGATGATATGGCTTGAGGAGCTCCACATTGAATATTGGGTGCAGACCAAGGTAGGCTGGGAGGTTCAACTCAAAAGCATTTTCTCCAACTCTTCTGGTGATGGTGTATGGACCATATCGCAAAGGCTGAATTTTTCTGTGTGGGCCTGCAAGTCGTTCCTTCTGGAGCCGCAACCAGACCTTGTCACCCACAGCAAAATGGTGTGCAATCCTGTGTTTATCATGGCGTTGCTTGTAATTTTGATTCATCTTCTCCAAGATTCATGAACTTGTTGCTGGAGGTGTTGCATTTGTTCAATAAAATTTGTAGCTTTTGCTGCCTCAGATCTTCCATGAGGTGTGTATTCCATGGTGGAAAATGGAACTGCTATATCAACTGGTGCCATGGGTTGGAACCCAAAACATACTTGGAATGGACTGTGCTTGGTCGAGCTGTGCAGTGCTCGATTGTATCCATGTTGTATGAAAAGAAGTCCCTCATCCCATGTGCGTGGATGTTTGGAGTGGTACATCCAAATCATGTGAACAATCAAGCGGTTTACCACCTCTGTTTGACCATCAGTCTGTGGATGAAAGGCTGTGGACTTCATCAGCTTAGTATCCATCATTTTCCATAGAGTGGACTAGAAGATGCTCAAGAACCTGCTATCTCGATCTGAGACAATGGACTTGGGAAGACCAAAATGGAGCCATACATGACCAAAATATAGTTGAGCAGTTTCCTCAGTAGATATATTTTTTTTACAGGCAATCATGATAGCCATTTTTGAAAAATGATCAACTACCACAAAAATACAGTCCTTACCATGTTTGGAAGTGGGCAAGCCTGATAGAAAATCCATTGAGATGGATTCCCAAGGCCTGGTTGGTTCTGGCAATGGCGTGTACAATCTTAGCTTCTTATTTGTCGGCTTGGCTATCGCACATGGGGTGCAGGATTTGAGATATCTTTCTACATCCTTTCGCATATGGGGCCAGTAGAAGTGTTTTTGAAGAACTGCCAATGTTTTCTCAATACCAAAGTGTCCAGCTGTCCTACTGAAGTGTGCTTCCCATATCATCTTTTGTTGCTCTGCAACTGGAACACAGATGTGTCCCATATGACAAAGGACATTATCTTGCAAATAGAAATCAGAAACATGTGTACCTTTTTGAAGTGCTTGATATGTAGCAGCAAAGGTAGGATCTGCTTCATACAGGGTACCCCAAGTGGCAGTCTCATGTCCGCACAGGTCCAAAACTGTTGTGAGTGCAGTAATTAGTGGGCGGCTCAGACAATCTACAGCTGTATTTGAGCTCCCCTTTTTATGTTTGATTATCAAGTGGAATTGCTGAAGATATGTGGCCCACTTCTGATGCCTCTCATTTCGGAGCTTGCTTTGTGTCTGGATGAATTCAAATGGTTTGTGGTCAGTGTGAATGACCGTTTCTTTTCCCAAGATGTAGTGTTTCCATTGTTTGCAGGCTTGCACAATGGCATAGAGCTCCTTATCATATGTTGGATATTTCCTGACTGTATCAGTGAAAGTCACACTGTGATATGCAACAGGATGGCCATGTTGCATGATGACAGCTCCCATGGCATATTCAGACGCATCTGTCATCAACTCAAAAGGTTGATGCAAATCTGGCAAGGCAAGAACAGGGGCTGAGCAGAGTCTGTTCTTCAAATTCTCAAATGCCCTTTGCTGTATTTCACCCCACTGAAATGTAGCTTTTGCTCCTCCTTTAGTCACTTGGGTTAGTGACCAAGCAACATGTGAAAATCCAAGAACAAACCTGCGGTAGAAATTTGCAAGACCCAAAAAGCTACGAAGCTCTGTGAGGGTCCTTGGTGTGGGCCATTCTCGAATAACCCAAATCTTTTCTGGATCAACATGGACCCCTTCTGCATTCACAACATACCCGAGGTACTGAATTGTTGTCATCCCGAATGTGCATTTGTCAAGATTTGCATACAACTTGTGCTCCCGAAGAGTTTGAAGCACCTTACGAACATGTTGCAAATGTTCTTCCCATGTTCTGCTATAGATGAGTATGTCATCTAAGTAGACAACCACAAACGAGTTGGTGAAGGGTCGTAGGATGTCATCCATCATCCTCATGAAGGTTGCAGGTGCATTAGTTAAGCCAAAAGGCATAACCAACCATTCAAAGAGCCCCTCCTTAGATTTGAATGCAGTCTTCCAGACATCAGTGGGATCGATGGGAATTTGGTGATAACCAGATTTGAGATCAATTTTGGTGAAGAACTTCGCACCACGGAGCTGGTCCAGCAGGTCATCAATCATGGGGAGAGGATAGCGATTCTTCACAGAGATTTTATTCAGGGCTCGATAGTCAATACAAAGCCTCCATGTTCCATCTTTCTTCGGTGCCAAGACAATTGGGCTACCACAAGGTGAAGAGCTTGGCCTGATGTGACCCTTTTGGATCAATTTTTGAATCTGTCTTTTTATCTCATCATTCTCCAAAACTGATCTGCGATACACAAGACTGTTAGGCAAAGGTGATTCTGGGATCAAATCGATAGAATGTTTTACCTGGCAATGTAGTGGAACTCCTGTAGGTGACTTGAATAAGTCATCATATTCTCCTGTGATGCGTCCTATCTGCTTCTGTTGTTGTGTTGATTGCATAGTCAGGACTGCAACATCGGCCTTCGTGGATTTCTGTGGCTTGACCACCATGAGGACAAATTGCTTTGTTTTCTCCACCAATCTCTTACATTGCTTCGCACTGATCAGGGAGACAGATGTGGGAGGTGGTACCTCTGGTACCCTATAGCGCCATTTTCCAAGGGTGAGAGTAATCCTTCGGGTTCGTGATTCATAGATGTCATGTCGCTCATACATGAATGGCTGACCAAGGAGTACATCACAAACATCTAGATTGACTACATCACACAAGACTTCATCTTGGAATGGTTTTATGGCATATGAAAGAAGACACTGATGGGTGACACGAAGGTCTCTCCCTGGGCTTAACCATCCAATACTATAGGGTTTTAGATGAGGCTTCACAGATAGATTTAGACTTTTTACAACTTTAGCAGAGATTAAGTTCTTTTGACTCCCACTATAAAGAATGAAATGTAAAGGCGTACCTTTTACCCATAGTTTGGAGTGGAACAATCTTTCCTTGTCATCTGGTCTTTCTCCACGGTTCTGTGATGAAGCGACAATGGTGTCCGGCTCAACATCTACAATTTCTTCTTCATCCTCTTCGACTGTGGGTTGTGTATGAGGCAGAGTAGTGGACATTGAGTATTGTGACTCAGAAAGCAATGACTTGATGGCCCGACATTCTTCTTTGGAGTGAGTCCCAGTTTTGTGGTAATCACACCATTTTTCAGCCTTCCCTTTCTGGGATTTCTTATCCTGAAACTCCTTTTGCTTCCAATTTGGGCCTCATGTTTGACCTTCCTTATCACTTTTCCATTTTGAGGGTTGACTCTTCGTATTCTTTCTGCCATTCTTCTGTTCAATCTTCACTGTAAATTTGTATGCCTCACCGAGGGTTTCCAAATTGAAGAGTTCTATTTCCCCCCATATGTACCATTGTAGTCCACCACGATATTTGAGAGTCTTATGTTTCTCACTTTCTTGAATGCCCAACCTTGCAGACAAAGAATGAAAAGTGTCTGTGTAATCTTGAACAGATTGGTCCTTACCTTGGCGAAGTTGTTGCCACTATATGTAGAGATCATCATATGCTCCGATGGGATAGTACTCTTCTTTCACTGGGTCTACAAAATCATCCCAGGTAGGTTCTGCCTCAAGGCCAATGTCATCTGTGCTAAACCTCTTTTTGCACACTTCCCACCAATTTTTCACAGGCAATGTTGATTTCAAAAGAGCAAAAGTAATCTTTTCTCCATCGGTAAACTTATTTACAGAGAAGTAGGAAGATAGTTGATCTAACCAATTTTCTACTGCATCAGCATTGATTTTATCTTCAAATGTAGGAATATCAAAATTTACCTGGACCTTGAAGGGTGTTGGGGCACTGAAAGGTTGTTCCCTAGATGAGGAGCTAGGAAGTGGAGCCGCGGAGCCAGGGTTTCCCATCGAAAGTGTTTGAAAAATTTGGGCAAATTGTTGTAGCATCTGTGCTTGTTACCGTTGGAGGGCCTCATTCACCATTTCCTTAAAAGGATCGGATGTCTCGGTGTCTTCTGCCATTTGAGGTCGTCTGGAGCGAACAGGTGGAAAATTTGAAAGCTCAGTTGTTTCCCACCCAAGCTTCTTATAGCCTGACCTCGTCCTCGGGATCATACACTCTCAAGACAAACCGATCTGATACCACTGATCCAAAACTTAGAAGTTTTGGTTGATAAATATCACAATAACATATAAATAACACAATAACAATGAATTCTCTGAGAAGAGATGTAGTATTACTCAAAAATCGCAATACAGAAATATGCTTATCTCTGGGAAGAGATGTCTGTCTTCACATTTCGGGTTACCTCTTCTTTTATACACAATTTGAAAGCATGGGAATCATGTGGAAGGTCACCAATATCGAGGGAGATGAAGTGGTACGACTTCCAATATTTAAAACAATACATAATTCAAGGAATTACTATTTTTAAAAACTTACTATTTTTAGACAACACTATTAAAATTGAAATTTGAGGCACTTCCGTTGGGTTTTCTGGGGTTAAACTTTATCAAGCAAAGATCCATGCCATTTCATGACGTTCCCCTCGTTCTTAGCTTTCCAACAATTCAAACGGCGAGTCAATTGGAGCTACGGTGCAAAAGTTATGGCTCCCGGAAGTTCTGTCATCAATTGGGGTGGAACTGTCACCCGAATTGTCGCCTGAATTGATGCCTGGATCAAGAATTGTTAGTAACACAATTACATAAATAGAGAGTACCTACTCTCTTATCTCTGGCTATTACAAGTGCACCCTTGGTCACCTTCCAAGATTCAGCTGTGAGAGTTACTGTACAACCCTCATCCCCTAACTTTCCTGCAGAAATCAAATTCCTCTTTAAGCTAGGAACATGCATAACATCTCTCAACACCCATGTGTTGCCATTCTGCATTTTCAGCTGCACTTTTCCTTTGCCAATAATTTTACAAGGTTCATCATCCCTTAAATACACTATTCTAAAATCTCCATGGATATAGTCACTAAAATATTCTCTATTAGGGGTAGCATGAAAAGATGCACCAAAATCTAACACCCAAGATTCTATATTATTATGCAAAGAGAATATTAAAGCATCTTGTGCAATACCTGCAACCTTTGCTTCTTCCTTTTCTTCGTGCTGATTGTCCTCCTTAGGCTTTGACCAACAATCTCTGCTTATGTGCCCTATCTTTCCACAATTTCAGCATTGTGGCTTCCTGCCATTTTTGGATTTGGATCTACTTCTCACATTTGACTTAGATCTTGATCTCCCTTTCTTGCTCTTCTCTTTCTGCCTTCCCCTGCTTTCAAAACTTAAAGTATTTCCTGATATTTTTTCTGTGTTTTTTTTGCGAATTTCCTCATTCAAGATAACACTAACAACATCCTCTACTTTTAAAATATTTGAAGCAGATGCAATATTACTGCCATTACTAAGCTATGCCAGCTTTCAGGCAAAAAACATAATATTAAAAGAGCTTTAATTTCATCATCAAACACTATTTTGACTGAACTTAATTGATTTACAATTCCATAGAAATCATTTAGATTATTAGATACAGATCCACCTTCCTGCATACGCAAATTAAATAACTGCTTCATAAGATATACCTTATTAGAAGCTGAGGGTTTTTCATACAAATTTGTTAAAGTAGTCATTAATTCTACTGTAGACTTTGCCTGTGATAAATTAGATATCAAAATAGATGCTAGACTCAGTCTTATAGACCCCAGAGCCTTTCTATCAAGAACTTCCCATTCTTGATCATCCATGTCTATGGGCTTCTTTGCAATCCCACATAACGGTAAGTATAGATCTTTCTGATACAGATAATCCTCTATCTGCATTCTCCAATGTTGATAATTTTTGCCATTAAACTTCTCCATTCTCAGTTTACTTTCTTCTGCCATTGCTTCTCCCACTCAAACAAAAATCCCTGCAAAAATCCCTGTGAGTAACCTGTAATCAATACACACTACACATATTTGAACCACCTGTTAGTGAACCTGAGCTCTGATACCACTTGTCAGGCACCTAAAACATAAATCCTCTAATACCACTTGTTGGGGATCAACCAACAATATTGATTACACTTATGAAAGTAATTAAATGCAAAATTAACCAGAAAGATAAGTAACTAGAATGATAAATAGCAAACAATAAGAGATACAAGAAACCACCCTGAAAACTTGTATTAAACTCTTTATAGAAGGAATACAATTGAAGAAACTTCTTTCTTCCACACCTCTCTCAGATGTACAGATCTCTCTCTAGATCTCTTTCCCTCAAGAGCTCTCTCTCTCAATTACAATCAACTCCAACAACTTGGATTGATTTACATATACAATTATGTACTGTTTTTCAACATTCTCATCCAATAAGCTAAGAAGATCTAATCCTACATATAAAATTAGGAAACATGAGCATGCATTTACAACCAACAGTTATGCCTCTTAAACAAGAGCTCTAAAACAGTCTTACTAAAGATAGAGACGCGAAATTAAGACTATGACTTAATCTTAACATGCAAACACTCAGTTCTATCTAGGGAAATAGCTTTCTAGACGCACAGATAACCGACATTAGTTCCTACCTGTTTGCCTGTGACCGATGTCGGCCGATTCCTACCGATGCCGACATCTCTTGAACTGCTCCTGACCGATGTCGGTCGCTCCTGACCGACGTCAGTGACTGTGTAAACCTGCAACTATCAAATCTGCTCACTTTGGTGAAGCTTTTAGCTCCACACCTTAACATGATTTACCATGTTTTGGGGGCAACATTGGAGTTTTGTATAAATAGTGTTTAACTACGATAAGTAAGATGCATGTGATAGGAGGTGTTTCATGCTATACCCTATTGGGTTGCTATCAATCAAATTATTTATTTAATTTTAGAACTACAATAAAGATAGTAATTTAAGGAGACAAGAACTCAATACCCTAATATTAGCTAGAATTTGAAAATTTTCATTAGCAGCTTTATATGCATTTTGTCAATGTAATGTAAGGTAAAGATGCACATTCTCAGTTTTAGATTTGCTCACACTCTTTAAGGATGACCCTATCAAAGTGTTGAGCTTAGGGTATGCCAAATTATTTTCATTAACATGAGATGATTATATGAATCTTGAATGGCTTCAAATATTCTATGGTTGTGAATACTTACAAATAGAGTAGATTCTATATTCACTTAGTTGTATTCTAATTGTTAGCCTAATTATATGATATTGCTAACATATTTAATATGCATTGCTATGTTTTTATGAAGCAAAGGAGAGAATATATTTCCTAGAACAATGTTTGGTATTTCTATGTGGATTTACATTTGAAAATAAACTTATTTGAGTTATTATTAAATTAATAACATTAGCATTGGGAAGTTAGAAATATCAACATCTTGTGGGATTGTTTGTAGTTGAAGAATTATTTTGTTAATTACAGTATAGTTTTGTAAATACCTTCCAATAATTAAGGAGTTCTCAACCCACAATGGTTTGAGACATATGTTGTTTTCATGGTGACACCGAATCAATATATTATGATGAGTTGCATTATATGCTCCATTACTCCATATACAATATCCTCCACTAATTAAGAAGTTAAGGGTCTAATGTATTCTTTCTCCTTAAGGGTTTGATGCATTCCTTTTAAGGGTTTGATGTATCAATCCTTTGTGTCATCGTTTACCTTTTGGTACTAGTTGGGTTGAAGATTAGTTACAACATTGTAATAATAGAATATGTATAACACAATTCGTAGAACATTCTAAGCCCTTTGCTTGAATCCTGCATGACAATTATGGACACCGTATCAATGCTGATGTTTGTTAATTATTTTCTATTTTGTCATATGTTTTCATATATTTATCATTGCCCCTTATTTGTCAATGCTAATTGTTTATCAATGCCCCTTGTTTATTGAATGACTATGTTTGGTGATTGTTTTATATTTTTACATAGGTGAATGTGGACATCATATATGTCTCACATATAGATGTTTTCCATGATACGAGCAACATGTGTTTAAAATATGCATATATTGTGTATGGTTTAAGGAAAGAAGTGATAACCTTTAATTATGCTCTAATTACTGATGATAGCAAATTGAACAAGTTCATATCATGTACCCCTTATCCATGGTATTATCACTCTTTTGCATAAGATAATTAGTAGTCTGGGATAAGATTTGAGGAATCATGTACTATGAGGAATATTGAATACTCTAATTGAATGCATAAACATCCATAAAACATTCCATATTGCATAACTGATGATGGGTAAGATGGTGATAATACACTATGTTTTTGTGCATCGAGGAATATCAAAGCATCAGTTGTGAGGAATATCAAATATTGGTATAAGACTTGTTTGTATAACCCATAATTAGTAGCCCGATATAAGATTTTAAGAATATAATGAGCACAGTATGTTTCAGTGCTATACAAATATCGAATAATAGGGTAATGGTGCACGAGTTCCTACAAACGTCTAAATGGAATAACATGAATGGTGCATGAGTAACTTGTGTAAATTTTAACTTTCCAAGTTAGGAAGAATAATGCATTATACTAAGGTTAAATTTTGATTTTATCAGCCAACAACCCATATTAAGGGACATTAATGAAATGACAAGCAAGGAGAGTTGACCAGTTTCATGGGACCCATAGACATATTAACTGGAATCTCAAATATACCAACTAGTTAAGGTGGTCAACACATGTGCTAAAATAATGGATAAAGTAAGCAATGGGGATGTGAAGGTCATTTACAAACATGGTAGTCCATGATGAATGTACTAGGTGGTACGCTCATAATCAAGGATATTTTATGAGCACAATGAGACATTACACATAACCAATCAATATGTTCAGCGTGGACTAATGCATTGATAGTTGAGCTTCACTTCCCTACTGGTTACTATGTCTAGTAGTGATCCATTGTTATTTTAGATAAATTAGGTAATTGGTTATTTTAAATAAAGTAGGTAAGTGGATGTTAATAGTTCATGTTGAATGTACCAATTGGTTACACTCAAAACCAAGGATCTTTTTATGCACACTTTTTGAGTGTAACCATTTAGTACGTTCATGTCCCTATTGGTTACTTTGTCAAATTACTTTATTTATTTACATTAAGAACTTATACTAGTTATAATCACCTAAAAATGGCATTTGAGTGCCAAGAGTGCTACTTGAGACTACCTGTCCCTTATTTATACCTAGACCTATCCTAGAGCATATTGTCACACTTATTTAAGCCTTTGTGTGGGCCACATGTGTCCCTAGTCAATCCCAAAGTAGTCTTAGACCCTCATTTCCCTATCTGGGCCCTTTATGCCTAGTGTTCTACCAGTTGGACATTAGCACCATAATAAGGACACTAGTGCCACATGATGCTAGTGTCCCCAAAATGGCACTAATGTCCTTTGCTATATCTTTTCCAAAACATATATCTTTTTAAAATTAGAACCTCCTAAGGTCGGCCTATACATCTTTATCACCCACACAAGAAACATAACAATATATATATATATATATATATATATACATGACTTTTAACCCTCTCACCACTAGATGGAAATCAGATGCAAAATTCACATTCAAACATAGAACAAGTTGAGCATAATTAAGGTTATCAATCTTTATTTTGCCCTACTTCTGCATACTACCATCTACAATATTCTTAAGCTCAGATTATCCATATTTACAATCTCAAGCACATTTAAGGCACTCAAGGCCACTATCATACTAGTATCACTTGCACTTACACCAACACTTAGGTGAAGAGAACTACATCACTGTTGATCCCTCCTCAGAGTATTGGTATGTAGGCAACTCTCTTCATAACAGAGTGTTGATGATGTCCATCCTACCCTACTAATGAACACACTTTTTAGTTCATTCCCTAGTTACATGGAGGATTATGATTTGCATAATAAATAAGTCATTACAGGAAAAATATAAGGTTATAGATCTCATACATGCAGGAATAGACCCCAAATATCTAGATAAAAGTGCACCTAAAAGACTAGGAGAGTCCTATACATAGGACACTACTATCAATATTAGGACACTACCACCACTTTTTCAATAATGGTGCTACTGTCTAATTATGATGATACTATCTAGGAGGGTTTCTAACATTGAGATATATTTTATGACACTTAGACTAACTTCTATCTCAGTTTATAACACTTAAATCATCCATATCAGGTGTTTTCCAACTAAGTCATTACTTGTGCTATTTTTACTTAGAAAAAAGAGTCAAATCTAGTCAATTCCATAACAAATCAGTGGCTATATTTATTTCATATTATTTTCATAATTTAATCGATTTAGATCTTAAACAAACACATGATTTACACTTCACTAAGTCTTAAAAGGTTAAAACATTTGGTGAACCCAACTTACTTTGAATATTGCACAATCCCTAACCTTAAATAACCCCAGGATTTACATTTTCAACATTCATATTTTAGATCCATACATTTTCTAATTTTATCTAATATAATCATGATAGAATAAGTGTATCACTTTTTTTTGTAAAGTTTAATACTTTCATTTGCATGTTTATTCCTTTTAATTTGGAATGAACTTAGAAAATACTTAAACACATGTATAGATGATGCTTTATATCAATTGAAATGTATTCCATATTTCATTCTATCTCTAGCATGTCATTGTTCTCTTATGCAAAATTAAATGAAGAAACAAATCCTTACATACATAGAGGATCTATTACATAAGCTAACAACCAAATTTCAAGTTTCAATGTCATATCTTATGCACAGAGAAGAATATCTTTCTCCTCCCCATCTGCATGAGGGTGATAGCTAATTTCCATCTACCCAAGTCCATGATATCACTCCTCCATGAGATGAGGAAATCCATACCATTGTCACTAATTTCCATACCCAGCCTATTCACACCTCTTCCCTATAGAGTGTGTGCCTACATGTTCAATCAGAAATAATTAGGGTTTACACTTGTGAGACTCTAAGGGATCAAATTATCAGTATGATCAAGATAATATCAGATTTACAAAATGAAAATTAGTTATTAAGTGAATAGGTCACATTATTGGCAAATCATATTACATGTACACTATCTTTATAATATGCTAGATTAAATCATGTATATGTCTGTACACCCAACAAAGTCGTGCTCGACACTCTTTCATATCCAAATCATAAATCAAAACAAAGTACATCTACAACTAGTGATTAAAAAAATATTAAAATATTAAATAAGATTTCAAGTTAGGTACTAAGAGAAATGATTAAATCTAAGTTGATCAATCTACCCCTTATACACCTAGTGAGAAGATCCAGATATTATTGTGCATATCATCGAATGCACATACACCACACCAATTCATGTTTAGCATTAAAAATGAAAATACAATATATAATGGATACATATGAGTCAAACAATAATAAATCATCCAAATAACATACAATGACACATCTATAAATTCAAAAAGGGTCAAATTCATAAACACTACAAAAATGGTTACCAAAGCATAACTCAAAACAACAAAAGGTTCACAAAGCATAATCAAAGAAAGAAATAGTACAACAAACACATGTAAATCAAGTAAAATATAGAAATATGCCTCTCCAAAATGAGGCTCAACTTTCAAATCAGTATGGGTTTGGTCAAAAATATTGACAACAATTTGATTATCATGGTCAAGGTTTGGGCAAGCAAGCCCAAGTCATCACTTCTATTCTAGCAGTTGATAATGTTGGTCAATAAGGTTTGGGATTTATTAAACATATTAAGACACATCATTCATAGACATGTTACATAAAAAATAAGAACTTAAGTTGTAAAGTCAAAATCATGCCAAACCAACAAGCATTCTCAAAAAAGGCTTTTTAGTAAAAGAGCCTCCACCACACGATATGTCTACAATAAGCACAATTTCAAAGGAAAAAATCACAATCAATCTTCCAAAACATAATTTCAAAGGGAAAAATCACAATCAATCTTCTAAAGCACAATTCAAAAAGGTCAACTCCAAAGTATGAGATGATTCCCTCTAACATTCCAGGTTATTATGATTCCAATAATGATCAATACTTAGATTCATACTGCAACACCATTCAACTACAAAATGTTAAGAATAAACCCCTAATACTACACGTTAGATCAATGAGCTATATCCTACAATGTAAGGAAATATATATGAAAAATAAGCTACACAAAATAAAGACAAGCAAGAGGACACATTACATAAATATTACGTGGAAACCTTGTAATGTACAATAAAAAACACGGGTAAAATGGTAGCTTCCATACTTCATTAAATCAACACTAACTCTCTTATACAACAACTCCTCCAAAAACTCCTTCAGTGATAACATAAAAGCACTAAATGCTTCCACCTAAAGCATTCAAGTTGTGAACCAAGCTAAACTAGCTTAAAAGATCCAACCTTCAAGCATGCAAGCCCAAATATTGCATGGATCCACTAGTTGGATAAATTACAATGAGAGAGTTAATGCATATTTATGTATTTTACAACAAGAGAGAGAGGGGAGAGAGAATTAATAGTGTCACAAAATAAATTTGACCCACACATGAGTGGGGGTGTCATGTGATCTCCATAATGTTTGTCACCATGTGCAAAAGTCTTCAAAGCATCTTCACTTTAGACAAGAACATGCGCCACTTCCATGTGGCCTGATAAACATTGTCTCCCATACACATGTGAGGTCAATATGCTATAGTAGCTTTCTTGTCTTCATTCTCCATGTGACCAAATGAGTCCAAAAGATGCTTGCAATCATATTTTGACTATCTACACACATGAGAATTTTGGGATCCCTTATAAATTTAACCTACACCAACCCTTTTGTATTTTTCACCATGTGACAACACCCATATGACTACTAAGGACAAATCCATGTGCCTCGGTGGACTGCTATGCCCCACTTCCATCACATCAACCTGATCACTCATGTGATACCCTCCATAGATCCCTATCACATCATCAATCAACCACATCACTCATAAACCACATCATTAACCATCTACATCACCAACATACCACATCACCATAATAATGGATGTGAATAGTGACTATGAATAGTGACTTCACATCCTAACACAACACAACATTCACACTACAGAAGAGATTATTATTTCTATTTTTGACATAAGCCACAATAATAGTGAGTTTTCTATGAGACTCATCGGTTATTATTGTTCCTCCCTTCTTGTACATACTTTTCTTATTTCTTGTTCCTTATATATAATTTCATTTTCATGTTGTTTATACATAGTTTATATCTAGAAAATAAAAAATAGTATAATATTTCCAAAACACAAAAACATTCAAATCTCTACTCAAAAAACACAAACTTAAAAATTGTATGCATTGTTATGTTTACATTTCTAATATTTTCCAAACACTACATATGCTATCTATCTTAGTATAATTGATTTTATCATACATTCATGCTTCACTTATTTTTATCGAGTGCTTGAAGATTACTATAGGACTCAGGTCCATGACACTGATCTAGACTTGCTATTATCTACCCACGAAGGGCATTTACACCAATACATGGGTCTTCACTTGAAACATTCACTCACTTGGGGCACCCTATACACATTTTTGATTACCAGGTTCTATATTTATATACTATACATCCTAATTTTAGCATTGTTATATCTTGATATTGATCATGCTACTCTTATATTTTTTGTCAGCTATTACTTTAGACTCAACATATGGACATCCTAGTTATTACACAAATTTATATAACATATTCATACGTACTTTCATTTCTAGCTTTCCTAGTTTAGATTTGATTGTATCTCTAGGATTCTTTTATTCGAGGGCATTTGAATATGCCATTGTTTTTGGTTCTATGCCACTTGTATTCATAATATGTGTGCTTTGGACATGTATCCATGCCATTATATGTGCCTTCCTAATCATTTATGCCGACATTTGAATATGTCCTTATATGTGGCTCTAAGCCAACTTGATTGTTGCTTATGTATGTGGACATTTGAACATGTCCTTATATGTCTTATTTTCTTAGATTTAGTGACATGTACCCATGTCCCTTGTATTGTGGTACCTTGGTCTACCTTGTGTGCCTCATGTGTTTTGTATGTATGATTTCTTGTATGCATCATGGCCATAACACTTGTCTTTGCTTGTTACACACACTAGTTTTTGATTCCATGAGGGACCTCATGCATTTTTCTTCCGATTTGGGTGTCATGATGGACATCATGCTCCATCCCCTATGTATCTACCTAGTTTTACTTAGATTTGATGTTATATACATTATTATATTTATCTCAATACCCTTATGAATTCTGGACATGACATACATCTTAAATTACATTCTTATACTCAGATCATCTAACATTTCATTGTTATGTATGTACACTATATTGGATTATTACATAGTTATTATATATGCTCTAACTAACACATATTTTGTAGATATTTTTCTTTTGAGGATAGTTCTTGTACAGGTTCAACATATCCCTTTAAAATATGGGGCATTCATAGGGGTTTGTCATAGAGATTAGGCTCTTATATTGCACTCATAATACATTTTTCAGTATACAGGCTCAATTATAGAAAATTAGACATAGATAAACACAGTGGGAAAATAGTGACCCAAAAAGTAGTATAGTTGCACTGAATTCAGACCAGAAGGAACCTAGTGCTCAAATTGGGACACTAGCACCACATGGCACTACTTTCCAAGACATGGCATTACTATTCAGTAGCCTTAGTTTCCAAACAACCCAGATTGGCTAGAATAATATAACATGGATACTACAAATTTTCACAAATTTAGTTATAGATTTAAAAATTTACTAATTTTTTTCTCAAATTCATATCACTTTACTCAAATTGGGGGCATCATGCATAACATAACCATTCCTATTTTTAGTTCAGATACGTAGTTACAACTTATTACAACCCATTCAAGAATCCATATGCTTAATTATCAAATTTGGGGGCATGTGTGTGACACATTATTTCCATATGTTCACTTATACACTAGTTGATCGAATGGAATGAAAAATTCCATGTCATTCTCTACGCTATGTATACTTGAAATCATATTCTAGGTTGAAAACTAGTTTCATACCTTATTCCATCTACAGTAGTTGGCATTCTTAAGTGGCTCAGAACCACCTAATGTACCTGAGTGGTCATAAAATTGACATACACAATTAGATATACTCGATTAGACATTTACATTACTTCACATAGTTCAATTTCAAATGCATCTACTATAAATGGATGGGAAATGATGGAGTCATTGCCTAATCAAGTTCTTGAGCCACCTACATGAGAGGGTTGGACACACTATCAATCCAATCCAAGCTATTCATAGGTCATGATCCACCAAGCAGGGGTGGGCAATGATGGAGTCAAAATTGGAATGAGTTTTTGAGTCACCCACACATGAGGGTTGATCAAGGTATCAACTCAGTCCAAGATATTCATCGATTGATCATTATATAAACACACATAGGTTATCATCAGGTTCATGTATTGGTTTTCATACCTAGTGAGGTGTATTAATTCATTTCATCTTTTCCATCTCTTTACTCAGTTTAGTCTTTTGCTTTTGATATCTCTTGAGTCAGGACTGATTTATGCATGTTTCACTTGTAGGACATGCTTTAAAACATGCTTCACATACTTAGACCCAGCTTCATAGGCTTTACTTCCTAGGTAAGTCGAAATACACTTCTTTTTCCTTTATCCTAATCATTTCACTTTGGTGCATTTATAGGACAAAGGGAGGGAAATAAAATCACCCAAAAGTGGTATTTGAGTGCTAAGAGTGCTACTTGAGACTACCTATCCCTAGCTTAGTCCTAGACCTATCCTAAATCTTATTGTCACACTTATTTAGTTTTCATGTAGGCTATATGCATCCCTAGTCAGCCCTAAAGCAGTCCCAAACCCTCATTTCTTGATCCAAAATCTTTGTGCATAGTGTTTAGCTAGCTGAATACTAGTACCATAATAAGGACACTAGCACCACATGGTGTTAGTGTCTCCAAAATGGTGTTAATGTCCTTTGCCCTATCTTTTCCCAAACATATATCTTTTCAAAACTAGAACCTCATAAGGTCAACCTAAACATATTTTATCACCTACACAAAAAACAAAATAATATATATATACATCATTCTTAGCTTTCTAACCACTAGATGAAAATAATATGTAAAATACACATTCAAGCATAAAACAAGTTGAGCACAATTAAGGTTATCAATCCCTAATTTTCTTACTTTGGCATACTACCATCTACAACATCCTTAAGTTCAGATTATTCAAATTTTTGATCTCAAGCACATTTAAGGCATTCATATCCACTATCATAATAACATCACTTTCACTTGCACAAACACTTAGGTGGGGAGAACTACATTGAGCTCGATCCCTCCTCAGAGTATTGATATGTAGGCAACTCTCTTCACAACAAGGTATTGAGGATGTCCATCCTACCCTACTAATGAATACACTTTTCAAATCATATCCTAGTTACATATAAGATTAAGGTTTGTATAATAAATTAGTCATTACAAGAAAAATACAGGGTTTTAAAACTCATGCACACAAGAATAAACCCTAAATATATAGACACAGGTGCACCTAGAAACTCAGGATAGTCCTCCACAGAGGACACTACTTCCAATATCAAGACACTACCACCAATTTTCTAATAATGGAATTACTATCCAATTTTTGTGCTAATTTTTAGGAGGGGTTATGACATTAGGATCCAATTTACAACACTCATACTAGCTTCCATCTCAATTTATAGCACTTAGATCATCTGTATTATGTATTTTCTAGCCAAGTTATTACTTATGATATTTATTACCATTTAAAAAAAAATCATATCTAGTCAATTATATAACAAATAAATGGTTGTATTTATTACATATTATTTCCCTAATTTAGTCTACTTAACTCTTTAACAAACATAGGATTTACCTTACTAAGTCGTAAAAGGTTAAAACATTGGAAGACAAATTAATCAGTGGGGATGTGGAGGTCAACTATCAATGTGTCAATCCATATTGATCATACCAATGGGTTATGCTCAATGCCTCATTGCACTCATAAAATATTTTTAACTTTGAGCATACTAAGTCAATATGTTCAACATGGACTTCCCCACAAATAGTTGACCTCCACATCCCCACTAGTTACTTCATCTACCAGTGGGGACGTACGGGTCATCTACCAACATGGTATTCCATGTTAAATGTACTATCTTTTTATACTCAAAATCAAAGATATTTTATGTAGGAAATGAGGTGTTAAGTGTAAAACATTGGTATGTTTAGTGTGGACTACTATGTTGGTACTTGACCTCCATGCCCCCTGGTTACCAAGTAGGGATTTAATCTATTACCTCATTTATTTAAAATAATAGAAATAATACTAAGTCAATCCCTACCTACAAGGGAATGGATGGATCACTGGTAGATGGAGTAAACAATGGGAATGTAGAGGTTAAATGACAACATGACATTCCATGTTGAATGTACTAGCTAGTTACATTCAACAAACATTCCAATTCTAACTAACATGTCATTGAGTCCCACAGAAGTAGTCAACTCTTGTTACTCACCATTCTACCATTGTTCCATGAATGTCTATTAAGATTGGCATGTAATGTTGTTGGCCAATAAAATTGGAAGCTAATGTTAGTTGAACATACTTTGCTCTCTGACTGAGAAAAATAAAAGTTGTGAGTATACTCGTGTGTCATTCCCCTATTCCATTTGATGTCTGTAGGATCATTACATAAAGCATTACAAATCAACTATTTTATTTACAATAATACCAATAATAAATAAAGGCTTATCTTGTATATAGATGGGGAAATATGAAACACCACTAGTTAAGGCAAACAACAATGTTCAAGGAAACTAATAAAGGAGCTGATGGTTACTACCTGGGGGATAATGTTTAATGAGACAATCTACATCAGACATACCTATTAGTTATACTCAATAAGAAAGTGTTATCTTGTAAATAAATTACCTTATATAAGGATTTCTTTGTTATTGTTGTTATTGTAAAGAAATTAGGCAGATGAAACATCGATATATGAAGTAACTAATGGGGGTGGATAGGTTAACTATAAGTGTGGTCATCCATGTTGAATGTATCAGCTATTTATGTTCAATGCTCATAAATTATTTAGATTGGATCAATTATTAAATCCTTGACTAGATGGTACATTTAACGTGGACTATTACAGTAGTAATTGATCTCTTAACTAGTGCTCCATCCATTCCATTAACTTTTTAACCCTCTATTCATGGGTCCACAATAGTTTGAAACCCTTGTCTTCCATGAAGGGGTACAAGATTTTAAAATGTTGATTTAATATTTTGTCAACATCCAACCTACTGGTCCATGTTGAATATACCAATTGGTTATGATCAGAGTCAAGGATGTAAAAAGGGGGCCCATTAATGGAAGGCTAATAGGCTAATGAAATGGATGGAGTGACAATAGATGAAATAACCAATAGGCACATGGAGGTCAAATTTCATGCTAACAATTGAGCTCCATGTGCCTACTGGTTACTTTATCTATTATCACTTTGTCCATTTCATTAGCTTGTTAACCCTCTGTTGATGGGCCCCAATTATTACATCCTTGATTATAAGCTCATGTTGAACATACCAACTAATTACGCTCAGAATCAAGGATGTAAAAAGTGGGGCCCATCAAATGAGGACTAATAGGATAACATAATGGACAAAGGGAGGGTAGAAAGAGTAATCATCAAGCACATAGAGGATAATTTTTAGAATGATAGTTGACCTACACATGCTCGTTGGTTACTTTGTCAACCCTCACTCCATCTAATCAATTATCCCATTAGCCCTCTATTGATGGGCCCCAAAATAATTTCAAACCTTTATCTTATAAATATAACACATTAGATAAGACTGTTATCTCAATTTTGAGTGTAACAAAGATAATACATTCATCATGGACTATCATGTTGACCATTATCCCTGATAATGAAGTCTTTTATCTATGATATGTAGTTCATAATATAGTATGTAAACTCACTAGCTCCTTTGTTCCTATGGTATCTGCTATGAAATGTATAGTTATCTCCAATTCATTATTTTGTATTTGTTTGACTCCAAATTTTATTTAAGCTTTATTAAAGAGGATGGATAATTATTAAATATCTATTCAAACTTTTATAATTTATAGTCTTCAACATTGTATTTTTTAACATTGAAATCGATAGACTATCTTAATTGAAATGTTTTTATTTTTATTTTAACAACTAAATATATTATCATGTATTGATGTTATGCTTTAGGATTGTTTAACATAACCTATAATGGCATCCATGGTGGTGGTGGAGGTAATAGTGTAAGATTTCATTTTAGCATTATAAGGAAATTTTAACCTTATTTTTGACATCCATTTGACCATCATACGAGATTTTTTATTCTTTCTTGGAGATAGTGATTGAAAATTTATGATATCTCAAGCATATAGTGGTGGAGTTTGGAGTCCCTTTTTCTTTATAAATATTTTTTCAAGCCCAATGCAATGGTGTAGCTAGATCACAACCATCTGTCACACGTAAATGGGATATTTATGGAAAAGGTAATGATTTTATTATTCATGGTGTACATATACATATTTTAATCACATTATTATTTTATTTATGGTGATTAATATTTTCATGTTTAGACTTAACTTATTATTAAATTTCTTATCCCCTTTCAATTATATGTAGATAAAGTATATTTTCTATTGAAAGTTTAAATCAATTTGTTACATCTTCTTTTAACATTCTCGATATAAATTACGATTATTTACCTCTTAACTATATAGGTTGTACAAGGAAGAGTAAATAACATTGTCGATCAATAGATAATAATGTCCTCACTCTTCATATCATCCCACTTGCCTAGATTTTTATGCATTATTTCTCTACCATGGTAGAAGAAATGAAGAACTTTTCAGCTCTAAGTAAGTATTTTTTATTTTACTATATGTTTTATTTTATGATAATATATAAAATTATCATATAATGGGGTTGTAAATCTTTAAATATATAAATTTCACATACAACACACTGTATTTAATCATAAATAATACATACCAAGAACACATTGCATTCAATCCATTCAATGTACAAACAATGCATCAATTTTTAATTTATTGCACTTACAGTGCACCACATTTAATCTTACACAATGCATACATATAACACATTGCATTTAATCCCTTAAATGTACATACACAGGATTAAATGTTTTAATCTATATATGTTTAATGCATACAAATAATGTATTACACTTTTATCCCTTTAATAAAAAGACAATGCATATAAATAATTATTGTTTTGTTTGGTTTTATCTACATGTTGACACTTCCACATACATGACTATATGATTTTATTATTAGTATTGTCAGGATCCTCCTTAGAGTATAATTGATTACTTTTGTATACGCAACTAAACACAGAATTAAACCAGAAGTAATATGTAACTAGAATTCAGAACCAACAAATAATATGAGATATGAGAAACAATACAATCTGTATTAACACTCTTCCAGAAGGAAATACAATGAATAAATCTCACTCTTCCCACACTTCTTGGGTGTACAGTACTTCTCCCTCAAGATTTCTCTCTCTCAATCAATTACAACCAACTCAAACACAGAGTTGTTCCCTCCAGTGACAATCAACCCAATGGTTGTTGTTGCCTACCTCCAAGTCCTTGTGACAATCAACCCAATTGTTGTTGCCTTCAATGCTTGCCAGCAGATCTTCTTGATCTTGCACCTTTGTAGATCTTACCTGATCTTGCTTACACTGTGTGTTGCAGATCTTCTTGATCTTGCTACCCCGCAAATCTAACTGATCTTGTACACACACACCCACAGATCTTCTTGATCTTGCACACCCCACAGATCAACTGACCTTGCTTACCTGTAGATCTTCCTGATCTTGCACTCTTGCAGACCTTCTAGATCTTACACTTGAGGATCTAATCCTTCTTAGTCCTTATTAAAATACAGCCCCATGGGTCTCTTAAATAGATCCCAAAACAAATAATAATTAGAAACACATAATCAAGACTAAAATTAATCTTTACATGCAAACTCACTATTTATTTAAAATTAGAAAATAGTTCTAGAAACACACAGGTGACCGACGTCGGTTCCTGTCTGACTGGAGATAACTGATGTCGGCATATTCCGGTTCCTGCCTGACCGATGTCGATAGATTCTGACCGACGTTGGTTACTTTGTAACCCAACAACCTCCACCATTTGCATAACAATGAAGCTTTTAGCTCTACAACTTAACAATTATAATTATCTTTTCATCAATATATAATGCTTTAATATAATGTCTGAAATTATGTGTATGTTCTCAGTCGATTCAACAACTGTTCATGAGTAAAAACATGGTTTCGATCCTTTTAAGAGACTTCACTCATTGGCAGCTAAAATGTCTCTAATAAAGTTACATAGGACAACTAAATGAGTAAAAAATAAGTTTTATCCATTTGGAGAATCATCTAATGAAGTAGAAGAGATTTCAACACAAATAATTTAAGACACATTGGCTTAACTAAATGACATTGATTTAGTAATATCAAAACATTGTTTAGTTTTAGGTTACTTTATTTAATTTTGTAAGTGATTATAAGTTATACACAACACTAACCATTTTAAATTTATGATTTGAACATGGATACATACAATCCTTGGTGGTTTGCAGCTAATGTAAGATGTTAATGTTGTTGAACTTAGACCTCGGTCTCCTCTAATTGAAAATTTTAATAATGTAAATTGTTAGTATTTATCTATTATATTATTTCAATCAATTATACTTTTAAAATGTAACAAGTTCATTTTTTTAAAAACCTTTTAATAAGAATGCAGAGTGTTAATACCATGTCACACCTAGGAGAATCTTCACTAAGTTCCTTTGACAATATCAACAAAAAAAGGAATAAATGGTGAAGGTGTTTTTTTTAGTAATTTGTTATACTAAAATGTTAATATTATTTTTCTCAATTATAACTATTGCATTAATTTTATAGTGTAATAATGTTAGTGAGGAGGGATGCACTACTCATATTCATAGGAAGAGCAAAAGAATTGAATGGATGCAACTATGCTTTGTAACCTCCTTGCATGCACATGGACATAGTCTTCCCATGGAAAAGGTAATATGTAGGGTTTATGAGTTTATGAAATTGGTATGAAACTTGATTGTGATCATCACTTTTATATTTTGCTTGCAAAGGAACCTATTATTATCTCTAAGAAAGAAACATAATCACCTATTTCATTTGAGTATGAGGAGGATCCATATTATGGCCTTGAAAATAATTTTAGTGATAGAAGGATAATTATTTGATGTTTATCCATTTTCAATTTGAATGTATATCTTACGACACAATTATTTGAGATTTTTAACTGTTGCACTTATTTATGAGGTAAACAATGGTAGTGAGGAGGGGTGCACATTTGTTTCATTAGAGGATAAAGACTTTGAAGATTTTGAGATCTCAAAGGATTTGTCGATAACATCTTCATGTGCACATAAGCATAGTCAATAAGAAAAGGTAATATGTTGGGATTTACGAGTATTTTTAAATTCATAGGAAACACTATTGTGATATATATATTTTTAATTTTAGTTGCATATGAACCTGTTGCCCTCATATGAAGAGCAAACTAATAGAATAAATTAATTATATAAGTTATTATCATGGACATGGGCATACTCTGAAGGAGAAGGTAATATGTTGAGATTTGTGACTTTATTTTTAAGTCATATGAAACATGATTGTGATCTTGTTATTTGGATTTTACCCACATAGGCACCTATTAACTTCACTCATAGGAAGAGTAGAAGAATGAAAAAAATGACTTCTCAAATATCTTCACATGGACATGTGCATAATCAGAAGGAGAAGGTAATATGTGGGGATTTATGACTTTATTTTTAAGTTGTATGAAACATGATTGTGATCTTTTTATTTGGAATTTACTCACACAGGCACCCAATATCCTCATAGGAAGAGTATAAGAATGGAACAAATGACCTCTCTAAGTTATTCTCATGGACATAGACATACTCAGAAGGAGAAGGTAAAATATGGGGATTTGTGAGTTTTTTTAAAGTTTTATGGAATGTGAATGTGATCTTATTTTTTTGACTTCACTTGCATAGAAACCCATGACCATCTCTGAACAAGAAAAGGACTCACATGTTTCATGTCAGCATGAGGATGATGTAAAATTTTAGTTGCCACAAGATTTCTATAGTGACATGCCATGACCTTTGCATTGTATGAGTGTAATTCTACCATTTTGTTTTATTTTCAATTCAGATGTATATAATATGAATTTGGGTCACATTGGTGATAAAATTTTGGTAGATTTGAAGGTATGAGTATCCTTCTATTTTTTCACATGATATAACTTGCATAGGGATAAGGAAGATCAAGAATAAGTAAAATATACCTTTTAAATGAGGTTGTTCCTAGCTATGGTCCCAAATTTATAAACCTTGAGGAGGTAGTTATCTCACTTAACACTTCATCATTCAATCCCATGGATTAATTATAAGTTGGTAGTTTGTGCTAACATTATTAATGGCTTATAGTGTAAATTATTTCTTAAATTCTCCATTATTTTAATTTTAAACATTGAATATGCCAAATAGAGACACACTGACATATGAAAGAAACAATTGGTCAAAAAAATAAAATGATTGAATAAATTTATTAGACTCCAAAATTATATATATTTTAAAGGATTCAAAGTGGATCTAATATGCTTCACTGAATGATAGAGTTCCAAAATTATATAAATTTCTCAAAAGAGACTACCCAAGCTTGGCAATAATTCTGCTTGGATGATGGTGCATTTTTGGCAATCTTGAGTTGATTCATATAAATAGTTCATAAAGCATCCTAGGAAAAATGTTTGTGAGTTATGCATGGCTTGTTTCCTTTACCATTTAAAAGGGACATCATATGAAATATTGGAAAACAAATCCATCTTTTGTATAATTGTCAAAATCATCTGTTCATCCTAAAAATAAAAATAACATTT
Organism: Torreya grandis; assembly: GCA_037957365.1. Classification (NCBI taxonomy): domain Eukaryota; kingdom Viridiplantae; phylum Streptophyta; class Pinopsida; order Cupressales; family Taxaceae; genus Torreya; species Torreya grandis. The sequence continues at coordinate 774,067 of JARHVA010001046.1, read as the reverse complement.
TTTAATTTAAAATTAAAAAAATAGATTTATATTTGACACATATGTCTTGGTGGGTATAGAATATGTGAGATTATTTCACAATGGAACGTCAATGCTAGAGAAACACTTGAAGAGATGTTTGTTCAATATTTTATCATGATGTTTATTTTGAAGAGATCCCTATTTAATATTTTATCATGAGGTTTTTTTAAAAGAGATGCTTGTTTAATTTGGACCTTTTAATGTGTGAAAACTATATTTGAGTATGAGGAGCATGGTTACAAGATTATTCATGAGTTTGGATATAGGGACCAATTTTATTGTATTGCATCATAATGTATTGCATTATATTAAGGTGGAAAGATATTTTGGTCAAAACCATAATTCAATTCACATCATGCTAGAATGCATATGTTACCTCCCATTAGATATTGTCAACCAACAAGGCATTCAATCAAGACAAAAAATGGAGCATTGTAGATTAGAATTTGGAGCAAAAATTATATGAAATGTGCAAAAACATGAAAGTTAATTTTAAAAAAATAACATGTTTATGAATATGATGACTTGTGCCCTGAAGAACACAATATTTATAATTTTAAAGAAAATAAAGAGAAAAAGAGGAGAGAGATTTTAAGGTGAAGGGAATTTGTGAAATTAAGTGATACATTATGTGTTTTCTATTATATTTGTTGTTCACCAATACACTCACATCTTGTATTTACACATGAGTTATGACACTTGATAGGAAAAATAAAATGCCTTAACTGCAAACAAGAATGTGAAGGGGAGAAGACAAGAGTTACAGGTGAGTATATTTGTTTGTCATCAATTTTCAATCACTCTTGATATCAAATAAATTTATTGTGGTTTTTATATTTTTAGTAGACATGATAAACACTTTTAAATTGGAGCTATGAACTAGACATGTGAAGATTTTGATTACTGGATTTGCAACCAAGAATGAGGGTTTTGAACAATGGTCCCATAACCATGAGGGTTTAAAGATCTCACAACCATGACAATTAACAATTTTTTTTTTTCAAGGGTCCCATAACCATGTCAAGCACAACAAGAGGGTTTGAAGGATCACACAATTGTAGTAATTCAAACAATAAGAGGGTTTGATGGATCCCACAACCATGACAAGAGAGTTTGAAATATCCCACAACCTCATCAATATAAGGAAGGTAACTCCTTGATAAACTATATATATATATAAAATAGCTATCCCCATTTGATACATATTCTTTGAAATTTTAACAACTTAATAAAATCCAACCATAAATAGTCTATCTTCACTAATCTTCTATCTCCTCAAAAAATTCACCCAACCTCTACATAATCAAAGAACAACTAGTGAGCCTGCACACCCACTTGACAGTAAGGGAGGTAAGCCATCAAAAAATATAAAGTATAGACCATAGTTGTCATACTTTGGCAGAGAACTGACAGTAGCAAATAATCTTTTGCTAATATTCTACGTCCTTGAAACATCCACATAGCTTACGCACAATTGAAGCACAACATTATTTATTAATTAAATTAATTGTATTAATTTTATGTAATACCATGATAATAATGGTTTAACACAAAATAAGGAATGAAAGGGGAGAAGAAATGTTTGATGTTGCACACCAATCATTTATGTTGTAGGCATGAAGATGTTAATATTGTAGACATGGTTGATGATGTTCTATGTTGTAGATATGCTTAAGGATGTTAATTTTCACTTCCCAATATTTGAAACGTAATGACATATTATCAACATATATCAACTTTTATGACACACTATGTTCAACATTGTAATGTTGGGATCCTCAATGAGATTAAAACTGTTTCATATAGTCATTGGATCAATTGTGTAATTTTGTTACAAATCAACTATGTAATTTAATTATAAATCAACTATGTACTTATGTTACAAATAAACTATGTACTTTTGTTACATATCCAACTTTGTTATATTATTATTATCTTTGTGGATTTACATAGTGTATTAATGTGTCTTTTATTATGAATGGTTGAAGTCAAAGGTTATGTTTTAACTATCAACCATTAGGGCTTTTGTCTTATAAATATAAATATGAATGGGGGGGAAGGGAGTTATTATGACAGTGCTTCCCTATTTTGAGAAATTGTATCAAACACTACCATGTGGAATAAAGTTCTTATTCTCTTATGATTTTTTGTGTTGTGTTTTTTTACATAATATTTATTCAACAAAATTCTATTGGTAATGTAGGTTATATGGCAAACACAATGAATTACAAGACTACTAGTAAAAATTTGAAACAAGCAGTCCTAAAGCAAATTAAAGATGAATACAAATTTATCTATGTTGTGCTAAGTTATCCTAGTGACAATATTGTGTACTGGAGGTATGGTTCTCACCAACAACTAGTCTAAATGTTGGTACAGTTGTAAATTACTTTACAATGTTTTTGTGTGGAGATTAATTTTTAAGAAGGCTTATTTGAGATCTTAAATAAAATATACCTCAACAAATTTTGTGTGAATATCCACTTCTATTTTAGAATAAAAGACACATCTATTTTTAAAATGTCACCCTAGCTAATATAAATCCATCTTTGGAGTTGTAGAGGTTTTGATTTCCAAGATCAATTTTAGGTAGTGAAGATGCATCTATAAAATAAAGTTTCTCTCAATCTATTAAACTGACTTTATACAGGTCTAGAAAGGGTCAAGTTAAAGGTTGGACAATACTACAGTTTCTACACATGGCCATACAATTTTTTTAAAAGTAGGTATTTAAGTTAGATTTCTTCCTTTCATGTAAAAATATTTTTTCAAGTGTATAAAGGTTGTGAGACTGAGAATTACACCTCAAAGAATTTGTAATGTTAATCGATCATCAAGTTCATTTTGTCATAAATCCTCTTTAAGTGCTCTAAAATTCTTAATGTTATTGTTACACAATCAAAGATAACAAAGGGAGGAGGGAAAAGCATAATGAATGGGGTATACAATCCATTTTTTTTTTTGACTTTTTATATATTGCATATGGTCTAGGGTAGTGGTGAATTGGTGATAACAATGTTTTATGCTATATTTTTCAATTTTGAAAGCAAATCAAAACTCACATAATATTATTTAGCAATAAATGTGTTAAATACTAAGCCATATTTTAGTTTAACTTCTCACTGATTCCCTCTTGTTATATATATAAAGTGAAATGGATCCATGCCCTTATCTTGATAATTTAGTGCCATTTTAGTATGTGAGACAAATAGATTTTGTGTAAAATAAATAGGTTAATAATTAACCCCATTTTGGCCTTCCTAAAATAATTTCATAAAGGTTATCATATACAAAGGATCCTATAAAGTAATAACTATGTTGGAGAGCTAGATCCTCACCTTTCAGTAACTCAAGTTGAAGGGGTACCAATAGTGAGATACCAAAAACAACAAATTTCATTGAATTAGCTTAATTTTTTTTAAAAATCAAATATGAATTTGCACCATGCCCTTTACATGTTCAATGCCACTTTAAAAGTATTATTTACAAGTTTCATGTGTGTATGACTTATAATGAAATGTAATGGGACTTCATCAACCCTAATATGCCATGTTATGTTACAAGAGATTCAAATGATGAATGTGCGTGTCCCCATCAAATACATTATTATATAGAGAAATTACATTAACAAAGTGATCATGATAGATATACCTCTTCTCCCTTAATAAGACATCATTTATATTTTATCAATTTAGCATTTCCTCTCGATATACAATCACACTATTATTTTATATATCCACACCATAAAAGTTGCAAGGATGTTTATCCACTTTTTTTGGAGGTAAGGGAAAACTCAGAGCCTTTACATTATTGATAATGGTATACACATATCAAGTATTGAAATTATTTCAAAAAATGAGTTTGTTTATATATTCATTACTTGTCTTCATATTTTTTTTCTTGTCTTTAACAAAGAAGTCATATTTTGTTGTTTGTATGGATATATTATTTGCTTATCTTGAGAAAAGGAGTCTATATATATTTTATGTATAGTACCCTTTATTATAGTTTATATAATGTGCTACATCTTGCTTGTATGTATAATACCATTTACATTCTATATAATGGTCTACTATTATCCATCTTGTTGCATATATTGTTGTTTTACATCTGATTAAAGGAAAGGAACCAATGAATTTTCATATCATAATATTAAAATGTTTATGTTTCTTCAGTATTTGACATAAATAATTGTTAAAATAAAGGAACTAATAAACCTATCAAGAGGAAAGTGATTGACATTTTGAGTGCAAATTATGATGTGAACAATCAGACTTTAGGTGACATCCCTTCATAGGACTAGATGTCTATTTTTTTATTAGTGACATATAATTACTAAATATCTATTATTATAGTTATCTATTGCTTCCAATATGCCCAATCTATTCCCACAAGAAATTTTGTGGACCAATCTAAAAGTATTGAACAAATGATTACAAATGTGGATGAGAACATTCAAGAATGCGAGATAAGGTGTTTGAAGAGAAAGTTGGATGTATGTGAGTAATGGTAAAAATTTAGCAAAGACATGGAAGACAACCTAAAGGAAAGCACTGAAGGAATTAATACAAACATATCATTACTAGTAAATGATAACAAGGAGCTAAAGATTTTTATTGAGCATGTAAAGAAAGAAAAACTATAGAATTAGATGTGGTTCGAGGATCAAAATACATCAATGACATTATATGAATTTGTTTCAAGCACTAGGGATATTTATTTGCAAATAGAGCATTGTGGGAATGTAAGACAAAACAAAATTTATGAGGAAGAGATCACAACGTGGACAAAATTTATAGGCCATTACATGACTTTCCCAACAACAACTCCCACTACATCCATGCTTGCTAACTCCAATGATAATAATAATGATCATAATTTGTTTATTTATTTACTGTGCTTGATTTCACTATAGTTTTTGAATTTTATAGTGTTTTTATTGACCTTGAACTCATATATATATATCATTATAGTTTGTGAAATTTGTAAAATATGAATATGAATGCATCAAGAGTATGTGAAATTTGTAAAATTTCTTCAACACATGTGTGCTAAATTGGTTAACTAAATTAATTTTTTTAATGTTACTTCCCATTACCAAAATATAAAGACTTAGAGAAAATAAATAAACACTTTTAAAAAATCATGGTTTTTATATGTTGAAAACATTATTTGTTTGAAGATCTGAGCCAAAAATACTTTCAAAGAATAACCAAATAATGAAAACAGTTGTGAATATTCACAAGATTTAAATTTCCACCAGTTTTTATATTTTTCACATGTCCAAAATTGAGATTTAAAAGGATTAAATATTTTAGAACATAACATATCATTACACATAAAAGATACCCAAGTAACTTCAATTCAAGGTCTCTAGATCATTCTTAACAAAACCGCTATTGGTATGTATCTTTTATAGTTGATCTGTTAAAATCATCTTGAAAAGTAACACGCTTTGATTGCACTTTACATTTTGAAGGCAGCTGGGCCTATTTTTTTGCTAGTGGTGCATGCCTACAGATTACCATATTCTCCATAAAATCGATTAAACATCATAGTTTAGTTTCATAACCATCTTCTACATATTGGAAAGGTTATGCATAAAGATGATTCACCTCACCATTATTAAAAATTGATTTTGCTTGAAACTTATCACAACCATCTTCGATAATATTCTCAAAAAAATTAAGGCATCTACTATCAACTACAAGAGTGATAATTTCTTTATTTAGCAATCTATAGGTCCTGAGAATTTGGGGATCATTGGGGTTATCCACATCAATAATTTTTTTTAAATTTATAAGAACGTTGACAACATTGTCATGGGAAGGTTTGAAAAACTATTATTGACATCATCCTAAACAAACCATAAATGGATGCTTGTCAATAACTGTATGAAAATCTATGAAAATCATTTACAAATTCAACAAAATAAGGACAAATAAGAATCAATACACAAATAATACTTATGTGGGCATCAACATTACTAGTTAAATAAAATAGAACATTGCTTCTTTAATAAAATTTATTTTTTGAATGAATGAATTTAAACATGTGTTTGCACACATGGCCATGGGTTGACCACATGCATTCATAAATTACAAATTATTGACTTTCCATTCTAACCTTTTAAAATGTTTCTTCCTTGCTTTGGCTTCTCACCCATACCACGTCAAGGTTAATCTCACTGAACATCATGTTGCCATTATGGATGCTTTGTAATTTCATCCATGACTTGTTATCAAATTGATCAAGCTCAAATTTATTTTAAAACCCATTTTCCTTGTACATTTGGCTTCACCAATAATACACAAATATAATAAACACCAACTTTTTCACCAACCAATCCACTCTTTGATGGAAAAAACTCTAATTTCATTTAGAAACATGTGCTGTAGATGATAGTGATATAATTATATGGAATCATTTATTTTTTATCCAAAAGGAGCACATCTTTCCCACATTCAAATACGGTGGAACCATTGATATTTCTAATAGTTGATGAACTATTCGTGAGCCACATATTGTTCCATGAATATGTTCATGTCATAAACTAATGCCTCCTCAATAAGAGACTTGTATCTTATTTCAACCAAGATTATAAACATGAAGGTTTTGAATGATTATATTGAGTGTATATTAGTTTTTTCTCTCTAAAATTGAAACTATGTAGTTAAAAAGTTATCCCAAAATTATTAGTTGTCAAGCTAACTGTGTTGTGAATGAAATTATTAATAAAAAAGTGTCTTAAATAACTTCAAATTTGAAAATATATGATTGCTGGTCTAAAATACTATATACCTATAATAATATTATAGTTAAAACATATAATAATATCTTTAATTTGAATTAATGATTTACACAACCTTTGTGTGCAATTTTTAATAATAAATAAAACTAAAATAATCTTATTACAAGATAACTTGTAATATAAATAAAATTTAAATATAAAAATATAATAAAAAACTTGTAGCCCACTAAATAAATTAAAAATAAACTAAGACAACTAAAAATATACTAAATTTTAATTTAAGTCATATAATTAAAAAAACATGATTCTTCTTTGAGAATGAGTGGATAATGATTTATTCTCAATTAAGGATTCAAATAGTGAACTATAATACACTAAAATAAACCACAATGAACTAGAGTGAACTGGTAATTCCAACTATTTTTAATAAAATAATTGAAAAATGTCTAAAAGTAATCAAACAACTAATTAAAGTCATAAATAATTTAAATAACTTTACAAAACACTTAAGAAACCAAAATATACTAATTCTATAAATAGAACTCAAGTGTTCATATTGGCAACATTTTCCTTTTTGATGTAAAGATGTGAGATTCTTATCATTGCGTTGAGTATTCTATAGATATTATTCAATAATATCAACCATATTTCTTATGTGATAGATGATACAAGGGATGTATATTCAAATTTAATAGAGGATAATGTAATTTTAGCATATTTTTTTGAAGACCAAGAAACTAACCCACTTCTTAATGTGACTTCCTATCATCAAGAGATCCTTACCAATTTGAATTTATGTATCTAATAAGACAAATATATTTTTGGTATACAATTAATACCATGATTATAATTACTTCTTATATATCTGAAAATTCTCTTTACTTCTTGCAAATGCTTGAGTGATGGTTTACCCATAAATCTAAAAACTAATGAAATTCTATAACTAATATTAGGTATAGCCATAGTGAGATACATCAGAAATTACACTATACTTATAAAATTATTTTTATCATCTGAAAGACTTACATCCTCCCTCATAATATTTTCTCTACTTGCAATTGGAGTGTTTATAGTCTTGAAATCTTAAAAATTGTACTTCTTTAGCATGTCTTGGGTAGACTTGGCTTGACAAAAGAATACTTCCTCTTTATCTTGATAAAATTATATAAAAAATAAAGTAATTAATAAGTCTAATATAATTCATCTTAAACTCTGATTTTATAAATTTTTTGAAGCTATTCAACATTTTTATAGAGCTACCTGTAAAGATCAGGTCATCTACATAAATATAAATATATAAAATATTAAAATTTAATGCTTGTATGCAATGAGTTGGTTAATTTTAAATTATTAAAAAGATTTGATCTAATATATAGTTATAAATAATTTAGTACAAAATTATTAGAGCTTGAGTCAACCCATAAAGAGTCTCCTGTAACTTATATACTCAAAATTCTTTAACCATTATCTCAAAACCTTGTGACTGCTCCACATATACTTCTTATTCAATCACTCCATTAAGGAATGCAATTTTAACATCTATTTGATGTATTTTACATAATTTATGAGTAGATACAATAATAATTAGTATTATAATATCTTGATGTGCCACATGAACTTATGTTTCTTCATAGTCAACCTCATATGTTTGTGTAGACCCTTTTGCAACTAATCTAGTTTTTAACTTGTCAACTTTACCATCACTTTTAAATTTGGTCTTGTAGACATAATTTGTATAAACAAAATATTTATCAAATATAGCTTGAAATAAATTACATATATCATTATTTTTTATTTTATCCATATCTAATTTGACAACAGCAACTCATTCTTTCTTTTGACTAGCTTTTGCATAACTTTTAGGTTCACTAGTCACTAATGATTATGCACATAATTTTTTATCAAAAGAATGATAAAATAAGTTATCTTCATAATGTTTTAGACTTGATATAATCCTATCATAATTATTACCCAAAATTTTATTGATTGGATGAAGATTTAATAAATACTTGTTCTTTCTTGACATTGATGTAGATGGATGACTAGTCTCTTACAAAGAGCTAGTATTGTTTCTTGATGAACTAAAAACATGTTTAGGAATTTTTAAGCTACCAAAATAAAATTAAATAGGATTAAACCCTTAAATTATTAATTATATAACTACATTATTATAATCAACATACACCTCATTTTAAAAAAAATTACAATCCATAGAAACAATTATTGATTTACTAACATGATTATAAAAATTATATGCCTTTATTTCTTCACAATATCTTGTGAAATTGTGATAATTTTTTTTAGGATCAAGTATATCACCCTTAAATTTGCTTATGGAAATTTTAATTCTACCATTTCCATCAAATTTTATGTAATTTCTATCTCCTAATTGCTCTTGACTTTTGAAAGAATTATCTAACTTACTGAAATCATCTTTGTGACCTGTCATCTGATTTGAGCAACATAAGATAAGAGACAAAAAAATATTTTCTTTCTCTATTCCCAAAAAATATTTAATATAATAATATTATTCCTCTTTAAATTTACTTTGTTTATCTTGAATTTTTTTTTTTCTATTTCTTTATTGGTTTGATTCTTAACTGCTAGTATCATACAATCTTTTATTAGGTGTCCTAATTTTTTTATAGTAATGGCAAATATTTCTTGCTCTTATGTATGAAGTTTAATTTAAATTTTTAATTTGAATTTTAGTTTTGTAAAATCCCTTGATTCTAATTTCTATTTGTATCTTTGTTCTTTGAAATCTTTTCCTTAGTTTCAAGTGCTTGTTCTAAACCATGTTATGAGACAAGAAAGAAACTAATAATTTATCAACACTTATAGTGTTCATGTATTTAAAATATTAAAAAATGATCATAATATGCTATCAAATTTATCTAAAATATCTCCATAAATTCTCATTGTATGTACTAAATCATTTAACCTTATGTAGTAATCCCCAACTCCTTCAGAATTTATCTTTCTTAAATTCTTAAAATGCATTAAAAGTTTGAGTTTTGATTCTCTTACCTTAATAAATATTTGATATTAATTATCCAATATATTCCATGCCTAATATAAATTCATACATCTTATAATTCTTGAATAAATATTTGGGTCTATGGCACTGTAAAGATAGAAGAAAGTTTGTGCATCTCTTTTTTCTTCATCTTTATTTATTTATTTTTGATCTTATGTCAAAGTGTTCTAATATTGAGGTGGTGTGTACCCATTGATAACAATATTTCAGAATCCTTTCCACATAATAATTTTTAATTTATTTTTTAATGTTCAACATCTCTATAGAGCTACTTGTAAAGATCAAGTCTTTTACATAGAGACAAATATATAAAACATTAGAATTTAGTGCTTGTATGTAAAAATTTGATTTATTTTAACTTATTAAAAAGCCTTGATACAATAAAAAATTATAAATTCTTGAGTACCAACCTATTGGATCTTTATTTATCCCATAAAGAGCGTCTTCAGCTTATATACCTAAAATTCTTTACCCATTACCTCAAAACCTTGTGGTTGCCTTGCATATACTTATTTTTTAATCACTCCATTAAGGAATAAACTTTTAACATCTATTTTATGTATTTTAAATCATTTATGAGTATATAAAACAATCATTTGTATTATATTATCTTGATATACCACATGAACACATGTTTTTTCATAGTCAAATCCATATATTTGTGTAAATCTGTTTTTAACTAATTTAATTTTTGACTTGTCAATTGTACCATCACTTTTAATTTTGGCATTATAGACCCAATTTGTACCAATTAAATATTTATTGAATATATATTGAGCTAAATTATACGTATCATTTCTTTTAATTTAATATGTCTATGCTTTTATAGTATCAATTCATTCTTTTTTTGACTAGCTTTTGCATAACTTCTAGGTTCACTAGTCACTAATGATAATGCACACATAATTTTTCACTAAAATCATCATAAAATAAGTTAATTTTAGCCTTGTTATCTTCCATAATTCTGATTCAAAATTTGATTAATTAGATGACAATTTAATAAATGTTTGTTGTTACTTAACGTTGATGTAGATGAATAACTAGTCTCTTGCAAAGAGCTTATATTATTTCTTGATAAACTAAAAAATTGTTTAAGACTTTGTATTCCCTAAAAATAAAATTAAAGAGGATTAAAAACATCACTTATTAATTCTATAACTACATAATTAGAATCAACATACACCTCATTTTCCAAAAAATTATAATCCATAAAAATAATTGTTGATTTACTAACAGGATTATAAAAATTGTATGCCTTGATTTCACCACAATATCTTGTAAAATTATGATTAAAAATATTAGGATAAAATATATCACCATTAAATTTGATTATGTTAATTTTTATCTCCTAATTGCTTTTAGATTTTGAAAGAATCATGTAACTTGTTGAAATCATCTTTGTGACATGTCACCTGATTTGAGTAACCTGAATTAAGAGATAACAAATTATTTTATTAATCTATTCTCATAAAACATGTGAGATAATAATATGAACCCTATTTAAATTCATTTTGTTTAGATTTGAAATCCTTATCTTCCCTTTCTTGATTGACTTGATTCTTAGCTCTCATACAATCTTTTATCATGTGTCCTAATTTTTTATAGTAATGACAAGTATTTCTTGCTCTTACATATGAAGTTTGATTTAGATTTTTAATTTGAATTTGAATTTTGTAATCTATCTTGATTATAATTTTTATTTTTCTCTTTTTTCTTTGAAACCCTTGCATTAGTTTCAAATGCTTGTTCTAAACCATGTTATATATTTCATACATATAATCTCATCTTATCCTCATGAGACAAGAGATAACCTACTAATTTATCAACACTTATAGTGTTCATGTCTTTACACTGTTCAAGAGTGATTATAATATGCAACCATATTTGGCTTAGATATTTTTTGCTATAACAATATATTGGATAGTATTTTTATAAACTCTCATTATATGTACTAAATCATTTACCCTTATGTAGTAATCTCTAACTCTTTCAGAATACATAAAATTATTTAAGAATTTGTAAGAAATTAAAATAAAATTAAAAATTATGAAACCATTAAATTATTAATTCTATGAATACATGATTAGAATCAACATACACCACATTTTTAAAAAATTACAATATATAGAAACAATTGTTGATTTAGTAGTAGGATTATAAAAATTGAATGCCTTAATTTCATCATAATATCTTGTGAAATTATGTTAAAAACTCTTAGGATCAAGTATATTACCCTTAAATTTTATTATTTTAATTTTAATTTTACAATTTCCTTCAACTTGGATGTAATTTTCATCTCCCAATTTCTCTTGAATTTTGAAGGAATCATCTAACTTGTTGAAATCATCCTGGTGACGTGTCACCTGATTTGAGAAATCCAAATTAAGAGAAAAAAATATTTTATTCATCTATTCCCAAAAAATATATGAGATAATAATATGATTCTTTTTGAAATTCACTTTGTTCAGCTTGAAAATCCTTCTCTTCCCTTGCTTGATTGGCTTGATTCTTAACTCTCATACAATATTTTATCATGTGTCCTAGTTTTTAATAGTAATGACAAGTATTTAATATTTTTACGTATGAAGTTTGATTCATATTTTTACTTTGAATTTGAGTTTTGTAAACTCTTTTGATTATAATTTTTGTCTCTTTATTCTTTGAAACCCTTTCCTTTGTTTCAAATGCTTGTTCTAAACCATGTTATATATTTCTTGCATATAATCTCATCTTATCTTCATGAAACATGAGAAAACTTACTAATTTATCAACACTTATAGTGTTCATGTATTTACACTCTTCAAGAGTGATTATAATATTCAACCATCTTTGGCTTAAATATCTAAAAATATTTCTTACTATAACAATTTATTGTATAGTATTTATATAAACTATCATTATATGTACTAAATCATTTATCCTTATGTAGTAATCTCCAACTCCTTTAGAATCTAACATTATTAAATTCTCAAAATACATTAAAGGCTTAGATTTTTGATTATGTCACCTTAATATAGATTTGATATTAAGTCTCAAAGATATTCCATGTCTAATTGGGTTCATGCATCTTGTAATTCTTGGATAAATATTTGGGTTTATGGTATTTTGAAGATAGAAAGCTTGTGCATCTCCTTTTTTTTCATCCTTTCTTATTTTTATTTGATCTTGTGTCAAGGTGTTCCAATATTGAGGTGGTGTGTATAAATGAATAACATTCTTCCAAAATCCTTTCCACACAATAATTCTCTTAAATTTATCTCTTTAACAATAAATATCTCTATAAATCTACCTATAAATATCAAGTCATCTACATAAAAATAAATATATAAAACATTAGAATTTAATGCTTGTATGTAAATAATTGGTTCATTTTAACTTATTAAAAATCCTTGATAAAATAAATATTTAAAAATTATTTAGTACCAAAATCTTGTATACTGATTCAACCCATAAAGAGCCTTCTTCAACACATATATCTAAAATTCTTTACCCATTGCCTCAAAATCTTATGGCTGTCCACACATACTTCTTCAATTGATCCATTAAGGAATACAATTTTAACATAAATTTGATGGATTTTAAATCATTTATAAGTAGATACAAAAATAATTAATATTATAGTATCTTTATGTACCACACAAATATATGTTTCCTCATAGTCAACCTCATATGTTTGTGTAAACCTTTTTGCATTTAGTCTAATTTTTAACTTATCAATAGTACCATCACTTTTAAATTTATAATTATAGAATAAATTTGTATGAATGACATATTTATTAAATATAGGTTGAATTAAATTACATGTATCATTCCTTTACATTTAATCTATCTCCAATTTTAATGCATCAACTGATTTTTTCTTTTGACTAGATTTTACATAACTTCTAGTTTCACTAGTCACTAATGATAATGCCCACATAATATTTTTATCAAAAAAATATAAAAAAAGTTAATAATGTTTTAGCCTTGTGATCCTCCTCTCATAATTCTGACCCAAATTTTGATTGACTGTATGAGAATTTAATAAATGCTTATTATTGTTTCTTGATGAAATAAAAACTTATTTAGGAATTGATACACCCCTAAAATAAAATTAAAAAGGATAAACACATTCACTTATGAATTCTATAACTACATGATTAAAATCAATATACACCTCATTTAAAAAAAAATTACAATCCATAGAAATAATTATTGATTTAGTAGCGGGATTATAAAAATTGTAGGCTTTGATTTCATCACAATATCTTATGAAATTATGATAAAAAGTATTAGGATTAAGTATATCACCCTTACATTTTATCATGGTAATTTTCATGCTACCATTTCAATCAACCTAGATGTAATTTCCATCTCCAAATTGCTCTTGGATTTTGAAGGAATCATCTAACTTGCTAAAATAATCTTTGTGACTTGTCACTTGATTTGAGAAACTTGAATTAAGAGATAAAAAATTATTTTCTTCCTCTATTATTAAAAAAAATGTGAGATAATAATCTGATTCCTATTGAAATTCACTTTATTTAGCTTAAAAATCCTTATCTTCCCTTTCTTGATTGGCTTGATTCTTAGTTACTAGTATCATACAATATTTTATCATGTATCTTGATTTTTTATAGTAATGACAAGTTTTTCTTTCTCTTACCTATGAAGTTTGCTTCAAATTTTTACTTTGAATTTGAGTTTTGTAAACTCCCTTAATTCTAATTTTTATGTCTCTTTATTTTTTGAAACTTTTGCCTTAGTTTCAAGTGCTTATTCTAAACCATGTTCTAAATTTTCTGCATATAATCTCATGTTATTCTTATGAGACGAGACAATCTAGTAATTTATCAACACTTATAGTGTTCATGTCTTTAAAATCTTCAAGAGTTATCATAATATGTAACCATATTTAGCTTAAATATCTTAAAATATTTATTATTATAAAAATATATTGTATAATATCTTCATAAACTCTCATTATATATACTAAATCATCTACCCTTATGTATTAATCTTCAACTCCTTCAAAATCTGACATTCTTAAATTCTCAAAGTGCATTAAAAGTTTAGAGTTTTGATTCTATTACCTTAATAGATATTTGATATGAAGTCTCTAATATATTACATGTCTAATATATATTCATATATCTTATAATTATTAGATAAATGTTTGGCTCTATGGCACTCTAAAGATAGAAGAAAGCTTGTGCATCTTCATTTTCTTCATCCTTTTATTTTTTTTGGATCTTATATCAATGTGTTATAATATTGAGGTGGTGTATATCCATGAATAAAATTATCAAAAAATAATTTTCACACGATAATTATCTTCAATTTATCTCTTTAATACTCAAAGTTTTCACCTTTGAAAATATGTATATTCATGGAAGAAGAATTCATTGAAGCCATTGTATCTTCTCAAAATGCTCTGTAAAACCTTCTGAACCTTGCTTGAAAGTGGATTTGATACCAAATGAAAGTTTTAAATAATTTAATTTAGTGAAAATCATCTTTGTTACTATTTAAAATTGAAGTTATGTATCAACAAAATTATTCTAAAATTACTAGCTATCAAACTAACTATGTTGTGAGTGCAATTATTGATAAAGAAGTGTCATGAATAGATTCAAAATTTAAAATATATGATTTTTGGTATAAAACACTACATACTTGAAATAATATCAAAGATAAAATATACAATAATCTCTTCAATTCTAATTAATTCACTACATAACTTTTGTGTGTAATTCTTTTTAATAAAATAAGCTAAAATAAACTTATTAGAATGTAACTTGCAATGTAAGTAAAGTCTAAATATAAAAATATAATAACAAAATCATATAACATTAAATGTGTTAGGGTGTGGAGCTAAAAGCTTCAACTATTTACATAAATGAAGAAGGAAGGTTGCTGAGTTTAAGAAGCACCGACATCGGCAGCATGACCGACGTCGGTTAGATGCATTGCAGAAGGCAACCGGTGACGGCAGCTAGTCAGTCGATGTCGGCAGCACCAAGCAAGCAGGGACTGACATCGGTCGCCTGTGGCAGTTCCAAAATTGCTCTTGATGAATAGTCAGTTAAGTGAAGCGAGTGTTTGCATGTTAAACGACTAATTATAGTCACGAGCTGCGTGTCTAATTATTGTAGTTAGATTTCTATTTTTGTAACCATGGGATTCTATTTAAAGACCCATGAGGCATGTATTGTAATTATCAAGAGGGCAAGTAAAAGAATTGAAGCAAGCAAGGTCAATGAGATCTACAGGTGTAATGTCAAGGAGATCAGCGGAAGCATTCAAGGAGGGATAATAACTCAGGATATAGAGTTGTTGTGTTGAGCAAGAGAGAGAGAGGGAAGAAGGTCTTGAGGTGTGGCAAGCGTTTGAGGTGGAGGAAGAAGTGACATCTTCCTTATTGTATTTTATTCTAGTAATATTTAATACAAGAGTGTGTATTGTCTCTCAAATTTTTTGCTGTCTCAAGTTTCTAGTTACTTAATCATTCTGGTACAATTCCGTGTGTAATTGCTTATAAAAAAGTAATCAATTGTGCTTCCGTTGGATAAGGGGTCCCTAACAGTTGGTATCAGAGCTATGATTTACAGGGAGCAGGTTATTGTTTGTTGATTATAGGTCATTCATAGTTTTTTGATTGAGTGGGAGTTCAGCAATGACAGAAGAAAGTAAGCTATGAATGGAGAAGTTTAATGGCAAAAATTATCAACATTAGAGGATGTAGATAGAGGATTATCTGTATCAGAAGGATTTGTACTTATCATTGGGTGGGGTTGCATGCAAGCCCACAGATATGAAGGATGAAGAATGGAGTGTTCTTGATCGAAAGGCTCTCGGTTCCATAAGGTTGAGCCTTGCATCATCTGTGATTTCTAACTTATCACAGTGCAAGACAACGAAAGAGTTAATAAATCCTTGGCGAATTTATACGAAAAGCCCTCAGCTTCTAATAAGGTATATCTTATGAAGCAGCTATTTACTTTGCAAATGCAGGAAGGTGGATCGGTACATACTCATCTCAGTGATTTCCATGGTTTGGTAAACCAATTAGCTTCAGTCAATATTATTTTTGATGATGAGGTAAAGGCTCTCTTGATTTTATGTTCTTTGCTTGAAAGTTGGGACAGTTTGGTTATGGCAGTAAGTAATTCTGCATCTGCTTCTAAAATATTAAAATTTGATGATGTTGTGAGTGTGATCTTGAATGAAGAAATACGCAGGAGAAGCATAGGTGAATCATCAGGAAATGCTCTAAGTGCAGAAAGCAGGGGAAGGCAAAGGGAGAAGGTTAAGCAAGGGAAATCAAGGTCAGGAAGGAGATCCGAATCCAAAGGTATTACCTGTTGGTTTTGTGGAAATAAAGGACATACAAAGGAGTGTTGGTTGAGAGATAAAGATAATCAACATGCAAGTATTGCAGAAGCAAAGGATGCAAATATTATGGTA
Organism: Torreya grandis; assembly: GCA_037957365.1. NCBI lineage: Eukaryota > Viridiplantae > Streptophyta > Pinopsida > Cupressales > Taxaceae > Torreya > Torreya grandis. The sequence goes on along the minus strand of JARHVA010001046.1, from coordinate 756,809 downwards.
CATGATGCTCTCATACTTTCTTTGGATAGTCAGGTAGGATCATGAATTTTAGATTCTGGTTCATCTTTTCATGCATCCCCAAACAGAGATTTGTTCCATGAGTATGAATAGGGAGACTTTGGAGTGCTTTATTTAGGGGATGGTACGCCTTGTCAAATAGTTGGCAAAGAGAAAGTGCAGTTGAGATTGCAGATTGACAACACATGGGTGTTGAAAGAGGTCATGCATGTCCTGATTCTAAAGCAGAGTTTGATTTCTGTAGGAAGGTTGGGTGATGAGGGCTGCACAATAACCCTCACAGCGGATTCTTGGAAGGTTACCAAGGGTGCACTTGTTCTAGCAAGAGGTAAGAAAGTGGATACTCTTTATCTGTATACTTGTATTACTGATTCTACTTCTGGTTTATCTACTTCAGCTGTAGATTCAAAGATGTGGCTTAATAGGCTTGGTCACATGAATAGGAAGGGAATGGAAGTTCTTGATTCGAAAGGTATGTGTTCAGATTCAGAAAGCATAGATAGAGTTCATTATAGGAAAATGAAATTTAATGCTTTTGACAGGAACAAAGAAGCTTTGGTGTTTATGGAGGAGATGAAGGACAGAGATCAGTCACAGGGGCTAAATAAATCTGATCAGGGCAGTACAGATAGAGGTTTGATCCAAGATGAGCTCGTGGATGAAGATTTCATCATTTACAAGAACACACAAACACTGATGTCGATCACTTGGGACCGACGTCAGTCAGCCAGATACTGGCATCGGTCATGTGCAGACCAGCAGGGTCGATAGGTCAGGCAGGAGAAGTCTGATGTCGGTCATCAAGACCGATGTCGACAGAGGGGACACCGGCGTCGGCCAGGGAAATGATGTCGATAGTCAGGGTCAGTGTAGGGAACTCACATCGATCGGAAGCAGACTGAGAGATGGCCGAGATCGGTCACTGAAACAGATGTTGGGTGGACAACAAGCTGTCAAAAAGTCTCAAACACCCATATGGAGGTCAGAAAGGGTAAGTAAACCTCATATTCATTGTTCACCTTCTTTATATTGCTTACTGATAGTCAAGAACTAGGAAGATGGAAGAAGCAATGCAGGTAGAATCTAGAAATAGTGGGAGCTTGGCATAGATGAAGAGTGTGAGTCCTTGGAGAAGAACCAAACAGGTATTTGTTGGTAGAGTTGTCAGCTGAAAGAAAGCACTGGATAGAGGGATGGATTTCCATATTAGAGAAGAGAGTGGATGGACACATGAGACAGAAGGCTATGGCATATAGTCTTGAGTAGGCTGCAGAATAATGGAGGTTTGACCATTGTATTTTATCTTTACCAGGTTGTATAATATTAGCTACATTATCCTATTACTGTATTGTGTTACTTATTGCAGGGTTTCATATACAGGGAGTTTTTTGAGCTAAGGGTAGAGTTGGTTCAGAAGTATGTCATGAAGAATTTGGGAGCAACAAAATTCTTTTTCGATATAAGTGACAGGTATAACATCACAGGTTTGCGTGGTGGTTGGTCTTCAAGAGTGACTTTGAAGAGGGATATAGGGCCAAAGGAACAAAATAGATGGTGTACAGGTACAGGTATAGTAGTAGCTATTTATCTCCAAGTGGGAGATTGTTAGGGTGTGGAGCTAAAAGCTTCAACTATTTGCAGAAATGAAGAAGGAAGGTTGCTGAGTTTCATAAGCATCGGCGTTGGCAGCATGACCAACGTCGGTCAGATGCAGTGCAGAAGGCAACCGGCGACGGCAGCTAGTCGGCTGATGTCGACAGTACCAGGCAAGCAGGGACCGACGTCGGTCGCCTGTGGCGGTTCTAAAACTGCTGTTGACAAATAATCAGTTAAGTGAAGCGAGTGTTTGCATGTTAAATGACTAATTATAGTCACGAGCTGCGTGTCTAATTATTGTAGTTAGATTTCTATTTTTGTAACCATGGGATTCTATTTAAATACCCATGAGGCATGTATTGTAATTATCAAGAGGGCAAGTAAAAGCATTGAAGCAAGCAAGGTCAAGGAGATCTACAGGTGTAAGGTCAAGGAGATCAGCGGAAGCATTCAAGGAGGGATAATAACTCAGGCTATAGAGTTGTTGTGTTGAGTAAGAGAGAGAGAGGGAAGAAGGTCTTGAGGTGTGGCAAGCCTTTGAGGTGGAGGAAGAAGTGGCATCTTCCTTATTGTATTTTCTTCTAGTAATATTTAATACAAGAGTGTTTATTGTCTCTCAAATTCTTTGTTGTCTCAAGTTTCTAGTTACTTAATCATTCTGGTATAATTCCGTGTTTAATTGCTTATAAAAAAGTAATCAATTGTGCTTCTGTTGGATAAGGGGTCCCTAACAAAATGAACTAAAAATATATTAATAAAATTGAAAATATACTAAATAAATTAAATTTAAATTACTTTAAATATTTAGACATCATTCAAGATGTCTTTTTAATAGTAAAGTCAAATATGTAACTAGAAAGTCATCTTAATCAACTAACAAAGATAATTAAACAAATTAAATCAAATTAAATTTAATATAAGTCATATAATAAATAAACCACATGATTACTCTTTATAATGAGTGAATAATTATTTAAACTCAGTTTCAAGTACTCAAAGAGTGAGCTAGAGTATACTGAAGTGAACTACAATGAATTAGAGTGAACTGATAGTTCTAACTATTTTTTAAGAAATCATTAGAAAGTGTTTCAAAGTTAAAAAAATAATAATTAAGGTCATAAATAAATTAAATAACCTTAAAAATCATCTAAAAATTAAAATATATAAATTCTTAAAATAGAACTCAAGTGCCCATAATGACATCATACTCAACAAAATATTGCATGTCTTGTTTCAACATCATTCACCTTTGCAATAAAATTTTTCAACCACACCATTCTCATGTACCGAATGTCTAGGTATACATTGAATTTAAACACTTACGTGAAATCACAATGACACAATAAACATAACAAAATTAACAAATAAAGAATTATTTTCAATGACAAAAAAGAATTTTTATAATATACATGGACTCAACTTACCTAATAATAACAATTTTAGCATGAACATCATCCACCATAAAAGTATTTAGTTTCCATTCTAACAAGTGACAATGTGTACTAACCATTAGATTTCATATCCACAATGTTAGGTCTAAATTAATAACCCTCAAGATTAACACCCATGCAACATGAAAAACATTATGCATACTATCAAATACAATAAATATGTACAACATAAACTAAATTTTAAAACAAAAACATAAGTATTATATAATAATAAGTGTGAAGTTTCAAATTTAAAGATTCGTAAGTAGCTTCTATGTATTTTTACCATACGTGACGTCCATTGAAATTATACTAATGTGTGCATACTTCAACATCCACTCATGTTGTTAGGAATCTAAAAGCCTAAGACAAAGGGTTGCTCTTTCATTCTTATTTCTTAAAATTATTCATACACATACTCTTTTAGGATTCTTAATAACAAATGCTCTAACACTAGCTACATCATTAGGCTCAAATTTATTTTATACTACTTTCATCCTTCCCTAAATATTGTAGATGTCATCTTTAGTCATGAAATCATCCCTTTCTATCTAACCTTCAAACAACATAAGTTTTTTATGGACCATGTCACGATGATTTTTGTGAACAATTTCAAGGGTTAGGTCCAACAAAAATAATCTCTCCACCCAATCTTTCAATGCAATACTAATGTATGGAGATAAAGTACAATAACTAACTTTTAATTCATTGATTTATTTTCTATGTAAAACCATGACTCATCTGTCTGTATCACCCATGTTGTTATACATAATCAAATCCTATTATTACATCTTCATCACCATAAAAATATAAAATTAACATTGGCATCCATGACATAAATGGTTATGACTAGGTCAACTACCAATACTTACCTTCGCAACATTTGAAATGTAATAATACATGTCATATTTAGCCCTATAATCCTTGGGGCCATACTTACACCAATAATTATATAAAACACAGATAAATTAGAATATTAAAAAGTCCAATTTGTATTTAAAACAAAGTCCAATTCGTATTTAAATTTGTTTTACAAGACATCATACTCACAATATGTATTAGAGAGATCTACCAATGCTAAATTTTTACAAGTCAAATAACACATGATGAAATGTACTATCATCTATACAAAATGTAGTGGGATACTCTAATATCTTACATTTGCCACTTAGGAATTCTTCTATATGATCTCTTTGTATCCAAAAAATAATATCTAAATCATTGCCCATATTGTACTTCATCTCACTCCACTCCAATTCATTGAAAAAGAACTCCCTAGGAGGTGGATTTTGCATTGTAATATATAAAAACCTCTTCAACTTAGACATCATCTATGAAGAGAGCAAGCCAACAAAATTAAATTTATTTATTTATGCATAAACAAGGGGCATTGATAAAAAAATATCATTCATAAATAAGTAACATTAATTAATAATTTAACATTGAAAAACAAGGGGTAATGATAAATATATGAAAAAAAGATAACAATTAGCAAATATATGCATTGATATGCTATCATTAAATCATACAATGCAACAACTTATAAATGCATACAAACCATTTAATAACTTCCTTGCAAATACTTGTACATGTTGTATTTAACATGGATGATTTGCTTCCAAAGTTAAGTTATCTCTTAAGAATGTTGCCAATTTATTGTCGATGAAAATATTAAATTTATAAAAATATTAAACCATAATATAGCTGGTTAGCACTCTTACTAGGTTCAACAATAAGAGAATGAAGCTCAAATTAGGGATTCTTATAAATTGTTCTAAGTGATACTTATAATATTTATGAGCTAAGTGATTAGATCCTTGATACAAAGTGTATACAAATGAAAATATAATTGACCTATTAATCAATCCTAGTTCGAAGAAGATAAACCCTACTTACACTTTTATTTGTTGATACATTAGATATTTAGGGTCATGACTAAGATGGATCCGCTAGACCTAACCAAGGAATATCTTACCATAATAACATCATTATAGAAGGTTCTAAAACCTATATTCAAGCAACATTATGTAATAACCCTATCTAGGTCTTATGTTTTTATATTCACTAAGTAAATGTAAAGTAAATTAAAATCTAATCTAGTACTCACCAAAACTTGTGGCATAAAGTGGGGGTAATAAACATAAAAATTAAACATGCATAGAAGATCTATACTCAAGTCAATGTATAAGAAATTCTAATACATGGGAGAGAATTACAAATTCTAATCTATCTACTTTAAGAAAGTAAAAACAAAGTTAGAAATACTTACCTCTTAATATGAAACCACCGAGCCTCAATCTCTCCCTTGACCAAGGTGATTCACAAGAGGTTGTGGTATGTAAAGATAACAAGGATAAGTCATTTATAGGATACACAACTTATATATTCATCCAAAATACTTCTCTACAAGACAAGATATGTATCTACAAATAAATTATTAAAACTTTAAGCAATACTCCTCAAGTAGAATGGTGGATAAGTAGATGCATAATATAATATTATTCTTCTCTTTTCTCTCTAAATGATGGAAATAGATGTGTATATATAGATGAATCCAATCTTAAAACTTTCTAAAATTTTAGATGATAGGGTTAACCTACTTTAAATCTATATTTTTATTTGATAAAAATAAGTTAGGTCTAGTCTAGGTCAACCAAGGTTGATCTAGACCCATAATGTGATTTTATCAATTTGAATACAGAGCGACCTAGGCTAACAGTATATGATAAATATAAAAAAGGGTTTTAGGCTTAGGAAGGAGATACATAAGGCAATGCATTACTTTTAGGAGTGTGTAGGAGAGGTGTTAAATCTTAGGGAAGTGTATAGGAGAAGGTTGTGTAGATAACAAGTGGTGGTATAGGGGACAACAATCTTGTGAAGCACCATTGGTCTACCCACCCCTTTTCCAGTGCACCTTTTAAGGCATGCACTTAGAGAGATTGAGACTCAACAAGTTATTACAAGAGAGAAAGTGTCATTAATTGATCAGATTTAAATTTTTTATGTGTATACATATACCCCACTCAAAGATCACCATGTGTCACATAGTTGCAATAGGGGATGGTGCTTCAACAAAATAATATAATAACACACAATGTTGAAGCTAAATGAATTGTAGTATGTTAAAACATAAAATAATTGAAATACAAATAATGTATGCATACCTTGACTTACCTTTAACACTAAATGGTTGTCTATTGTGTTTTTAGTTTTGATCTTGGAGGGCACATAGACTGCTTTGGACAAATCCAAGGATACAAAACTAAAAAGAAAAAAACAAACAAATGTAAGAAATCCAAGATAACTAAAAATACTGTAGACATGTCATACTTATAAATTTGGCAAGCTGGGGTGACAAATGCTAAGTTAGAGTAGATCAGGTAACCAAAAATCCAAGGCTATTAAATGACCAAAAAACTCAAACAAATAAACCTTTAGTAAGAAATTAAAACAAACCAAGTCAAACTAAGAATACAAGTAAAAAGGGTAATCAAACATCAATGTGAAAATAATAACAATCCTTAAATAAATACATGCAAGCAATGGTAAAACAACATTGATGAGAGAGAAGTAACAATCCTCACTCAATCATCAATGGAAAAAGTATATAAAAGGGAAAACAATATTAGTGAGTGAGAAGTAATAATCTAACCTCCCTTGACAATGAAAAAAATACATGAAAAATAGAAACAGATGTAGGTGTCCAAAAAAAAGAGGTACAATAATGATTTTTTTTTCAAATAAATCAAGGTAATTCTAGAGATGTAAATCAATGGTGTAGAGAAGATAATCCATTGTCACTCAAACATACTATTTCATTCTCAAGATAGATAAAACCAAAATAAAGTAGTGTTAGTATGTTTTAAGATGTGAAGAAGAGAGAATATTGAAGTGGGAAAATAGATTTAGAACCAAACTTGCCTATCAAGAGGGGAAATGACATGGGTGGAGAGGGAAATGGAGGAAAAAACAAGGTATAAAAAACACTTCATCAAAGTCAAGACACTTAGAATTAGGTTTGTCAAAACAAAATGAATTTCAATATTAAGGACTCTGAAGAACTTCTCCTAACCACACAAATCTTGGGTTATCAAATGAAGTATGAATATCATCCCATGAAGGCTATATGCATGAAAATTAAAATATATTTACCTTCCAAAAATGCATTTCCCATTCTTCAGGACCCCTTATAGAGTTATCAATCTATTATAAAAATTGGGTAATTACATGATAAAGTAGGTAGAACTAATAGATTATTTTAAATTCTTTTATCTCAATCTACTAGATTATCACACCCCAATATACCTCAGCTCTATCATGAGTCCAATTTTGGAATTCAAGCTTCAAATTGGGATAGGAGATGTGATATGAATCACATATTTTGGTGTGATTTTGAATTTTGACTTTGTATGTTACCTTTGGATCATTGCTTTTTGTTTTAAATGATTTGGATTTTAAATTTTGATGACTTTTTCTATTCCTCCTCCATACAGATTTAGAGAACCAAACATGGGGGCTAGAGATGACTAACATTTTAAAATTTTAGATTTGGTCATTAATAAAGATAACTTAGAGAGCATGGTGTCTAAGAGTCTTGTTTATTCACGTGAAATAAAAGTGTTATCTTGATTTTAACCTTGTTTAATCTAAAGTGGAATGAAAGGAAAGGAAATCAAGGGGAATAAACATGAAATAATTTAAATAACTTCAAATACAAAAAATGTGATGAAGTTAAAAGGGGATATAATGACAGGTAAGTATGATTCCTTATCATAAGAATGAATGGAGGTGTAGGAAAACATGCTAACATAGTTTATTGTGTAATTTTTATCTATAAAAAACAAAAACTAAAGTTGATAATATGGGATCACAAACTTGTAATCATTTATTAACATTCTAGAAAATGAACACTTGGTTGAACAAATGTGTTTTGAAATAATATGGTGATTTTATAAGAAAAGCTTGGTACTATCCATGGTCTTACACTACAACTCATAAAAAAGAAACCCAAGAGGGTGAAATAAAGGCAAAAATAGTATTTGTGAGGAGGGCATGGTGTCAAAGCTTATGAGAGGTGTCAAAGCTTAGGGAAGTGTATAGGAGAAAGTTGTGTAGATAGCAAGTGGTGGTATAGGGGATAATAATCTTTTGAATCACCAATGGTATGCCCACCCTTTTTCTAGTGTACCCTTTAAGGCAACACTCAAAGAGATTGAGAATTGATGGATTCCTGCAAGAGAGAAAGTATAAATAATTGATAAAGTTTAAAAATATTATGTGTATACACAAGGCCCATCCTTAATAAATATTCATGAAGGAATTGCTTACCAATGGAAACACTTGGTGATGATGTAATCATTATCATCGAGATTTTTAACCATTATTATCGTAACCACATGTAAGAAGAGATACTAATATCACTTGAAAAATTTAATCATCATGAAAAAATGGATGTAAAAAGCTTAATCACAACCTTTGAAGGCAATGTCAAAGATAAATATTGCTTGAAATTTAGTAATTGCATGATGTATCTTCAATTGAAAGGAACATTATATATGGATGTGATTATTTTATCACACATTAAGGATAATAATTTTTTTCACATATCTATGTAGGAATGATGAAATTTAAATATTGTATGATGTATCTTCGACATAAAGGAACATTAAAATATGGACGTGATGATTTTATCACACATCAAGGATCTTAAAATTTTGTTCTACGTATCTATGTAGGAATGATGGAATTTTAGAATTGAATGATGTAACTTCACCTCAAAGGAACATTAAAATATGAACATGATGATTTTTTCACACATTAAGGATAGTAAAATTCTATTTCAAATAATCTTATCACGCATCCTAAATAATATCAATCCTACCGTTAATACCATTTCTTTTTATGATAGTATTAGTTTTTTCATGTTGCACTTAATTATGCTTATATTTCACTTCCATGCAATTTAGAATGATGTTTTGATAAATAATTTTATTCTTGGTCAATTTATTTTTACTTTTGTATATTTCTGTAATGATTTTTAAATGTAATTAAATAATTGATCAGGTGGATATTCTTGAAAGTGGAATTGAAAAGGCCAATTAGAAGTGTAGTGAATAGTATTTTCTTGCGTAGAACTTCGACCACACAATACTCATTTTTTTGACATTTTTAATGCTCACTAAATTATTTTGAGTTTCCTTTAGGTACAAGGTTGGGAGGATGGGACAATTTGAAACTACTAAGCATTATGTAATCATTAATAAGTTTAATAAGTTATTCCTCATTACCATGTCAACATGTTATTTTCACTATGGTTTCACTATAGCGTATTCTGCTTTAATTAAGTTTATGTTAAGGTGTTGTAAAGGTTTAATTTTATATTAAACCTATTGTTATACTAATATTAATTTTATGAATGCTTATGTAATTAGTATGAATAGAATCCTGGTTAAATATATCATAGCCAAGGTTCTTTCTTAGTGAACCATGTTCCAACTAACAATTTGGGTTACTATTATGATCATAAAGACACATCAATTTAGGGTTTACAACCAATATTTCACCTTATGTCATTGATATTATATGTGCCCCATATTATAAATAAACCACCATATTAAAAAACAATAGTTAGAATATCATTTAGACTAAAATTATTCAAACTACATGACACTATGCTTACCACATACATGCAGTTAATTTTCTTGGGAGACATATCCCAAAGTTATAGAATCTAACCAAATACATATAACCTTTTTTTAATAAGTAGAATTATAATTTGGGCATTATAAGAACTTGATTCAATTTTGAAGTCAATACTGTGCCCTGCAATTTTACAAACTAAAACTATATCTTATAGTTGTTAAATTGTATTATATTAAAAAATATGTTTTGTATTTCATTGGTTTCTCATTCACAAATGTAAAGGTTGTGTCCTTATAATATGATAAATTGATATGATTCTAAAATAGGGTTTAAGATTCTACGACGCAGACAATGCAATTTATTGTAGGTAACCAACCTCTATAGTAAATGCCTCATCTGGGATGTTCCTATGAATGTGGTACACATTTATGGAACTGAGTAATGGTGCACAAGATCTTTCAGAGGTCAAAAAGGAAGAGTGTAATGGAAAACAAGAAATGGAACAAGGGAAGGGCACACAAATAATGGATATAAATTTTATTTTTTTAGTCAGTATACATGTTGCATTCAATAGAGGTTAATATTTAATTTTCATTAACTGTTGGAGTTTGCCTTAACCACTATCATTTGTATTAACCATTATTGTTTGCCTTAAATCCATATTAACAGATGTTAATTGAGCCATGAATAAGTAAAGTTGATCACTTTTGTGGGCCTCATGGATACATCAACCAGAAACACAAATGTATCGATTGGTTAAGGCACTCCAGATATTACTAGCTTGACAATCAATACAAAACAAGGTTGATAAATAAAAGTGAGAGTGGTAGAAAAATATTGAGTAAATAAAAAAGGGTTGAATGTAGAGTGAGGTCCCAAAATAGGGGCTCACTCTAAATCAATATCCAAGAGGATATGAGAGAAGAAGAAAAACAAGTGAATGGGTGTAATGGTTTACATGTGTATTAGATACTACCAAGATGTGATGGTTTGAAGTAGAAAAATGAATATGATTTCAAAATCAATGTGGTATTATTGTTTTCTTATATCAATTTCTTTATTTTGGTGGAGGATTACCATTTGATTATAACTATTGTAAAAATCTATAGGAATTGAAAACAAATTTAAAGAACATGCTCAAATATGTCACTCCCTTTACATTGAGGAAACACCCAAAGAAAACTTGGAGCATTGAATGGAAACAATCCAAGTCATCTCTTGTGGTGAATGACAAGCCTCAAGATTGCACAAAAAAGGAAAAGAGATGAAGATCAAATGATATGGAAAAAAGTTTCCTCCTTAAAAATGTCAATGTCTTATGGGAAATACTTCCAATCCATATGCCATAGTTTCATCGAAACAAAAACAGTTGTTCAAAACCATCATTGTTGGAAGTTATGAATTATTGTAATTTGTTGAAAATAGATTTTGAAAACTATAGTTATTGAAAACATTTTTTTATGAAAACATTTATTGAAGTGTGAATATGAACAATTTTATGTTTCTTGCATTTATTTGTGAGGGTTGTTTTAAATATTTATAAGAAATATATTCTGTTTATTGGAGTGGCTTGTGTTTTTATATACACATCACACTATTTATAGTGAGATGTTATAGATTTGTCTATTCGAATAAAGTTTGGTTTCCCAATTGATATATACATTCATAATGTTTTTAAAACTATTTAGCTATGTAATTATCTTGACATCGGTTAAATTACACCAAATTTTCTATATTCATGTTTTGGTTGTAGATAAATGTTTTTATTTTATTCACTGTAAATGTATGATTTTTTATGTTCATAACCAATTATGTTCATAAGAGATTTGATATTATATACTCTATCATCAGGGTTTTAACATATAAAATTTTGAACATAAAATATGGTTAAGAGATTTGTTAAATAATTAGTTTACACCTCCAAAAAATTTCAGTGGAGTTGGAATGAGAGATCTATTATGAATCTGGTTAAATTAGACATATACACTATTCAAAAGTTTCAGGAAGGACATGTATTTCATACCTGCTAAATAACAAGCTAACACTTTAAAATATATCTCCCCCTTGACTCATCTAGAATGATGGTGACCAATATGGTATTAAGCTCAACAACAATGCATATCTCAATGCTATGCCATCTTTATTTTCTATGTTATATGTGTCCAACATTATGAGTTTTCACGTGTTTTACATCTAAAACCCTGCAAATATTGATCTCCATTATCAATCTACGTTGAGTAACATACTTTTTATTTTTTCCTTTGTCATTTCTTAATTTTGATAGGAAGGTCTGATAATTTAAGAGTGAAACCATGTTCACCATCGATTTCAGGCTTACCTCATCTCAATCTTCCCTTCATTATTCACTGTCTAGAAATGAAATGTTAGAATCTGATTTGTCATCATTCTATTGACCTTAATATTGATTGCACAACTTTATTAAGGCTTTAGGATTATCAATCGTCAGATTTTAAGCTACAAAATATTCACCATTGATTTATTTTGAAGGAACGTGACTCATAACCATAAATTTTACAAGCATATCTCCTCTTTGTGAAAGCATTGAATGCTATTATTATAATAGACCCATTAATGATTTGACATTTGTATGGACTAATTTAGACATTGTACTTAATTAATGCCTATCATTTAGTGCAGTTCTTTATGTTGTTGACTCATCAATAATTATTATTCGTTATTGTTTATTATCGAACAATACCATTGATGTATTATAGTTGCATGTGTGCAGGGGCAACTGATGTGGGTGAGAGGACTATCAAACTTCTTTGAGAGGTCTTAGCTTGGAGTAAGTGCCTTCCCTGTTAGGATACACCTACAAGACTATTTGATTATATTTGATGTATTGGTTTATATGTTGGATTATTATGAGATTTCATCATAACATATTTTTTATTAAGTTATATGTACGTTGTTGAGATGTTTTGGATTGGCTGAGGGTTGATGGTTTATTTATTGATTCTAGAGATGAAGTTAATAATGTGGATAGTTAAAGGTTATTTTATTATTATTTTTTATTGATTTGATATTTTAATACTTTGTCATTATTTGGTTTTTGATTCTTGGATTGTTTTGTGCGTAATCATTTTGAAAAATAACCATGAACAACGAGCTTAAACAATGTGACTATTAAGACATTGAATAATAAATAAACCTTTTAGAACCATTATTTTAAGTAGAAAGTGTTGTAAGAAATCTAAAAGGGCCATGTTTATCTAGTAAAAATAAGTTTTGGATAGACATAAACAATTTCGGGGCAAATTTTTAGTACAAAAAAGAAAATATAAATTTTGATTAATTTGTTAAGTAAGAAGGTGAAGAGTTACGAGGTCACTCTCCTGAATAAAGTGTCATAAAAAATCCAAAAGGGTCATGTTCATCTTATAAAATTGAGTTTTAGAAAGAAAAATAATTTTGGAACAATATTAGCACAAGAATGAATTCTGGATAATTTGTTAATCAAGAAGGTGAAGAGTTTAAAGGTCACTCTTAATTTCATAATTCAAACTTCATTGTAATAAAATCAAGTATAATTTGTATCATAAACTCCAATTGATTTAGAAAACTGAGTATCCATGCATGCAAAAGTGATATTTTAAGCATTTGTTATAATTTAAGTTTGCAATTTAGTCACCTTGTAAAAAGGTCAAGGTTTGCAAACATTTGATTATAATGATAATTAGATCTTGGCATAGGAAATATGTTTCTTATTGCATATAACTAATTAAACCCTTTTCGGAATTGGAAATACAACATAATTTATGCTTTTGGGGGCTTTGACACATACAAGATATGTTTCATATATATGTTGGATTTGAAATCCTTTTTCGATTGTATTGATTTGAAGATGGAGAAGAGAGAGGCGTTCAAAGAGAGACATGCTCCTAGGCATCCTCTCTCAGCCTAAAACCCTAGATCTAGGGTTTACTCTAGTTGATCGTGGCTCAGAGGCTATGATGGTCAAGGGAGGAGAGGATGGACTCCAATACACCTCTGGTGCATAACATGGCTTCTAATATTCTATTTTTTTTTCTTATGTTTTATTGCAATGGGTTTGAATTAGTTGTATTTGAAGAACATTACAAATATAATCCATCAATAATATATCAAATTGAACATGTTCTTCAAGGACATCTTAAAACTAATAAATAATATTGAAGATGCCAAATTCATCATTTTCAATAGGTACATTTTCATTTTTAGGTGCTTGATTTTTTTCTTGGACATCATTCAACTTTTCCATTGGGTTTTTTATGTTTAAAAATTATCCAAAATGATCATTTCCAAAAAACATTTTCAATGTTGGTTGAGGATTCTTTTACATTTTTACAATATGTGATGCACTAAAACCTCATTTTATTTAAACTAACTTCTTGCATTTCATTTGTAATAGCTTTAATAACATTAATTCTAAATAAAATTGTATTTTCGTGTATCATTTCCATTGGATATGCCATTTATTCATTCATATAAGCAACATGCTAATGTTATACCTAATCACCAAATAGAAAAATAATTAAATAATTTATTAGCATAAACAAACATAAATTAAAATGATTAAGATTGAAGTATGATTTCATATTTATTATATTATATCTGACCTAAACTTGAGAACAAATATAAAACCCGATCTCCTTCTATTTAAAATGTATCTATAAAATAATAAATTAGTGCTTTGAGCTTTTGATAAAAAATTAAAATCTCTCCATTCAAATCTTTTCCCTGATATGTTACTTTTTCATTTATAAAAATACATTTAGAAGTATCATATTTTACCTACCATACTGATATATACTTTCAATATCACTCATAAATGGATTAGTATTGAAGCTATGAATATTACATTTGTGCCTTTTAATATAAATAAATAAGAATTCAATTAACTTCTAAATAATTAAAATTGATTTTTCATTTTAAAAACTAAACGATACACTTTAAATCTCTTATCAATAAAGTTGATTATTTGAATTCACTTTACCTTAAAGTTTGATAGCACAAATCTTGACTGTGTTTGAATGAAAAACCACAAATATCTAAAGTGGTGACATTGTGACATTTACAAATCCCATGACCACTTTATTGTATGCTTGGTAAGTATAAGGCATGCAATCATAACTGATGTTTTGGATATTATAATTATGAGGATATCTGCAATAACTAGGGAGTACCACCTTTTAGGAACAAGATTTTTAATGTTTTAATAGTTACTTAATACTACTTAATATTTCACAATGTCGAGCCCATTCCAAATGTAGTGATCAAGGGTATCATCAAGTTGAATATTTTAAAGACATTACCTTCTTTATATTTCAAACTTGTATTTTTGAATATAACTTTGAAAAGGTCTCTAGTATTCCATTTTTTTCCCTCTTCAATATCTTTTATGAAAAAGACACACATACATACACACACACACACACACACACACACACACACACACACACACACACACACACACACACACACACACACACACACACACCTAAAAATGAATAAAATAAATATAGGCAATCAACATACCTTTTTTAATGCAATAAAAATTGTCTTAGGGTTGTTGTAGAGTTTGAGTTTGAATAGTTGTATCTAACATCTATAGTGACTACTTATCATGCTGCAAATGTTGGTTGTGGAAAAGGCCATGGTGCCTATTACAACTAACATGGAGTAGTCACTTTAGGTGTTAGGGGAACATGTGCAATAATTAAGTGAATGATGAAGAACTAAGAAAATAATTTGAATTTAAACCTAAAATATGGAGGACATAAAGAAGAAAAAAAAAACTGAATTCTAGGACTAGGGTGAGACATGTGATAATGGAGAATATGGAATAAATATAATAATCCTAATGGAGTTGTGATTAGGAGTAGAGTAGAGAGTTTAAAAGATATAAAAGGAATGATAGCTCAAGGAAGAGCTAGAGATTATGGCAATGATGAATATGAGTAAATGAAAGGGCCCAAAATAAAAGGAGAAAATGAGAGCATAAAAAGAGATCGAGATTGGAAAAGGGATGTAGAAAAAATGGAAGAAAGTGGAAAGAGATAAGATGAGCGAGTAGATAGATTAAAAGGTAGTTTTATATCATAGTTACAAGGAAGGATATTATTTGGAGAAGATAAGGAACAACCTTTCAAATAAGTTATGTTAAGTCACATGATTAAAATAGGTTCAAGTTTAAATGAAGTATAATTCATAAACATGGATAATTCATTTCAAGGGTACATGCCCCATATGACTAATTTATCAACAAAAAGAAGAAGAAAAAATGCAAAAGATTAAAAATATAGTGCGTGGTTTGATTTTTTATAGATAAATTTAGAAAATATAGTGAAGACACCAAAAAAGTGTTAGGAAGAAATTGATTGTAGCTAAATTTTAGGTCACATCAATTCTTAAGACATTACCAAAGACTAGTCCATACTAACCACTAGTTTTAAGTGTGAATACATAAATCATGGTTCTTAATGTAGGAGTTTTTGTCACGTTGACACCATATGATGGGTATACTAACCCTAAGCAATATATATTAACCTAAAATATAAAATGGTAGATTAAAAATGTAATTACAAATGATGCTAAGAAGTGCAAACTTATAGGAGCCTTAACAAGAAGAGTGCTATAGTTAATATACAAAAATGATGATGCATAAATGATATTTTAGGATGTCAAATACCAGTTAATAAGAGAACTAAAAATGAATAAATGTACAAGTCAAACAATACAAGTTTTGAGATAAATTCATTAAAATTATGAAGAATCAATATGGGAAGTTATAATCAGATTTTCTATTTCAAGATATAGATAAGGCCACATGGTTTATAGAGGGTCTAGGAACTTAGATTAGGTTTTTCATTACTCAAACCTAGTTCACTTATAAGTCTCACATTATATCAATTGCACTTCAAGTTGAGTAGATAAAACACTATGGAGAAAGCCTGTAGTCTATTACAAAAGCTGGCGTAATGTTAGATGCTATTTTGTATAAGATGGATGAGATACATGAAAATAACATGCCCAAGTTAGGATTATGGTGTATGGAATGCAAAAAATAGGCGCACCATAGGAATAAAATCCCAAAATTCAAAACTTAAATCTATGACATCTATTGGGTTGTAGGACATTCGACCTTAAAATGTCATCTCTTACAACAGTATACCCAAAAATTATGGAGTTTATACTATAATTTTTGTAAGTTGCATAATAATGATGATAAAAATTGTAGATATCTCCAATAATTTAATTAAGATATCAATATGCATGTCTTTGTAGTAGTTATGAAATAGGTCCCTATTTCAAAACTTCAGTTTTTAATCCTAGATATAGAAATGACCACTATGACTCAATATTAGCCTCATCATTTAGCAAGATGGACACCAAAGTATCCAAAGTACCAGATAGGATGGAATACATTATATCCTTAGTATAAATATTCATAGAACACTACATCACCTAAACAACAATAGGTGCACCTAGAAACTCAGGATAGTCCTCCACAGAGGACAATATTTCCAATATCAAGACACTACCACCAATTTTCTAATAATGGAATTACTATCTAATTTTTGTGATAATTTTTAGGAGGGGTTTTGACATTAGGATCCAATTTACAACACTCATACTAGCTTCCATCTCAATTTCTAGCACTTAGATCATCTGTATTATGTATTTTCTAGCCAAGTAATTTTTTGTGATATTTATTACCATTTAAAAAAAAATCATATCTAGTCAATTATATAAAAAATAAATGGTTTTATTTATTACATATTATTTCCCTAATTTAGTCTACTTAACTCTTTAACAAACATAGGATTTACCCTACTAAGTCCTAAAAGGTTAAAACATTGGTAGACAAATTAATCAGTGGGGATGTGGAGGTCAACTATCAATGTGTCAATCCATATTGATCATACCAATGGGTTATGATCAATGCCTCATTGCACTCATAAAATATTCTTAACTTTGAGCATAATAAGTCAATATGTTTAACATGGACTTCCCCACAAATAGTTGACCTCCACATCCCCACTAGTTACTTCATCTACTAGTGGGGACGTACGGGTCATCTACCAACATGGTAGTCCATGTTAAATGTACTATCTTTTTATACTCAAAATCAAAGATATTTTATGTAGGAAATGAGGTGTTAAGTGTAAAACATTGGTATGTTTAGTGTGGACTACTATGTTGGTACTTGACCTCCATGCCCCCCGGTTACCAAGTAGGGATTTAATCTATTACCTCATTTATTTAAAATAATAGAAATAAAACTAAGTCAATCCCTACCTACAAGGGAATGGATGGATCACTGGTAGATGGAGTAAACAATGGGAATGTAGAGGTGAAATGACAACACGACATTCCATGTTGAATGTACTAGCTAGTTACATTCAACAAACATTCCAATTCTAACTAACATGTCATTGAGTCCCACAAAAGTAGTCAACTCTTGTTACTCACCATTATACCATTGTTCCATGAATGTCTATTAATATTGGCATGTAATGTTGTTGGCCAATAAAATTAGAAGTTAATGTTAGTTGAACATACTTTGCTCTCTGACTGAGAAAAGTAAAAGTTGTGAGTATACTCGTTTGCCATTCCCCTATTCCATTTTGATGTCTGTAGGATCATTACATAAAGCATTACAAATCAACTATTTTATTTACAATAATACCAATAATAAATAAAGGCTTATCTTGTATATAGATGGGGAAATATGAAACACCACTAGTTAAGGCAAACAACAATGTTCAAGGAAACTGATAAAGGAGTTGACGGTTACTAGCTGGGGGATAATGTTTAATGAGACAATCTACATCAGACATACCTATTAGTTATACTCAATAAGAAAGCGTTATCTTGTAAATAAATTACCTTATATAAGGCTTTCTTTGTTATTGTTGTTATTATAAAGAAATTAGGCACATGAAACATCGATATATGAAGTAACTAATGGGGGTGGATAGGTTAACTATAAGTGTGGTCATCCATGTTGAATGTATCAGCTATTTATGTTCAATGCTCATAAATTATTTAGATTGGATCAATTATTAGATCCTTGATTCTAAGAGTAACTAGATGGTACATTTAACATGGACTATTACACTAGTAATTGATCTCTACATCCACTCTAGTTACTTTGTCTACTAGTGCTCCATCCATTCCATTAACTTTTTAACCCTCTATTCATGGGTCCACAATAGTTTGAAACCCTTGTCTTCCATGAAGGGGTACAAGATTTTAAAATGTTGATTTAATATTTTGTCAACATCCAACCTACTGGTCCATGTTGAATATACCAATTGGTTATGATCAGAGTCAAGGATGTAAAAAGGGGGCCCATTAATGGAAGGCTAATAGGCTAATGAAATGGATGGAGTGACAATAGATGAAATAACCAATAGGCACATGGAGGTCAAATTTCATGCTAACAATTGAGCTCCATGTGCCTACTGGTTACTTTATCTATTATCACTTTGTCCATTTCATTAGCTTGTTAACCCTCTGTTGATGGGCCCCAATTATTACAACCTTGATTATAAGCTCATGTTGAACATACCAACTAATTATGCTCAAAATCAAGGATGTAAAAAGTGGGGCCCATCAAATGAGGACTAATAGGATAACATAATGGACAAAGGGAGGGTAGAAAGAGTAATCATCAAGCACATAGAGGATAATTTTTAGCATGATAGTTGACCTACACATGCTTGTTGGTTACTTTGTCAACCCTCACTCCATCTAATCAATTATCCCATTAGCCCTCTCTTAATGGGCCCCAAAATAATTTGAAACCTTTATATTATAAATATAACACATTAGATAAGACTGTTATCTCAATTTTGAGTGTAACGAAGATAATACGTTCATCATGGACTGTCATGTTGACCATTATCCCTGATAATGAAGTCTTTTATCTATGATATGTAGTTCATAATATAGTATGTAAACTCACTAGCTCCTTTGTTCCTATGGTATCTGCTATGAAATGTATAGTTATCTCCAATTCATTATTTTGTATTTGTTTGACTCCTTCAAATTTTATTTAAGCTTTATTAAAGAGGACGGATAATTATTAAATATCTATTCAAACTTTTATAGTCTTCAACATTGTATTTTTTTACATTGAAATTGATAGACTATCTTAATTTAAATGTTTTTATTTTTATTTTAATAACTAAATATATTATCATGTATTGATGTTATGCTTTAGGATTGTTTAACATAACCTATAACGGCATCCATGGTGGTGGTGGAGGTAATAGTGTAAGATTTCATTTTAGCATTATAAGGAAATTTTAACCTTATTTTTGACATCCATTTGACCATCATACGAGATTTTTTATTCTTTCTTGGAGATAGTGATTGAAAATTTATGATATCTCAAGCATATAGTGGTGGAGTTTGGAGTCCCTTTTTCTTTATAAATATTTTTTCAAGCCCAATGCAATGGTGCAGCTAGATCACAACCATCTGTCACACGTAAATGGGATATTTATGGAAAAGGTAATGATTTTATTATTCATGGTGTACATATACATATTTTAATCACATTATTATTTTATTTATGGTGATTAATATTTTCATGTTTAGACTTAACTTATTATTAAATTTCTTGTCCCCTTTCAATTATATGTAGATAAAGTATATTTTCTATTGAAGGTTTAAATCAATTCATTACATCTTCTTTTAACATTCTCGATATAAATTATGATTATTTACCTCTTAATTATATAGGTTGTACAAGGAAGAGTAAATAACATTGTCGATCAATAGATAATAATGTCCTCACTCTTCATACCATCCCACTTGCCTAGATTTTTATGCATTATTTCTCTACCATGGTAGAAGAAATGAAGAACTTTTCAGCTCTAAGTAGGTATTTTTTATTTTACTATATGTTTTATTTTATGATAATATATAAAATTATCATATAATGGGGTTATAAATCTTTAAATATATAAATTTCACATACAACACACTGTATTTAATCATAAACAATACATACCAAGAACACATTGCATTCAATCCATTCAATGTACAAACAATGCATCAATTTTTAATTTATTGCACTTACAATGCACCACATTTAATCTTACACAATGCATACATATAACACATTGCATTTAATCCCTTAAATGTACATACATAGGATTAAATGTTTTAATCTATATATGTTTAATGCATACAAATAATGTATTACACTTTTATCCCTTTAATAAAAAGACAATGCATATAAATAATTATTGTTTTGTTTGGTTTTATCTACATGTTGACACTTCCACATACATGACTATATGATTTTATTATTATTATTGTCAAGATCCTCCTTAGAGTACAATTGATTACTTTTGTATAAGCAACTAAACACAGAATTAAACCAGAAGTAATATGTAACTAGAATTCAGAACCAATAAAGAATATGAGATACAAGAAACAATACAATCTATATTAACACTCTTCCAGAAGGAAATACAATGAAGAAATTTCACTCTTCCCACACTTCTTGGGTGTACAGTAATTGTCCCTCAAGAGTTCTCTCTCTCAATCAATTACAACCAACTCAAACATAGAGTTGTTCCCTCCAGTGACAATCAACCCAATGGTTATTGTTGCCTACCTCCAAGTCCTTGTGACAATCAACCCAATTGTTGTTGCCTCCAATGCTTGCCAACAGATCTTATTGATCTTGCACCTTTGCAGATATTACCTGATCTTGCTTACACTGTGTGTTGCAGATCTTCTTGATCTTGCTACCCCACAGATCTAACTAATCTTGTACACACACACTCGCAGATCTTCTTGATCTTGCACACCCCGTAGATCAACTGACCTTGCTTACCTATAGATCTTCCTGATCTTGCACTCTTGCAGACCTTCTAGATCTTACACTTGAGGATCTAATCCTTCTTAGTCCTTATTACAATACAGCCCCATGGGTCTCTTAAATAGATCTCAAAATAAATAATAATTAGAAACACATACTCAAGACTAAAATTAGTCTTTACATGCAAACTCACTATTTGTCTAAAATTAGAAAATATTTCTGGAAACACACAGGTGACCGACGTCGGTTCCTGTCTGACCGGAGATAACCGATGTCGATAGATTCTAACCAACGTTAGTTACTTTGTAACCCAAAAACCTCCACCATTTGCATAACAATGAAGCTTTTAGCTTTACAACTTAACAATTATAATTATCTTTTCATCAATATATAATGCTTTAATATAATGTCTGAAATTATGTGTATGTTCTCAGTCGATTCAACAACTGTTCATGAGTAAAAAAATGGTTTCGATCCTTTTAAGAGACTTCACTCATTGGTAGCTAAAATGTCTCTAATAAAGTTACATAGGACAACTAAATGAGTAAAAAATAAGTTTTATCCATTTGGACAATCATCTGATGAAGTAGAAGAGATTTCAACACAAATAATTGAAGACACATTGGCTTAACTAAATGACATTGATTTAGTAATATCAAAACATTGTTTAGTTTTAGGTTACTTTATTTAATTTTGTAAGTGATTATAAGTTATACACAACACTAACCATTTTAAATTTATGATTTGAACATGGATACATACAATCCTTGGTGGTTTGCAGCTAATGTAAGATGTTAATGTTGTTGAACTTAGACCTCGGTCTCCTCTAATTGAAATTTTTAATAATGTAAATTGTTAGTATTTATCTATTATATTCTTTCAATCAATTATAATTTTAAAATGTAACAAGTTCATTTTTTTAAAAACCTTTTAATAAGAATGCAAAGTGCTAATACCATGTCACACCTAGGAGAATCTTCACTAAGTTCCTTTGACAATATCAACAAAAAAAGGAATAAATGGTGAAGGTGTTTTTTTTAGTAATTTGTTATACTAAAATGTTAATATTATTTTTTTCAATTATAATTTTAAATTATAACTATTGCATTACTTTTATAGTGTAATAATGTTAGTGAGAAGGGATGCACTACTCCTACTCATAGGAAGAGCAAAAGAATTGAATGGATGCAACTATGCTTTGTAACCTCCTTGCATGCACATGGACATAGTCTTCCCATGGAAAAGGTAATATGTAGGGTTTATGAGTTTATGAGATTGGTATGAAACTTGATTGTGATCATCACTTTTTTATTTTGCTTGCAAAGGAACCTATTATTATCTCTAAGAAAGAAACATAATCACCTATTTCATTTGAGTATGAGGAGGATCCATATTATGGCCTTGAAAATAATTTTAGTGATATAAGGGTAATTATTTGATGTTTATCCATTTTCAATTTGAATGTATATCTTACGACACAATTATTTGAGATTTTTAACTGTTGCACTTATTTATGAGGTAAACAATGGTAGTGAGGAGGGGTGCACATTTGTTTCATTAGAGGATAAAGACTTTGAAGATTTTGAGATATCAAAGGATTTGTCGATAACATCTTCATGTGCACATAAGCATAGTCAATAAGAAAAGGTAATATGTTGGGTTTTACGAGTATTTTTAAATTCATAGGAAACACTATTGTGATATATATATTTTTAATTTTAGTTGCATATGAACCTATTACCCTCATATGAAGAGCAAACTAATAGAATAAATTAATTCTATAAGTTATTATCATGGACATGGGCATACTCTGAAGGAGAAGGTAATATGTTGAGATTTGTGACTTTATTTTTAAGTCATATGAAACATGATTGTGATCTTGTTATTTGGATTTTACCCACATAGGCACCTATTATCTTCACTCATAGGAAGAGTATAAGAATGAAAAAAATGACTTCTAAAATATCTTCACATGGACATGGGCATAATCAGAAGGAGAAGGTAATATGTGGGGATTTATGACTTTATTTTTAAGTTGTATGAAACATGATTGTGATCTTTTTATTTGGAAATTACTCACATAGGCACCCAATATCCTCATATGAAGAGTATAAGAATGGAACAAATGACCTCTATAAGTTATTCGCATGGACATAGACATACTCAGAAGGAGAAGGTAAAATATGGGGATTTGTGAGTTTTTTTAAAGTTTTATGGAATGTGAATGTGATCTTATTTTTTTGACTTCACTTGCATAGAAACCTATGACCATCTCCAAACAAGAAAAAGACTCACATGTTTCATGTCAGCATGAGGATGATGTAAAATTTTAGTTTCCACAAGATTTCTATAGTGACATGCCATGACCTTTGCATTATATGAGTGTAATTCTACCATTTTGTTTTATTTTCAATTCAGATGTATATAATATGAATTTGGGTCACATTGGTGATAAAATTTGGGTGGATTTAAAGGTATGAGTATCCTTCTATTTTTTCACACGATATAACTTTCATAGGGATAAGGAAGATCAAGAATAAGTAAAATATACCTTTTAAATGAGGTTGTTCTTAGATATGGTCCCAAATTTATAAACCTTGAGGAGGTAGTTATCTCACTTAACACTTCATCATTCAATCCCATGGATTAATTATAAGTTGGTAGAAGTGTGCTAACATTACTAATGGCTTACAGTGTAAATTATTTCTTAAAATCTCCATTATTTTAATTTTAAACATTGAATATGCCAAATAGAGACACACTGACATATGAAAGAAACAGTTGGTCAAAAAAATAAAATGATTGAATAAATTTATTAGACTCCAAAATTATATATATTTTAAAGGATTCAAAGTGGATCTTGTTAAGGTGTGGAGCTAAAAGCTTCAACTATTTGCAGACACAAGAGAGGATACTGAAGAACCAGAGGAACCGGCGTCGGCAGTATGACCGACGTCGATCACAGACAGTGGAGAAGGAAACTGGCGATGGTAGAGAGTCGACCGACGTCGGCAGAACCAGACAAGTAGGGACCGGCGTCAGTCGCCTGTGCGGTCCAGAACTGCTGTTGACGAACAGTCAGTTAGTTGAACCGAGTGTTTGCATGCTAAGGGGCTAATTTAAGTCACGGGCTGTGTGTCTAATTTTAGTAGTTAGAGTTATATTTTTGTAAGCATGGGATCTTATTTAAAGACCCATAAGGCATGTATTGTATTTATATTCTTAGGCAAGTAAAAGCATTGAAGCTAGCAAGGTCAAGGAGATCTACAGGTGTAAGGTCAAGGAGATCAGCTGAAGCATTCAAGGAGGGATAATAACTCAGGCTTTAGAGTTGTTGTGTTGAGCAAGAGAGAGAGAAGAAGGTCTTGAGGTGTGGCAAGCCTTTGAGGTGGAAGAAGAAGTGGCATCTTCCTTATTGTATTTTCTTCTAGTAGTATTTAATACAAGAGTGTGTATTGTCTCTCAAATTCTTTGTTGTCTCATGTTTCTAGCTACTTTATCATTCTGGTATAATTCCATGTTTAATTGCATATAAGAAAGTAATCAATTGTGCTCTAATTGGTAGAGCTAGAGATTTCCTGACAAGTGGTATCAGAGCTACGGTTTGCAGGAAGTAGGGTATTGTTTTTGATTACAGGTCATTCACAGGGTTTTCTGATTGAGTGGGAGTTTAGCAATGGCAGAAGAAAGCAGGCTACGAATGGAGAAGTTTAACGGCAAGAATTATCAACATTAGAGGATGCAAATTGAGGACTATCTGTATCAGAAGGATTTGTACTTACCGTTGGGTGGGGTTGCATGCAAGCCCACAGATATGAAGGATGAAGAATGGAACGTTCTTGATCAGAAGGCTCTCGGTTCCATAAGGTTGAGCCTTGCATCGTCTATGATTTCCAGCTTATCATAGTGTAAGACAACGGAAGAGTTGATAAAGTCCTTGGTGAATTTATACGAAAAGCCCTCGGCTTCTAATAAGGTATATCTTATGAAGCAGCTATTTACTTTGCAAATGCAGGAAGGTGGATCGGTACATACTCATCTCAGTGATTTTCATGGTTTGGTAAACCAATTAGCTTTAGTCAATATTGTTTTTGATGATGAGGTAAAGGCTCTCTTGATTTTATGTTCTTTGCCTGAAAGTTGGGACGGTATGGTTATGGCAGTAAGTAATTCTGCATCTGCTTCTAAAATCTTAAAATTTGATGATGTTGTGAGTGTGATCTTGAATGAAGAAATATGCAGGAGAAGCACAGGTGAATCATCAGGGAATGCTCTAAGTGCAGAAAGTAGGGAAAGGCAAAGGGAGAAGGTTGAGCAAGGGAAATCAAGGTCGGGAAGGAGATCCGAGTCCAAAGGTATTACCTGCTGGTTTTGTGGAAAGAAAGGACATACAAAGGAGTGTTGGTTGAGAGATAAAGAGAATCAACATGCAGGTATGGAAGAAGCAAAGGATGCAAATATTGTGATGCAGGATGCTCTCATACTTTCTTCAAATAGTCAGGTAGGATCATGGATTTTAGATTCTGGTTCATCTTTTCATGCATCCCCAAACAGAGATTTGTTCTATGAGTATGAACAGGGAGACTTTGGAGTTCTTTATTTAGGGGATGGTACGCCTTGTCAGATAGTTGGCAAAGGGAAAGTGCAGCTGAGATTGCAGATTGACAACACGTGGGTGTTGAAAGAGGTCATGCATGTTCCGATTCTGAAGTAGAGTTTGATTTCTGTAGGAAGGTTGGGGGATGAGGGATGCACAATAACCCTCACAGTGGATTCTTGGAAGGTTACCAAGGGAGCACTTATTCTAGCAAGAGGTAAGAAAGTGGATACTCTTTATCTGTCTACTTGTATTACTGATTCTACTTCTAGTGTAGATTCGAAGATGTGGCCTAATAGGCTTGGTCACAAAAATAGGAAGGGAATGGAAGTTCTTGATTCAAAAGGTATGTGTTCAAATTTGGAAAGCACAGATACAGTTCATTGTAGAAAGAGGAAATTTGATGCTTTTGACAGGAACAAAGAAGCCTTGGTGTTTATGGAGGAGATGAAGGACAGAGATCAGTCACAGGGGCTGAATAAATCTGAGCAGGGCAGCATGGATAGAGGTTTGATCCAAGAAGAGCTCGCGGATGAAAATTTCATCACTTACAGGAACACACAGACACCGATGTCGGTAGCTTGGCACCAACGTCAGTCATCCAGATACCGACATCGGTCATGTGTAGACCAACAGGGTCGGTAGGTTGGACTGGAGAAGTCTGACGTTGGTCATAAGGACCGACGTCGGCAGGAGGGACACCGGCGTTGGCCAGGGAAACGACGTCGATAGTCAGGGTCAGTGCAGGGAACCGACATCGGTCAGAAGCAGACTGGGAGATGGCCTAGATCGGTCACTGGAACGGATGTTGGGTGAATTAATAAGTCTCAAACACCCATGTGGAGGTTAGGAAAGGTATGTGAACCTCATATTCGTTGTTTACCTTCTTTATATTGCTTACTGATAGTCATGAACTAGGAATATGGAAGAAGCAATGCAGGTAGAATCCAGAAACAGTGGGAGCTTGGCATGGATGAGCAGTGTGAGTCCTTGGAGAATCAAATAGGTATTTGTTGGTAGTGTTGTCAGCTGGAAGGAAGCACTGGGTAGAGGGATGGATTCTCGTTTTAGAGAAGAGAGTGGATGGACACATGAGACAGAAGGCTATGGTATATGGTCTTGATTTTGCTGCAGAACAATGGAGGTTTGACCATTGTATTTTATCTTTACCAGGTTGGATAATATTAACTACATTATCCTGTTACTGTATTGTGTTACTTGTTGCAGGGTTTCATATACAGGGTGTTTTTTCTGAGCTAAGGGTAGAGTTGGTTCAGAAGTGTGTCATGGAGAATTTGGGAGCAGCAAAATTCTTGTGGCATAAGATACAGGTATTACATCACAGGTTTGCATGGTGGTTGGTCTTCAAGAGTGACGTTGAAGATGGATACAGAGCCTAAGGAACAAAATAGATGGTGTACAGGTATAGGTACAAGTTGCAGCTGTTTATCTCTAAGTGGGAGATTGTTAAGGTGTGGAGCTAAAAGCTTCAACTGTTTGCAGACACAAGAGAGGATGCTGAAGAACCAGAGGAACCGGCATCGGCAGTATGACCGATGTCGGTCACAGACAGTGGAGAAGGAAACCAGCGACGGTAGAGAGTCGGCCGACATCGGCAGAACCAGACAAGCAGGGACCGGCGTCGGTCACCTGTGCGGTCTAGAACTGCTGTTGACAAATAGTCAGTTAGTTGAACCGAGTGTTTGCATGCTAAGGGGCTAATTTAAGTCGCGGGCTGTGTGTCTAATTTTAGTAGTTAGAGTTCTATTTTTGTAAGCATGGGATCTTATTTAAAGACCCATAAGGCATGTATTGTATTTATATTCTTAGGCAAGTAAAAGCATTGAAGCTAGCAAGGTCAAGGAGATCTACAGGTGTAAGGTCAAGGAGATCAGCTGAAGCATTCAAGGAGGGATAATAACTCAGGCTTTAGAGTTGTTGTGTTGAGCAAGAGAGAGAGAAGAAGGTCTTGAGGTGTGGCAAGCCTTTGAGGTGGAGGAAGAAGTGGCATCTTCCTTATTGTATTTTCTTCTAGTAGTATTTAATACAAGAGTGTGTATTGTCTCTCAAATTCTTTGTTGTCTCATGTTTCTAGCTACTTTATCATTCTGGTATAATTCCGTGTTTAATTGCATATAAGAAAGTAATCAATTGTGCTCTAATTGGTAGAGCTAGAGATTCCATAATAGATCCAATATGTTTCATTGAATGATAGAGTTCCAAAATTATATAAATTTCTCAAAAGAGAGTACCCAAGCTTGGTAATAATTCTGCTTGGATGATGGTGCATTTTTGGCAATATTGAGTTGATTCATATAAATAGTTCATAAAGCATCCTTGGAAAAATGTTTGTGAGTTATGCATGGCTTGTTTCCTTTACCATTTAAAAGGGACATCATATGAAATATTGGAAAACAAATCCATCTTTTGTATAATTGTCGAAATCATCCATTCATCCTCAAAATAAAAATAACATTTTTTAATTTAAAATAAAAATGATAGATTTATATTTGACACATATGTCTTGGTGGGTATAGAATATGTGAGATTATTTCACAATGGAACGTCAATGCTAGAGAAACACTTGAAGAGATGTTTGTTCAATATTTTATCATGATGTTTATTTTGAAGAGATCCCTATTTAATATTTTATCATGAGGTTTTTTTAAAAGAGATGCTTGTTTAATTTGGACCTTTTAATGTGTGAAAACTATATTTGAGTATGAGGAGCATGGTTACAAGATTATTCATGAGTTTGGATATAGGGACCAATTTTATTGTATTGCATCATAATGTATTGCATTATATTAAGGTGGAAATATATTTTGGTCAAAACCATAATTCAATTCACATCATGCTAGAATGCATATGTTACCTCCCATTAGATATTGCCAAGCAACAAGGCATTCAATCAAGACAAAAAATGGAGCATTGTAGATTAGAATTTGGAGCAAAAATTATATGAAATGTGCAAAAACATGAAAGTTAATTTTAAAAAAATAACATGTTTATGAATATGATGACTTGTGCCCTGAAGAACACAATATTTATAATTTTAAAGAAAATAAAGAGAAAAAGAGGAGAGAGATTTTAAGGTGAAGGGAATTTCTGAAAGTAAGTGATACATTATGTGTTTTCTATTATATTTGTTGTTCACCAATACACTCACATCTTGTATTTACACATGAGTTATGACACTTGATAGGAAAAATAAAATGCCTTAACTGGAAACAAGAATGTGAAGGGGAGAAGACAAGAGTTACAGGTGAGTATATTTGTTTGTCATCGATTTTCAATCACTCTTGATATCAAATAAATTTATTGTGGTTTTTATTTTTTTAGTAGACATGATAAACACTTTTAAAATTGGAGCTATGAACTAGACATGTGAAGATTTTGATTACTGGATTTGCAACCAAGAATGAGGGTTTTGAACAATGGTCCCATAACCATGAGGTTTTAAAGATCTCACAACCATGACAATTAACAATTTTTTTTTTCAAGGGTCCCATAACCATGTCAAGCACAACAAGAGGGTTTGAAGGATCACACAATTGTAGTAATTCAAACAATAAGAGGGTTTGATGGATCCCACAACCATGACAAGAGAGTTTGAAATATCCCACAACCTCATCAATATAAGGAAGGTAACTCCTTGATAAACTATATATATATATATATATATATATATATATATATATATATATATATATATATATATATATATATATATATCCCCATTTGATACATATTCTTTGAAATTTTAACAACATAATAAAAGCCAACCATAAATAGTCTATCTTCACTAATCTTCTATCTCCTCAAAAAATTCACCCAACCTCTACATAATCAAAGAACAACTAATGAGCCTGCACACCCACTTGACAGTAAGGGAGGTAAGCCATCAAAAAATATAAAGTATAGACCATAGTTGTCATACTTTGGTAGAGAACTGACAGTAGCAAATAATCTTTTGCTAATATTCTACCTCCTTGAAATATCCACATAGCTTACGCACAATTGAAGCACAACATTATTTATTTATTAAATTAATTGTATTAATTTTATGTAATACCATGATAATAATGGTTTAACACAAAATAAGGAATGAAAGGGGAGAAGAAATGTTTGATGTTGCACACCAATCATTTATGTTGTAGGCATGAAGATGTTCATATTGCAGACATGGTTGATGATGTTCTATGTTGTAGATATGCTTAAGGATGTTAATTTTCACATCCCAATATTTGAAATGTAATGACATATTATCAACATATATCAACTTTTATGACACACTATGTTCAACATTGTAATGTTGGGATCCTCAATGAGATTAAAACTGTTTCATACACTCATTGGATTAATCGTGTAATTTTGTTACAAATCAACTATGTAATTTTATTATAAATCAACTATGTACTTATGTTACAAATAAACTATGTACTTTTGTTACATATCCAACTTTGTTATATTATTATTATCTTTGTGGATTTACATAGTGTATTAATGTGTCTTTTATTATGAATGGTTGAAGTCAAAGGTTATGTTTTAACTATCAACCATTAGGGTTTTTGACTTATAAATAGAAATATGAATGGGGGGGAAGGGAATTATTATGACAGTTCTTCCCTATTTTGAGAAATTGTATCAAACACTACCATGTGGAATAAAGTTATTATTCTCTTATGATTTTTTGTGTTGAGTTTTTTTACATAATATTTAGTCAACAAAATTCTATTGGTAATGTAGGTTATATGGCAAACACAATGAATTACAAGACTACTAGTAAAAATTTGAAACAAGCAGTCCTAAAGCAAATTAAAGATGAATAAAAATTTATCTATATTGTGCTAAGTTATCCTAGTGACAATATTGTGTACTGGAGGTATGGTTCTCACCAACAACTAGTTTAAATGTTGGTACAATTGTAAATTACTTTACAATGTTTTTGTGTGGAGATTAAGTTTTAAGAAGGCTTATTTGAGATCTTAAATAAAAAATACCTCAACAAATTTTGTGTGAATATCCACTTCTATTTTAGAATAAAAGACATCTATTTTTAAAATGTCACCCTAGCTAATATAAATCCATCTTTGGAGTTGTAGAGGTTTTGATTTCCAAGATCAATTTTAGGTAGTGAAGATGCATCTATAAAATAAAATTTCTCTCAATCTATTAAACTGACTTTATACAGGTCTAGAAAGGGTCAAGTTAAAGGTTGGACAATACTACAGTTTCTACACATGGCCATTCAATTTTTTTAAAAGTAGGTATTTAAGTTAGATTTCTTCCTTTCATGTAAAAATATTACACCTCAAGGAATTTGCAATGTTAATCGATCATCAAGTTCATTTTGTCATAGATCCTCTTTAAGTGCTCTAAAATTCTTAATGTTATTGTTACACAATCAAAGATAACAAAGGGAGGATGAAAAATCATAATGAATGGGGTATACAATCCATTTTTTTTTGACTTTTTATATATTGCATACGGTCTAGGGTAGCGGTGAATTGGTGATAACAATGTTTTATGCTATATTTTTCAATTTTGAAAGCAAATCAAAACTCACATAATATTATTTAGCAATAAATGTGTTAAATACTGAGCCATATTTTAGTTTAACTTCTCACTGATTCCCTCTTGTTATATATATAAAGTGAAATGGATCCATGCCCTTATCTTGATAATTTAGTGCCATTTTAGTATGTGAGACAAATAGATTTTGTGTAAAATAAATAGGTTAATAATTAACCCCATTTTGGCCTTCCTAAAATAATTTCATAAAGGTTAT
Organism: Torreya grandis; assembly: GCA_037957365.1. Taxonomy (NCBI): domain Eukaryota; kingdom Viridiplantae; phylum Streptophyta; class Pinopsida; order Cupressales; family Taxaceae; genus Torreya; species Torreya grandis. Next base: position 724,887 of record JARHVA010001046.1, on the reverse strand, counting down.
CATATACAAAGGATCCCATAAAGTAATAACTATGTTGGAGAGCTAGATCCTCACGTTTTAGTAACTCAGGGTGAAGGGGTACCAATAGTGAGATACCAAAAACAAAAAATTTCATTGAATTAGCTTAATTTAAAAAAAAAATCAAATATGAATTTTCCCCATGACCTTTACATGTTCAATGCCACTTGACAAGTATTATTTAAAAGTTTCATGTGTGTATGACTTATAATGAAATGTAATGGGACTTCATCAACCCTAATATGCCATGTTATGTTACAAGAGATTCAAATGATGAATGTGCGTGTCCCCATCAAATAAATTATTATAAAGAGAAATTACATTAACAAAGTGATCATTATAGATATACCTCTTCTCCCTTAGTAAGACATCATTTATATTTTATCAATTTAGCATTTCCTCTCGATATACAATCACACTATTATTCTATATATCCACACCATAAAAGTTGCAAGGATGTTTATCAACTTTTTTTGGAGGTAAGGGAAAACTCAGAGCCTTTACATTATTTATAATGGTATACACATATCAAGTATTGAAATTATTTCAAAAAATGAGTTTGTTTATATATTCATTACTTGTCTTCATATTTTTTTGCTTGTCTTTAACAAAGAAGTCATATTTTGTTGTTTGTATCAATATATTATTTGCTTATCTTGAGAAAAGGAGTCTATATGTATTTTATGTATAGTACCCTTTATTATAGTTTGTATAATGTGCTACATCTTGCTTGTATGTATAATACCCTTTACATTCTATATAATGGTCTACTATTATCCATCTTGTTGCATATATTGTTGTTTTACATCTGATTAAAGGAAAGGAACCAATGAATTTGCATATCATAATATTAAAATTTTTATGTTTCTTCAGTATTGGACATAAATAATTTTTGAAAGAAAGGAACTAATAAACCTATCAAGAGGAAAGTGATTGCCATTTTGAGTGCAAATTATGATGTGAACAATCAGACTTTAGGTGACATCCCTTCATATGACTAGATGTCTATTTTTTTATTAGTGACATATAATTACTAAATATCTATCATTATAGTTATCTATAGCTTCCAATATGCCCAATCTATTCCCACAAGAAATTTTGTGGACCAATCTAAAAGTATTGAACAAATGATTACAAATGTGGATGAGAACATTCAAGAATGCGAGATAAGGTGTTTGAAGAGTAAGTTGGATGTATGTGAGTAATGGTAAAAATTTAGCAAAGACATGGAAGACAACCTAAAGGAAAGCACTGAAGGAATTAATACAAACATATCATTACTAATAAATGATAACAAGGAGCTAAAGATTTTTATTGAGCATGTAAAGAAAGAAAAACTATAGAATTAGATGTGGTTCGAGGATCAAAATACATCACTGACATTATATGAATTTGTTTCAAGCACTAGGGATATTTATTTGAAAATATAGCATTATTGGAATGTAAGACAAAACAAAATTTATGAGGAAGAGATCACAGCGTGGACAAAATTTATAGGCCATTACATGACTTTCCCAACAACAACTCCCACTACATCCATGCTTGCTAACTCCAATGATAATAATAATGATCATAATTTGTTTATTTATTTACTATGGTTGATTTCACTATAGTTTTTGAATTTTATAGTGTTTTTATTGACCTTGAAATCATATATATATCATTATAGTTTGTGAAATTTGTAAAATATGAATATGAATGCATCAAGAGTATGTGAAATTTGTAAAATTTCTTCAACACATGTGTGCTAAATTGGTTAACTAAATTGATTTTTCTAATGTTACTTCGCATTACCAAAATATAAAGACTTAGAGAAAATAAATAAACACTTTTAAAAAATCATGGTTTTTATATGTTGAAAACATTATTTGTTTGAAGATCTGAGCCAAAAATACTTTCAAAGAATAACCAAATAATGAAAATAGTTGTGAATATTCACAAGATTTAAATTTCCACTAGTTTTTATATTTTTCACATGTCCAAAATTGAGATTTAAAAGGATTAAATATTTTAGAACATAACATATCATTACACATAAAAGATACCCAAGTAACTTCAATTCAAGGTCTCTAGATCATTCTTAACAAAAACCGCTATTGGTATGTATCTTTTATAGTTGATCTGTTAAAATCATCTTGAAAAATAACACACTTTGATTGCACTTTACATTTTGAACGTAGCTGGGCCTATTTTTTTGCTAGTGGTGCATGCCTACAGATTACCATATTCTCCATAAAATCGATTAAACATCATAGTTTAGTTTCATAACCATCTTCTACATATTGGAAAGGTTATGCATAAAGATGATTCACCTCACCATTATTAAAAAGTGATTTTGCTTGAAACTTATCACAACCATCTTTGATAATATTCTCAAAAAAATTAAGGTATCTACTATCAACTAGAAGAGTGATAATTTCTTTATTTAGCAATCTGTACGTCCTAAGAATTTGGGGATCATTGGGGTTATCCGCATCACTAATTTTTTTTTAATTTATAAGAACGTTGACAACATTGTCATGGGAAGGTTTGAAAAACTATTATTGACATCATCCTAAACAAACCATAAATGGATGCTTGTCAATAACTGTATGAAAATCTATGAAAATCATTTACAAATTCAACAAAATAAGGACAAATAAGAATCAATACACAAATAATACTTACGTGGGCATCAACATTACTAGTTAAATAAAATAGAACATTGCTTCTTTAATAAATTTTATTTTTCGAATGAATGAATTTAAACATGTGTTTGTGCACATGGCCATGGGTTGACCACATGCATTCATAAATTACAAATTATTGACTTTCCATTCTAACCTTTTAAAATGTTTCTTCCTTGCTTTGGCTTCTCACCCATACCACGTCAAGGTTAATCTCACTGAACATCATGTTGCCATTATGGATGCTTTGTAATTTAATCCATGACTTGTTATCAAATTGATCAAGCTCAAATTTATTTTAAAACCCATTTTCCTTGTACATTTGGCTTCACCAATAATACACAAATATAATAAACACCAACTTTTTCACCAACCAATCCACTCTTTGATGGAGAAAAATCTAATTTCATTTAGAAACATGTGCTACAGATGATAGTGATATAATTATATGGAATCATTTATTTTTTATCCAAAAGGAGCACATCTTTCCCAAATTCAAATATGGTGGAACCATTGATATTTCTAATAGTTGATGAACTATTCTTGAGCCACATATTGTTCCATGAATATGTTCATGTCATAAACTAATGCCTCCTCAATAAGAGACTTGTATCTTATTTCAACCAAGATTATAAACATGAGGGTTTTGAATGATTATATTGAGTGTATATTAGTTTTTTCTCTCTAAAATTGAAACTATGTAGTAAAAAAGTTATCCCAAAATTATTAGTTGTCAAGCTAACTGTGATGTGAATGAAATTATTAATAAAAAAGTGTCTTAAATAACTTCAAATTTAAAAATATATGATTGCTGGTCTAAAATACTATATACCTATAATAATATTATAGATAAAACATATAAAAATATCTTTAATTTGAATTAATGATTTACACAACCTTTGTGTGCAATTTTTAATAATAAATAAAACTAAAATAATCTTATTACAAGATAACTTGTAATATAAATAAAATTTAAATATAAAAATATAATAAAAAACTTGTAGCCCTCTAAATAAATTAGAAATAAACTAAGACAACTAAAAATATACTAAATTTTAATTTAAGTCATATAATTAAAAAAATATGATTCTTCTTTGAGAATGAGTGGATAATGATTTATACTCAATTAAGGATTCAAATAGTGAACTAGAATACACTAAAGTAAACCACAATGAACTAGAGTGAACTGGTAATTCCAACTATTTTTAAAAAAATAATTGAAAAATGTCTAAATTTAATCAAACAACTAATTAAGGTCATAAATAATTTAAATAACCTTAGAAAACACTTAAGAAACCAAAATATACTAATTCTATGAATAGAACTCAAGTGTTCATATTGGCAACATTTTCCTTTGTAAAGATGTGAGATTCTTATCATTGCATTGAGTATTATATAGATATTATTCAATAATATCAACCATATTTCTTATGTGATAGATGATACAAGGGATGTATATTCAGATTTAATAGAGGATAATGTAATTTTAGCATATTTTTTTGAAGACCAAGAAACTAACCCACTTCTTAATGTGAAACAATAACATGAAGTTGACTTCCTATCATCAAGAGATCCTTACAAATTTGAATTTATGTATCTAATAAGACAAATATATTTTTGATATACAATTAATACCATGATTATAATTACTTCTTATATATCTGAAAATTCTCTTTACTTCTTGCAAATGCTTGAGTGATGGTTTACCCATAAATCTAAAAACTAATGAAATTCTATAACTGATATTAGGTATAGTCATAGTGAGATACATCAAAAATTACACTATACTTATAAAATTATTTTTATCATTTGAAAGACTTACATCCTCCCTCATAATATTTTCTCTACTTGTAATTGGAGTGTTTGTAGTATTGAAATCTTAAAAATTGTACTTCTTTAACATGTCTTGGGTAGACTTGGCTTGACAAAAGAATACTTTCTCTTTATTTTGATAAAATTATATAAAAAATAAAGTAATTAATAAGTCTAATATAATTCATCTTAAACTCTGATTTTATAAATTTTTTGAAGCTATTCAACATCTTTATAGAGCTACCTGTAAAGATCAGGTCATCTACATAAATATAAATATATAAAATATTAAAATTCAATGCTTGTATGCAATGAGTTGGTTAATTTTAAATTATTAAAAAGATTTGATCTAATAAATAGTTATAAATAGTTTAGTAAAAAATTATTAGAGATTTAGTCAACCCATAAAGAGTCTTCTGCAACTTATATACTCAAAATTCTTTATCCATTATCTCAAAACCTTGTGCCTGCTCCACATATACTTCTTATTCAATCACTCCATTAAGGAATGCAATTTTAACATCTATTTGATGTATTTTACATAATTTATGAGTATATACAATAATAATTAGTATTATAATATCTTGATGTGCCACATGTACATATGTTTCCTCATAGTCAACCTCATATGTTTGTGTATACCCTTTTGCAACTAATCTAGTTTTTAACTTGTCAACTTTACCATCACTTTTAAATTTGGTCTTGTAGACATAATTTGTATAAAAAAATATTTATCAAATATAGATTGAAATAAATTACATATATCATTATTTTTGATTTTATCCATATCTAATTTGACAACAACAACTCATTCTTTCTTTTGACTAGCTTTTGCATAACTTTTAGGTTCACTAGTCACTAATGATTATGCACATAATTTTTTATCAAAAGAATGATAAAATAAGTTATATTCATAATGTTTTAGACTTGATATAATCCTATCATAATTATTACCCAAAATTTTATTGACTGGATGAAGATTTAATAAATACTTGTTCTTTCTTGACATTGATGTAGATGGATGACTAGTTGCTTACAAAGAGCTAGTATTGTTTCTTGATGAACTAAAAACCTATTTAGGAATTTTTAAGCTACCAAAATAAAATTAAAGAGGATTAAACCCTTAAATTATGAATTATATAACTACATTATTATAATCAACATACACTTCATTTAAAAAAAATTACAATCCATAAAAACAATTATTGATTTACTAACATGATTATAAAAATTATATGCCTTTATTTCATCACAATATCTTGTAATATTGTGATAATTTTTTTTAGGATCAAGTATATCACCCTTAAATTTTCTTATGGAAATTTTAATTCTACTATTTCCTTCAAATTTTATGTAATTTCCATCTCCTAATTGCTCTTGACTTTTGAAAGAATTATCTAACTTACTGAAATCATCTTTGTGACCTGTCATCTGATTTGAGCAACCTAAGATAAGAGACAAAAAAATATTTTCTTTTATATTCCCAAAAAATATTTAATATAATAATATTATTCCTCTTTAAATTTACTTTGTTTATCTTGAAAGTTTTTTTCTATTTCTTTATTGGTTTGATTCTTAACTGCTAGTATCATACAATCTTTTATTAGGTGTCCTAATTTTTTTATAGTAATGGCAAATATTTCTTGCTCTTATGTATGAAGTTTAATTTAAATTTTTAATTTGAATTTTAGTCTTAGAAAATCCCTTGATTCTAATTTGTATTTGTATCTTTGTTCTTTGAAATCTTTTCCTTAGTTCAAGTGCTTGTTCTAAACCATGTTATGAGACAAGAAAGAAACTAATAATTTATCAACACTTATAGTGTTCATATATTTAAAATATTAAAAAATGATCATAATATGCTATCAAATTTATCTAAAATATCTCCATAAATTCTCATTGTATGTACTAAATCATTTAACCTTATGTAGTAATCCCCAACTCCTTCAGAATTTATCTTTCTTAAATTCTTAAAATGCATTAAAGGTTTGAGTTTTGATTCTCTTACCTTAATAAATATTTGATATTAAGCATCCCATATATTCCATGCCTAATATAAATTCAAACATCTTATAATTCTTGAATAAATATTTGGGTCTATGGCACTGTAAAGATAGAAGAAAGTTTGTGCATCTCCTTTTTCTTCATATTTATTTATTTATTTTTGATCTTATGTCAAAGTGTTCTAATATTGAGGTGGTGTGTACCCATTGATAAAAATATTTCAGAATCCTTTCCACATAATAGTTTTTAATTTATTTTTTAATGTTCAACATCTCTATAGAGCTACTTGTAAAGATCAAGTCTTTTACATAGAGACAAATATATAAAACATTAGAATTTAGTGCTTGTATGTAAAGATTTGATTTATTTTAACTTATTAAAAAGCTTTGATACAATAAAAAATTATAAATTATTGAGTACCAAACTATTGGATCTTTATTTATCCCATAAAGAGCGTCTTCAACTTATATACCTAAAATTCTTTACCCATTACCTCAAAACCTTGTGGTTGCCTTGCATATACTTATTTTTTAATCACTCCATTAAGGAATAAAATTTTAACATCTATTTGATGTATTTTAAATCATTTATGAGTATATAAAACAATCATTTGTATTATATTATCTTGATATACCACATGAACACATGTTTTTTCATAGTCAAATCCATATATTTGTGTAAATCTTTTTTTAACTAATTAAATTTTTGACTTGTCAATTGTACCATCACTTTTAATTTTGGTATTGTAGACCCAATTTGCACCAATTAAATATTTATTGAATTTATATTGAGCTAAATTATACGTATCATTTCTTTTAATTTAATATGTCTATGCTTTTATAGTATCAATTCATTCTTTTTTTGACTAGCTTTTGCATAACTTCTAGGTTCACTAGTCACTAATGATAATGCACACATAATTTTTCACTAAAAGCATCATAAAATAAGTTAATTTTAGCCTTGTTATCTTCCATAATTTTGATTCAAAATTTGATTAATTAGATGAAAATTTAATAAATGTTTGTTCTTACTTGACGTTGATGTAGATGAATAACTAGTCTCTTGCAAAGAGCTTATATTATTTCTTGATAAACTAAAAAATTGTTTAAGACTTTGTATTCCCCAAAAATAAAATTAAAGAGGATTAAACACTTCACTTATTAATTCTATAACTACATAATTAGAATCAACATACACCTCATTTTCCAAAAAATAATAATCCATAGAAATAATTATTGATTTACTAACAAGATTATAAAAATTGTATGCCTTGATTTCACCACAATATCTTGTAAAATTATGATAAAAAAATCTTAGTATAAAATATATCACCATTAAATTTTATTATGGTAATTTTTATCTCCTAATTTCTTTTGGATTTTGAAAGAATCATGTAACTTGTCGAAATCATCTTTGTGACATGTCACCTGATTTGAGCAACCTGAATTAAGAGATAACAAATTATTTTATTAATCTATTCTCATAAAACATGTGAGATAATAATATGAACCCTATTTAAATTCACTTTGTTCAGCTTTAAAATCCTTATCTTCCCTTTCTTGATTGACTTGATTCTTAGCTCTCATACAATCTTTTATCATGTGTCCTAATTTTTTATAGTAATGACAAGTATTTCTTGCTCTTACATATGAAGTTTGATTTAGATTTTTAATTTGAATTTGAATTTTGTAATCTATCTTGATTATAATTTTTATTTTTCTCTTTTTTCTTTGAAACCCTTGCCTTAGTTTCAAATGCTTGTTCTAAACCATGTTATATATTTCATACATATAATCTCATCTTATCCTCATGAGACAAGAGATAACCTACTAATTTATCAACACTTATAGTGTTCATGTCTTTACACTGTTCAAGAGTGATTATAATATGCAACCATATTTGGCTTAGATATTTTTTCTATAACAATATATTGGATAGTATTTTTATAAACTCTCATTATATGTACTAAATCATTTACCCTTATGTAGTAATCTCCAACTCTTTTAGAATTTGATATTCTTAAATTCTCAAAATACATTAAAGATTTAGAGTGACTATCTTACCTTAATACAGATTTGATATTAAGTCTCAAATATATTCCATACCTAATAGAGATTCATGCAACTTGTAATTATTAGATAAATATTTGGGTCTATGACATTTTGAAGACAGAAGAAAGCTTGTGCATCTCCCTTTTCTTCATCCTTTATTATTTTTTATGATTTTGTGTCAAGGTATTTAAATATTAAGGTTGTGTGTACAAATAGATAAAATTATCTAAAACTCCTTTATACACAATAATTCTCTTCAATTTATCTCTTTAATACTCAATATCTCTATAAATCTACTTGTAAAGATCAAGTCATCTACATAGAGACAAATATATAAAATATTAGAATTTAATGCTTGTATGTAAAAAGTTGGTTCATTTTAACTTATTAAAAATATTTGATACAATAAATATTTATAAATTATTTAGTAACAAACTTTTGAATTTTTATTGAGCCTATAAAAATCCCTTTTCAACTTATATACCTAAAATTCTTTACCTATTACCTCAAAATCTTGTGGCTGCCCCACACATACTTCTTCAATCACTCTATTAAGGAATACACTTTCTACATAAATTTTATAGATTTTATATCATTTATAAGTATATATAATAATAATTAGTCTTATATTATCTTAATGTGCCACATAAATATACGTTTCCTCATAGTCAACCCCATATGTTTATGTAAACTTTTTTACAATTAATCTAATTTTTAACTTATCAACTGTACCATCACTTTTAACTTTGGTCTTGTAGACCCATTTTTTACCAATGATATATTTATTAAATATAGGTTGAAATAAAGTATATGTATAATTCTTTTAAAGTTAATCCATCTCTAATTTCAAAGCATCAAATGATTCTTTCTTTTGACTAGCTTTTGTATAACTTCTAGGTTCACTAGTCACTAATGATAATGCCCACATAATTTTTTTATCAAAAGAATAATAATATATGTTACCTTAATAATGTTTTAGCCTTGTGATCCTCTTCTCATAATTATGACCCAAAATTTCATTGACTGAATGAGGATTTAATAAAGGTCTTTTATTGCTTGACGCTGATGTAGATAAATGACTATTATCTTGCAAAGAGTTAGTATTATTTCTTGATGAACTAAAAACTTATTTAAGAATTTGTAAGAAATTAAAATAAAATTAAAAATTATGAAACCATTAAATTATTAATTCTATGAATACATGATTAGAATCAACATACACCACATTTAAAAAAAAATTACAATATATAGAAACAATTGTTGATTTAGTAGTAGGATTATAAAAATTGAATGCCTTAATTTCATCATAATATCTTGTGAAATTATGTTAAAAACTCTTAGGATCAAGTATATCACCCTTAAATTTTATTATTGTAATTTTAATTTTACAATTTCCTTCAACTTGGATGTAATTTTCATCTCCCAATTTCTCTTGAATTTTGAAGGAATCATCTAACTTGTTGAAATCATCCTGGTGGCGTGTCACCTGATTTGAGAAATCCAAATTAAGAGATAAAAAATTATTTTATTCATCTATTCCCAAAAAATATGTGAGATAATAATATGAGTCCTTTTTAAATTCACTTTGTTCAGCTTGAAAATCCTTCTCTTCCCTTGCTTGATTCTTAACTCTCATACAATATTTTATCACGTGTCCTAGTTTTTAATAGTAATGACAAGTATTTAATGTTTTTACGTATGAAGTTTGATTCATATTTTTACTTTGAATTTGAGTTTTGTAAACTCTTTTGATTATAATTTTTGTCTCTTTATTCTTTGAAACCCTTTCCTTAGTTTCAAATGCTTGTTCTAAACCATGTTATATATTTCTTGCATATAATCTCATCTAATCTTCATGAAACATGAGAAAACTTACTAATTTATCAACACTTATAGTGTTCATGTATTTACACTCTTCAAGAGTGATTATAATATTCAACCATCTTTGGCTTAAATATCTAAAAATATTTCTTACTATAACAATTTATTGTATAGTATTTATATAAACTATCATTATATGTACTAAATCATTTATCCTTATGTAGTAATCTCCAACTCCTTCAGAATCTAACATTATTAAATTCTCAAAATACATTAAAGGTTTAAATTTTTGATTATGTCACCTTAATATAGATTTGATATTAAGTCTCAAAGATATTCCATGTCTAATTGGGGTTCATGCATCTTGTAATTCTTGGATAAATATTTGGGTTTATGGTATTTTGAAGATAGAAAGCTTGTGCATCTCTTTTTTTTTCATCCTTTCTTATTTTTATTTGATCTTGTGTCAAGGTGTTCCAATATTGAGGTGGTGTGTATAAATGAATAACATTCTTTCAAAATCCTTTCCACACAATAATTCTCTTAAATTTATCTCTTTAACAATAAATATCTCTATAAATCTACCTATAAATATCAAGTCATCTACATAAAAATAAATATATAAAACATTAGAATTTAATGCTTGTATGTAAATAATTGATTCATTTTAACTTATTAAAAATCCTTGATAAAATAAATATTTACAAATTATTGAGTACCAAAATCTTGTATACTGATTCAACCCATAAAGAGCCTTCTTCAACACATATATCTAAAATTCTTTACCCATTACCTCAAAATCTTATGGCTGTCCACACATACTTCTTCAATTGATCCATTAAGGAATACAATTTTAACATAAATTTGATATATTTTAAATCATTTATAATTAATATTATAGTATCTTTATGTACCACACAAATATATGTTTCCTCATAGTCAACCTCCTATGTTTGTGTAAACCTTTTTGCATTTAGTCTAATTTTTAACTTATCAATTGTACCATCACTTTTAAATTTATAATTATATAATAAATTTGTATGAATGACATATTTATTAAATATAGGTTGAATTAAATTACATGTATCATTCTTTGCATTTAATCTATCTCCAATTTTAATGCATCAACTGATTTTTTCTTTTGACTAGATTTTACATAACTTCTAGTTTCACTAGTCACTAATGATAATGCCCACATAATATTTTTATCAAAAAAATATAAAAAAAGTTAATAATGTTTTATCCTTTTGATCCTCCTCTCATAATTCCGACCCAAATTTTGATTGACTGTATGAGAATTTAATAAATGCTTATTATTGCTTGACGTTGATGTAGATGAATGACTAGTTTCTTGCAAAAAACTAGTATTGTTTCTTGATGAAATAAAAACTTATTTAGGAATTGATACACCCCTAAAATAAAATTAAAAAGGATAAACACATTCACTTATGAATTCTATAACTACATGATTAAAATCAACATACACCTCATTTAAAAAAAAATTACAATCCATAGAAATAATTATTGATTTAGTAGCGGGATTATAAAAATTGTAGGCTTTGATTTCATCACAATATCCTATGAAATTATGATAAAAAAATATTAGGATTAAGTATATCACCCTTACATTTTATCATCGTAATTTTCATGCTACTATTTATTTCAACCTAGATGTAATTTCCATTTCCAAATTGCTCTTGGATTTTGAAGGAATCATCTAACTTGCTAAAATAATCTTTGTGACTTGTCACTTGATTTGAGAAACTTGAATTAAGAGATAAAAAATTATTTTCTTCCTCTATTATTGAAAAAAATGTGAGATAATAATCTGATTCCTATTGAAATTCACTTTATTTAGCTTAAAAATCCTTATCTTCCCTTTCTTGATTGGCTTGATTCTTAGTTATTAGTATCATACAATCTTTTATCATGTATCTTGATTTTTTATAGTAATGACAAGTTTTTATTTCTCTTACCTATGAAGTTTGCTTCAAATTTTTACTTTGAATTTGAGTTTTGTAAACTCCCTTAATTCTAATTTTTGTCTCTTTATTTTTTGAAACCTTTGCCTTAGTTTCAAGTGCTTATTCTAAACCATGTTCTAAATTTTCTGCATATAATCTCTTGTTATCCTCATGAGACGAGACAATCTAGTAATTTATCAACACTTATAGTGTTCATGTCTTTAAAATCTTCAAGAGTTATCATAATATGTAACCATATTTAGCTTAAATATCTTAAAATATTTATTATTATAACAATATCTTGTATAATATCTTCATTAACTCTCATTATATATACTAAATCATCTACCCTTATGTATTAATCTTCAACTCCTTCAAAATCTGACATTCTCAAATTCTCAAAGTGCATTAAAAGTTTAGAGTTTTGATTCTATTACCTTAATAGATATTTGATATGAAGTATCTAATATATTAAATGTCTAATATATATTCATATATCTTATAATTATTAGATAAATGTTTGGGTCTATGGCACTCTAAAGATAGAAGAAAGCTTGTACATCTCCATTTTTTTCATCATTTTATTTTATTTGGATCTTATATCAAGGTGTTCTAATATTGAGGTGGTGTATATCCATGAATAAAATTATCAAAAAATAATTTTCACACAATAATTATCTTCAATTTATCTCTTTAATACTCAAAGTTTTCACCTTTGAAAACATGTATATTCATGGAAGAAGAATTCATTGAAGCCATTGTATCTTCTCAAAATGCTCTGTAAAACCTTCTGAACCTTGCTTGAAAGTGGATTTGATACGAAATGAAAGTTTTAAATAATTTAATTTAGTGAAAATCATCTTTGTTACTATTTAAAATTGAAGTTATGTATCAACAAAATTATTCTAAAATTACTAGCTATCAAACTAACTATGTTGTGAGTGCAATTATTGATAAAGAAGTGTCATGAATAGATTCAAAATTTAAAATATATGATTTTTGGTATAAAACACTACATACTTGCAATAATATCAAAGATAAAATATACAATAATCTCTTCAATTCTAATTAATTCACTACATAACTTTTGTGTGTAATTCTTTTTAATAAAATAAGCTAAAATAAACTTATTAGAATGTAACTTGCAATGTAAGTAAAGTCTAAATATAAAAATATAATAACAAAATCATATAACATTAAATGAACTAAAAATATATTAATAAAATTGAAAATATACTAAATAAATTAAATTTAAATTACTTTAAATATTTAGACATCATTCAAGATGTCTTTTTAATAGTAAAGTCAAATATGTAACTAGAAAGTCATCTTAGTCAACTAACAAAGATAATTAAACAAATTAAATCAAATTAAATTTAATATAAGTAATATAATAAATAAACCACATGATTACTCTTTATAATGAGTGAATAATTATTTAAACTCAGTTTCAAGTACTCAAATAGTGAGCTAGAGTATACTGAAGTGAACTACAATGAATTAGAGTGAACTGATAATTCTAACTATTTTTTAAGAAATCATTAGAAAGTGTTTCAAAGTTAAAAAAATAATAATTAAGGTCATAAATAAATTAAATAACCTTAAAAACCATCTAAAAATTAAAATATATAAATTCTTAAAATAGAACTCAAGTGCCCATAATGACATCATACTCAACAAAATATTGCATGTCTTGTTTCAACATCATTCACCTTTGCAATAAAAATTTTCAACCACACCATTCTCATGTACCAAATGTATAGGTATACATTGAATTTAAAAACTTACATGAAATCACAATGACACAATAAACATAACAAAATTAACAAATAAAGAATTATTTTCAATGACAAAAAAGAATTTTTATAATATACATGGACTCAACTTACCTAATAATAAAAATTTTAGCATGAACATCATCCACCATAAAAGTATTTAGTTTCCATTCTAACAAGTGACAATGTGTACTAACCATTAGATTTCATATCCACGATGTTAGGTCTAAATTAATAACCCTCAAGATTAACACCCATGCAACATGAAGAACATTGAAGTGGGAAAATAGATTTAGAACCAAACTTGCCTATCAAGAGGGGAAATGACATGGGTGGAGAGGGAAATGACATGGGTGGAGAGGGAAATGGAGGAAAAAACAAGGTATAAAAAACACTTCATCAAAGTCAATACACTTAGAATTAGGTTTGTCAAAAAAAAATGAATTTCAATATTAAGGACTCTGAAGAACTTCTCCTAACCACACAAATCTTGGGTTATCAAATGAAGTATGAATATCATCCCATGAAGGCTATATGCATGAAAATTAAAATATATTTACCTTCCAAAAATGCATTTTCCATTATTCAGGACCCCTTATAGAGTTATCGATCTATTATAAAGATTGGGTAATTACATGAGAAAGTAGGTAGAACTAATAGATTATTTTAAATTCTTTTATCTCAATCTACTAGATTATCACACCCCAATATACCTCAGCTCTATCATGAGTCCAATTTTGGAGTTCAAGCTTCAAATTGGGATAGGAGATGTGATATGAATCACATATTTTGGTGTGATTTTGAATTTTGACTTTGTATGTTACCTTTGGATCATTGCTTTTTGTTTTAAATGATTTGAATTTTAAATTTTGATGACTTTTTATATTCCTCCTCCATACAGATTTAGAGAACCAAACATGGGGGCTAGAGATGACTAACATTTTAAAAATTTAGATTTGGTCATTAATAAAGATAACTTAGAGAGCATGGTGTCTAAGAGTCTTGTTTATTCACGTGAAATAAAAGTGCTATCTTGATTTTAACCTTGTTTAATCTAAAGTGGAATGAAAGGAAAGGAAATCAAGGGGAATAAACATGAAATAATTTAAATAACTTCAAATCACAAAAAATGTGATGAAGTTAAAAGGGGATATAATGACAGGTAAGTATGATTCCTTATCATAAGAATGAATGGAGGTGTAGGAAAACATGCTAACATAGTTTATTGTGCAATTTTTATCTATAAAAAACAAAAACTAAAGTTGATAATATGGGATCACAAACTTGTAACCACTTATTAACATTCTATAAAATGAACACTTGGTTGAACAAATGTGTTTTGAAATAATATGGTGATTTTATAAGAAAAGCTTGGTACTATCCATGGTCTTACACTACAACTCATAAAAAAGAAATCCAAGAGGGTGAAATAAAGGCAAAAATAGTATTTGTGAGGAGGGCATGGTGTCAAAGCTTATGAGAGGTGTCAAAGCTTAGGGAAGTGTATAGGAGAAAGTTGTGTAGATAGCAAGTGGTGGTATAGGGGATAATAATCTTTTGAATCACCAATGGCATGCCCACCCCTTTTCTAGTGTACCCTTTAAGGCAACACTCAAAGAGATTGAGACTTGATGGATTCCTGCAAGAGAGAAACTATAAATAATTGATAAAGTTTAAAAATATTATGTGTATACACAAGGTCCATCCGTAATAAATATTCATGAAGGAATTGCTTACCAATGGAAACACTTGGTGATGATGTAATCATTGTCATCGAGATTTTTAACCATTATTATCTTAACCACATGTAAGAAGAGATACTAATATCACTTGAAAAATTTAAGCATCATGAAAAAATGGATGTAAAAAGCTTAATCACAACCTTTGAAGGCAATGTCAAAGATAAATATTGCTTGAAATTTAGTAATTGCATGATGTATCTTCAATTGAAAGGAACATTAAATATGGATGTGATTATTTTATCACACATTAAGGATAATAATTTTTTTCACATATCTATGTAGGAATGATGAAATTTAAAAATTGTATGATGTATCTTCAATATAAAGGAACATTAAAGTATGGACGTGATGATTTTATCACACATCAAGGATCTTAAAATTTTGTTCTACGTATCTATGTAGGAATGATGGAATTTTAGAATTGAATGATGTAACTTCACCTCAAAGGAACATTAAAATATGAACATGATGAATTTTTCACACATTAAGGATAGTAAAATTTTATTTCAAATAATCTTATCACACATCCTAAATAATATCAATCCTACCGTTAATACCATTTCTTTTTATGATAGTATTAGTTTTTTCATGTTGCACTTAATTATGCTTATATTTCACTTCCATGCAATTTAGAATGATGTTTTGATAAATAATTTTATTCTTGGTCAATTTATTTTTACTTGTATATATTTCTATAATGATTTTTAAATGTAATTACATAATTGATTAGGTGGATATTCCTAAAAGTGGATTTGAAAAAGCCAATCAGAAGTGTAGTGAATAGTATTTTCTTGCGTAGAACTTCGACCACACAATACTCATTTTTTTGACATTTTTAATGCTCACTAAATTATTTTGAGTTTCCTTTAGGCACAAGGTTGGGAGGATGGGACAATTTGAAACTACTAAGCATTATGTAATCATTAATAAGTTTAATAAGTTATTCCTCATTACCATGTCAACATGTTATTTTCACTATGGTTTCACTATAGCGTATTCTGCTTTAATTAAGTTTATGTTAAGGTGTTGTAAAGGTTTAATTTTTTAGTAAACCTATTTTTATACTAATATTAATTTTATGAATGTTTATGTAATTAGTATGAATAGAATCCTGGTTAAATATATCATAGCCAAGGTTCTTTCTTAGTAAACCATGTTCCAACTAACAATTTGGGTTACTATTATGATCATAAAGACACATCAATTTAGGGTTTACAACCAATATTTCACCTTATGTCATTGATATTATATGTGCCCCATATTATAAATATACCACCATTAAAAAAACAATAGTTAGAATATCATTTAGACTAAAATTATTCAAACTACATGACACTATGCTTACCACATACATGCAGTTAATTTTCTTGGGAGACATATCCCAAAGTTATAGAATCTACCCAAATACATATAACCTTTTTTCAATAAGTAGAATTATAATTTGGGCATTATAAGAACTTGATTCAATTTTGAAGTCAATACTATGCCCTGCAATTTTACAAACTAAAACTATATCTTATAGTTGTTAAATTGTATTATATTAAAAAATATGTTTTGTATTTCATTGGTTTCTCATTCACAAATGTAAAGGTTGTGTCCTTATAATATGATAAATTGATATGATTATAAAATAGGGTTTAATATTCCATAATGCAGATAATGCAATTTATTTTAGGTAACCAACCTCTATAGTAAATGCCTCATTTGGGATGCTCCTATGAATGTGGTACACATTTATGGAACTGAGTAATGGTGCACAAGATCTTTTAGAGGTCAAAAAGGAAGAGTGTAATGGAAAACAAGAAATGGAACAAGGGAAGGGCACACAAATAATGGATATAACTTTTATTTTTTTAGTCAGTATACATGTTGCATTCAATAGAGGTTAATATTTAATTTTCATTAACTGTTGGAGTTTGCCTTAACCACTATCATTTGTATTAACCATTATTGTTTGCCTTAAATCCATATTAACAGATGTTAATTGAGCCATGAATAAGTAAAGTTGATCACTTTTGTGGGCCTCATGGATACATCAACCAGAAACACAAATGTATCGATTGGTTAAGGCACTCCAGATATTACTAGCTTGACAATCAATACAAAACAAGGTTGATAAATAAAAGTGAGAGTGGTAGAAAAATATTGAGTAAATAAAAAAGGGTTGAATGTAGAGTGAGGTCCCTAAATAGGGGATCACTCTAAATCAATATCCAAGAGGATATGAGAGAAGAAAAACAAGTGAATGGGTGCAATGTTTTACATGTGTATTAGATACTACCAAGATGTGATGGTTTGAAATAGAAAAATGAATATGATTTCAAAATCAATGTGGTATTATTGTTTTCTTATATCAATTTCTTTATTTTGGTGGAGGATTACCATTTGATTATAACTATTGTAAAAATCTATAGGAATTGAAAACAAATTTAAAGAACATGCTCAAATATGTCACTCCCTTTACATTGAGGAAACACCCAAAGAAAACTTGGAGCATTGAATGGAAACAATCCAAGTCATCTCTTGTGGTGAATGACAAGCCTCAAGATTGCACAAAAAATGAAAAGAGATGAAGATCAAATGATATGGAAAAAAGTTTCCTCCTTAAAAATGTCAATGTCTTATGGGAAATACTTCCAATCCATATGCCATAGTTTCATCGAAACAAAAACAGTTGTTCAAAACCATCATTGTTAGAAGTTATGAATTATTGTAATTTGTTGAAAATAGATTTTGAAAACTATAGTTATTGAAAACATTTTTTTATGAAAACATTTATTGAAGTGTGACTATGAACAATTTTATGTTTCTTGCATTTATTTGTGAGGGTTGTTTTAAATATTTATAAGAAATATATTCTATTTATTGGTGTGGCTTGTGTCTTTATATACACATCACACTATTTACAGTGAGATGTTATAGATTTGTCTATTCGAATAAAGTTTGGTTTCCCAATTGATATATACATTCATAATGTTTTTAAAACTATTTAGCTATGTAATTATCTTGACATCAGTTAAATTAAACCAAATTTTCTATATTCATGTTTTGGTTGTAGATAAATTTTTTTATTTTATTCACTGTAAATGTGTGATTGTTTATGTTCATAAGAGATTTGATATTATATACTCTATCATCAGGGTTTTAACAAGGTATAAAATTTTGAACATAAAGTATGGTGACGAGATTTGTTAAATAATTAGTTTACACCTCCAAAAAATTTTAGTGGAGTTGGAATGAGAGATCTATTATGAATCTGGTTAAATTAGACATATACACTATTTAGAAGTTTCAGGAAGGACATGTATTTCATACCTACTAAATAAAAAGCTAACACTTTAAAACTTATCTCCCCCTTGACTGATCTAGAATGATGGTGACCAATATGGTATTAATCTCAGCAACAATGCATATCTCAATGCTATGCTATCTTTATTTTTTATGTTATATATGTCCAACATATGGGGTCATCAACATTATGAGTTTTCATGTGTTTTAAATCTAAAACCTTGCAAATATTGATCTCCATTATCAATCTATGTTGAGTAACATACTTTTTATTTTTTCCTTTGTCATTTCTTAATTTTGATAGGAAGGTCTGATAATTTAAGAGTGAAACCATGTTCACCATCGATTTCATGCTTACCTCATCTCAATCTTCCCTTCATTATTCACTGTCTAGAAACGAAATGTTAGAATCTGATTTGTCATCATTCTATCGACCCTTTTATTGATTGCACAAATTTATTAAGGCTTTAGGATTATCAATCGTCAGATTTTAAGCTACAAAATATTCACCATTGATTTATTTTGAAGGAACGTGACTCATAACCATAAATTTTACAAGCATATCTCCTCTTTGTGAAAGCATTGAATGCTATTATTATAATAGACCCATTAATGATTTGACATTTGTATGGACTAATTTAGACATTGTACTTAATTAATGTCTATCATTTAGTGCAGTTCTTTATGTTGTTGACTTATCAATAATTATTATTTGTTATTGTTTATTATTGAACAATACCATTGATGTATTATAGTTGCATGTGTGCAGGGCCAAACGATGTGGGTGAGAGGACTATCAAACTTCTTTGAGAGGTCATAGCTTGGAGAAGTGCCTTCCCTGTTAGGATACACCTACAAGACTATTTGATTATCTTTGATGTATTGGTTTATATGTTGGATTATTATGAGATTTCATCATAACATATTTTTTATTAAGTTATATGTATGTTGTTGAGATGTTTTGGATTGGCTGAGGGTTGATGGTTTATTTATTGATTCTAGAGATGATAAGATAAGTTAATAATGTGGATAGTTAAAGGTTATTTTATTATTATTTTTTATTGATTTGATATTTCAATACTTTGCCATTATTTGGTTTTTGATTCTTGGATTGTTTTGTGCGTAATCATTTTGAAAAATAACCATGAACAACGAGCTTAAATAATGTGACTATTAAGACATTGAATAATAAATAAACCTTTTAGAACCATTATTTTAAGTAGAAAGTGTTGTAAGAAATCTAAAAGGGCCATGTTTATCTAGTAAAAATAAGTTTTGGATAGACAAACAATTTCGGGGCAACTTTTTAGTACAATAAAGAAAATATAAATTTTGATTAATTTGTTAAGTAAGAAGGTGAAGAGTTACGAGGTCACTCTCCTGAATAAAGTGTCATAAAAAATCCAAAAGGGTCATGTTCATCTTATAAAATTGAGTTTTAGAAAGAAAAATAATTTTGGAACAATATTAGCACAAGAATGAATTCTAGATAATTTGTTAAGCAAGAAGGTGAAGAGTTTAAAGGTCACTCTTAATTTCATAAGTTAAACTTCATTGTAATAAAAACAAGTATAATTTGTATCATAAACTCCAATTGATTTAGAAAACTGAGTATCCATGCATGCAAAAGTGATATTTTAAGCATTTGTTATAATTTAAGTTTGCAATTTAGTCACCTTGTAGAAAGGTCAAGGTTTGAAAACATTTGATTATAATGATAATTAGATCTTGGCATAGGAAATATGTTTCTTATTGCATATAACTAATTAAACCCTTTTCGGAATTGGAAATACAACATAGTTTATGCTTTTGGGGGCTTTGACACATACAAGATATGTTTCATATATATGTTGGATTTGAAATCCTTTTTCGATTGTATTGCTTTGAAGATGGAGAAGAGAGAGGCGTTCAAAGAGAGACATGCTCCTAGGCATCCTCTCTTAGCCTAAAACCCTAGATCTAGGGTTTACTCTAGTTGATCGTGGCTCAGAGGCTATGATGGTCAAGGGAGGAGAGGATGGACTCCAATACACCTCTGGTGCATAACATGGCTTCTAATATTCTATTTTTTTTTCTTATGTTTTATTGCAATGGGTTTGAATTAGTTGTATTTGAAGAACATTACAAATATAATCCATCAATAATATATCAAATTGAACATGTTCTTCAAGGACATCTTAAAACTAATAAATAATATTTAATATGCCAAATTCATCATTTTCAATAGGTACATTTTCATTTTTAGGTGCTTGATTTTTTTCTCGGACATCATTCAACTTTTCCATTGGTTTTTTTATGTTTAAAAATTATCCAAAATGATCATTTCCAAAAAACATTTTCAATGTTGGTTGAGGCTTCTTTTACATTTTTACAATATGTGATGCACTAAAACCTCCTTTTATTTAAACTAACTTCTTGCATTTCATTTGTAAGAGCTTTAATAACATTAATTCTAAATAAAATTGTATTTTTGTGTATCATTTTCATTGGATATGCCATTTATTCATTCATATAAGCAACATGCTAATGTTATACCTAATCACCAAATAGAAAGATAATTAAGTAATTTATTAGCATAAACAAACATAAATTAAAATGATAAAGATTGAAGTATGATTTCATATTTATTATATTATAAATCTGACCTAAACTTGAGAACAAATATAAAACCCGATCTCCTTCTATTTAAAATGTATCTATAAAATAATAAATTAGTGCTTTGAGCTTTTGATAAAAAATTAAAATCTCTCCATTCAAATCTTTTCCCTGATATGTTACTTTTTCATTTATAAAAATACATTTAGAAGTATCATATTTTACCTACCATACTGATATATACTTTCAATATCACTCATAAATGGATTAGTATTGAAGCTATGAATATTACATTTGTGCCTTTTAATATAAATAAATAAGAATTCAATTAACTTCTAAATAATTAAAATTGATTTTTCATTTTAAAAACTAAACGATACACTTTAAATCTCTTATCAATAAAGTTGATTATTTGAATTCACTTTACCTTAAAGTTTGATAGCACAAATCTTGACTGTGTTTGAATGAAAAACCACAAATATCTAAAGTGGTGACATTGTGACATTTACAAATCCCATGACCACTTTATTGTATGCTTGGTAAGTATAAGGCATGCAATCATAACTGATGTTTTGGATATTATAATTATGAGGATATCTGCAATAACTAGGGAGTACCACCTTTTAGGAACAAGATTTGTAATGTTTTAATAGTTACTTAATACTACTTAATATTTCACAATGTCGAGCCCATTTCAAATGTAGTGATCAAGGGTATCATCAAGTTGAACATTTTAAAGACATTACCTTCTTTATATTTCAAACTTATATTTTTGAATATAACTTTGAAAATGTCTCTAGTATTCCATTTGTTTTCCTCTTCAATATCTTTTATGAAAAAGACACACACACACACACACGCACACACACACACACACACACACACACACACACACACACACACACACACACACACACACACACACACACACACACACACGCACGCACGCACGCACACACGCACGCACGCACGCACGCACGCACGCACGCACGCACGCACGCACGCAAGAACGCACGCACGCACACACACACACACACACACATACACACAAACACAAACCTAAAAATGAATAAAATAAATATAGGCAATCAACATACCTTTTTTAATGCAATAAAAATTGTCTTAGGGTTATTGTAGAGTTTGAGTTTGAATAGTTGTATCTAACATCATCCCGGCTCTATTAATTTAACAATATAATTGTTTTCTCTTATAGTATCATATAAAATTTGTGATTAGATTAATTAAATGAATAATGTTATAATGACATCTTTAAAAAATACTTAATACATTAAATTTAATCAAAAATTTATTAACCTAACATCCAAAAAAAAAAATCAGCAAGCTTACTTCTCAAACTCATTAGCCATGTCTTCCATTGATAATTCACTCAACCTTACACATGATAACATGATTGTGATAAGTGTTTCATCCTTCACTCCTTGCATCAATCTCTTAGGTGTTATAGTCATGTCTTATGATAGATTCTTGAATTCATAACCCGTCTTACTAGTGCTACTACAAAGGTCTTACACCTTTTACCCTTCTAGATTTTTTATACCAATATTCTCCCACAAGTTAAAGATCTCATTAATCAAATCCAATGTCTATCTAATTTTAAATCCAAATTAAAAATAATTATCCACAAATCTGAATGGATCACTTATTTTATGAATTTTTTATTTCACACTTTCCTCGTCAATTGGGAAGCCTATTTCCATTCAACATTGCTTCCAAAAATTTGAATCAACATTTGAACTATCCCCATCACGTTTTTATTTAAATTCATTATGGATAAATCTCACCCTTTGAATGAATGCCATGGTCATCCTATGCTCATTATATGTGTTATGGTTCTCTATGCAATATGTTTGTAACTTTAAAAGTGACAAGTGTGCGACATAATATATTTTGTATAATACGAACTCAAATAGAATATCAAAGGCTTGTAGAAGCTAAAAAGTCTCTTTGAATCTAGAAATAAAAGGCCTCAAAGTGAAGAGTCAGAGCCTACTCATAAATTTATAAATAGTCTATTTTGTAATGAAGAGCATTTATTACTAATATTTGAAGTTTTGATAAGTCAATACAGATCAATGATGGTTTTCCTTCAAAGTTATTTATGTTAATTATATTATGTGTATTTATTTTCCCATAGTGGTTGGAAATTTATTAAGAATATTGTTTTTGATTTGACAAGTATGTCTATTATGAATGGTTAAATTTATACTATAATTGGATAACCACTAAAAGTGAATGAATTTAAATGGGATAAAGTTGTATCTATTAAGAAATTTACTTAGAATATTTATAATTTTTAACCAAGTGTTGAAATCTATAAACATTAACATGTCCTAATGGGATTTTCTGAGGATTATTGCTAACAATGGTGTAGTGAGCATGGATTAAACATGTAGTCTTAATTGATACATTTGTAACCATTTTATTGGAAGGCACATCATGCTTCACTACATCAACACAGTAACCAGTTACATGACAAAAAATTATGGAGAAGACTCCTCTAATATAGCGGGTCATGTGAGAAGCATTGTTGAAAGAAGACGGTGTACAATAATAAATTCCTTTTCATTTGTTGACATGCAAAACTTGCACACTAGGTATACCAAGGCTATCTATGACTATCGTAAAATGAATGGAAAAATTCATGAAAATAAAAGAAACAAAAGAGGTAGCTGAGGATAATGCTGAAGAGGAAGCCAAAAAAGAAGAAACTATAGTTTAAACCTATATAGCCAAGAGACATAATGAAATATTAGTTCCTCATTTAACATGCCAAAATATAGTTGTATCAATATAGTAAGTTGCACCATATTGGTCCCCTTATCCAACACATTCACCATAATATCCAACACATGATAAATATTTGGCATAAGGTGTGAAGAAACAACAAGTGTCCACTGATCAACTGTCAATGTAAGAACATCCAGAGTATCCCAAGGCCCAAACTAAGATTGAAGAGCAATGAGCACATGAAATTGTAAAGGACAAAGCTGAAAAAGACAAGGCCATTAAAGATCAAGCCCAAAATGAAAAGGAAGACAAGCAAAAGAAAGATAAATAAAATAAAGAGGCATATGAGGAGTAGGAAAATAAATTTGAGGTTGATACAATAATTAAGGAGGATGAACAAAATCATAAAGAAAACCTGCACAAGTAGGAATATCTGAATAGGAAAGCTACTCATGAGTAGGAAGAAAAGGATGCAACAAAAAAAATTCTGAGGGAGAAGGTTGAGCTAGAAAAGAAGTAACTAGAAGAAGTAGTTAGGGTATCACAAATCACTCCTAACTAGTTGTAAAAAACATAAGGACAAGGTAGTCCAGTCAATCTATAGTAAGTAGTCACAACAACACAAGTAACAACTGATGTGCAAGATCAATCTTTAGGAGCATCTATAAGTTTAGGGTTTGCCCAAAAAGAGGCTTAATAAGAAACATCATTAAAAAAAGGGATACAAACAAGTTATGGTGGATGGACATTCAAGCACCAACACTATGATAAACCACTTTCATGTTGCTCATTATGGAGATCAAGCACCAGTAAGTAATATTTGGAGATATTGCCACCTAGATTGACCTATATTTTCTTAATAGGAAGTTTATCTAGATGTATCATAATTCACATTATTAAAGCATCTTGAAGTTGATGCTAGCTTCAAAACATCAATCACACAGAAATATTTTGAAATTGAGGAGTATAACACCCAACTATGAGAAGAAAACATTGAGTTCCATGATATATTGACCAAGGAAATAAAGATAATCAATGATACTTTCCTAGCATTATTCCATATGTTATATATAACTAGGTCATATCTAAAGACAAGACATTCATTGCTTTGATTACATAGTTAACTAAAGACTAGACCATAACATAGACATTACATCAAATCAAAGCTCAATTTTGACACCTACGCATCGAAACTAAAGTTATCTTTAAGTAATTGAAGAATATGGATAGGTTTTTGACATTGCCATTAATTGGTCCATCCAAATTTTGTGCAACATACTTGATTAGAAAAATTAGTTGTAGGATGCTTGGAAAGAAATTACTCCATATCTCTCTAAAGCCGATAACTCTAAAAAATTATGGAGAGTAAGACATTAGAACTAACTAACATTAAAACTATGGTGAATGAATCTCTCACATTGAAATATTATGTAATGGATAGGATGCATACCTAGAGATTGAGATTCTACAAAACATGTTCATAGGTGTTGTTAGTAGTAGAATATATATATATATATATATATATATATATATATATATATATATATATATATATATATATATATATAGATATATATATATATATATATATATATATATATATATATATATATATATATATATATATATATATATATATATATATATATATATATATATATAATTACACAGTTTAACTATTTTATAAATGTACGATCTACATTATATTATACTTTGTAAATATTTTGATGTATTCAACATGTAAATTCACATCAAGAATGTACATAATGCAAAGAGTCCCTATTTTTTTTGTAGTAAAAGGTTGGAATATGAAGCGATAATGCCTTTGTAACCTCTATATATACCACTTGGTTGTATTGTATAAAGATTCCAAAATAAAGAGATTTGATAATGGTTCATATTTATGTCTATCAATTTTCCTTTCCATTTTCATATTGTTTTCCTATAATCTGTTAATCATTTGAAATACTAAATGTTTTAGGTAAAGTAAGACTACAAACCATGTTCATGTGTTTATAATTCTATGTCTGGTTTAACTCTAATTTTTATTATAGCTTACATAGTCTCTTTTGTATTGCACTTTCTACAAACTATCCAAATTAGCATGTTATGATTGGTTTTCTAAGAACCTATACTTATAATGGTGTGCTGAGTGTGGAACATTAAAGCATGCTGAGATGATTAACTAAACAAAGAGATTTTGAGCCATGCCTCAATGAAAGAATTTATAATTTTCTTAAAGAGGAGGTAAAAAGGATAAGAATTTTTGTGAGATAAGTCATAAGTGGTAATATACATGGTGAGATATATAAAATATTTTGGTGTGAATTATCTAGGTTGTTAGCTGCATGGTTGTCCAAAATTGAGTACTATTGATTCAAGTTGAGAGATACATAATACTTTATTTGGACTTAGGAAAAGATAAAATAAATATGAAATATAGACACTGATTGAATGCACACAATATGTCATTGGTTAAAGACTACAATGAATAGATATATTAATAATTTTACCATACAAGGGTATGTCATGCTCAAAGTTGCACAAGATTTGTTTGTAAGATGTATCTGGGGAAATTTCTATAGTGACTACCTATCATGCTGCAAATGTTGGTTGTGGAAAAGGCCATGGTGCCTATTACAACTAACATGGAGTAGTCACTTTAGGTGTTAGGGGAACATGTGCAATAATTAAGTGAATGATGAAGAACTAAGAAAATAATTTGAATTTAAACCTAAAATATGGAGGACATAAAGAAGCAAAAAAAAACTGAATTCTAGGACTAGGGTGAGACATGTGATAATGGAGAATATGGAATAAATATAATAATCCTAATGGAGTTGTGATTAGGAGTAGAGTAGAGAGTTTAAAAGATATAAAAGGAATGATAGCTCAAGGAAGACCTAGAGATTATGGCAATGATGAATATGAGTAAATGAAAGGGCCCAAAATAAAAGGAGAAAATGAGAGCATAAAAAGAGATCGAGATTGGAAAAGGGATGTAGAAAAAAGTGGAAGAAAGTGAAGATAAGGAACAACCTTTCAAATAAGTTATGTTAAGTCACATGATTAAAATAGGTTCAAGTTTAAATGAAGTAGAATTCATAAACATGGATAATTCATTTCAAGGGTACATGCCCCATATGACTAATTTATCAACAAAAAGAAGAAGAAAAAATGCAAAAGATTAAAAATATAGTGCGTGGTTTGATTTTTTTCAGATAAATTTAGAAAATATAGTGAAGACACCAAAAAAGTGTTAGGAAGAAATTGATTGTAGCTAAATTTTAGGTCACATCAAATCTTAAGACATTACCAAAGACTAGTCCATACTAACCACTAGTTTTAAGTGTGAATACATAAATCATGGTTCTTAATGTGGGAGTTTTTGTCACGTTGACACCATATAATGGGTATACTAACCGTAAGCAATATATATTAACCTAAAATATAAAATGGTAGATTAAAAATGTAATTACAAATGATGCTAAGAAGTGCAAACTTATAGGAGCCTTAACAAGAAGAGTGCTATAGTTAATATACAAAAATGATGATGCATAAATGATATTTTAGGATGTCAAATACCAGTTAATAAGAGAACTAAAAATGAATAAATGTACAAGTCAAACAATACAAGTTTTGAGATAAATTCATTAAAATTATGAAGAATCAATATGGGAAGTTATAATCAGATTTTCTATTTCAAGATATAGATAAGGCCACATGGTTTATAGAGGGTCTAGGAACTTAGATTAGGTTTTTCATTACTCAAACCTAGTTCACTTATAAGTCTCACATTATATCAATTGCACTTCAAGTTGAGTAGATAAAACACTATGGAGAAAGCCTGTAGTCTATTACAAAAGCTGGCGTAATGTTAGATGCTATTTTGTATAAGATGGATGAGCTGCATGAAAATAACATGCCCAAGTTAGGATTATGGTGTATGGAGTGGAAAAAATAGGGGCACCATAGGAATAAAATCCCAAAATTCACAACTTAAATCTATGACATCTATTGGGTTGTAGGACATTCGACCTTAAAATGTCATCTCTTACAACAGTATACCCAAAAATTATGGAGTTTATACTATAATTTTTGTAAGTTGCATAATGATGATGATAAAAATTGTAGATATCTCCAATAATTTAAAGAAGATATTAATATGCATGTCTTTGTAGTAGTTATGAAATAGGTCCCTATTTCAAAACTTTAGTTTTTAATCCTAGATATAGAAATGACCACTATGACTCAATATTAGCCTCATCATTTAGCAAGATGGACACCAAAGTATCCAAAGTACCAGATAGGATGGAATCCATTATCTCCTTAGTATAAATAGTCATAGAACACTACATCACCTAAACAACAACCGACATAATGGACCCCATCATTTCCCCAAGGATCATGTGGGGGATATGATAGTCAACAAAAACAAGGGTAGGGTTCACCATAATGACATGGAGGATATGATGGTTAATAAAAACAAGGTTTGGGTTTCCAAAAGAAATAAGGAGGATATAGAGGAGGATAGAGAGTGGATACCAAGGAGGTAATCATAAACAATATGAATGATAGGGCATCAACCAATTTTTTACTAATTATATGGGGAGTAAAACCACTTCGCACAAAATTTCCAAGCTAATCCTTAGAGGTAGATGTATTGCATCTATTGTATAGTTATAGTGTTAGATTTAATCTATGTTTAGGTATATTTTTGTATATTGGGGAAGTTAGTCTCATATGCATGAGGATGTTGGGATTAGTCTAACTTCCTCCTATAAATGTGCCTTTGTACCCAAGGCTGAGATATGGAGAGTAATTTTAGCATTGTATAATCTATTTTTGTGAATAGATAGTTTATTATTTATGAGCAATGCATTAGCTTCATGGTTGTGATAATGGATTATTGGAGATATTTTGGTTGAAGAGTCTTCTTAACTCTTTCATGGTGTCAGAGCAGTTTCTAACTATCATTTTTTACATTATTTGTCCACTCATTAGATAAGTTGTATGGTTCCTTTTCAGATCTAAGTTTTTAATTCACATTCAAAACATCTCAATTATGTAGGGTTTTTAGTTTTGAGTATGATTATATTTATTATGTTCAGATCTAATTAGTCATAATGATTTAAATTTGCATTGGTTAGATCTGTTCTATTGGCCATACATTTTTTTGGAGAAATTACAAAGTTTTTTTGAAAAACATTATGACTATCTTGCAGATTAGTTTTCTCATCACACGTGTTTGATTTAGCAAATTATTTCAGTACTAGAAAGAGAAATTATAGAGGTTTCCAAAAAATGGTCATAATAAGGATTCTAATCAATACCCAAGAAGATATGAGGTTATGAATTTTATCCCATGAATCTATTTTTCTACAAATATTTTATGCACGATCAAGGGAAAAAAAACTAAATTTTATATTCAAAGTGAAAAATCAGTGTGGAAGATTGATCTTTGTTGTAGATCACCCTCCAAAATCACTTGTTATTTTCCTTTATTGTAAATTCCTTCAAACCTATTTTTTCAAATATATCATAAAGAATTTAATTTTCTCCAAG
This sequence comes from Torreya grandis, assembly GCA_037957365.1. Classification (NCBI taxonomy): domain Eukaryota; kingdom Viridiplantae; phylum Streptophyta; class Pinopsida; order Cupressales; family Taxaceae; genus Torreya; species Torreya grandis. The sequence goes on along the minus strand of JARHVA010001046.1, from coordinate 694,838 downwards.
AATTTAATATTTTCAGGTGCATTTTCTATTTTTGACCCATTTATGACTAGACAACTTTGTAAAAACTATATCTTTGATCAATAACTTGAAATGGAGTGTTATTTTTTCAAAAGTGTATGTTTCTTATGCCAAATCTATTGGTGTCATTTATTTTGTAAAAAATCACAAAAATAATAAAGTGCCAAATTTGAGGGGAGATAATACAACAATATGTGGGGGCTTGTTTATTCTTTGCTTTTGCTCTCTCGTTGTAATTTTTTAGACACATTTTCAGCTACAACCGACATCCTATTTACATGAACTTTGGCCCATATTATTCCTTCTTGTCTTATATTATAATAATTATTCCAATATTGCACTTTGCACTATATTAGATGCATTTTTGGCTAAGTCTGACATCCCTTTGCATGTGCTTTTTAGGTTGTCATTTTTTGGTAGCTGATCCTTTTCAGTGTATTTTTGCATACATGATTGATTTTTTTGCCATTTATCATACTTTTCTATCATCCCATAACACATTCTATTCTAGTTTACACATTTTCACTTTGCCACACTTGTAGTTTGTGTCATGTCTCCACCAAGGCCCCTTTCTTAGCACCTTGCCTTATTCTATGGAGACACTTTTCCACTCCCTTGTTTTTATAGAAACTCTCATGAACTGTAATGACTTCTTTGATAGGTTTATAGTCTCCTTGTTTGGAGCTATTCTACTGAAGCCCAATGTCTTATTTTTTTTTATTTGGTGTTTATTGGGATATATTATACTTGCACTAAGTTATAAAGTGCCATGGGGAGTTTGTTGATTCAACCTTGTCTACCTTCATGTGTTTGTGTGCTCTATTCTAGGCACCTTTTCACTCCTTCAGTTGCTTGTTTCTCCCATCACCACTTGGGTCTTCCTTCTTTGTGAGATGTTTATCTGTATTTTCAAAACCACTTTTTTAATAGTTGATAGTCTCCCACAACTTAAAGTGTAGATATTCTAGTAAATACTAGTTTCATCTTGTCTTCTTCGATAATTCGATAGTCTCTTTCAATGTGATATAGAGCTATTCTAGTGCATACAATGTCAACTTATTTGGTGTTCAAGTAGTGGATTTAGATTAATCGTACATAACTTTTTATCTCGACTCCACCCATTTAGCATTATGGGGATGTGCATGTATATTTTATGGTGTCACTCCATCACCTCTAGTATGGAGGAGTGTATGGTATAGATCCTACTTATTAAGTATTGAGCATCCATTACACATGCAATATGATTTTGTACTTTTGACACTATTGATAGTCTTCTTGATTGGATCTATTCTAGTGAAATCCAATGTCAATTATTTTTGTGATTGAGTAGTGGATTCAGATCACTCATACAGATTGAGTTTCTTTGTGACTAGTGGGTACTTGGAGTATGGGCTGGTTTAATGTCACCTTTAGGGGGATTTCTAGCTCTCTCTTATTTTCTCTCTTTTATGGGGGGAGTTTTTCCTATGGTTTTTCTCATTTGTATCCACTTTATGAGTGTTATATGTATATTTTGCACCTTTTTTGAGTGTTTTTTAGATTCATCTTTTGTACATGGGTATTTTATTCAGGCACTTTGTTTGCCAGAACCCATACGAGGATTGTTACTTGTCTTTGTGGTATTATTGGTGGCTTTTATGTAGTGATACTAGTGTAGCATCCCCACCAATGTAGTATGGCATCCCCACCAGTATTTGTGTTCATTTATCACATATTTTGATTTAGCTTATTCAAATACTCCATTTCCATCTTGTAATAACCCAACTTTAGATACCGTTACATTATTGTTTGTGTCATTATGATAAGCCTGATTGGGTTGCTCCAGACAATTGTTTGATGTGGATGAAATATTTAGATGGTTACAACCTTATCTATTGATATAATTTGTAGATTAAGATTTATTTATATCATATTATTGTTATATATGCCACTCTAACTAATTTTAGATATTGTTATTATTGGATGTACTTGTCATGCTGAGTAGATATGGACCTAATTTATGACTGTGGTTATCTGGTTTAGTATTAAAGCTTATGATTATGATTAGTTTATGATTGAAAAATTTAATACTCTTTATATCATGATTTTATTTATGTTAATATTTATGCTTGAGAAGATATTGCTGATGACCATTCTATGGTTGTAGGGACATGGTAATGAACTAGGCTCAGTGGTGGGTTCTGGTTGTTGGGGTAATGATGAGTAGTGATTGATGAGTAGATAATAAAAGAGATTGTAAAAGCCCTATTATATTTCTCTATTTTGTTGATATTGACTTCTAGTGCAATTTTTTGGTATTACTTGTTTTTTTTGTTTGCATTTTATGTGTTGTCTCCATCTTTATTATGTTAGTTGTGTGTGTGCATAACTCGTAATTGGTTTCATTGTCATTTTTGCTGACACTGGGGCTAATGAATGTTTTATTTCTCCTATAATGCTTAATAATTTATCTACAAAATTTGGGATTATGGCAAATGCATAGTCAGTATAGTATGGGAATGAATCAAAGGTTAAGGTTGATAAGTGTCTAGTGGAAGCTAAAATCAAGTTACCTAAATTCATTATAATAGTGGATTTGTATGTTGCACTACTAGGGCCATATAATGTGATCCTAGGAGTAAATTGGATTATTGAGCATAAAGCTAAGGTTGATTTTTATCTCAAGAAGATAGAGTGTTAGTATGGTTTTAGAAATTAGACATAGCTTTAGGGTAAGAAAAGAGAGTTAAAGCTTAGGATTTTTTTGCAATTCAACTCAAGAAGGATCAAAGAAAAGGATGTCAAACATTTATTATTAAAATAAATAAGATGGAAGAATCTAAAGAACAATCCAATAAGTATTATCATTTTCTTAGGAACTTTCAAGATGTGTTTTCAGAGGAATTACTGGGATTACCACCCAAACATGAGTTTGATTTCTCGATTGACATAAAATATGTGGATTTGAAATTTAGTCCAAGTCACCTTCTAGGATGACAATGATAAAATTGGATGAGTTGAAATCTCAAATACATGAGTTATTATCGAAGGGGTTTATTTGATCGAGTGTGTCACCATGGAATGCATTAGTAGTATTCATCAAGAAGAAGAATGGTACTCTTCACCTACATATTGATTACAAGATGTTGAACAAGGTGACACTTAAGAACATGTATCCATTACCTTGCATTGATGATCTCTTTGATCAGATTCGAGGGGAGATTTTTTTCTATAAGATTGATATTTGAGTAGGGTATCATCAAATGAGAATCTAAGATGAGAACATTTCTAAAATAACTTTCAAAACTCAGGCTTTATGAATTTACAGTATTGAATTTTAGGTTAACAAATGCTCCAGTAGCATTTATAAATCTCATGAATAATGTGTTTGTAGATTATCTTGACCACTTTATGTTAGTTTTCTTGGATGATATCCTCATATATTATAAGAATGAGGAAAAAAATCTTCAACATTTAAAACTAGTTTTACAATAGTTGTAGAATTACAAATTATATGGTAAGTTGTCCAAATATGCATTTTTATAGAGAAAATAGCAATATTTAGGACACATTATCTCCATAGATAGAATTTTAGTTGATTTGGTAAAGATAATATCTACAATGGAATGTCTAGTGCCTAAAAATTTGTATGAGGTGAGAAGTTTTATGGGATTAACATGTTATTACAAGAAGTTTGTTATAAATATATCAAAGATAACTAAAATAATTACCTCTCTTCAGTGGAAGAATCAATTTTTTTTGGTCAAACAAGTGCGAAAAATAATTTTAGGAGCTAAAAAGGAGGCTTACTTCAGCACCTATGCTAAGAGTTCTCAATCCAAATGGTCAGTTATCAATAATTATGGATGTATCTGGGGATGGAATTGGAGGATTTCTTATGTAAGATGGTTTAGTTATAATAGATGAGTCCATAAAACGTAAGCATTATGAATTGAATTATGCCCCTCATGATTTGGAACATGTTGTAATAGTGCATGCCTTGTAAGTTTGGAGGTATTATCTGTTGGGGAAAGCATTTGAGCTCAAGACTAATAATTTAGGACTCAATTATATCTTTACCCAACCTAACTTGAATGCACATTAGAGATAATGGTTAGAATTATTAGCTGATTATGATTTTGATATTAATTATATCAAGGGAAAGGAAAATAGAGTTGTAGATGCTCTATGTCATAGAAGGTACATATTAACCTTGGATACTATTAGGATTACTTTCTATAATAAGGTAATTAAATTCTCCCTTGAAGATTAATTCTTGAACAAGTTAAGAAATCTTTATCATAGGATGCTCAGAACCCCAAGTTCAAGGGATTCAAGTTGGAAAGTGATGGTCTTTTGAGGTACAATGGTAGGATGTATGTACCTAATATAGAGAATTTGAGGAACACAATGCTAAATAAATTACACAATGCCCATTATTTAGGTCATCTTAGAGTAACTAATCTCATGGTTGAGATAAGACCTCTCTATTTCTAGAAAGGAATTAAAAAAGATGTAACAGATCTTATATCTCATTGCTTGGAATGTCAGCATGTGTAGGTTGAGCATGTGCATTTGGTAGGATTATTATATCTTCATGATAGACTAGAGTGGAAGTGGTAGGTAATCAATATGGATTTTGTCCAAGGGTTGTCATTATCATAGAACCATCATGATATGATCTTGGTGGTAGTTGATAAACTAACCAAGGTAGTTCACTTCATACCAAGTAATTTGACTGATGATGCACCTATGATTAAAAATATATTCATGAAGTGTATCGATTACATGAATTTTTGAATAAGATAATTTCTAATTGAGATTAGAGAATGACTTCTAGATTTTAGTTGACTTTAAATTCAGCTCTGGGCATACAGTTGAATTTTAGTAATGCATATCACCTAGAAATAGATGGATAAACAGAGAGAGTTAATCGAGTGTTATAAGATCTCCTTCAAATGCATTGTATGGATCAATAATATAAGTGGGAAGAGTACCTTCCATTGGTTTAATTTTATTATAACAATGCATACCAATCAACATTGAAAATAACTTTGTTTGAGACATTATATGGAATAAGGTGTATAACACTAATTAGTTGGGACAAATTAGAAGATAGAGTAGTCTTTGGACCTAAAATGCTTATGGAGATGGAAGACCAATTTAAATCAATCATGTAAAGATTGGTTGAGGCCAATGATAGATTAAAAAGTTATGATGATCTAAGAATAACAACAAGATAGATTTATATTGGTGATAAAGTGTTTCTATAGGTTAAGCCTCAGAAAAAATTGATTAAGTTTGGTAAATCAACAAAGCTTTCACCAAGATATGTGGGACACTTTGACATTCTGGAAGTGATCAATCTTGTAGTGTATAGGCTTGTTTTGCCACCATCTCTAGCTCTCTTGCATAATGTTTTCCATGTGTCTTATCTTAAAAAGTATGTCATTGATCCTTCTCATTTATTGGATTGGAATGCTTTACAGGTTATGGATCCTATGGTGGTCACAATAAAACCAGTTACAATAATTGACACTCACAAACTCAGTTTGTGTAATAGAAAAGTGTCATAGTGCAAGATCCAATGTGACCAATATTATGAAGATAGTGCCACCTGGGAGTATTATGATGTGTTTTATAGGTTGTTTGCACATTTGTTTACTTAATATGTTTGTTGGATATTATTTATTTTTATATTTGAATAATGTTTAATTTCATAACTATTATTGAAATAAGTGTCATCAAGATGATGACCAATGTTAGGGGAAAGGATGTTACATCTTTATTTCCTCTCTAGACTTGATAACCTTTTGATTAGTGAATTTTATGGTTATTAATAGGTTGATTACTATTTTGATAAGCTAGATTTTATATACTAATGTATGGACAGTTATAGGTTGCTTATTTGCATGATCGTTAACTTGTTGAGTTAGTTGTACTTTTATGTTATATACATAATGATCATGATTACTTAGTCCATTACAACAATATATTATGGATTTTATATTGATTCAGGATTAAATACCTTTGTTGTTCTAATGCGGATGTAGGATAGAGTTCATCCCCCAGGATATGATAGAGGGAGAGTACCATCAGAGAGGGTGGATTAGATAGAGGTAATTGGGGGATGATATAATGAAAATAAAAAACCTTGCACACACCACAAATAATAGAATTTGATTTATATTCATTGTTTGATTTGAATAACTTGTAGTATGATTTTGGTTACTATTATGTTTTTTGCATTTGAAAATGGTTGATTCTCATGCTGGTACCATACTCTAATCTATTTACGTGTTTTCAAATTTAGGGTTGAAAACTCTTATATTTTGTTTTACTTAGCTTAATTCATGTGATGATGTTTCCATAATGTGTACTTTGGAATCCTTAAATGTTCTTGTTGTTGTCCTTGAATGTGTGTGATTAATTTTGAAAAAATTAGTTCCTTCCCTGAATGATTATTGGATGTGAGAGTGTGGGGCAAGTGTTTATAAAAGTTACGCATCCATGAAGGAAAAAGAGGACTTGTTTGCATTATGTAATAGATGATTATTAAATGGACTAAGTTAGAAAGTGTGGGTTATATTTCATTTAGACATGATTAATTTTACTATGTCAATGTTAATAGTTATAATGTTTAAATGATTTTGGGGAAGTTATTGTTAACTTTTTTAAAGCTTAAAAAGGAATTATTATTAAGAAGGTTTGCAAAATTAGGTTTAAGTGGTGTTGACTTGAATTTATTCATGTCGTTTTGTAAAAAAAACACTTTGGTTATGGATGGTAGGAGAAAGCATGAAGTCATTCCCATAAATTTTGTGAGTTGGTTTTACATGCATAAACTTCTTCACCAAGCTCATGATTATCACTATCGGTTCTGGTGGAGATATTGGGGGTTTTGGTTAACAAGAAAATAGGATGTAAGAAGATAAAAGATGGGGGAAGATATGCCTATAATTTATGACAAATAGAAAGAGTAACGTAAAGGGTTAGAGCATGATTAGAAAAGAGTAATACGAATTTGGCATAACAATGACTTCTTTTACTAGGTAGGTTTTGTTAGTTAAATTCATAGTATTTTTGTATGAGTTAAATCAATCAACTTGGTAAATTTTTAATGGATAAGGGTTTTAAAAAGAGCATGGTTATATACTTGGCACTAGGGATGGCTCGACCATCCATAGAGCTAAATATATGACTCTATAAACCCTAGTCAAATAGATTCATGCCAAAATAATATTTTGAGTTCTTTGTAAATATAATATACTTATTTATTTGCATATATAAATTACAAAGTTAAAATGTAGAAATTATGTGTATTTTGGATGTGTTGAAACCCTAGGTAAATTTCAAGGGTAGATTTATTTGTTAGCTATGTGTGTGTGTGTGTGTGTAGACCTTGTTATGGCTATGCTCAGTGTATTTAATATGGTATTGAATAATTTATTTCAATATATAAATATATATACTAGGTTGTTTTTATGGAGTCAAGATTTTGTATCCTAAATCTGAGTTAGGGCATGACTAGTATGTAAGATTAAACTCAGTCTTTATAAACTAGCATCGAACCTTTCCTTTTCCACACAAACATATTGGCTTGTATTTATGATAATTCGGGCTAGGTTGTTAAACCCAAATTAGGGCAAGACTGTGTATGAGGTTTATCTGGGTGGAAAAATTATAGTGAAAAAGGAATTTATAAACCTATAAATAGGTTGAATGATTTCATATAAGTTATTTCAGCTTTAGGATTTCCATTCTGAGCATAATAACACAAATATTGTTTTGTTTCATTTATGAAACTTGTACAAAATTGTATAAATATACATGGGTATATACATATATTCTTCAGGTCTTTTACTAAATTACTTGTTAATATGAATATATAAAAGTATATATATTATGTTTAGGTTTATGATTCTTCTATTTACATATGTCATTGTGTTTATATTGTGTATGAACCATAAGTGGTGATTGTAAGTTGAATGGTTATTCATTGTGGTTATATTTGTGAGTTTCATTTTGTATGTTATGAAGAAGGATAGAGTTCCTTGTAAATATTATACGGTTGAGTATTCCTACTAAATATTTTTATGCTTGTATCACAAAATTATTTCTTATAACCTATAGGAGTATAAATGTGTAAACCCATTCATATTGTTAGATATGCTTTTTTATATACATGGCTGAGTATAGTTATGACTGTGTGGTAATTGAGGGTACTTAGTTGGACTGCAAGTTGTTTGAAATTTTAACACATATGTATAGCTAAATTTCAATTCTTATTTGATTTTTGAAAAGAATTATTTTTAGTAACGTAATTATGTGATCGAATATGCATATATGTATATATCTCTGTGTGTGTGTGTGTGTGTGTGTGTGTGAGAGAGTGATACTCAATAATTATTGGTAAAATATTATATTCTTATTCAAGTATGCCATATAAACATATGCTTTATCTATTAAATTTATAAAAATAGAATTTAGTTGTAATAACTAAAGTTAATCTTTATTGAGTATAGGAAAAGAAGTTAATAAAGTTGTATATTAGCATATGCATATATAATTATATACATGAAACTCAAGAATGATAGACTGAATACTATTATAACCTAGGTATACCATATGCTCATAGGCATATATGCATGGACAATTAAATATGTTATATAACCATGGTGTTTGGGTGCATTTGATTACTTGATTTAACAAGGTCAAACTTATATGTGCTTATAATGGTTTGAAGGAACTTCTAAATTTGCATTATTTACGAATAAATACAAACCATATTAATATTGGTTTGTATATGAATGAGCTTATTGATGCACTTTGGGTATAGGTAAATAAAGTGATTTTTAGATAAGTGAGTAACTAATGTTAGATGGATGAATGACATTAAGTAATGATTTGCATGCAAATGCTTTAATAAACGTGAAGTATGATGCTTAGTTTTACCCGAATGGTATGACTATTTTAAAATATGTTTATATAGTTGATATTATGCTTTAATAAATTAGATGTTTGGAATTATTATAATGCATTTGATGGATTAAATGCAAGTATTAAAACATTTATGTATTAACACATAATGTAGCTTCTAGTAGGGATAAACTCATTATGATATCTGTTGGTTTTAATGTGTGTGTGTGTGTGTGTGTGTGTGTGTGTGTGTGTGTGTGTGTGTGTGTGTGTGTGTGTGTGTGTGTGTGTGTGTGTGTGTGTGTACCAATCTAGTATTAATCACCATAAATAAGTGAGAGATAGAAGCTACTTACTTAATTAGTGTCATTAATATGTAGTGATGGTGTAATTCAATTGAGTGGTGTGCATAAAATTGATTGATCCTCAAGATCAAATAATTATAAGAAAACTTTGGTCAAAGTAGTGTTTATGGTTAAACTAATCCATAGGTCAATTATTAAAAGGTCCCAAATTAGACTAAAACCTACACCATCACATAGGTCCCATTGAGACCTTTCCAATGATATGTGGAATGCAAAAAAATGGAGCTTATATGCTCCTTGTGTAGCTAGTCAAAGTTTCAGTCAAGCTGGTCAAAGTAGGTCAAAATTGGTCAAACTATAGAAATTGACCATTTTGGAACAATTATAAATTAGTTCCATGGAAAATATGTCATCTTGAACTTTCTAACACAATTTATGGTTTATGAAACAGAGTCCGTACATGAAAGATATGGTCGGTCAAAGTTATGGTCAAAACTGGGTCAACAGGATGATGAGCCAAATATGAACTAGTAAGAACGTGACACATGGCATGAGGTGTGAAAAAAATGTGTGTGGTTTTTATCATTTTTATTTTATAGGTGAATATAGTCATCTTTAATAATTGATAATAAAATTAGGGGTCTGGATGAAACATCTAGTTGGACGTCGACAAGTGGCATGGCGAGTGGTCAACAAGTGGCGTGGTGAGTGAATGACAAGTGGTGAGTGGAGATTGGACCACGTGGTGGGTCCTCAAGCCACCACATGGTTGTCACCACCTAATTAACTACCATGTCTAATTTCATTTTTTGAATGTTCCCAAACAAACCACATTTTCCAACGTAACCCTATATTCTTGCCATGTGACCCCATGCTCTAACCACATTCCACACATAATTTCCATGTTTCATATCTTAGCTTCCAAATTTTATCCACAAACATCCATGAGAAACCCAAAATTACCACATGCCTCCATAAACCCATGTAATACATGGTAATGCCAATTACTTGGCATGTCATACCACAAGTTTCATTGTATATCAATATCCAATGCCTTACCCACTTACTAAATGTGGTACTAAAGATATGCTTCGACCACCAAAGCCTATGAAATGGGTTTAAAACTCAAGACATATCCAGTAAAAGGATAATGATTTGGCCCTTGCACTTGGGCATGTGAGCACTATATAAAGTGCACGGAATTATATTTGAAGTATGGTATTCTGTGAAGACTTTCAAGGCTTAAGGACTAGTCTTCATTCTTCCTTGGTTTTGAGGTATCGAGAGGCATTTCCAGACTTAGGAGTAAACTAGAGATTTTTTTAGACTCTGATTTGGTTCCAAAAATATGTGGAGTTTTAGGATTTTAAGCTATTTGATGCACTTTTTAATACTTCAAAGTGAAGCATTGTAGATTGTGTAATGTCCAATTTAGAGACCAGTCTGCATATATTCCAAGTTTTGAAGCACTTGGAGAGATTTTATCTTCTTAGTGTAAACTAGGGATTTGTCCTATAATCTAAAAATATTTCAATGATGTGTTGAAATCCCTATGCTAATTTTTTTAAGACCATATTATAAGTCATATTCAATACTTTTGGAAGAAAATCCACAGGATTGCGAGATTGTATTATCAATAGAAGATTGGAAGATCTGTTCGTGGTCCAAAGCTTTCAAGATTTTAGATCTATTGCCAAAATTGTAAGTAGTTTGAAAGTATCTATTTGAAAATCATGAGGGAAGGCCATGTACTCACTTTTCATGGAAATCAATTAGTTCATACTATAAGTGAACCCAGAGACATAGGTATTTACTGAACTCCGTAATCTACTCTTGCGCAGTGTGGAGATGTGCTTGTCATGAGTTGATTTTTATTTGTGATTTTTAAAAAAAATTTAATTAATTTTATTGATTAATCATTATTTAATGTATAATTAAATTTAATAAGATATTAATATCCATTGTAAAACTTTTTGTATGGAAATAAGTGCCAGTTTATAGATCAAGTTTGGTATCAGAGTAGTTAGTATGTTGAATTAGATTCTAATTGTGTGGATTTGATATCAGTTTGGTTTCTAGTATTATTGCATACTATTTTGACCTATTAATATTCCATTTTTAGTGTGTAGTTTGTGGAATTAGGTTGTTTGTAGGAAATAGGAAGCCATGGGCAAAGCCTTGAAAAGAGAGAGGCTTAATGAGCTTGAAGCAATTAATCAGCAGATCCAAGAAGAGAGTGCTTTCCTAAGAGCTCATTTTTTATCCTTGAAAGAGGAGATTTCCCACTTAAAATTATAGCTGCAAGCCAAGGATGAACTCTTGGTACAGATGCAAGATGAAGAAAGACACTATCTTCATCAATTACCTTCCACTACAAATGTAGGCACTATGACAAATGATTACATGGTAAGTTATTCATTTGATAATTCCTTTCATTCAGTTTTAGATGTTTTAGATATTAATTTTGGTATTTTTGAGAAACACACAAAGGGCATTGGATCTAAGCTGCTATTGAAAATGGGATTTGATGGAAGAGGCCTTGGAAAGAATGGCCAAGGTATTGCTAACCCAATATAGGTATAACATAGACCTCACCATGTAGGATTGGGTTACACTAGTGAGAAAGTGGATATTGGAGAGAGTTCTTCCATTGCTGGAAGAGGACAAGCTTCTGATAGCCAAGATTCGAGCCCATTAGCAGAGTAGAATTCTTCCCTATGAAGGAATACTGAGAGGTGTAAGAAATTAGGTAAAAAAGGTATTAAAATTCCATCTCCTCATTATTACACTAGAAAAAGCACCAATAGGAATGTGAATTCTAAGACTTTTGATTCATTTTTACCATATAAGCAATTTGGTTTCAATATTCATAAGATGTTGCAATCTTTTCCTTATATGTTTTGTAGATTGAATAACCATTGTGCTGCATATTGTTGGAAAAGACAAGCTTTGCTAAAGAAGCTTGCAGGTGATAAAGACCATTCTCATACTGGAAAAGTGAGAAATGGTAAATGGGTGACCTCACCTAAGAAGAGGGATGTCTGCACATATTGTCACATAAGTGGACATCAGGTTGAGCAGTGTTGGAAACTCCAACCATCCCACCATCCTGGTAATGGTAAGAAGAAAATGGTCTATAAACCTATTGATAAGGTAATTAATGGAGTTTTTATTCAAATAACCCATGAATATGTGAGTAAATCCAATAAGGAAATTAAACACCCTAAACATGAGAGTTTGTTTAAGAGAATTAGTAAACAATTTTTGAATTTTATGATGTCATGATTAGTGGATTGATATATGCATTTTTGGAGCTACTATGGTGGGAACACTTCAAGACAGGTTTATCATGCAAAGTTTTAAATTCTCACACTTGTATTTGAAAATCTCTATATTTAGAATCTATAGTATTAAATTTATGAGTTTCTTGTTGAATTATCTAAATCATTTATTAGCTTGGGGGATTGATAGCAGGTTGTTGGAAATGATTCAGTTTTCCTATAGTACTTGTTTAGAATAACTGCTATTTTGGGATGCATCTATTTGTGGCATGTGTATAATTAGATGCATTTGTAAGACCCTATTGGGCATGTTTGAAATGCTAGAAACTATATACTATTTATTGTTTCTATAGTGGTTTAACTTATTAAGACCCATATTTGGGTAGTGTATTTCGACATGGTCACAATGATTAATGTATTCTGTTTGCATTGACAAACTTGTTTTGTAGTACATTGGTGATTGTTGCTGTGTTTGGCAGTTCATCGCTTACAAGATGTGATAGTGAGAAGACTATTTGATATATTATGACCTTATTGGTAGTTCCATGATTCAGTATATCTCATACCTTGTTTTTAGGCTTATTACATTGTTGAGTTATGAATCATATTTTTCCACTATTATCTCTATGCTATGATTTAGGTTTTGTACTTGATATGTTGTAGAGGACCATTTAGCAGTAGCAGAAAAAATCACAAGGCTTATCTATGTAGAGGCTCTTGTGAATCTATGCAACAGAGGAAGCCATCAATTCCTAGTTCTGTGTAGAGGTGATTGATCGTTGTGCAACAATAATAGAATTGTAGAAAATGTGATCAATCAGTTGTTTCAAGCAAATGCAGTTGTAAAACCTGAGTAGATCGATAAAGATCCATCAGAATTCTCTAGAAATGACTAGAATTTTAGAGGATTAGTATAGCTTCTAATTATGAAGTAGAAGTTTTGGAGATCATATAATCCACTACAGATATCTTCATAAGATAATATGAAGTACCAAATCCAATACTAGCTTTTGGTGGACCAAAATCCTTCTCAGTGGGGAGGATTGATCTAGAGGTTAATTTATAAAGGTCCCAAATTAGATCAAAACCTACACATCATGTAGGGCCCATTGATACCTTTCCAATGGTATGTGGAATGCAAAAAATGGAGCTCATATGCTCCTTGTGGAGTCAGTCAAAGTTTTAGTCAAATTGGTCAAAATAGGTCAAAGTTGGTCAAACTATAGAAATTGAACACTATGAAAAAATTATAAATTAGTTCCATGTCAAAGAGATCATCATGATATTTCTTTCAAAATTTATGGTTCATGAAACGGAGTTCATACGTGAAATATATGGGTGGTCAAAATTATGGTCAAAACTAGGTCATCAAGATGATGTGGCAAATCTGAACCAGTAAGAACATGACACATGGCATGAGGTGTGAGAAAAATGTGAATGGTTTTTTATCATTCATATTTTATAGGTGAATATATTCATATTTGAAAATTGGTAAAAAAAATTGGGGTTTGGATGGAACATCTGGTTAGACATCGACAAGTGGTATGATGAGTGGTTGACAAGTAGCATGGCGAGTGGAGGACAAGTGGTGAGTGGAGATTGGACCATGTGGTGGGCCATCAAGCCACCACATGGCTTGAAACTACCCAATTAAATACCATGTCTAATTTCATTTTTTGAATATTCCCAAACAAACCACATTTTCCAATGTAACCCCATATTCTTGCCACGTGACCCCATGCTTCAACCACATTCCACACATAATTTCCACGTTTCATGTCTTAGCTTCCACATTTTATCCAAAAAAATCCATGAGAAACCCAAACTTACCACATGCCTCCATAAACCCACAAAATACATGGTAATGCCAATTACTTGGCATGTCATACCACAAGTTCGTGGTATATCAATATCCAATGTCTTACCCACTTACTAAATGTGGGACTAAAGATATGCTTCGACCACCAAAGCCTATGAAATGGGTTTTGAACCCAAGACCTATCTATTAAAAGGATAATTCTTTGGCCATTGCACCTAGGCATGTGAGTATGATATAAAGTGCATGAAATTGTATTTGAAGCATGGTATTCTGTGAAGACATTGCGGGCTTAAGGACTAGTCTTCATTTTTCCTCAGTTTTGAGGTATTAGGTGGCATTTCCAGACTTCAGAGTAAACTATATATTTATTTTAGACTCTAAGACGGTTTCAAATTTATGTGGAGTGTCAGGATTTGAGGTTATTTTATGCAATTTTTAATGCCTCAAAGTGAAGCATTGTAGATTGTGTAATGTCTAATTTAAAGACCAATCTGCATGTATTCCAAGTTTTGAAGCACTTGGAGAGACTTTATCTTCTTGGTGTAAACTAGGGATTTGTCCTAGAATCCAAGATGATTTTAATGGTGTGTTGAAATCCTCATTATTATTTTTTTAATACCATATTATAAGTTCATATTGGATACTTTTAGCAAAAAATTCACAAGTTTGCGAGATTGTATTGTCAGCAAAGGATTGAAAAATTTGTTCATGGTCCAAAGATTTCAAGATTTCAGATCTATTGAAAAAATTATAATTAGTCTCAAAGTATCCATTTAAAAAGCATAAGGGGAGGCCATGTACTCACTTTTCATGAAAATGGATTGGTTCATACTATAAGCGAACTTGGAGATGTGGCATTTATCGAACTCTGTAATCAACTCTAGTGTAGTGTGGAGATGTGCTTGTTGTGAGTTGATTTTTATTTGTGCATTATTTTCCACATTTTGATTAATTTTGTTGATTAATCATTATTGAATGAATAAGTAAATTTAATGAGATATTAAGATCCATTGTAAAACTTTTTGCATGGAAATAAGTGCAAGTTTATGGATCATAAACATTATCATTTCATCTATTTGATTTAGTTTACATGTTTGTATTATATCATGTGAGAATTGATCATTTTATAATATGCCATATGTAATAGTTATCTTAAAATCACATGGGTTCTAGTTGATACTCTTGATTCTCACACTGTCATTATCTACCCATCTATGAAGGGAGGGCCATTCATTGTTGGGAGATTATGAGGTAATCTATGGTTTGTGGTTGATGTGGAAAAGCACTGGATGATATTCTCCCTCCCCACAATAGTACTATACTAGAGGCTAAACTCATGATTAATTATGGATGTTCAAGTTCGATGAGACTCACATGCTTCATGGAGCATTGTATAATTGTAAATTATTATTAAACCATGCATTATGATGAAAAGGTACTATTTTTTTATATATGACCACTACAATAGTTGGTTGTAACAATGTATCAATAGTGATTGAGTTTGTAAATCTACATTTATGATTTAAATATAGTGTTTTTTTTTTAATAATTAGAGTTATAAATGATTATGTGATCATTAATTAAATAGATTAGATATAGACCTTGATTATGGTTAGCTTAAATCTAATGTATTTAGTTAAAAATCATTGTGTTATGGTTTTAGTGTGATGGAATGTATTTATTGAATTTGTGTAAATGTTTTTAATTTTTTTACATTATTCTAGTAAAATCCAGTGGGGTTGTTATAAAAGAGGAGACATTTTGTTTTACAATGAGTAGGATCAATGGTGAAATGGTGGGGAAGAGATAGGCTATATAGAACATGGAAGTGGTGAAATATTTTGAGGTGAACTGGGTGGTCATGGTGAGGAGCAATGACAAGGTATTTCAGGTGATGGGATTGATAAACCTTGGGAAAATACATGTTCAAATTTTAATGATATTTCACATCTATCAATTTAATTTTTAGCACAAACAAATGGAAGTTATAATATAGGTTCTTAGATCTCAATGTCTTGTCCTCAAAATAATGGTATTGCATCATTAATTCAAGCCACACATCAGATATGGATCTCATGACATCCTTTATCATTATCAAATGAGCTCTCATGACATCCTTGTCCACCCTTCACAATAAAAAATGACAATTCAAATATGTTGCTATCTTGCAAACTGTGAACCCATTTGCAATAGGTGATGGTCATGTAAATCCAAAAGCTGATTTGAATTTGGGTTTGGTGTTTGATATGGGGCCCTTGGTGTATGTTATCACCTAAAATATATTTTCATTGCCCGTCATCATTACCACTCAACTCATCTTGAAATATTTCACTATTTTTATGTTTTTTATGGCCTTGCCCTTTCTTCTAGGGTTCTAAGTATGGTATTTATGTATGTTATTAAGCTTGATGTAATTTTTATAGTGTAAGTTATTGACATAATGGATGAATGGAGGCTAAAAGATAGAATTTTAGACCTCAATGTATTTTCCTAACATCAGTGGTATTGCATCATTTATTTACACACATGAGATGTGGAGCCCTACCACAATCAAATCAACTCTCGTGACACCCTCATCCACCCTTGAGAATAGAAAACATCCAATCAAATATATTATCACCTTGATTTGTTATAATTAACAAGTATAATTATACAATATTGTTCATTGTCATGCCAATTTAAAATTTAACATAAAATTATATGCGAGAGGTGTTAACCATATATCATCATAGAGAAAGATGCTTATCTTCTAGAAAATAATATGCCAATCGATGCTAATATTATATTAAATTATAATATTCTATTTAATATTATATTTTTATATGGCCCCCATGGTGTATGATATCATATGAAATACTTTCTCATTTTCCTTCACCATCACCACACAACTCACCTTGAAATCTTTCACTATTTGCATGTTCTATATAACCTTGCCCTTTCTTCCAAGGGTCTAAGTATCGTGTTTACATATGTTTTTAAGTTGGACATAATTTCTCTAGGTTTTAATATATTGGAAGCATGGATTAATGGCAGATAAAATATAGACTCTTAGATCTTAATATCGTATCCCTGCGTCAATGATAATGTGTCATTAATTCGAGCCACACATCAAACATGGAGTCATGTTGTAATCAAATCATCTCTCATGGCATTATATTGGTAGTATTAACGTATTAAGTTTCAACATTAGATAAATTAATCCAATATTGCACACATTTCATGTTGGAGGCCATTACAACTTACACTCTTCAATATGGTAGTTGTAGCCTTCATCAAATAAGTTATAACAATCAGGGTGGTGCCTAATTTGAGATACATCATACCACGATAGTGCTTGGAGAGAGTATGTAGATATCGGTGGGTTTTTAAAAATTAAAGAGCATAAATCGGTAGTCATACCTAATTTTAAACTCATGACTTCTAACCCCATCTCACTTTTTGTGTACAAAGTGTAAAGTAATAATAATATGATATTTCTAGTGGAGGTGATAGTGGAAAATGAGGTGGTGTCTTTCTTCATACGACGTAACAATAATAGTATAATAAATAAGGAGTAAATAGAATAAAATCTACTCCAAATAATAAGAATAAATTTATAAATAATAATATATAATAATATTATTATGCTATATTATATTATATTGAATTATATGTAATATAGAATATATATTAATATTAAATAGATGAAATATATATTATTATATATATTAATTTAAATTATTTATTATTTACCCAATTTATTAATCATGTTGATATATATGTTATTAATCCATAAAATCATGACCACTTCTTATTTTGCATATTATTCACACAAAGTATTAATCACGTTAAGTTTTTCTATTATTATGAAGTGAAACTATGGTAAACTATATACAGTCACTTTTCCCTCGTACATGATGCACATTCCATATAGCTCATTATCTCTAATACGAATTGTACATAAGTGTTGCCTTTTGGTTATATATTGCATTACATTTAATAGTTGAGGTCTTATCTAAGTAGGAAATGAGTGCAATTATCTTGTGTTATGTGTGACACATTGTTGATTCTGTATCTTGTTATTTGTGTCTAACTTGGATGAAATGAGTACAGTTTTATATACAAAAATACATACCTATGGTGGGATCATTTTGAGAATTCATAAAATAGTTTTGGCAACCTTTTTTGGCAATAGTTTTGAAGATTTAGTAAAGAACACATTGAGCTTTGAAGATTTGTAGCTCTGAAGACGCTCCAAAGACCTGTACAACAATGCTCCAAAGATACCTAGGCATGCTTCAAAGATGTCCAACTAGATCCTGCAGATCAAGATAGTAAATCCAAAGATATATATTGTATATATAGAATTTCCATATTTAAATATCTTCTTTTAAACATTACTATTCATAGTAATGGTCTAAAATGATCTAGATATAAGTATATTTATTTTTGTAAAACCAAACATAATCTCTTCGGATCTATGTTAGATATTTTCCATCTATTATTAGTTGAATTGGTTCCAATGCCTCCCTATAAGCATGGGATCTGATTCTTAGATATTCTATTTTGAATAAGTAGATTTCGTTGTTTAGATCACCAAATTTTGTATTTTGTGAATATTTTTTGAGATCTACTTTAAATACATGTCTCCTTCTCATTTTAGAGAAGGATTGAATGAATCAATGAATAGATAGAGATCAAAAATTACAAGAAGCATAAAAATGTAATTTTGTGTATCTGTACATGTTCCTTTTGATAATGAAATAAAGTTCATTATTCCTTTTCATTACTGAGGAAAATCTAATCATATTCTATGGAAAGATCAAGGGCCCACTTCTCTCCAAAGATCAGGACAAATTGATATTTTTTAGTTTATAGTTTAAAAGTATATTTCTTTAATTTAGGTATATTTCATTTTACTGCAAGTGTGATTTCCTTTTTAAAGCAAAGTCTGAATTTCCTTTTACTACAAGTGTGTTTCCATTAAATGTAAAATGTTGTTTTAATTCAATTCAAGTGAGTTTTCTTTATGCAAGAGTGTGTCTTTCAATTTCATAGGAAGTAAAGTTTGTTAGCTCATATCCATATTCATAATCTATCAGGAAGCAGTTTACATGACAATAGACAACATTCTCACATTCTAAAATATTACAATGTCCTATCCAACTAGGCAAGTTGAGTGAGGACACCATATTGTATTATGCCAGATGTTTAAGTTCTAGGTGTTGATGGTGTGAATTGAAGAATCCTATAACAAGGAATGCCATAGGAGATCTTCAGTTAGCCGAAATTTCTAGATTTAATTTTATGCAATATAGAATTAGGTTCTTATTTGTTTTCTTTAGGACTTAGACAACACAACAAAGTAAACCCCCCAAATAGTGAACTGTTAACTCAAATATCAAATGGTCTCATTGCGTATAGATTTGGACACTAGCCCTGGTAGAAAATGACACCAATCTATTGATTGGTTAAAGGAGAGGTATAAGGACAACCTATCATTACATTGCATGCATCCACCTAGGTGTTCAAATTACTAGTTTTTATTATTTTCTAAATACATTTTCAATCCATCTTTCTGAAATGAAGATATGTTATCTGGAAGTGAATGTTGAAAAGGGTGATAATACCTACATTCAATATTATCCACATTGGTAAGGCATTCAAAAACATTGTATACATATGAGTTATTAGCTTGTACAATAATGATTGCATTGAACACATATTTGATCTAAGCATATAGGAAATGAACAAGTAGTTTGTTAATCACACACATGTTAAAGTGAGGTCATTAAAATGTAGCATAATTGTGATAATATATATTAAAAAAATAAGAAATCATACATCTTACAATGGTGAAAATAATACATCTTTGCTAGATAAAAGGGTGAATTATTTAGTAGGAAGAGTCTCCAAGTGATAGAAGAGAAAATGAAAACACATATATAGGGAATGGTCATACTTTAGAGATATGGAGTAGAAAATCTCTCTGAGCTTGATTAGTTCAAATATTTTAGAGATATGGTTTGGTAGATCTATGTCTATGAGCACCCTAGATAAAGAATTCAACACTCAACACACATTTTTATATAACAGAGCAATGAATGTGTATCATGTTTCCAATGACAAGGTATACATTTCAAGCCTTGTTGCTTATTTATTATTTCATTTGGTAGAAAAAAATTATTTGTTTTAACATGTTTTTTAAATCAATCAATCTGAAGCCATCATGTAACTTTTGTCAATTGGCTTTGAAAGAATTTATCAGTGCATTTTTATCTTTAGAGTTTTAAATGTTATAATATTAGGGAGGGTTGTTGCATCTATGTAGTGTTGTAGAAGAGGAACAAGGCCTATGTTAGACTAAGAAGTCAGCCAATGTGTAGTGTATAAACTTTGGATAGTCTCATCAAGTTTCAAACCAAAAAATATTTATATTTATAACAAAACCTCTAGAGACTTGAACCAAAAACCTCTTGAATATATTAAAAAAGAATCCACATTTGATTTGATGGTGCAATGCTTTAACTTTTGTGGACTAGCCATCACCCACTTGACTAACCAATTATCTTGATGGAATGACATCCAAAATATCTGTGAACGAATCTTAGGTTTGGTCTTCATAGTAGAGACACCTCCAACATAAAAATCTAGTCCTCCAACGTAATTTGGAAGATTTACATGGTTAATGGAATGATTTTCATTTATTAGGATTTTTTAATTTTTAATAGATTATCAACTTTTGTTTTTTATTTTTGAAATTGTGATATTTTCACAATTGCCATGACCTAATAGTAAACTACTTTGAAATTCATAGGAATTGATCTTTGGCTGATTGTGAGGTTTTTATGATGCCCATGGATTTTGATGTTATGTAATGGCTATCAATTGTTGTATGATTTGATTAGTGGATCGAATGTACAACTGAGCAAGAGTTGTAGTGCAATTAAAATTTTATTTAGAAATATATTATGATAATTATATTTCATTGATAATATATTACCTATTATATTATGTATTATATACTATATTATATCACTATACCAAATTAAAAAATTAATATATTATAAAACCAATATTATAAATATATATATTCTATTTAATAATACATAACATAATCTAAATATACATTACATAATATAATATGTACTATCATTATAATATATTATATTAGTGTACTAAAATAAAAAAACTAGTGTATTATAATAATTATATTTTAATTAAATATTCTATTGAAAAATGTATAATATAATCTAAATATATGCTAGATAATATAATATGTAATATATTATTTATAAAATATATTTATTATAATTTATTTCTAAATAAAATTAATGACTATTATTTAAACCTTGATTTGTTGTATGAATGGAAATTAAAAAAAATGGAAGAGCCACTAACTTACAGTTTTTCAAGGCAAAATGAATAACCATGTGGATAATAGATCAACATGTGCCTTTAAACCATGCAGAGATTTGTTTGCACCACCAAGAAAAATTTAGAAGCCTACTCTATCTTGGGCCACCATATAGAGTTTAATGGGCTAGATATTTGGGGGGAGGGGCACCCCATATATAGATTGAGTCTTGATAGGGGGCCCTCAATGTATCGACAGATTGCTCACACCTCAATGAGTACTCTCCTTCCCCCCCTCCTTCATTAGGGTAGTGCCCCGTATAATATATAGACATGGCTTGTGAAGTGGTTTACATAATGGCTAAAACCATAGTGGTTTCATTGAATGTTATGCCTCTAAGATATACATAAAATGATTTCCCTAATGACACTTTAAATCTTTAAAGTGGAATGTGTCAAGCAAATTTCATCTCTTGGAGTGCCAAGGTTATAGGATATGGAAAAATTGGGTTCTATAAAAAGGCATTGAAGGCATTTAAGCAAATACAATTTACATAAGTGGTTTCATGGAATTCTATGGTTATAATTCTAATAAAGTTTTAACAAAAGTATTTCGGTTGAGTTTTAAAAATTAGCAAGGGATAGGTGGTGGTTGTGTAATTGTTTTTCTCCCTTTTTATTTTTATAGCCAACCCATTATAAAGTTGTGACTTCAACTATTCTTTTATTTTGCTTTGGTTTGTTATTGAATAGGCAAAATACAATAAAACAATTGATGTGTTGGTAATCATGGAAAATCCATTGTATATAGCATATCTTATAAGTATGTGTTTTGAGCTTTGTTGTAGAAATTTATAAAATTTTCTATTTTTTGGTTTATGCTGATGCATTAAGTAGTACTGGTAAGGTATTAGGATAACTATTTGTAAATAATATGTTTATCTAATATATATTTGTGATAAATCCAACCATTATGTCATTTAACTCCTGAAAGAGTTTTGCATCTTTATTTGAGGTGATCAATTCTACAATAAATGTGATACCTAAAAAAAATTTGGGTTAAACATAGATCATATGTGATGATTTCAAGCCTCGATGTGTAGCTCATATATGTTTATTGTAGCAGCAGATCACCCAAAAGAAAATTATTTTCTTGTTAGGATTTTGGTTGATGTTCATTGTACCTTTCAGCCTTCAAAATATGCATATATTTTGTTTCTTGGTCATCTAGATAAAATATTCATTGTGCATACATGTCATCACCTGATTAGGAATTTTTTTTTAAACAAAATAGGGTGTATATGATGTGGGTAGACATGTGGTAGTGTTTAGCTAGCATAAAAATCAAATATTCAAAGTGTGAGATGAATATGTGGTTTGTTTCCATAATATAATGCCTCCTAACATAACTATAAAGGTTATCTTAATTTTAGGCTTGAAATTTTCAAAAATTGTCTTTAAACTTTTTGTCATTATTGCAAAATCTTCTTGGTGGGTTGCTTCATTTCCATACCTGTTCCCATAATTCACTTTAGCCCTTATTTATAACTACACTATACCTTTCTCTTCACACTCTATGCTCTTGCACACTTTTCATGGTAGGTATTTTACAAATATTGCATGTAAACTACTAATTTTTATTTTTTATATTGATCTTAAGGATTTAGTTTGTATTTTTAAAGCTATGTATTTGGGGTTGTTTAGTTTATTTTTTGTAAGCATGTCTATAACTATATATATGGTTTGCAAGGAAACATTATGAGGATTTTTTTTGTAAGTAAACATGATCTCAAGGATTGATGGTGAAGAAATTTAAAGAGCTCAAAGATAAAAATGTGTTAGGAAAATCCCACTGGCTTATCGAATTATTGTTCAGCTAGACTATAGTTTATATGTTTTTCTTTGATTGTAATTTTTTATTATCACATTAAATTATGTTTAAAAATGAAAAAATCCCACTAACTTATTGAATTATTGTTTATCTAGACTATAATTTATATATTTTTCCTTATTTATACTTTATGATTATCACAATAAATTTTGTTCAGAAATAAAATAAAATTAGATGAATTTTTTGAGTTCAATTTTGGTTTTTTAATAAAGCTTATACACCACAACTTAGATAAGCCAAGAATTTTACTAGTTTTTGCATTCTCCTAGATCAGTTGGTGTTGAGAGATAAATCTAAAGGGACATGACTACTGTAAAGAAGCAATGAGTGGTGGGTGAGGATTTTTATCTCCTTTCTTATTTTATGATCCTTATAGTGTTCACACAAATGCATTCTATATTTTATCTCATTATTCATGTGTCTATTTAAAATCAATTCTTAGAAGTTTGGAGATGTGATTCAATAGGAGGTGTCAAATGCAATCATTATATTGAGGATTGATTTAATTAAGAAAGCCATTGAAAATAAAATCATGTAGAAATAAGAATTTAAACACAAGAATTTCTATTTTCAAATATTGTATTTGAATGTTAGAATCCTAATATGTGATCATTACATTGAGAATTTTGATTTAATTGAGAATGTCATTGAAATGTCAATGAAAAAATAATCATGTGATTTTGATTTAAATATGAATGTCATTGAAATGTTAGTGAAAATATGATCATGTAGAAATAGGAATATAAAAATAGGCTTTAAATGTATGAATCCTAATATGAACATCTACTTGCTTTTTAAAATTTGGATTTTTAAGGTGAAAAGATCCTAATATCCACATCTACATTTTTATACTGAATATTTTTTTAGGTTTTTAGAATAATTTTACTTTTTTTAGTACCTAGGTTCAAGTAGTATAAAATTCACCTTACAAAATTTTTTTTTTCAATTTTCACTATTAAGAAGATTTTATAAGAATTTAAAGTTTAGCATCATAAGTATTAGAATATTACTCAAGGGTATTTCAAGGGAATATTCCTTTTTATGTATATTTGTTTGGTTCTTCCACCATTTAAAAAAATGGAATTGAGTATACAAGTAATAATAAACACCTAGTGTAAGTGGCGCATCACCACATCACTTTTTCGTATAAGAAATGTATCACTCTTGTGAAAATACAAAGAGTTTTATGTTATTAATAATGAATTCCATGGATACCTCTCACCTCTAATTTATATTTACCATTTTCCTTTCTCTTTTTGGTATAAGACAAATTATTAACCTTTAATTAAATGCTTCATATTCCACATAGGCATCTTGTGTGTGCTTTATCTAGGTACCTAGAGCCTTGCCATCCAAGGACTAAATTTGATGGTCATATGACTATATTTGCATTTTTAACTGTAAAATACATTCTTTTTTTGGTTAAACCATATCAAATGCAAAGGTGAAATTTGGATAGGCTGTCAATCAAACAAGAATATTAAACAATTACATTTATCCTCTACTAAAATATAAAGCAATTATTGGATAAGTATAAATAACTAAATATGTTATTTTCATCACTCCTTGTTTATCATTGTGATTCCTCTATCTACCACAAGATTATGCCTACTTACATAGTTTCATTCCTCTGCTTTAAGGCTGGCTTCATTTAAGTTGGTTATATGGTTAGAAAAGGCTTCACATTTGTTTTCCCCTCTTCCCATGAATTCTTGTATATGAGACTAATTATCAAATTTGTTATAAACCAAGAAGGAGAAATGCTATTTACTCTGATACCATATTTTCCATTGAGAGGGATTTCTCATGTAGTATTGTTGAGAAAATCTAGGATCCTTAATTTTTGGTCCCATGGGTTTTATAATTCTTTTGTTCTATGAAATTTTAGGTGAAAAAGTATAGAATTATATGCAAGCAAAAAAAATATTTTCTAAGATGTCACTTGGACCCAAAAATGCTCTAAACTGGCTAAAAATGTGGGGCTTCTATTTTACAAAAAATAATTCACTCTTTCATTCCATGTGACTATTTCAACTCTATTACCAATATTTTAGTAAAAATGGGACCAATGATCAATATATAATGTCACATGTTATGCATGTAGACATTTAAATTTTGAGATAACTCAAAGGAATATGAACAAAAATAATTGCAAAAGTTATCTTTATTAAATTTTAGGTTGGAAATTTTCAAAACTTATCTTTAAAATTTTTATGTCATCATTACAAATTCCTCTTGGTAGGCTATTTAATTTCCATGCATTTTGACATAACCCACTTTAGCCCTTATTTATGTCTAGACTTTACTTTTCTCTTCACACTCTATATTATTGCACACTATTTCCATGGTAAATCTTTTACAATCATTGTATATAAACTAATAATTTTTGGTTTTTAAAATTTATTTTGTATCTTTAGGGTTTTATATTTGGGATAATTTAGTTTATTTTTTTAAGCATATCTATGACTATATATGGGTTCGCAAAAAAATATTGAGGAATATTTTTACATACTTGTAAATGCATTACACATATTATCTTCTACATTGCTCTTATTATTTCAGAGTTTGCTTAAATGAATGTTAAAGGGAAATGTAAGGCCAACTTTGGGTATGTTGTTTTATAATGTTTGGGCTACATGAACAACTACATAGACATGTCTATATTTGTAGCCTCTTTTCCCTCAAAAATAGGGCTACATTAAAAGGTATGCCATCCAAAATAATCATCATCATCATCATATGATGTAACTCTATAGTCCTTGGTATGCACTATATAGGATTAAATTTGAAGGACGTTGGACTATAAACATTATGGTATGGATTTTTTTAATCTTGCTTGTTTTTGTAACATGGTTATTAAACCCACATTTATTATAGGTAGGTCTGAAAAATGATCTTTAGTATTGATGATGAAAAAGTTTAAATAGGTCATGGACAAATTCGTACTAATTTTAATGGATTGTAGATTTATTATTTAGCCCTACTATAATTTATATATTTTTACTTGACTCTATTTTTTTATTATTACATAAAATTCTCTTTAAAATTAAAATAAAATTGGCTGTGTCTTCTCATCTTAATTTTGGATTTTTTCACAGAGCTTACGCACTAGAACTTAGACAAGACCATGATTTCACCATTTTTTTCATTTGCCTAGATGAGTTGGTGTTCAGAGAGAAATTTGAATGGATGCAATTGACATAAATAAATAATGCATGGTAGGTGAAGATATTTCATTCTTTGCTTATGCTATGATCCTTTTGGTGTTCACATTAATTTATCTTACATTTTATTATTTATGTGCCTATTGAAACTAAATTATTAATTTTTTTTGGAGACATGATACACTAAGATGTGCCAAATGTGATCATTGTATTGAGGATTGATTTAATTGAGAGTGTCATTGAAAAGACAATCATGTAAAATGGGAATTTAAACATAGGAATTTGAATTTCCAAACATAGTGTCTGAATTTTTGAATCTTAATATGTGATCACTATATTGAATATTTTGCTTTAAAAAAAAATGTCATTAAAAAGATGGTTATGTAAAAATAAGAATATAAAACATAGGCTTTGAACGTATGAACACTAATATCTATATCTACCTACTCTTTATGATTTAGTTTTTTACGATGAAAAGATCATAATATCCACATCTATGTTTTATACTTTAGATTTTTTAGGTTTTTATCACAATTGATTTGTTTTAGTACCTACCACAAAAGGGCTAGATAGTATATGATTCACCTTAGATAAATAATTTTTAAATTTTAACCATTATGAAACTTTTATAAGACCAAGTGCTTGATAAATCTAAATTTCAGCACCATAAATTATTGGAGTTTTCTTCAAAGGTCTTATAAGGGAATATTCCTTTTTCCATGAGATTTGACATTTTCCCTATCATTTTGGCATGATTTTTTTTTTGTTCTACTACGATTTTCTAAAATGGAATTGAGTGTAAAAGTAATAATAAGTACTAGGGTAAGTGGTGCATCACCACATCACTTTATTGTAAAATAAATGTATCACTCTCATGCAAATTTATGGATTTTTATGTTAGTAATAATGAATTACATGGCTTTATCCTACCTCTACTTTAGTTTTCCCTCATGCCTTTCTCTTTTTGGTATAATACGTATACCCACAATGAATTACTAACCTTTGGTTAGATGTTTCAAGTAGGGAAATAATAAATAAAATAATGGATTTCACATTCCACGTAGGCATTTTGTGTGTGTTTTATCTAGGTACTCAAGGTGGGTCCTATCATACAGGGGATAAATTTGATGGCCATATGATCTTATTTACAATTTTTCAGCTGTAAGATTCAATCAACTTTTTTGTTAAGTTGTATTAGATGCAAAGGTGAAATTTGGACACAATGTGAAAAAATTTAAAGGTTTATAATAAATATATAAATTATCTTTAATGTTTTGTATAAAAAGTATATAAATTATTTTTAATGTTTCTTTCTTCTACCATGAACTACATTAACATTTAATCGAGAATGTTGAATAAATAACCATCAGGTAGGGTCTATTATCAAATTTAGTCATTTTTATTATGTATATATTACTATGATTTATTTTCCCAAGACAAAAGGATGCCCCTAATCTCACCACTTGATGGAAAATTTTGAATAAATAACCATCGACAAAAAAAATAATGACAAACAAGGTCAACTATCAAATTTAGTCTTTGTTGCCATGTATAAATTCCTATGATATATTTTCCCAAAGTCAAAAATATGCCCCCTATCTCACCACCATGGGCCTCCCAGACTAAATTTAATGGTCTATGTTGTCTATTATAAAGTTTATATACGATAACTACATCTTTCTAATTCCAATTTAATTTATAGTAGAACTTCAAATGTTGATATAATTTACTATAGAAAAGGAAACAACATGAGAATATATAATGATCTAGTTATTAACAGTCTTGACAAAAATTCATAATACAAGAGGGCATTATTGAGGCATTCTTCTCAGCTATTGACATCACATATAAGAGGGTATATTTTGGTCATCGTACTATTGTTCTCCTTTTACAAAATCTATGCACTCATAAGTTTTTCATTCTTTGAAATGTTGAGAAAATTTAGTTAAAGGTCATAGAAAATGAACACTAGCAATTTTATTAAATTACATAAAAAATGTGAAATTTAAGGAAGCCTATCAATTATTGTGTGCATAAAAGAATTGTTTAAATGTTTTTGAAAACAATGAGTTAAAAAAAAATTGATAGTTGAAGTTATAACCCATGGAAGAATGATTAGTTTAGATGACTGTGTACACATGAATAACACATGTTGAACTATGCATTAGACTCCCCCAGGTCAGGCTAAGGTCGCTGATATAATGAATGGGCTATGGATAATACTATGGGTTAGGTTGGTCATTATGGAATGAGATTTGGGATGGGATTTAGAATGGGTGGTGTCAAAGGGTTCTTATGATGGAATCACAATATTTACACAATGTCTAGTTTCTCATTGACAGAGATAAACTATATGGAAATGAAGCTCCAATATCCTTTCATCTTTGAGATTACGAGGAAATAAAGCTCCTAATCGATACTAGGACCAATAAAATTAGGGAGGTTAGGATGAATGACTCATAAAATGAGGTCAACCCTACCAATTTGGTTATGACGAGTCAACTTCATCCGCAAATGTGAATGATATATGATAATGATAGACTGAAGGAGAAGGAATCAACTTATATTATCATCTTCTATTTTGTGGGAGGATAATGATTGGTGGTTTGGGAATCTATTTTTATTCCTTTGAAGTTGTAAGAGAGTCCACAATTAGGTGGGGGATTAGGGTGGATCATAAAAATCTCTCCTAATCTAGGTGTTGATATCAAGTTATAAATTGATTATGGTACCAGGTGACCTAACCCTAGAGAAAAGACCTTCTCTAATAAGGTCAGGTATTTTGAGAAGTGTCATCAAAAAGGGACTAGGTAAGGTGTAAGCATGTGATCTTGTTTGGGAAGTTGAATATTTGAATGGACTTTTTGTGTTGTTAGAATCAAGGTTTAAATTATGACGATTGCATAGTTGGGTAAGACTTTGGCTTGTTTTGTTTTAAGAATGTTTTTGACTTGAAAATGAAAAGCAACTATTTGTTGAAATTAAATGACTTGAAAGCAAAGAATGATAAGTAAAATTAAATTGAACCACACTTTTTTTATCTTTTTCAATAAATTTTTAATGCATGCAAGGTAAGAGAGATATTGAGAGAGAGAGAGAGAGATAGATCTACTCTAATTAAGAAAATGTTGATTTTTTCAACTTTTCTAGATGCAACCTAGATAAGTTGTGTCTATTTTTATTTTGATTTTTCTGCATAAAGTATGAATATACATATGTACAAGCTAAAAAATCTATTAATATTTCAAATAATTTAAGAATATGTTTAAATTCTAAACAATAAAATATTATTAAACTCTTAACACTTATTTTACTCATGCAAGGAAAATAAAATGTTAATATTTCTAGATTGGATGCACATTAGCTATGAGTAGTGTTTTATTTAGAATAAAATGATTGTCTAAATTTTAATTTTCTATTATTGTGGGCTAAAAATAATGTTCTCAATTTTTTAAAAATAATTAAAATCATAAATTGAAATAATACCTTTGGTCTACCTAGGTTGGTCTAGGGTTTTCTAGTTGCTTGTGTGTGTGTGTGTGTGTGTGTGTGTGTGTGTGTGTGTGTGTGTGTGTGTGTGCGTGCGCGCATGTGCACACGTGCATGAGCATGAATAAAAAGAGTTCATTTTAAAACTAAAAATTGATTTTTGAAATGGTTGAAAGTACATGTGTTCTATTCTAATATTCACCTATGGTTTGAATTCAAGGTTTTTACACTATGAATGAATCTAATGAATGTAAAAAAACAAAGAGACTAACTACTTTTTTTGTTGCAAAGATTGGGATAATAAATTAATATCTTCTAATAAAATTTTATTTTTTTGGAATATAAATGTAATATAACACAATAAGAATTTATATAATCTAACATAATAAAATAAATAAACTAAAAATAAAGAACATCCAACCTAATCAAGGCAGATATCAGCTGAAAGCAAGTATTATGTGTTTCTATTGTCCTTAGCATGCTAGCTTCCTTATGTAGAAAAAGATTTAAATAACTATATAACAAGGAAGATGAACCAATGATTGTCACAAGCAAGGGAAGAAGAAGAGAGACACAATCCCAAACAAAGAGTAGCTAATCTGTGGTTGGTTGAGTGCATTGTTTGTAAATATTGGGTTGTAGAATCAGTGACACTTCCTTACTTCCAATGGTGTAGTCAATCATGAAAACAATAGAGGTAGAGATTAAAAAAAATGGTAGTAGTCTATGCTTATGAAAATATTCAAAACTCCAAGATCCAATGCAAATTTTTAGATCCAAAATCAAATCAAAATTGGCTTACTCATAGAAGAGAAATAGAGGTTGCATGGAATAGTTTAATTGAGTTGAATGAGAAGTGGAACTTATTAGGGAATAAAAATGATTTACAATAGAAGAGGTAGTGAGCTAGGCTATATTAGAGGTGAAATTAAGTCAGAAAAATCGATAAATGCAAAAGCAACATACAAAAATGCATGAAAAAATGAATCTCAAGATGCTAAATTTGGAAGACAATGAGAAGGTGACATACCTATTTCCCCCTTTTACAAGGGCAGATATGAAAATGTTGGTCCCCATAATGAAATCACCAATTTGAGTTATAAAACCAGCCCTAGTTTAAAATAAAACTTCTCTATTAAGATATAACTACAACAGTGGTTCTAAAAACTAGGTGGTAGTTTTGTAAAATTGAGTAGGAGTTTTGCTATGAAAAGTGGTAGTTATATCATGCTTGGAAGGATTTCAAAAACTGATTTGTTAGAGGATATAAAGACCAAACAAAAGAGGCCAAGCAGATTTTGTTGAGGTCAACATACCCAATTTTTGAAAATGAGGACCCTTGTTCAAATTTTGTAAATTATGCTATAAATTAGGCATTCAACCTAATCAATGTGCATTATTGAACATCAAGATTTGCTTTAACTTACATTGATATGCTAGAACCTGAGATTTATTTGATTTCATCTAATGTTACTAACATTTGACTCATGTGTTTCCATCTTACAGGATGTATGGATCTCCATTTAAAATGAATAAGTGTATATGGGTTTAAGTTTCAATGTTAATTTGACCCTTAGTTGGTTAATTAATATAGTCCTATTCGAGACATTATGCTAACCTTTGGTCCTTAATTGATTAAATTGAATCCAAGTTTAAACAAAGTTTAAAAATTTAGTCTAAATTAATTTATCCCAAGTTTTTATTAAAATGGATTCATATTTTCCATGGGTCACTTTATTATATTCTGTCTTAGCTTAATTTTAACCTAAGTTTTAATTGAGCTTAATAATTCATTAAAACTTTAGTCTAAAATTTATCCTAAGTATTTATATGTCTTGAGAACTTATATATTTGATTTTATTGATCATATTTATGAATTAAATGCATGACGAACAAGTATCAAAATCTAGGAAGATCAGATCCAAGATCAATGACATGCAAATGATTTACCAAATTAATAAGTTAAAGTTCCCTAGATCAAAGATCGATGGTGTGTATTCTTACATACAAATCCTAATTGATGATCCACGTTAAAGGTTGGGGTCAAAACCTCAAGATAAAATATGGATGGTGCACGTTCAATCATGAAAATGAATATCTAATGATGAGCACAAAGTCAATATGTCAAAGGATTTGGAGATTGAATGCAATGGTGACAAGTGTCACACCCATGGTGAATTAGATACAAATCAATGATTTACATTTAATCAAGTGAATAGGAAACAAATCAATGGCCTGAATTCAATTGTATGCTTAGTATATCAATGACATGCATTTTATCATACAGATCAAAGATCAACGGTATGCATTCAACCTAGAAGATGTAAATCGATGGTGTGAAGCAAGTCAAGGAGTCAAAGAGCCTAGATTAAACATGATGCTACCATATGGTGCAAGGGAATCAATCAGATGGAAATTGATGACAAGGTACATAGAAATCACATGGAACTACCAAGTGGCATAATATTGGAAGCTTAGATCTAAGATCGATGGCCACGTTAAAAGTCAAGGCTAGAAGACTCATGAGGAGATTGATGGATCAAATTTAATCAAACTATAAGAGGCACGGATGAGGACATGTGTCCAAAGTGACAATGATAAATTTTTGAAATTAAATAAGTAGCGTGGTGAAGCAATGCCACATAGGTAAACACATCAGATCTAAATATTTTGTAGACCTAAACATGCGAAGGTATAATGGGAGATCTAAATATGATCTAAGTCACCAAAACACATATTTCAAACTCAATTTCCACCATTAAAGCTTTGTTTAAACCTTTGAAAATCCCTATAACATACGAAAAGCCCTAAATTATTCCTATATTCATTATTTTAAGCCAAAAGAGAGAGCCTAGTGATTAAAACTGTTTAAGGAGTTCAACTAGATACTTAGAGGAATTGAATTATTGTTCCCAAGTGCACAATTCGATTAAAGACATAGAAATGGCAACTTAAAGAGCTAATTTGAAGAAATCAGTTGAATTATACCTATCATTAGATGCATATGGTTGATTATTCAAAGACACAAAATTCATAGCTTCCTCATTAAACACTGGAGATAATAATTGCACGAGCTTGTTATGGACTATTGAGAACCAGAAGATTTTGACCAAAGAAGAAGAAAAGTTGCTTCCATTGAAGAGACTCTATGATGACATAGTGGTAATTCAAATGATTCGAATTCATTATGATGTTGTTATACCAGAGGTCCTACATTGTATCGATGTCCTGAGTCCATTTTTAAAGATACTAGAAATTGACAAAGGTATGTTGATTTATGAACCTAGTTTAAGGAAAATTGCATACATATCCATTATTAATTTTAAGTCTTAATATAAGCTACCTAGGCCCCATATAGACCTATCTTCCATTAATGCATGGGCCCAAAAACATACCATGATGGACATCCTGATAAAATGGTTAGAGACTGGTAGTCATTATTGATCCTACAAAGAAAATCCTTATCAGTCAATTCAAACTTGGGGTTAGAATGGTCATGACATTGTTGAATAAGCTATATGAATTTTCACATACAACACATGTTGAACCAATATGGGTACCTATTGTCTATTTCATCATTGAAGAAATGGTAGTTCCTCCTCTAGGAGAAATCATTAGTGTTTCCATAAGAAGATAGATATATGGGATTAAAACCAAGAAGACGAATTGAATTCTATATGATGTCATACTTGTTAGATGTCATGTGTGCCACTACCAAGATCCCTGACCAAAGAGAGTGGTCTCCTAGTGTTACTCAAATTATGTTTTGGTATTGCTCCAAATTACACATTTACAAATATAGAGACCATATCCAATCCATTTATGATTGTGTTTATCTTATGTTGAGTCAAGCCATTGATGGTATCCCCATGATCAAGGTAAGTCCTTTAATCAAGAAATACATTGAGGCAATAGGAAATATTTGGTTATATCCTGATTGCATCATTATAAGAATAAAGGGAACCCAAAGTGCCCCCCTCAAATTGCTAGGACATGTGCTAGATAGGTTGGTAGAACAAGAGGTTGTATATCAATTGTTCAATGGTATAGAAGGAAGTTTTAAAACCAAAAGGAAAGGAATTCTACATGGTTTTCCCATGATAATTGGTAGAACTACCTTCAGACAATGGGATCACATTAAATTTGCTCTAAACCATAAAATTTATTTCAACTTACAAATAGATGACCATAGACAATGGCATCCCTATGGTAGATTAAAAGAGCATTTAAGGATCAAAGGTATCTTGGCTATGTCATATGAGCATGAAGATAGTGCCTTTGAATTTGTATACACCAAGACAGCTACATATTATGAAGTCACTAGAAGGATAAAATAACATAATATAAAGCTTGAGTCCAAATTGTAGAGAGACCAAAAGATGGAAGATAGATGGCAGCTTGGTCCATGGTAATATCATTTGGTAGATGTTGGCTCTTCTAGGATTCTACCAATAGATATACAAATAGAGTATAGGACTAAGGAAAGGAGACTAGGAGAAATTTATTCAAGCTCCTTAACTCTTGAATATTATAGAATAGCAGAGAAAGATTTACCTCAAGAGGAGGTTCACATGATGGCTTTGGAGCCCCATGAATATGTTAAAGATGCACTCATAATGCTTTCCATGACATATGAGTTAGATTCAGATGCAAAGGAAGAGAATATTGAGGAAGATAAGTAGGAAAAAGGAAAATAGAAGTACTTAGACTTGGTGATTTTTGATCCTCTTAAGAGGAAGGTCGAGACTGTAATTGTCTCAAAAGATAAGAAAGCAAAAATGGCCATCACTCCTCCTTTGAAAGAGATCAATCTCTTTAGTGAACATAATCCAATATATGGACCAACTATATCTAAATGGTTCATATGTGAACCAAGGTTGGAGAGAATACCTACTTCTTATCATCCATGGGCCATATTAAAGATTACAAACATTCCTATGCAATAAGAATTGAAGTCCTGGATCATAGCTTTACAAGATGAAGAAAAAAAGAGATTGGCTAATCCAAGTTAATTAGTTGACATACAAGCAGAGGTGCCAACTAAACATATGGTCTAGCCTTTAGTTGGGGTTAGATATGTTCTAATTACTATAATTCTATAAAGGGTCACTGAGGCATTTATCATGGAAAGAGGCTAGGAGATTCTACATCAAAAGGTGGAGCCGTTGGTTCATTTAACCCAAAAGAGAGAGTAGAGACTAGGGGATGACCCTATATTTGAAGAAGATGTTCTAGAACTAACACAATCGCATGCAGAGAGGCTATAAGATACCATCAAAGGACTCAAACAAGAAAATAAGAACCTAGAAGAATAATCTATTTTGTCTGTACCAAAAGACATTGTTAATAGTTTTGAAGTAACTATCTATGATACATTCAATTATTTGAAAGCAATAAGGTTTAAATTGGACATGGTGAACAAGTAGCATTCCATGGCTATAAACCAAGTCAATCAATGGCAAGCCTCAGATGATAAAATAAAAACATTGGTCAAGTAACTGATGGAAGGCCAAATTTGTGAGCTTAAAAGAGTTAGCCTATCACACTTCAATATGGCTATGATTATTTTGATGGAGAAAGTCAAGGAAATGAATAAGTGATCCAAAGGCATGGAAATAATTTCAAATGACTTAAAACAATTAGAAAGTAGGATGGTTAAAATATTAGGAGGTTTGATCAAGGATCCAACCATTCCCAATCAAGTAGGTTTAATAAGTGATGAAGAGTTCTAACACAAAGCTACATAGTTCATCCAAGAGGTCAAGAATAAAAGTAAGGGAACCATAGGGGATAACAACAAATGTATTTTGGACATGATTTTGTTAGCAAATTAGAATATTGGTGATGTTAGAAGCATCAAGAAAGTAATGGATAGAGCAGATAAAGTCTTCAAAGATTTAGCAGGGTAAGAAGAGGAGTTGTTCATGGAACCAATTATTAACCTCAAGTTGATTGATACACAACATGACAATTCCATGAATATTTTAGCACAAAAGCAAAAGGTTGCAGCTATAGGGACATTTCAAAGTTAATTGAGTTGACTTAGAATATTCTTTTGTATAAAATCATGTAGAAAGAATATTCTATTTTGTAAAAGCATATGAAATATGTAACACACATGGCTTGTAGTTTAGTCATATTCTAAAAGTCTCATTGGTTATAGAATATTTTTAAAAGGACAACTATCCTTGATACTTGTCTAATTATTATTTGATAATGACTAACCAACATACCTCATAGGTTGCCTATAAATTGGGGTATTATCATTTGTGAAAAAAGGAAGTTTTTAGAGAGCAAAACTTTGTGTAAATTTTGAAGCAAGTAATGTAAGCAAGAGAATTCTAACAAAAATGTCTCATATTTGTTTGTTTGTTTGTTATCATGGTTGCTTCCTCAAGTTTTTGGTTTGATGTTTAGATTTGAATTATTTTTATGAATTCTAGATTTGCATATGTTAATGTAGATTTGTTAATGTGAGCTTATACTAGGTTAACTAATTTTTTTAAAATTCATTTCAATTTCCTTGATTTTCTTGAAGATGTGCAAATACAATTTTATTATTCATCTTTAAAGTGAATTTGATTTCTAATTTTCATGTTTCAAATATCTTTAGACATTTGCCTAGTATATGATAGGATTTGTAATTTTGGTAATTTCATGTCATATGCTAGTTTGAATTGCATGTCTTTGATGAAGTTTAAACTTTGTCATGATGTATAAACTCAAAAGAGAAACATCCTTATTTTCTACCCTACCCTACCTATTTTCTCATTTTTTGATCAAATTATTGTAGCTTAATTTCTCATTGTTAATATACATGCTATATTAGGTTTTAGGATTTAGGTTTTGATCATTATTCATAGACTTAGTTAAAGTAACTTTAATCTTTCACAAAACTTTAGGATCATGGTTGCTCCCACCAACCATTTATATATTCATTTGTGAAACAATCAAATAGCTTGGTCGTTACTCCACCACAGATCTCAGGAAGATCATAACCAACAAATCATGCAAAAGATTCTTTAAATATTAAAATGAGAAGTGATTTTAACACTGTGAGAACTTTGTGATACACTTACATGCATCAAAAAAATTTAAGATGGGATTGGAAGATAATAAGTTTGAGTGGCTAGAGATAACCTTACTCTGATCATTCATTTAGAGATCACTAAATCATCAGCATACATTATACTAAACATATTGCATTATAAAATTTTAGGTGGATACATATTGCCCCTTCAATAAGACATCTTGTCATGAATTGAAAAGGGTTTGGTCCTAAGCAATGACGAGTAGAAGGGAAATTATAAGTTGAAAATATTTACCTGACTTAACTAAGTAGTGAAATAAATCCAATCAAGACTACATGCAACATGTAGATAAAAGGAGATCAAGTGAAAAATAACGAAAAAAATGTTATTTAATCAAAACATAGATGAGAATATGTATCATATGCGCGAGGAAGACCATACTATCTAATTTAAATTTTAAAGGGATTATAGAATGTAAGACCCTAGTTTTCTAAAGTGTTGGAATAAAAAATCAAGGAATAAATGTGTGATACCTAGGCCAATAGTGCAGTATGATACTGTCCAAAAGTCATGCTAATGTCTAGGTACTAGAAGCTAGTGGATACAGTGCCTGATGCTTAGGGGATGGATTAGTGTTTCTTTTGGTATGTTTGGGAGTGGGTTGGACCTACATGAAAGCTAGAAAAGGATGAAAAGAGGCCCTAAGATAGGTCTATAACTAAGCTAAGATAAGGTAGTATCAAGTGACACTCAGTGCACTAAAATTGCATTTTAGATGACTACATCTTCCCCCCCCCCTTATTATGGAAATGCAATAAAGTGAAATGGATAGGATAAAGGAAAATAAATGTACTTGGACTTACCTAAGAGGTGACGCCCATGAATCTAGGTCTGAGTCTATGAAGTGTGTTCCATTATGTATCCTATAAGTGAAACATGAAAGAATTAGTCCTTACTTAAGAAACATAGAGAGAGAGAGAGAGAGAGAGAGAGAGAGAGAGAGAGAGAGAGAGAGAGAGAGAGAGAGAGAGAGAGAGAGAGAGAGAGAGAGAGAGAGAGAGAGAGAGAGAGAGAGAGAGAGGGGTTAAAAACACACCTTGTTGGTTACAAGAACTAGTGTTAAAACCTAGTGACATCTTGTGTGTGCATGTGGATGGTGATCAAATGATGATAAACTTGGAATGAGTTGATGGATTTCTCAATCCTCACATATGGGTCGATCAAAATCTTAAGTTGGGCTTGACTCCATCATTGCCCACCCCTAGTTGGTGGATCATAATATATGAATAATTTGTATTGGATTGATGGCTTGTCTAACCCTCCTATGTAAGTGGCTCAAGAACTCAAATAGGCTATAACTCCATCATTGACTACCCATGTGTAGTAGATGCATCTAAAACTAAATTTGTACAATGTAATTGAAACTATATAGGATGGCTCTAGGGATACTTAAAAAATCTAAAATGTAAAATAGCTCAGGGGCCTCTCAAGCTCTCAAGATTGTAACTCAAGGACTACTCAGTAATGCCAACAACTATAGATGGAATAAGGCATCAATCTAGTGAAAAAATAGTGCAAATAATGTCTAGAGTAACAACATGAATAATGACATGGATTTGTTAATCCATCTAAGAGTACTGGTGTCAAACTGAACATATAGGAACAAAGTGCCACACACATGGACCAACTCTAATATCTGTTCATATAGATTCTATACTGAATCATAACAATATGTGTTTGACTATCTAAAATTGAAATAGAAGTGATCATGTTGTGCATGATACCCCTAATCTAAGCAAAACTTGTGTAATCTATGTGAAAACTGAGTATATACTAAGCTTGTATGATAATCTATGATTGAAACTTTATAACCTAGACTATACCTATTATAATTTTTTGGAAATTATATAAAATTCTATTTCAAGGCTACTGGATAATAGTGTTGTCCCTTGGTCAATAGTGCACTATGCTAGTGTACTCTATGTCATGTTATTGACCAGATGTGTTGTTTCCATGCAAAACTAAAACTAATTTGTATGTGATTGTTTCTCATTATGTTTTCTTGAATCAAAGATTTGTATTTTGTGTCTATGTGCTAAAAATTATGTTTTGAGTATATTAGGATGGCTTGATCTCTGTGATAAACCCCTATGCATGCTCTCTCTTTTGATTAGAGTTATTGAAGCTCTGCAATAGTTATCCTAAAGTTATGAATCCTATGTGTTAGACTAAAAACATATGATATCTATGTGATAAACTAATATAATGTGTATACATGACATCATAATATAAAATAATATGAGCATAAGTTGGTAATATACAATGTGTTGGGTGAATATTTTGTCAATCAGCATACTGATAAACAAAATAGGTCTGATCAACCATAGTAGGAAGATTGGTTGGCTATTTGTGTTGGTTTACCACATCAAAAGGGGACTAATCTCTCCTTTCATCAAGGGGAGGTTCCCTTTAAATACGTAGGAGCTATATACTATATAAATAAGCTGAAAATAACACACGGGGTAGGATAAACCATCCATCTCTCTTCTTTCAGAGATGATGCTCACAGATCAAAGGAGAAATCTTGGGTGATTGGTGAAGGTACTTCTCTTCTTTCAGAAGTAACATTTAGCCAAGAGCCAAATCCCTTCTTGGATAGTAGAAATCTTGGTGAAATGATAAAAGGTGCTTCTTTTCTTTTAGAAGTGCTTGTTCTTGCAAACAACATGAATCTTTTTGGTAGTGACAAGTAACTAATAACAGAGTAACCAACAATCTAAGATGTAGCACAAAGTCTCCACCTTGACTGCCCAAGAGTGAGATACAAAGAACAATGGGGGCAAAAAGTCATCCCAAGGTTCTTTACATAGAAACATAAAATAAACACACACTAAAGGCAACTATGATAGCACAAAGTCTGAAAGTAGCTGGCTTTAAGACACCTTCTTGATTACTTTTGCTAGTTCTAATTATTAGATCAAATAAACAAGAATGATCCTAGGAAATAGACATAAGAATAATTTTCCAAAATAGCACAAGCTATAACAGCACAAAGTCTGCAAGTCACTTGCTTTCTGATTCAAATAAAATAATATGAACTACAATCTAAGCTCAAAGTCTCAGTATTTGCCTTTCAATTTGGGCAGAGTTTTGCTTCTAGTAATGGGAAGATCTCCCTTGTAAAAAATGAGAGATTACAATATATAGCACTCCAAGAAAGACTTAGGTGCTTGTTTTCATGAAAAAGGCCCATGTTGCAGTCAACATCTTCAATGCGCCTTCAGTTCTGTCTGGAGGGACCATGCTGGGAACA
This sequence comes from Torreya grandis, assembly GCA_037957365.1. NCBI lineage: Eukaryota > Viridiplantae > Streptophyta > Pinopsida > Cupressales > Taxaceae > Torreya > Torreya grandis. The sequence continues at coordinate 654,294 of JARHVA010001046.1, read as the reverse complement.
ACACATTGCCTTAACTATGGCATGTCCATTCATCTAATGTCTCTTCCTTGGTATGGACTGTCTGGTCCTTTCTCTGATGTCTGTGCAACTGTCCAATTTGCCATTACTTCATGGAAGAAAAATAGACTCGTGTCCTTAATTTGGTGTGCTCAGAAGTATACTTGATCCACTGTTTAACCTACTAGAAATAACTCTTTGAAATATATTTTTGGTCCTTTGGTCTCACTCCTCTCTTCACTACTTAAGTGCTTCTTTGCTCTCTAGTTGAACCATCACTTTAATTGAACTTGCCTTTGGAATCATCCATGTTGCTTCTTTGTCCTTTCTAGCCCTTCTTGTCTAAGTCTTTGGGGGCTCCTTTCTGTGTCTTTGACAAGAGGCAAGTTCTGTTGTTATGAAACTCATTAGAAACTTATGAAAAATGGGATCCATGACACATCTTGCCTAAGCAACTTCAAAAGGGGAACACGGATGCAAACACTTGTCACGTTCTGCTGAGTCATAACAGGACACGTGATGTATTCCGCTGCACTTTGTCTTTTTCCATTAGGCATTTTTTTGTGGGCTTTTCTCTTTAGTCCGGATTTTCCTTCGCTTTCTTCAGGCTCTCTTCTCGGGTGAATTCCTTTGGACAAAATGTCTGAAGGATTTTTGCCTTAGTCATTTTCCCGTGGAAAATACTTTTGAAATAATTCTTTCAGCCTCTTTTACCTAGTCATTTCCTTCAAACAAAAAGTCTGAAGGAAATGTTCCATGTCGGCCTTTAAACAAATATGAAGGAATTCTATCTTTTCGGTTAGTCACTTAGTTCTTCCTTTAATTTCTGTGCTTTATTTGTATTTCAATGGATATTCCCTTACTTTAAATTTGACATTCGTGGGGTTGTCAATGGTCACTAGCTGCTTGAACCATGTTAAACCTTAAACCTTTGAACCCACTGAAAGTACATTGGTTCATTAGTTCATTAGTTCATTCTCTCTCTTTTGTTCCATCGCTTCCTGGTTCAATCGATTTCCTACTCCTTGGTTGAACCATCTGTTAAACCACTTGTTTGCTACTTCTTTCCTTGACTAAGGCCGCCTTTGAACCTTTCAACCCATGAACCATTGAAATTTGAACTCTTTCGATTCAAGGTTCAATCGGTTCATTGGTGCATCCTTTGTCCATCACTTCCTTGTTCTTTCTAAGCTCTTTGATCTTCATCGCACTGGTTGAACCTTTGAATCTATGAACTCATTGAACCTTTTGGTTCAAGGTTCAACGGTTCAATCGGTTAATTATTTTTTATTTGGCTAAGTCCTTTTGATCTTTTTGAACCAAATGCATTAAACCATTTGGTTGTTGAACCTATTTAACCATCGAACTTGTTGAACCTTTGAACCAAAGTGGTTCAATGGTTCAACGGTTTAATGGTTCAAGCCTTCTTCTCTTTGATAAGTGTTTTGAAGCCATTGAACCTTGAAGTGGTTGAAATTTAAACCTTGACAAATGTGCTTAACTCTTGTTGATGACGTTGAACCTTTGAACCCATTGAACCCATTGAACCAAAATGGTTCAAGGTTCAACAGTTCAATGGTTCAATCCTTGCTTAAAAGCTTGCCGATGAACATTTTTGGTTGAACCAAGCTGTTGAACCAATCCTAAAAATGATTAAGTGTTGGAAACTTGTTCTTTTGATTGAACTCGCTTGCAGAATCCTTTAAACCTATTGTACCTGCTATTCCCTTTACCAAAAAGTTTTAGAAAATGAGGAAATTGAATGCTCAGAACAAATTTTGAAAAGGGGAGAGACAATTTTGGCCTGTTGAACCAAAATAGTTCATATGTTGTCCTAAAAATGAGTGATATTTTTGGGGGACAACACAATGTATGCTATATCTATTATTCACAAGGTTGTCAAGATATATATAACAATGTAAGCATGTATACGAACAACAAATCTGAGTATAATTTCAGTAACTACCTAGGGGGATGGGTAATGATAGCCATAAAGGCACCCAAGGAGTAAGGGGAGATACATGAGGCATCATAAACTATATGTGAGTGTAACAAATAAGAGACAAGTGTCATGACCATGATGGATACATACAAATACATGAGGCATGCAAAGTAGGCCAAGATGCCACAATACAAGGGAAATGTGCACATGCCACTAAGCTTGAGAAAGATCAAACATACAAGGACATGTTCAAATGTCCATATATGCATAGAAAAAGCAATATTGGCTTAGAGCCACATAGAAGGACATATTCAAATGTTTGTATACACAATCAAGAGGGAACACACAAGAACAATGGGTACATGTCCAAAGCATACATACAATGAAAAGAATTGTCTTAGAGCCATAGAACAATGACATATAAAAATGGCCTTGAATAGATGTATACGCAATGAGATATAGTCAGATCTAAACTAGTAAGGCTAAAAATGAAAGTATGCATAAACATACAATACAAATATGTGTAAGAATAAAGATATACATAAGTTGAGTCTATAGTAGTGGTAGTCAACAAAAAAATATGAATAGTATAGGATGATCAATATCAAGATATAATCAATGCTAAATATGTGATATCGAGTATAGAAATATATAACCTGGTAGACTAGAAGATGTGTAGTATTATACCCTCAATGGGTGAATGTATTAGTGATGGATTTGTGTATCTATGTATGTCCTCCCAATGGGTAGATAGTAGTAAATCTAGATCTATGTAGAGGATATGAGTCTTGTAGTGATCTACAAACACTGAATAGAACAAGTGAGCATGTATGTATGATAAAACTAACTAGATTTTCATGGATAACATATGTAGTACCTAGAAAATAGAAAGAATGTAAACATGGAAATGCATACAATCTAAAATTTATGTTTTTTGGGAAAATATTTGAATGTTTTTGTATTTTTGAATATGTTATATTTTTTTGTGTTTTTTTAGCAGAAGTTATGTACAAACAACATGAAAATGGAACTATATACAAGGATAAATGGAAGAGAAACTATGTACAAGTAAATTTTGAGTTATTTAGATATATAATCTCCTTAGATGCATTATATTCAATGGATTCTTTACTACCTTACCATTGAGTGAAACTAGATGGTATACCTTGGGGCTAAGATTTTATGTGATTAAGTATGAGCCAAGCCAATTTTATTTGAACTTTCCTTTATTTTCATTTTGGCATTGACATTTATGAGGTTCTCTTTAAGAATGGGATCATTGACTTCAAATTCTCTACTATGAAAATGACTATTGTATGCCTACTAGATTTATTTATGGTATGCTCTGAGGTACTCTACAGCTTGGATGTGTGTGTGATCCAACTGTTCTAACTCATTTAAACATTTTTATCTATATTAGTCATCTATGATAATCCCTTTGAGAGAGAATTGTAGGGATGGGATTTCCAAATCCAACATAATAACTGCTTTAGTTTCATAAACTAGTGAATAGGTAGTAGCTCCTGTCAGTGTGTGAATATTGGTGTAGTAATCCCATAGTGTGTATACGGGCTAATTATGCCAATCATCACTGAAATTGGTAAATATTTTACTCAAGCTGTTGTTATTTGTCTTATTTATAGTTTATGCTTGACCATTACCCTGTGGGTAGTATGGAGTAGAGAATGTGTATTGGATCTTATATTTAGCATAAAATTTATTCACTATTTTGTTCTTATAAGAATTTATATTATCTGTAATGATGGTTGCTGGTAGGCCAAAATGGGAAATGATATTCATCACGAGGAAGTCGCATATATATTCTCTTTTTATGGATTGTAATGGGACTGGTTCCACCTACTTAGTAAAGTATTATGCATTTGTAATAATAAATTTATGTCCCCATCCTACTTCTGGTTTATTGTACCAATGATATCAAATCCCCATAGCATGAATGGCCATGCAGAGATAATAGGTTATAATTATTGTGAAGGAACATGGTGTAGATTATTATGTCATTGACATTTGTCACATAGTTTAACATATTCTTGACATTTTGGTTCCATTATGGGCATATAATATCCTTGCTAGAGTAATTTATATGACATGGATTTCTTGCTAAGATGGCCTCCACATTCACAATCATGTACTTAGTTAATGGCTAACTTAGCTTCATTAGATGTCAAACATTAGATTAGGTGTCCATCAAAATATTGTTTAAATAAATCCCCAGTGATGATGATGTAACAGAGGGAATTCCTTTATAATTTGTGTTTATCATTCCTGGTGAAAGTATCTAACATGATAGACTTATGTTAAAAATCATATATATTAGAAAACCATTTGAACACTATTGTACTATGTGTGGTGGTTAAAACTAATAGATATGTGGCATCAGCCTAGGATATCGATGATGAATGTAACCTCTTTAGAGTAAATATAGCTTGTTCATTGTTGATATCAATGGGGATCAATGATTTTTCCCTTGCCATTTCATCGACGTGATGATTGTCTTTGTGAGGGGTATTTTCAATAGAGAAGTATTCAAATTAAGCCTATAGACATTGAACCATATTCTTGTATGGAATTAAGCATTATTCCTTGGTTAGGTATACATTTGTGACTTGATTGATAACCAACTATGAATCCTTGTAAACCTTGATAAATTTTATTTGGAGAGCCTGAACTGCTTGTAGACTGAGGTTAAATGCCTCGTATTCTATGATATTATTTGTGCATGAAAAACTTAACCAATATTTAAGTGATACAGTGTGCCTAAGTGGGTTGATAAAGACAACATCAGCTCTGACACCTTATGCACTTTTATAACTATAAAATAACATTGTCCATGTGTTAGAAGTGACATTGTAATCTTTGAAATCATCTTAAAAAGTATCATTGATAGAATTGGTATGTAATAGTGGTGTTGTTGCCAATTGTTCTGCAATTATCTATCCCTTTATCAATTTTTGTAACATGATATTTAGATCAAATTCTATGAGTAACATTACCCATTTGGCAATATGTCTAGAGAGATGCAGTTTGGACATGATAAAATTTAAGGGATATGATTTAGTAATAATATATACATCTCATTATTATTCATATAGTGCCGAAGCTTTTGTGTAGCAAAAATGAGCGCTAAATAATTTTTTCCATTATAAAATAATTTTGTTCATAATCAACAAGTGTGTTACTGATGTAGTAAATAGCTCATTCTTTATGTTGGTCATCATGTTATGTAAAGAGTGTACCAATGGCATGATCAGTGGTTGAAATTTAAATGAGAAGTGGCCTATTGGGTATTGGTGCTATTAAGACATGTGGATTCAACAAGTATTATTTAAGTGTATCAAAGCTTTCTTGACATGTAATGTCCCATTTTAATTTATTATCTCTCTTAATTAATCTTGTGAATGACTGAGTCTTATCTGATATTTATTGCACAAAACAATGTATGGCCTAGATTTTACCCCATAGAGATCAAAGTTGCTTTAAGTTTATAAGTAGAGACATATTCATTATATATTTAAATTTCTGTAGATCTACATCAATGCCACACTGGGATATTATAAATACCAATAATTCACTGTATATGACACCAAAGATGCATTTCTTTGGATTGAGTCAAATATTATATTGTCTCAACATTTCAAATATCTATCGTAAATCAATTACATGATGTTGTCACTTTTTTGATTGAGCTAATAAGTCATTAATGTAGTCTTCAACTGCTTTATGAATTAGATCATGAAAAATTTGGGTCATAGTTTGTTGGTATATTGATATAGTGTTATTTAATAAAAAAGTCATGATTATGTAGAAAAAGGTACCCGTGGTGTGGTAAAAGAAGTTTTTTCTTGATCCTCTTTAGTTATTTTGATTTGATTATAATTGACAAAACTATCTATGAAAGAGAGCATATTATATCCTATTGTGGATTATATTATCATATAAATGTTAGGTAGGGGGAATGGATCCTTGGGACATGCTTTATTTAAATCTCTAAAGTCAGAGTAACATCGAATTTAGTCATTAGGCTTAACAATTGATGCACTGTTAGATACCCATTTGGGGTAAGTAATTTGTCAAATGAAACCTACATTGAGGAGGCATTGGATCTCATATTTAACTAAAATAATCACCTTAGGATGCATTTTTCAATTTTTCAATTAATTGGCTTTGCATATGGATAGAGTGTAATCTTATGTACTGAGATAGAAGGATCAATGACTAACATATCTGAATACAACCAAGTAAAAGTTTTAGGGAAGTTCTTTAAAATTTGTCAAATATGTGCATCTTATTCTTTATTCAAGGTGGAATTTAATAATATTATGGGAGGATCAATGTCTTTGTCATAATTGAATTCAATTGTCTCTTCATTAAGTAATGTAGATCGATCGACCATGTAAGGTGTTGTAGGTATGGTGTCAATTGTGTCAGTGGGGATATCATCTAAAGTGTCCAAGCTCTCACGAAAGTATGCTTGGGAATTTATGGAATGAGGAAAACTATTATTATGATAGAAGGAATGGAGTTCCACATATGACCCTAATAATTCTAAGAGAGCTTCATTCTTACAAAACTCATCAAAAGTGGGTAGATCTAGAGAAATAGTATCATCAATAAGGTCTGGGTAAATAATTGAGAGTGCAGAGATATGATTGAATATATTATTTTTCCATGGAATGGGTGGACAGAATAATATATGATGTGAAGCATGGTGATAATACTTAGCATTAGATGTATTATACTTATATCCATGTCCCTACTTGCCTTTTTGGTCAGATTCCTCGATAGGGTTAAGAATTCCTTGATCATGTTTTTCATGTCCCTGTCTTGTGTAGCCCATTTTTTTGAAATATTTGAATGAAAATAGAGCATTAAATCTATCATCATATGCTCCTAAGGTGTTTTATGGAGTCATACACGAACTATGAATAGTAAACTATGTAGGTGTTGTAGTAAAGTCCATGTGATGAATATAGTTATGTGAAGGTTTTATATTCTAGCAATATTTGATTGGTTCATGATCCATAGGGCATGCATAGATAAAACATTTGTAATTGAATTATAAACATTTATGTAACATTGAGGGTATTATGTGCATATCATGAATATAAGGTCTCCCAAGAAAAATATTATAACTAAAATCATTGGGCATGACTTGACATGTTGTAGGTAGTGTTATGGGTCCCAAACCTTAGTGTTATTTACCCCAAAACTTTGCATGGAATATTATCAAATCCTCATATGTTCATATCGTAAGGATTTAAATCCTTAACATAGATATTCAAAAGCTGGAGAAAAGAGATAGTATAAATGTTTAACCTTGATCCATTGTTGATTAACACCCATTTGACACCCACATTATTAATTTGCAATTGGATGTAAAGAGGTAGATGTTGTTTTAGGATGTGATGAGGTGGGATATCTTATTTTTTGAAGGAGATATGCTCTTTAATCCACTTCATAGTATTGATTATGAAATCAATATAAGATGGATCTATTGTGCTTGGTACCTTAGTATCATGGAGTGTTGCATATAAAACATCTTTATATTTGTCAGAATGTTGCAAAATCTCTAAAATGGAAATAATGGTTGGAGGAACACAAATATAATCAAAATAGTTATAACCATGGGTTGGGCTAACCTACCATGCTTCAAAACCCATTGCGGACATCATAACTTGGACTATAGGGTCTACCATGAGCATAGAGGTGGTAGTGAGAGTGGGATAGTAGCTATATGGGAAGGGTTAGGAAGTAGGAGGGATAAGTGAACCCATTGATATTCTCTTATGTCTAGTAGTGATAGGTAAGGAATCAAAGTGAAATAAATAGCAAAAGGCATCTAAAGGAGAATTTTTAATTTTAGGTACTGTGTTTTTTGTCTTATGTATTATATCCTTTATGTGTGTGATAATTTACTTCATGGTTAAATTCCACATAAAATAAACATATGTTATAGAAATAATGATATATGAAATATATTTTAATTGATATAGACATCATTTACATATGTGTTTACAACTTCTTTGAATTGATTCCAAATGAAAAGAAATAAGCATGCAAATGAAAGTATAAGACTTGAATTAGAAAGTGATAAACATATTTTGTCATTATTATCATGATTAGACAAAATAAAATTTAGAAGATACAAGGATCTAAAATATGAGTATGAGTTCTAGAAGGCTAAAACATAAACCCTAAAGGGAGTCTAGGGTTAGGATTTTTGCACTATTTGAAGTAAGTCAGGCTCACCAAATGATTTAAATTTTAAGGGGATTATGCAATGTAAAATGATAGTTTTTAAAAGTGTTGGAATAATAAATTAGGGAATAAATATGCAATAATTACAGCCAATAATTTGTACCATAGTTTACCTTATTGATTATTTTATAAATAACAAACAAATTACAAGAGATGTACTTAGTTAGAATTTACTAAGATGGATGAAGGACATGATGAAAATTGATACAGGGGATATATAGAGTATCATGAACTACAAACATGAGTAGAAACCCCTCTTAGATAATATCACGATCCTATAGACAATAATACACTATGTTAGTTTCTTTTTACAGGCAGGGACAATGAAATTTTGAGTGTACCTTCACCTAGTTATGGGGAGTGTGTGCTAGTGGGCATAGATACTGGTCCATTATATAATCTCTAATTTGACTTATTTAAATGCAAAACCCTAGGTCTCCATGTTTTTTAGGGTATTTGAGGAGCACAAGTAAAAAAAAGTGGCATTAATAGGGTAGGATAGACGTGACCTTAACCCCCTATGTGCTAAGCATTGCCTACATACCAATACCTCAAAAGAGGATCAAGTATGATGTAGTTATCCCAATCCAAGTGTTGGTGCAAGTGTAAGTGAATGCTAGTATGAGTGCTAATTTGAGTGCTTTGAGTATGAATTGACACTATAAATCTAAGTAATCTAAGTTCTTGACTATTGTGGATGGGTGCATGCAGAAGTATGGAAGAATAGGGATCAATGACCTTGATTTGTACCATTATTTCTGAGTTTTTAATGAGTGTTTGCATCTAATTTCCATCTAGTGGATAAGTGAATGAAAGTGGTGTATATATAATGTTATGGTGATTTTAAAGATGTGCAATAGGTCTAGGTAGACCCTAGGAGTGATTTGGAGAATGGAAATATATCTATTGGGAGAGTAAGGAGAAAAAGGACTTTAATGTAGTCCCTAGGTGAATATCACAGTGTGCTAGTGTGCAAAGGGTTGCCCTAATATCCAGGTGGCAGAAACTAGTGGACAAGGGGCCTAGGTGCCTAGAGGATGGCTTAGTGTTACTTTTGTTATGTTTGGGAATGGGTTGGACCTACATGAATGTTAGAAACTAATCAAAAGAGGCCCTAAGGTAGGTCTAGGGATAAGCTAGGAAAAGGTGGTATCAAGTGACACTCATTACACTAAAATGACATTTTAGATGATTACACTATCTAAACTACCCCATTAAGGGACTAAATCTGGCACAAAATCACCATGTACCTACAAAAACTATAAACTGTGCTATAAAAGATAGACATGCCATTAAAAATGTTAGTTTTGGAGTATGAATCATAAAATCCAATAATAATAAGGCTAGTAAATAGGAAAATAAGTGTTAAATAAGAAAATATGTTAAAATTAGAAAATTTTCAAACACAAATGGCTAGTTGGGGCCCAATATATTCAAAAAATTGCCAAAAACATATTCATTTATGCTAATTATTTTGAGATACTTCTGAGCTTTGGGATGCCTATGATAGATTTGAAAAATGAGTAGTCGATGGATAAAGAATGAGATGAGGACGATGAATCTTTTAGCTAGAGGTGGAGTCAGGAAAGGACATGTATTTGATGATATGACAACCACAATATTTAAGATGACAAATTTAAACAAGGCAAAAATGATCTGGATTTGTCTAGCATAATGCTTCCTTGTTCAAGAAATTATGGACAATGTGTTTGGATATGACATTTGTTTACAATCAAGTTTTAATTCCAATCAAGACCAGGTAAGCTAAGACCAAAAGACAAATGTAACTAAGTAATTATTTCAAGCCTTAAGATGATAAGGTTTGCTTTGTATTGTTAAAATCCATCTATATACATACACTTGGAATGAATTAAGTGTTCATCCAAAATAAAAACACATTAATTGGTAAGGTATTTTACAACCCCCCTTATTCCAAGTGATAATGTAATGAGATGGACCTTCGGGTGCACCCTACTTCAACAATACTCTTCAGCAAGTGGGGCTTTCTAAAAATTACAATTTATGACCATTTAGATGGTCCTAAGTGTGGTTAACACAAGATATGTAACACATTAATTGAGTTCATACCGATCAACTTATCATGCAAGGGTCTATTCCTTTGCATGATGATTCCATTTGTGGACTGCTTAGTGGAATCCCCTGGTTAACCAGACTTGACTCAAGATTTCATTATGGAAAGAGAGGTTAGTCGCTCAACCTCTTGGCTCTCAAAATATGCATACCCCACCATAGAGTAGGGTTGAAACACTATCAGGAGATGAAGCCCTAGGTTAATGCTTCCATAGAGAACCCATAGGAGATAATAACATCCCCCTCACAAGCCAAATTGCATGAAATAAAATCTAATTAAAAAGGGTTTAAGGTTGTTTTTAGATCTCCCAAACCATATGGGTTTTGGGGAGATATTAGATAACTTCATTTTTATGCCTTAGACAAAGGCACAATTATAATGAAAAGGCACTTTTGATCACCCAAGTTCCCTATAGGGGATGGGGGAGAGCATAAATGCACAATTCCTTTTACTCAAATAATCTAACAAGCAAGTGATAGACGAATTACATAAAAAACTTCAAAAAATTTGAAATTTTAAGTGAAAGTTGAGTTTTATAACACCAAATTGAAATGTTAAGTGAAGTTCTAGGCCGCTTGGCCTTAGTTTGTAATAAATTTGAAAAACATCCACAAAACATTCAAATAAACCATCCAATTTTCCTTGTAAACACCAAAGGGAAGGTTCATAATTATTTTTAAACACCAAAGAAAATGTTAAAAAGTCTTAATTATGCTCAAATAAACACTTTTCCTTACATGTCTTATAAGAAAAAATAGAGTCTTATTTAGCTTTAAAGAACAATTTGAAATGAGACAAACAACTTTGGATTTGTTTCTCTTGGGTTCTCCATTTTTTACACACAAAGACTGACATCGATCACTGTTGAATGATATTGGTTACTACAAGACCGATGTCAGTTAAAACCTAATAGTTACTGATTGAAATTGACCGATAATAATCACTTGTGAACTCAAAGGCAAAAATGTTATGCTAAAAAATAATTGTTAGCTCAACTGTTAAGATAAAATCTCCAAAAATAAATTTTTGAATTAAGAAAATGTTCAAACTAGAGACTTATAAATCCATTTTTGATAATTTAACAAACTTGAATAAATCTCAAAAATTAAAATTTTTAGTCATATTTCCCCTAAAATCAAACTGATGCTAGTTTGCCTTGACTGATGTCGATCGCCTAGATTTGAAATCGGTCACTATGTGACCTGTGTATGCATAAAAACATCAAAAATATGGGGAAATGAGCATAAAAAATTGATGTTAAAGGAATTTTTAATGACTTTAATATAAATATAAGATTGACAATATGTCTTCCTTGCTTGAATGGATGATATGGTACCACCAAGCATGATAAAATGTAGTGTTGGATTACAAAGAGGATTAGTTCAAGCACTAGTCATAAAAAACACAAAAGAGTGCATAAAAACTAACATTACAGGCCAACCTATTTAACTAGGTTGTAAATGACAATAAGAAGCAATTAAAAGAAAGCACATATACCTATTACCTTCACAAAAGTGTTCCACCATCCAAAATTGGTTCCAAGCGTGTTTTTCCCCTTGATTTGGTGTTCTTATCTTTGCCAACAATGGATGCCAAGCTCCTCTATCATATCAAGATCACCATGCATAACCTAGGTTCAAGATATGAAATCAAATCTATGCCTATCAATGAAGATATCCTATTGCAAATAAAACATGATAATCAAACTACACAAATGGTTTGTAGAGAGAATATTGCATTATAAGTTTACACAATTTAAGCTTAAAAATTATGTTCTATGCCCTTCTATTTATAGATTTTTCAACTGGGTCAGGATCAACCATGACCATCCATCTCAATATTGAGATGTGTGGCTATGAATTAATCTAATATTGCATAATAAATCTATAAATATCCTCATAAATATTTAGGAGGAAGAGGCATTAATTAGGCATGGGTGCCTATAACCTGATATTTATTGCATTTATGGCTTATGAATGCCACCCCATTGATCATGTCATTAGGTGATGAAAATATTCAGAATAAATTTCCAATAAAGAAATAGTCAATTTGCTCCATAAAATTCTTACTTAATATCATAACTTGCTTAAGTAAGATTAATCAATTTTAATGCAATTCTTTGAAAATTGATGCATAATTAATCAAAATGGTCATAAAGTCATATTACTGGGTCATAATTTGACTTAGGAGGAATAAGAAGTTGACGTTAGATGCATACATATCATTATCACATTTAGGATGTTATTGACACAAAATAATAAAGGCACGTGACATGTTCTTATAAATTAGAAGAAAAGAGTGATCCAGAGCACCAAAATGTGAAATCATCATTTTGACTTGAAATGTTTTAAGAAAAGTTAGGAATCACAAAAAATGCATTGCCCCATTTTGGAAAACATTAGACTAAATTGGCACTTGTATATGATAAGATTGAACCATTTAGCGTGTTTAAGTGATTTTTGTAAGGAATCTAGAACATAAATGCTCTGATACCACTTGTCAGGATCCTACTCCTCAATAAGAGTATATATGATTACCTTGTATTAGCAACTAAACATGGAATTATACCAGAATGAACAAGTAACTAGAATTCACAAATGACACAGAATATGAGAGACAATACACAATCTTGTATTAATACTCATCCAGAAAGAAAATACAATAAAGAAGATGCCACTTCTTCTCACACCTCTGTGAGGCTTCCCACACCTCAAGGGCTCCCAATAATTCTCAATCAAGAGTTCACTCTCCTACCAAAAATGGTCACAACAATCAACTCAAACACAGAGTTGTTGTTCACCTCTAACCAGTCAGTAATAACACTGCCAGTACACAAGTACTCAAAGTACTTCAAGTAGATCTCCCATGAACTTGCAACAACCTGCAACTCAAATGACCTTACTTACACATGTAGATCTACCATGAACTTGCAACAACCTACAATTCAAATGATCTTACAATTGGAAGGATCTACCTTGCCTTCCTCTATTGCTCTAATTAAAATACATGCCAATGGGTCTATAAATAGATCCCATACTAAACAATAACTTAGACTTCCTAATTTACAATAATTAGACATGCAGTTCAAGACTCGAAATAGTCTTTACATGCAAACAATCAGTTCAACAAACTAACTGTTCATGCAATGAATAGTTTTGGAACCACACAGGCGACCAACGTCGATCGTTGTCTGACTGGAGATGACCGACGTCGACTGACTCTTGCCGATGTTGATTGCTTCCTGTTCACCCCTGACCGATGTCGGTTGGCCTGATCGACGTCGGTCACTGTGACACTGAGTAACCTCCTGTTTGCATACATTGAATCTTTTAGCTCCACAACCTAACAATTTTGGCCTAAATTGTGCATTTGAGTGCAATTCAAGTAAGATTGATAATTTCAACACAAATGGTGATAATTTCAACACAAATGGCGTTAGGAATTAGATGTCTATAGTTAGATGAGGTATCATGATCAATTTCCATGACATGGGTGAGTAGATTAACATTGACATAGGTGAGTCAAATTCGTTTTAAACATGTGCATAAAGTTTTAGGATATTATTTGTAAGAAAAGACTTGAAAAAATATTTCAAGGTTTCTTAGTGCACAAAATGAAGAGTTGTCTACCCGAGAAGGTTTTTCAAGTACTCTTTGTCATGTGAAACATATATATGAGAATATAAGATATTCATGGTAGATGAAGAAGGGTTATAAATAAAAATTTCCAATCATTGGTTTCTGAAAAGAGGAGGTTTTATTAAAATCTCCAAGGCATCTATAGGTGTGATTTCTTTCTCAGGTGAGTGAGCATACCCTACAAAAAAGTGCTTGTCTTTCAGAGATTTGTTATAACAAGGTAGAGTTGACCAAGTCAAAGTTGTTAAGTGGATGAAGATCAAAGTGTGAAAATTTTAGTTATGATCCATGAAGGTTTATAGATAGGTTTCATATCTCAAGTGTAAAAATTTGGTGATCCAAGTTGGCCAGTCACTAACATGCCTTGTAGTGTAGACAGTAAGAAAATTAGGCAAAAGTGAGAAGATGATTCCTAATGTGTTTTCATATAAGAGTGATAGATTAAAGTGTTTGATGATGTTTATTTGGACTTTGATCATCTATAAATGTTTTTAAAAAGCTTTGAAGTCAGTTTAAGAGGTTGGAACATTGAATTCAAAATAGCTTATTTGATCGAGAAGAGTCTGTGAGAGAGAAAATCAATATATTGATTTGTAAGACCAATAATTTTCATTAGAGATCATGATTTGTGAGATAGAGGTTGCTCTGAGGATGATATAATATCTTTTTTGTACATTGAAATCCCTTGAATATGTCCATTTAGATGACAAAAGTTCATGTTTTCTTGACTATGTTTTGGAGTCAGTTGGTAGTTCTCAGTGAGCATCTAAAAGAGAAGAGGTTGAGTCTGTTTCCCCTGAGTTAAAGATTTTGATGAAGTTTGTGATGACCTTGAGGTCATGAGGTTTCTGAATATGTGATTTTTTTCCATGTTTGTTTGGCAAAATTGAGTTAATGTCTTAGTTGTTCAAGACATATTTTGTGTATATGCATAGACCTTTTATGAACAGTGTTTTGAGAAAGGGTTTAAATGGTGGTTGGAACTAAATGATGTTGTGAACCTAAAGTGAAGTTGGATAAGTGGTATAAAACCAACATTTTCAACATTAACCCCTTTGTTTTTAAGCTAGTAAATTGTTATGTTTAACATTGCTTGAGTTTTATCTTCTGAAGACATTAACTTAGCTTTTTTCCAATCAATTTGAGGTAGAGGTTGTGATTCAAAATATTGTTCCTAATAAATTATAAATATAATATCATCATCATATTCAAATTCTTTGGTTATATATGTAGTAATATATTCAATGATTTGTTCTATTCTAAAACAAGAATAATCTCATAGCTTAACATCTTTATCATCATCATAGTCCATCCTATATTCTTAAAAATAGGTAACATGTTGATATGTATAACTGTGATAAATTTTAATTAGTCCTATTATTGATGGTTGGATTTGCACCCTTAAATAAATGCTCAGTTTTCCTCATCCAAGTAACACAATGGAATCATCTCTCTTGCTGTGGGTGATAATTTTGTTGAGATGAATCTCTAAATGAGGGGCTAGCTCCCCTTGATGCAATTTGAAGCTATTTTTAAACTAACAACTATGAATGAAAAGGGAGAAGGAAAACAATTAGGAAAAATAAGTGATGATGCACCAATATTTGATATCCTCTTAAGACTAAAACCACTACTTAAAGATAAACAAGGGTGTTTCACACAAAGTCACAACAAAGACATTGCTGCATCAATATTTCATAAGTTAGATTCAAGAAAGTATTTGATGTTTAGGAGGGTAATGAATGATTCTAAAAATAGAATACACATATACTACTTCTAAGACATTTATACAATTATTGAAGTATGTTAATATATCCCTGCAACATCATCCTTTCTGCACATTGGCAAGTGACCATAGATTGATATGATAGAAAATAGTCTTTTCACTAGTCATTATCAACAAGATTTGAACTTATACTCAATAGTGTAATGTGAAAATGGTGAAATCACTTGTATATTTCTTTAAGAGTTATATTAAAAATTTGGCCAAAGTTTTATCATAACTAGTAGAGGCTCTTTAATGAATAGAATGAATACATATATATAGCCTTGAGAAAGAGATCAAGCAAAGGGAAGTCTAAAAATGATTCAGACATGTGTCAACTTGAGAATGGAACAGTTACACTACACTCTATAAGATGTTTTATTTTCAATTATGCCAATAAGATCAAGATGCTCTAAACTGTATTTTGCCATAAATGGGTCCATTGGTTAGAAATTCATTTCGATGATAGCTATTCCTTATTAGCTTGTCGAGATGTGAAATAGTATACCAACTCACTTCATCGATTTGCTTATTTCCATTTGCTTGTGCATATATGTTCAAAATTATACCATGTGTCACTTCCATATTTGTTTTTAGGTTCCCACCAAACTCCTTTTAAACTCCAATGGCTATTTTCATAGTTTGAAGTTGACGTCCTATGGGTTGTCACTCTCCTTCAAGTATTTCTTTAGACTTTTTATCCTCGGCACTTGTGTTTTTGACATTCTTTCAGATAATTTGTCTAAAAGAATTCATTTTAACTCTTCTTCCTTTCTTCCCAGATTTTTTGTGGACTCCATTTGGACAATTTCTTCAGACAAAAAGTCTAAAGGAATTCTATCTTTCAGGCCTTTTGATAAGCCTTTTCCTTCGTAAACTTATTTTAGACAAAAATTCTGAAGGAATTCTTTCCTTTACAAATTACCCTTTGGGATTTTGGATATGGTCCTCATCTTTGAAAAGTTCCTCATTTTGCCTTTGAATATAACTTATCGAAGGGAACAAACCCTTCAAACTTCTTAGCAGTGACCCTTTGACATTATTTTTAAAGTCCACTGCCCTTAAAATTTTTGTGAAATGGTATTTTGAATAATTCAATAAACCTTTCAACCTTTTAAATGTCTCATTTCCCCTAAAATATATCCTTCAAACTTTTTGGAATGATCCTTTTGGATTTTTGTCACCTACCCTTCGAAAAGAATGAAGTGCCTTTCAAAATTTTGGAATAGTCCACTTGTCCCTGAACCTTAATTCCTTTGGGTTTTTTGTAAGGGGAAATTTTTGTAGACTTTTTACAAAATTCCTTTTGCAAGAATGAATATATCCTTCAGCTTGTTGAAAAACGTCCCTTTGGACTTTCTGAAATGCCCTTAAAACTTTTGGAAATGGTCCACTTTCCAAAGAAAATGCCCTTTGAGAAAATTACAAGGGTCCTTTTGGGCTTGAAAGAGTGCTTCAGAAAAATTGTCATGGACCTTCGAAAAGGTTGCAAGGGTCTTTTTGTCTAAGAGAAAACACTTAGGGAAAAGCTTTAGACAAAAAGTTTGAAAGAATTCAACAAAACCTCTGAAAGAAACACTTGAACAAAAATTGAAAGAAATCTTCTTGAATAAAACCCAAAAGAAATTGAACATAGTCAAAATAGAAGACTTGAAAGCTTAGCAAAATACCAAAACAAACTGTTTGAAGGAAAGACTTGTGCATTTTCTGCCGGTTTTATATAGGATACCTCTCTTGAATGAAAGATTCATTACTAAGTCCAAAAAAACACATGGACAGGTGATTGAATGGATAGGAGTGCCCAATTTTGGCTTGAAATACCAAAATTTGGTCAACACCTATATCATCAAAAGAGGGCCTGCTATGAAATTAGTACAAAGTGACTATAGTTATTTTTGCATCTATAACTTTTACTTTATCTAGAGAAGCATAAGTGTACCTTCCCATTATAATTGAGAGATGTATTCTTATCTTATATTTGTTAGACAAGAGCTTGTGAGTTTCTAAAATTTGGTTTACTAACTCTATTAATGCCCATTTATCATTAAAATATCTAGCTAACATGTAAGGAGAATTTTTAAATCCACATATCCTGATGTATGAAAAGCAGGGAATTGAATAAACCAAGTGTAGACACTATTTTTAAATTATATAGCACATCAATTTTATACACTTGGAAAATACATACCATGGATCTACTTTTAGATTCTAGACCTTTCCCACTACTAAAGTCTCACATACATTATCTCTCTATACCTCATTACTTATCTCTTAGTCCAACCAATGTTATTCTAATGACCCAAGACTTCTATTTTACCTGGAATGTTATAAACCTACTTATCTTCCCTCTATACAAGTTCTAAACATGTGCATGTTTTATAGATGTTCAAACACTTGAATCCCAATTGGATGCCTACATCAATGCAAGTGTCTTATCACAACATAAGTGTACAATGCCCTAAAGTCATCCAATTTTTAGAAAAAATGTATTCCTATGGTCGGCCTAAGTGTTTTAATGTGAGATATTCTTTTAAGATATTGGTATAAATATAAGATCAACTCTCATTTAATTATCACCTAAAAAATATCTAAAAAGACCAAATACTACTTACCAAAAGCACTCAAGTGAGCAAAGCTTCCCTACTTTCTCCCATTTCCATATTAGTTATAGGGATAACATATCTATAGGTTTGAATAATTGAAGGAGGAATATATGAGCCACATTTTATAAGTCATAAGATAGGTCATTATTGTACTTTCTTATCACACATTACATGATTTACACACAAGATAACACATAGGAGAAAGCTACATAATTATGCATCCCTCTTCAGAGTATTGTCTATGTAGGCAATACTCATTGACAGAGGGGTCTTTGGGAAAAATTGAAATTATATACCCACTAACCTATTTTTCCCATAACCACTATGAAGGTGAATAACTAAGGTTTTGATATTGGACAAGGAGTGACCATCCATGACCCACATCTGAATGCACTAGAGTGAAGGTGACATAAAACACATAAGCACCTAGGTGGTTGTATCTATTTTTAGTAGGTATTTTATACTAGACACCTATGTCTGATTCAAATAGTAGCATCAACACAGCTATCCTGGGTCAACATAGGTGTTTGTGACTATCGAGGTACAATTTCCATATTCAGGTGACTAATCTAGGATTTAGATCTAGTCTACTTTATGCATGTTTTAGATATAGATATTTATTAACATTAGTACCAATTAAGTATATTATTTTCATTATCATTGCAATATATAACATTGTTGTACTTTCTATCTTTAGCATCTTAGCATAATAAATTTAGAATATGTTCTATATGAGTTTTGAAAATAATTGGCTTACTTTAGAGATAATCTACCATCCTTTTGCCCTAGGTTATATCTACTCCTTGAACCCTAGATTCCCATATCTATATTTTAGGATTAAATATTTGGTGAACTCGATTCATATGAATATAATTTTTTTGATTCCTAAGGTTTTTTAATAAGCTAGGGGTTCAGATCGTTGTACTTTTTAATTTCCTACTTATATTATTTTGCATGCAACCTAGGCGTAGCCCTAGATTGGGAGATGTGCCTATTGAACACATTGAGCTTCCCCTCCTACCACATAAGATGTCTAAAACCAAAGAGGAACCAAATCTTATGGATCATGGTGATACTAATGTTGAGAATGAAAAATGTACTGATAGGTTATCAAAGAAGAAGAATATAATAATTAAAACCATGAGTCTAATGAAACTGATGAACATGAGCAAGTACAAGTAATTTCACTATTTCCTAAGCATATTTGTCAAAACCTTAAAGATATTGATGAAATACTAAGAACCATATTAGAAACTAAAAAAGAAAAAAACATAGATGAGCAAGTAATTTTATCTATTGATCATGTTATTTGAGCTATGGGTCGTCTCCATATACCAACAACCCTCCCCTTAATCACATTATCAATTCATAATTCTAATGAGAGCATAGGATATGTATTTCAAGATTTGTTTCTTGAGACTACTATTACTAAATCTACCATGAGGTTACTGAATGCTTCAAATCAAACACCAATTTCAATCCCTGTATCTACCCAACCTCTGAAAATACACCTTTAGTAACTTCTCAAATTTCCAAACTAAAATACCAAGAGGTGCAAGCGCTTGTCCAAACTAAATAACTTTTTCAAACTAAGGTTACAAATATTTAACAAAATTCTATGAAATATCCTTATGCTATTGATTCACAAGAGGTGTATCATAATCATATTGCTCCATAGATATATTTGCACCCCTTGCCAACTAGTTTTATTGCACCTATGTTCACATTTAATGATGGTAAGGGTGATCCTAAATAGCATCTTTAATATTTTTATGTAGCATGCCTTGATTTTGCCCTAAATGATAAAATTTTGACCAAATTATTTCCAAAGACCTTAAAAGACTATGCTTTAATGTGGTTCTATGTTTTACTAACTAAATCAGTAAACACCTTCAAACCCCTTGTGGATCATTTTTTGGCACACTTATCTATTAACATTATCAAAAAGGTTTACTATGACTAAATTTCAAAAATCAAATAAGCAACCAATGATCCTATCAATGAATATGTCTTAAGGTAAAAAATAATGTTAGCTAAAATGACCAATCCTATGGCAAATGAAGAGATTTAAGATATTTTAAAGAAAAGTTTGCATGATTATTTACATGAATCCATTGTGTTTAAAAAGTTCAAATCTTTCGATGACTTACATTACATTGTTCATGAATGTGAAATGAAACTTATCTCATTGAACAAACTTAAGTATTTAAACAATACACCAATTACATCTACATTTAATACCATTTTTACTATCAATCTAAGATATAAGGTCAACCCTCATGAGCCTAAAAAATTAACCACCACAGTTAATATGGTATCATAACAACCTAAATAGTCTATCTTATCCAATTCTCCATGGAGATAATTTATATGCTTACTTGAGTATTTCACTTCATTACTCCTATAGATTGTATAATGTTGTCTTCTATCTCTCACATCCTATATAGGTTGATATGAGTAGAACTTTACCCAAAGGGTATGATATGAATGCTTATGACTATCACCAAAGCCTTGGGCATTCTATGAACATATGTTTTACTTTGAAGCATAAGATACAAGACCTCATCGATGACTAAAAATTACATTTGATGATCCTCTAAGGAATCATGTGAATAACCTCTAATCATTAAAAAAAAAAAAACATTTAAAAATCCTTTTCAAGATCATTTTAAGAAGGATCTAGAAGTGCAATTGGTATATAATGTGCACCATCCTTCACCTCATCATGAAAACCCATTGTATGGGATTATTTGTACCCATATGTAGCATACACCTCATATGGTTTAGAGACCCTCCATTACTTTTGATGATAATGAGATTAGGGATGATGACTCATATTTTCATTCCTTATTCATTCAAGCATGCCTTGACAACCAACCTATACACAATGTTATGATTGATAATGGTGCAAGTAATAAAATTTATACCATGACATTAATTACACATTTAGGTTATACAAATCATGATTTACATCCTTTGACTAGATTAGTTACAACATTTGATTGGATCTCACAATAGGTTCTCATTGAAATTGGCTTACCTTTATATGCGGGTCCTACCCATGTGGTTACTACCTTCTCAGTTAGAGTTTCCTCAAGTGTCTTTAATATGTTATTGGGATAACTTTGGATACATACACTTTGAACATTACCTTCTACATTGCATGATTCTATTAAATACATTCATGCCAATTTGGATAATTACAATTTTTGAAATTCCATATGAACATCCTCTTCAATAAGAGAAATTTATACGCAAGCAGTTAATTATAAAACCTCCTAAGGTTAATCCTTTACAAAAGGGTAAAAAATAGGATATTCCCTTTACCAGGTGACCAAAACTTGAGAGACCATTACATCAAAGATCCACAGTGGGTTTCTCAAAATCCTTGTCTACTATACACCATATTCAGATATCTAGAGCAATTACACATGTTTCTATTACAACTATTTCAAAGAAAACACAGATCACTCAATGATGGGTTCCATGAACCCCTACTCCTATTATTTCTTCACAGCCATAGAGTCCTATTAAATATAAATAGAGATGAACATATCTTATAATGTCAAATATTAAACCTATACACACTCGTTAGTAATATCACAAACTTATTACATTAGGTTCATAGTGGGGAGATACATATGACCATCCTTTAGATGCAATCATAGGATAGAATCTTCCTTTCACACATTCCAAAAATACTAAAACAATAGAAAAAACTTAAAAAACCCAAAATTATGGTCAACATTTACATATCCTATTAGCTCCTTGGCATATATGTTGTTGGTCCCATGTTGGTAGATGACATATCAATATTTCCTATATACAAATGTGTTTCACACATATTTTGAGTGTGATTTAAGCATACACATACATGATCTATGCACTTTTAGATGTTGGGTTTTCCCTCTACTCATGTCACCAATACATTTGGGGAATCCATCTCTATGATCATGATACATCTAAGTTATATCATTCTATGATCATTTTATGTTATCATGTTTGAGATCATATATGCACTTACACATTCCTTTATCCATGCTTATATCTTTCTCAGTGTACTTGATATGCTATGTAATTAATATTTTTTGCTAACACATATATCCAGAGAATAGTATGATATATCTATGATGGTTTATTATGTATTCATGTATGCACTTCCTTGAGTGTCTTATCTTGCTATTATTTTTCTTTGTTGAACATTTGAATATGCTTCATTGTTTGTGTCACATGTGCCTTCATTTACCTCTTTGACATTTGAATATGTCATTATTTGTTGTATGTTTACATTTGAATATGTCATTATTAATTTTATGGACATTTGACTAATTCATTTCAATTCAATTATGTGGCATTAGAATATGCCTCTTGTTTATGGTTTTCTTATACCATTATATTTTGACTTATTTTTAGTGCTCTTGTGTGTGTGTGCTTGGTTGATTTTGGCACTTGTACAGTTACTATCTAGATGTTTTCATGATCTACATCATGCATCTTAGGACTTGGTGAAATCATGTTCTTCATGCTTCAATGATATGTCTACCTAAACATGTTCCCTCTATATGCTATATGGTACATTCATAGTTTACATGCTTATCTTATCCTTTTGATGTTAGGTAACTACTAGTTAATATTTTTCATCACCTCAAAATGGGGGGCATATCAGTGGGGGCATCCCATAGAGGCATGAATTCTGCATTGCTTCATAGATTCAGATTGTAGTGGGGGCATGTTTTGGAAACATGTTATCCACATTTGTCATAATTTTGGATTCAGTGTGGGCATGTTTTGGAAACATTTTCTCCACATTTATTTAATATTTTGCATACCCAAATCATAGTGGGGGCATGTTTTATAAATATACTCCACATTAACACTTATATTAGTTTTCAAATTTTTCCACATTGACACTTACACTTCTCATATTCAGATTACAATGAGGGGCGTGTTTTGGAAACATGTTCTTCAAACTTACACTAGTTTTTAATTTTAGATTATAGTGGGGGAATGCTTTCGAAATATGTTCTCCACACTTACACAAGTTTAAATTGGCCAAAATTCATAACTATATG
Source organism: Torreya grandis (assembly GCA_037957365.1). NCBI lineage: Eukaryota > Viridiplantae > Streptophyta > Pinopsida > Cupressales > Taxaceae > Torreya > Torreya grandis. Next base: position 630,909 of record JARHVA010001046.1, on the reverse strand, counting down.
ATTTAGATACACATTTGTGGCATAATTCTATACATTGATACCATTGTTATACATAGTTTCAACATGAGAAATATCTAAGGTGCACATGCTATGAAATGTACACCTAATATTGCAAAATAATATCATTTTCAGATTTCAAACATTTTCAAGGATTGTCATCACCTACCAGATTGGACTATTATAGACTATATTAAGCCCATCTACTGTAGTAGTTGGTTTAATTTTTGGTATAGTTGAGGTAATTAAATCACTCGATCTTACCAATGTATAGGTTGGACTTAATTAAATCATCTAATCTCACAAGTTTTATAGTGTGAGTTTATTTGGTTCACTCACACTCACTAGGTTATAAGTATGATTGGGTTGCATGGTTGATCTAATATCAATTCTTAGGTGGCAACTCATATTTTCTCCAATGGTAGGGGCATGTGTCCTCCAATATCTCTCTATCTCTTTAGATATTTAAATTTTTATATTTTATATTTTGTCCTAATATTATTTTTAGTGATTCATAATGATACATCTTTTAAATCAAATTACCAAAAGGCAAGATGGTTGTATCGATACACATGTGTACTCCTAAACCTTGCTCTGTTTAAATTTGAATCATTTCAATGCTTTCAATTTTAGATTATAGACACTAAGTATATAATGTAACATGTTATTGGTCTCAAGTCAATCACCAAAACATCACTCAAGTTAGACTCAAGCAAAGACAAGGTGTGTTATACAGATCCACCCAAGTACACATTATTTTTCCTTTCAACTAATAATTTCATTACTAGATTAAGGGGGGTGTATGTAGACACTATTTATGAATTACATAGCATCTAAGTCTTGTGCAGTTAAAAAATAAATATAATGGATGTATCTTCAGCTTCTAGACTTCTTTCACTGTGAAAAATATTGCATACACTATCTCTTTGTGACTCATTTCTTATTTCTTACTCTAACCAGTGTCATTTTGGTGACCTAGGCCTTCTATCTTACCTAGAATGCTACAAACCTTCCTATCTTTCATCTCTACAAGTTCTAAACCTATGCGTTTTTTCTAGCTACCTAGACACTTGCATCTGAGTTAGATACCTACATTGATGCAAGTGTCCTATCTAAACACAAGTATCTATTTCCCTAAAGTCATATAATTTTCAAATAAAATTTATTCTTATGGTCTACATAAGTTTTTTAATGCAATATACTTTCCAAAAAGATTGGTATAAATATAAGATCAACCCTCGTTCATTCCTCACCTAGAAAAGACTTGAAAATTCCAGAGTCTACTTACCAAAAGCACTAAATCAAGCACTAAAATGATCAAAGCTTTCCTACTTTTTCTTATTTCCATATTAGTCATAGGGACAACACATCTATAGGTATAAATTATTGAATGAGAATGAGTAATATTTTCCAAGTTACAATTTAGGTCACTATTTTACTTGCTTATCACACATTGTATGATTCACACATAATCTAACATATAAGGGAGAACTACATAAGTCTGAGGCCCTATTCATAGTATTATCTATGTAAGAAGTATTCATTAATAGAGAGGTGTTTATAGAAGCTCAACATTATGTGACCACCAACCTATTTTTCCCATAACCACTAGGAAGATGAAGAACTAGAGTTTTTTTATTTGACAAGGAGCAACAATCAATGACCCATATCTAAATGCACAAGAGTGAAGGTGACACAGAACCTAGAAACATCTAGGTGGTTATATCTAGTTTTATTAGGTATTCGATACTGGATAAATACGTTTAATTCAAACAATAATGTTGATGTAACTATCCTAGGTTGACACAAGTATCCATGACTATAAAGGTGCAATTTTCAAAATCAAATGACTATTATAGAATCTAGATCCAATCTATTTTCTACCTGTTCTAGATACAGATCTATATTAACATCAAAACTAATTAAATATCTTGTTTTCATTATTATTTTAATATCTAGCATAGCTATACTTTCTATATTTTAGCATCTCAACATAATAAATTTAGTATATGTTCTATCTAAGTTTCATAAATAATTATCCTGATTTAGAGTAGTCTACCATCATTATGCCATAGGCTATCTTTACCCCTTTTAACCCTAGATTTAACCACATCTATATTTTAGGGTTAAACACTGAGCTCCTCACTCTGTAATTTTTGTGGTGGCTAAAACTAATAACTTGAAATTGTATGGATCTTATTCAAACATTTAAATGACATACTATAAGAAGGCATCATTAACTCTATGAAAATGTTTTGCATTATTTCACAATGTAATATGAGGATATAAATTGTATATTTTTGATGAAATTATTTGACCAACAGTATTCAACCCATTGAAGATCCTTATATGATCATCTACATAAACTCGATAAAAGGTAATGTAAAATTTATGTATTATATGTAAATATGACAATTGCTTATGAATGGAGTCACTTATTAATTCAACTCAATTGATATATTATTGATTTTCATGAATGATCCAGATGTATATGTACATCCATTCATGGAAGTCTCTAGCAACACAATTTCCAACAACCCTATTCAAGAGTGTAATGATATCATTGATCTCTATTTTAATTTCAAAGTGTGAGGTGATCTTTGAAAACCATGAGGCAAAGCTTCTTGGTTTCATAAGCCAAAACTTTTTTATTATCTTAGAGCAAGAAGTCTTGTTATTATTCCAAAATTGCTGAGTAGTTTCAGGACTGAGTTACATAAATGTTCCTTTATCAGGTATCTTCAATGTTTTTAGCACCGAGGCGAGCAATAAATTCATCTTTATAATTCTTAGCTTCTTTATTCTCTTTATCATATTGACTTGTCAAGGTGAGCACTCGTTTAGGACATTTTATCGATGTTGGAAAGGCTCCAACTCGAAGAAGGCCATTGTCATGTATATTTTGAATCCAGTTTAACTTTGGAATAATATTAACTCCTTGCTAGATCCTTCTAGATTGACATGCCCAAGATTTGTCTCTATTATTTTATCATTATTTAATTCCAAATTAGAAGGGGAATAACCCCTTGAAACTGATACTTCATGTACCTCTTCTTCTTTAGGGTTTTTGACATGTGATGTTCTTGTGAAACAATCATGTGCAACAAGAAGATAATGTTTGATTACTTGCTTGGTAAAAAAGTGGAACCTTGTGAAGTGCTTTACAAGTGTCAAAATTTTAAGGGTTAATTTGCAACTCTCAAAACCCAACAAGGTGTTGTGTAGAAGGTAGATTATAAGGAAATGTTGTGCAATAGGCAAAAATCTAATGGGTGTCGAGAAATGGTCTAAAATTTGATGAATGCTATGCAATATTTAGAAATTCAATGGGTGTTGTGTAACAATAGAACTCCGATGTAAGTTTTGTAATGTTTAGGTTTTGAGGTATGTTGTGTAATGGCTCAGGTTTGGTTGAGGTGTAAGATAAAGCTCAGGATCCGCAGAGGGGTTTGACAAGCCTCAAGAATTTGTCAAAAGCATAATGTTTCATAAAGTTTGAGAGAGTATGAAGTAGCTTGAAAGATCCACTGAGATGCAAAGTGAAGATCAAGGTTCATGTAAAAACATCTTGTAATGAGGCAAATTCCAACAAAGTGCTAATAGTACCAAAGATTCACCAAGATGCCATGAAGGGCTCATGTTTTACAAAGGAAATGACACACCCAAAAAAACTTAGGGCTTTTTAAACTGAGAAGATGTAGATAAAATAGGAAAATACCACACGAAGGGAGTGAAAATCTTGAGAGATGGAGGTTGAAAGGCAAAATGGGAGCAAGATGAGAAGAAAAGGATGGAAGAAAGTGATTACGGAAGGATGTCAAGATTCTCACGTGTGGGTAACTACCTAATTTATGGTAAAAAGTTAAGGGTGTTTGTGCATGTATAGGGTTACACAAGTGTGTTTGGCAGGGGATTGGAATCCGTAGATGTTCATTACATAGCTCATAATTCTAATGAATGTGAGGTAGGGGATCATATTCCACTTCAGTACTTTACATAGCTTTGAAACCTGAGCTCTACAAAACAAGTACTAAAAACCTGACAAAGTACAAAAAGACTTGCATTTTCTTCAAAATTTTCCACTTAAATATTTAAAATAACATTTTGTGAACACAATCAATTTTAAATTTTATTAACATTTGAAAGACACGTTTATGATAATTGACCCGATCCATTTTAATCGATTGCGATCAAATTAACTTAGGGGTATCATAATTTTATCACGTATTGAAATTTGAGTATAATAATGTTTATTAAATAAATTATATTATATTAATATATTACAATAATATACTAATATATTGTAATATTATTATATTATAATTATAAATTAATATCATTATTTATTAAAAATCCTCCCTACATTTGAAAGTCATGAACAACGATTGATAGTGCCATTGAGGGAAGTGACAAATAAATAAAATAATGTTCCTAAGTCTCGAGATATCGTTTTATTTTATTCACCAAACTAAATGTCCCAATGAGACGCTGATAATGTTTTTTATGCCAATAGAAAGTAGTTATCAGTTTTTAGTACCATGGCAGGGTAGAGTCAAAAAATGTAGCAGTCAATATCTATAATTGCTCTTGAAACATGTAGAAAAATGAAATCGATAGACCTCCTCTTTACACTACAATAGAAAAGCCCTCTGCAAAAATAAACATAGTTTATGCCTCCGTATATTTTGTCGTAATCTTGGGTCTTATATTTTATTGTATTGCACATATTCTAAATGAAGGTCATTTGCCATAGATATTAGTATTTGGTGTAGAGCTGGGGTTTGCCTTTTGTTATATATTAGACCAGAGCTTCAGACAGAGACCCGTCGATTGCCACACCTTCCCTGAAAGTATAACAAAGCTGTGTGTTTTCTTTGCTTGGAAATTTGTAGGACATGTAAGATCACTGTAATATATAATATTGTTTATAAATATGTAGGTTTGAGAAAGAGCTACCCCTGTTGATATATTTATATGCATCACTAATCCAACAAAAGAGCCTCCACTCAATCTTGTGAACAATGTATTGTCTAACTCATCATTATCTCATAAAAACACTGTCATGTTATGGAGATGATGGAGGTTTTGCACTCACATTTTATGCTCTGTTGAAAACATTATACTTTGTAGAGTCTTGAGTTCCTTTTTGCCTCAAATATTCCATTCAATAAAAATATTATCCATTAGTACATTTAACAATCACATTTACAAATAATATCTTAATATACTACAAAATTTATAGAAAATTAAATATTTATTTTAATAATTAAAATAAAATACTATTAATTTTAGAATAAACAACAATATACAACTAAAAAAATGATGCGACATTTATTGTATCTCTAGTTTCGCACCCGAGTTGGCCTAATGGTAAAGAACATGTGCTCTGTCACAGGGTCAAATCTTGCAGGGGTTAGGGATTGCACGCCTTGTATTTGTAGCATGGTAAGGTGCCTCCCAATAATAGGAGTACGAAGTGGTCCCATATGCTAACATGCCTTGTAGACCATAACCAAGACATTAATTGACATCGTGGACCTTAAAAACTATATTATTATTATTATTATTATTATTATTTTAAAAAATAACGAACTAATAACTAGATTTTCTAATATGTTGCAGATAAAGAGCACTCTCTAAAGAAAAGTCTAAGTGAATTGGCGGCACATTTATTAAATCTCCATTTTATACATTGGAAAAGCTTTCCAATCCATATGAAGATGGACAATTACTAAATATAAAAATGTTTCCCTGCGAATTTATCATCATGATTTATGATTAAGAAGACACAAAGCGCTGTTCAGTATTGAAACTATCAACATCCATAGTTGCTTCCGGGGCACGCCTGCGGGTCCATCATTCCTAGGGTTTCCACCTTAAAGACTCCCGACTCCCAATGCAGGCACTCGCTCTTCAGGCACGCTTAAAACCAGTTATCTTGCACCAATCCCGAAAAAATTTTACCATAATGACGAACTACGATTCGCGCTCGCGAATGGTACTCTTTCGTGACAGACGTGGGCGAAATTCCGGTAGAAACTCATCCCTCAGAGATGAAATTTCCCGGTTAAAATCAATTCAGTTGGTGTCAAGGACCATACCCTATTCGAAAGATAACAGGAGCTGTTCCCTGACAATAAAAAGAAATTGGGGAAAGAAAAGACCACGGAGAATAATAAGTGTTTTTCGCAATCACAAATCTTTTTGACCTTTGTCTGTGCTTCCTTTGTTGAATCACATTTACGATCCCGACGTAGAACAAGGTTCGGCACAAATTGCAATCAACCTCTGAATAAAGGTTTGTGAAGATTTTGGGCGCTCTCTATTCAATTGATCCACTCTCTCGTTGTCAATTTCCAAGTACACCATTAACCCATCATGGTTAGCTGGTATATTGATAATGATTCATCTCTCTTTTCAGAAACAAAACTTACTAATCTGACTTCTCTGGATAACATCACGGGTCAACAGGTCTGTATTTGTCTAAATTTTTTTTTTGTTAGTTTAAAATCATATGTTGCCTCTGCGTTGATTGTTTTTGAATATTTGTAGTATATTTAGGCATTTTTATGAAATTTAGGAGCTCTGAAATTTTCATGAATTCTTGTTTGGTTTAAATTTTTTAAAAACTCATCTCCCTTTCCCTTATAGCCACGGCCGTTATTTTGTTTGATTGTTCAAATTTATTTTATCAGATTATATAGATTTTCCTGAGAGTTTACAGGATTAAATAATATTTAGGCAAATCTTCATACATGCCTTTAAAATATTGGTGTTAATAATCCGAATTCATCCAATAAATCATAGATTTCGATTTCGTATCAGCTAAACTAACATATTTTAGCAGATCTCTGACGCCAAGAAATTCATTAACAAAACCCTTCTCGCTAGAACCCCGCAATTCTCCTGTATCGTGGTAATACTTTTATTTTTACGTTTACCACCAGTAGGCTTAAGCATTCAAATATATTGTAAATGTTGTTTTGTCTACATGGTTGCAGACTAAGAAATATGAGAAACCCAGAGTACTGTAGTGGGAAAAAACTACAGCAAATGTGGACAATTTCTCACTTTCCTCCCGATCTCCCTGCATACGATAAATACACGTAGGAATATATTTCAAATCTGCATAAAAGAAAGCTTATTCCATCTCGCCATCATTAACTATAAAACCTCAAAATGAGAGGCCACTGTCATTGTCAATTTACATCATATGGTGTTTCTATGATGTCTTTAGCGTTGGCCTGCAGTAGAAGGTCTAATAATTCCACCCTTCCACCAACTATAACTTTTTCATCGCCTGGCCAAATCCATGAAAAAGTCACATAATATGCCTTGGAGTTACTCAAATCTCCCCTCCATGTAATGCGATGGTTTACTTCACAAATACCTTGCTGAGAGAATGAAATCTGCCCAAAATCCCTGAAGTTTGTTTGAACTTAAAGGCCACTGTAAGTTTGATAGTTATGTCAAAAGAATGTAAATTTTGATAGAAGAAATAAATTTGTATAAAATAGCAAATGTATTTGACAGAAAATTTTGCTCTTAGAAAATTGTGTCTCACAGAGCAAATAAATCTAAGAGGTCAAGTTTGACAAGATTCTTTCTGTTTCAGAAACTTTTGTAACGGAAATAATTTAAATTTTCAGTTAACTAATTAGTACAGATTCTTGCGGAAAGGAAGAGGATGAAGTTACTCTAGATTTGTTTGGAAACGAGAGTGGTGAATTTATCCGCCATAATTATTTTTGATCTGTATGGAAAATAAATTTGTTGTTTTCTCTGTGGCCTCGGGTTTCAAGAAGCTTAATTTTTATAAGAAAAAGTCATGAATTCATATCTACAATAAAGAAAATGAGGGCAGATCTGTCTTGTATTTTTCTGTAGGATAGTACTGTATTATTTTAAAGTAAATTGTGAATAGTTTGTTGCTTTTATCAGGTACCAAATGTCCGGTCTACAGAAGATGACCATCCCCTTGAATTGCAGCGTTGATATTTATTCCCAAGCCATTAATTTTTCGGGCATTGAATTTTGTGGATCTCTGAAAGATGTCAAGTAAGTTTATTTGTGTTTATAAAGTTTAGTTTTAATTTTTTTAAAAAGTCACGAGTTCAAATCTCAAATCTTAGGATTTATTAAAAAAAAAAAAACTTGGTATTAAAATCAAATTAATTTTAATTAAAAATAAATTTATAAGAAAATTAATAATATTATTATTCATATTTATAATAGTTTTTATTTATATTTATTAAATATTAATTTTAATTATATGTATTATTTATTATTTTAATGTAATAAAGATAAATATATTTTCACTAAATTTTTATATAAAAATTAAATTAATTTTAATTAAAATAAATATTATATACAAATTAATAATATAAGTGTAATTAAGTTTTAAATTAAATAAATGTCAATAAATTATTATAAATAAATAAAAAATAAATTAATTAAAATGGAGTGGTGGATATTTTGGTCACTATAAGTTTAATAATTATAATTTAATAATATAAATATAAATAATTAATTAAAATTTAAAAATAAAAAATAATAATTTATTTTATTTTGAAAAATGAATTGATGAGAGTGGATATAATGTAACAAACCCAATCAATACAATTAGAAAAAAAAAAAAAAAAACATTACAATTTCTTATCATCTAGTGATTCCTCTACAAACAATGCATATAACATTGAAATGCTATCATATTGTTAATGTATAAAAATAATATAATATATATTATTTATATGCTAATTAACATTCAATATATAAAAATATTATACTATATATATACCCTATTATAATATAATATAATTATATATTATATATTATATATATGAATAATATAATATATATTATTTTTATACTAATTAATATTCAATATATATATTATAATACAATTATATTAAATAAAAATATATAATATATATATGGAGGTCATATTGTATAATGAACTAGGTTTTAAGGTAGTTATTAGATTTACAAAAGGGTTTGCGTTTTGTAGGGTCATTTTTTATTGTTAAGGTTGGATAAGGGTATCATGAGAGTTGATTTTAACTCTGACATGATAGTAAAAATATATTTTAGCAGAATATTTTTGTGTTTAAATTACTTATCCTTATAAATATTATTTACAAAATTAATATCCCTCTACCTATTCTCATGAAACTTTTAATCTAAGACAATCCCTTATGGGTGCTTTTGCTTTGTTATTAAACATATTAAACATCATTAATCTATAGGTTTCATAATTACAATGATAAAAACTTAGTAATATAGATGCAATTAATTAATTGAAATATAAAAATAAAGAAACACACAAAGTTTTAACTTATCTTATTTTAAAAAATGAATTGATGAGAGTGGATATAATGTAACAAACCCAATCAAAATAATTGTAAAAAAAAATATTACAATTTATTAGGAGTGATCCCTCTACAAATAATATATATAACATAATTTAAATGTACAAAAATAATATAATATACAATTTCACTAAAATTTTATATAAAAATTTAATTTAATTTAATTAATTAAATATTTTATATAAATTAATAATATAAGTGCAATGAATTTTCAAATTAAATAGAATCAAAGAAATTATCAAAACCATATTGAAAAATAAATAAATGGAGCAGTGAATATTTTGGCCAAATTAGCTCAAAGAAGGAAAAATACATTTCAATCCAATGTTTGTGTTTAAGTTATTTAATCTATAGGTTTAATGATTGCTTTGACTAGAACTTAGTAATTTAAGTATAATTAATTAATTAAAATTTAAAAGCAAAGAAATACACAAAGTTTTAACTTATCTTATTTTCAAAAGTGAATTCATGAAAGTGGATATAATGTAATAAATCTAATCAATAGTGCTCTCATTGTAAGAATTTTATATCAACCTTTCATTTACATTTAATTACTATGTAAAAATGAAGGATTATATATATATATATATATATATATATATATATATATATATATATATATATATATAAATAATAAAGAAGTGTAGAGGAAGCAAATACAAATTTTCATCGTAAATTTTTTATTTTATTTTATATTGTTGAAACAACAAATGAATTTGAGAGCCATATGATTGTGTTATGATAATATTAGCCAATGGAGCACCAAGACACTTCAACTTGTTGTTTTCTTCTCTCTCTCTCTTCACATTATTGAATCAAAAGACTCCATATATTTGTCGTTATCGTTATCATCATTGCCATCTTTCTCCATGATCCACATTTAGATCCTTTTAAATAAAATGACAATACTCTACACAGTCACTTTAATTATCCTTGTGGGCTCATGGGATCTATTAATCTTCATGGCTATAGTCAAAGTCTTAACACTAATGAACTCAATAGAAAGATATCCGTCATGTTTATCTGATGCCTTATTTTATTTAAAAATGCATCTATGTGATTCAACAATGGTAAAATAGTGATTTTGAAACCAAATAGTTCCACTATCACTTCCACAACAGAAACCTTTACTCTTTGGTGATAATATTATTCAACCCTATGTTCAAGATTATTCTTTGTGATTTGAGCCTTAGCCATAGATCGAGCAAATTTTTTTCGTAGAAGCCCTTGTTCACAGGACCAATAACACTTGTCATGGGACCCATATTGTACACTAGACTCAAATTCATAGTGGTGGTTGGATTTTCTAAAGTTGAGGGTGGGTAAGGATGTCATGAGATCTCATTTGATTGTAATGGAAATTCAAGTTTGATGTACATCTCAAATCACTGATGGCAGTTAGATTTAAATTACCTCCATCACCCATTGCAAATGGGTCCATAGCTTTCAAGGTGATAACATATTTGATTTGTCATTTTCTTTTGTTGAGGGTGGACAAGGATTTCATGAGAGTTCATTTGATTATAATAGAGCTCTGTGTCTGACGTGTGACTTAAATCATGAAGTAATTTTGCTAATGTGGGGACAAGACATTAACATAATGTCATCAATATATTGACACCCAAAGAGAAAAATGATGTGCATGAATAATTGAAAGTAAGTGATTGAATGAAAACCTACCACCTATCATAGTTTGGTCAACCTGATTCAAAAAAGAATGAAAAGATAAGTTGGCCTAATAGAAGAATATGCGTAGAAATATTTCACTATAAAGAAACAAAATAGACCAATGACTAAGTGATCAAAGTCTATAAGGTAAATTCGACAGTAAAAGTGACCAAAATCTATAAGGTAAATATTTGGATCCATTATCTAAAGAAGATAGTAATAGATAGAGAAATATAGTTCACCTCAAAACTCATTAATAATTTAGCCAAAGAATACAAAACATGGCATAAGAAGTTTGAATTAATTAAATCGAAGGACCTGAAGCCTATTTTCATTTCTCATGGGCTAAAGGGGGATTTAAAAAGGGAAATAATATTATAATAATTCATTAAGTTATCTTACATCATCAAGGCAATTGTTAGTGGTAATGTTTGGTCATTCCCATCAGGACTACACTTTTATCCATGCTTTCTTTGGTGAATCACATTTACTATCCAAATTTATAAGGTTGGGTACAAATTCCAATCAACCTTTGAATAAAGGTTTGTGAAGATTCATTTGATTTTAGGTGCTCTTTATTCATTCATCCACTCTCTGGTTGTCAATTTCACTAGTACGCTATGAACACATCATGGTTAGGTGGTACATTGACAATTATTCCTCTCCTTTTAGAAAAAAAACTTACTAATTTGATTTTGTTGGATAACATCATGGATTAGATGACTTTGAAAAAAATAGCTTTGTATTTGTATAAGTTTTTTCCTATAGTATAAAATTATATGTTGCCACTGCATTTTGATTGTTTTTGATTATTTGTAGTTTGTGTAGGAATTTTTATGAAAATTAGGGGCTCTAAAATTTTCATGAACATTGTTTGGTTTAAAATATTTGGAAACTCATTTCCCTTTCCATTATAGCCATGGCCATAATTTGTTTGATTGTTCAACTTTATTTTATCAGATTATATAGATTTTTTGAAGTTGTGAGAATTTACAAGGTTAAATAACATTTAAGCAAGTCTTCGTACATGCCCTTAAAGTGTTGGTGTTAATAATCTGAATTCATCTAATAAATATTTTGGTGATGTTTTGTCATTCACACCAGGAATACAAATTTGTAAGTACATGTTTTACAACTGGTTAGGTTTTATATTCATGAATCAGTGAATCCTGAAATTTTATTTTGATGATGATGTGTGCTATTCAGATACAAAGCTGGTTATGTATGGTAAGACTCGTGAGATAATGATCTTAAAGGTTGTGAGATCTTACTGACTAATTAAGGTTGGATTTTTCTCAGAACTTTGTTTTTTATTTATGATTTTCATTTTTTTTTGCAAATTATATCATTTTGCATTAGAATTAAGAGGTTCTACAATAAAATTGAGAATAATATGTGAAACAAAACATATAATTCATTCTCATGTTGTTTTCTTCTTTATGATATGATATAATCATTTTTGCCTAATATAAAAATGTCTTACAACGTAATTGAAATAAATATATAAATCAGAACCTATTGTTCATTTTTGGTTGTCATTTTTTGGATCGCTTTGCTTTTGCATCAAAATTGAAAACAAGATTTAAAATCAACACTATGTTTTCTAGGTTTATTTTCATTGTTGAATGATTTTCTACATCAATTATGGAGTCTTAGATATAAGATGTTACTATGAAGGATTAGTGTCAAATTTATTAAAATTTGAAAGAATTGAATGTTGCAATTCATTTGTTTAAGATTACAGTTTGTGAGGAGTTAATTAACTTGCCTCATGATTCACGATTCACAGTTCACAATAAGCACTTTCCATTCACATTCAACATTTTTAAAGGAACTGCAAAAGACCAAAAACAATAGTTATAGACCTATTGTAAATCATATATGCTCATTGGGTGGTGTAGAATAAAGTGAACTTACTCAAGCTAGACTTCTATGATGCCTTGGTGTTGAGTACGAGAGAAGGCAATGGAATGTTTAATGTCAAGGCTGCTAGGGTGGAGGTACATATTAGAAGGCACTTTTGGATAACTTGATTTTATGGGATACCAAATTATAACAAATCAATCCTCTTCATAAACTTGGCCTTCTCTAATGGATTTCTCTCAACAGTCTCCTACATTACCCATAATGTATTTCTCTCAACAGTCTCATGTATTGCTTATAACGTGAAAAAAACAAAAACAAAAAAAACTCAAATCATGTAAACATAACCATATGAAGTAAAACATAAAAAATAAATAAATACATACTTTGGGAAGAGCCATCTTTTGAATAAATTTGGTAAGAATATGTGAGCCATTTTTTGCTTCCTTGGCCATACCAAGTCACAGGTAATTTCTCTCATAAAAAACACACACAATAGGGTAATGTGCATTAGTTGCCAACTCTTAAAGAATGATTATCCAATAAAATTTGAAATATCTTAAAAACCTTGCATGTCTTGTTTTTACTTTACAAAACATTAGGGTAAATTGAACACTAAGGCAATCAAGGAGGACAATAAGTGTGTTGAAAATATTGATGCATATACAACCATGCAATATAGTAAAAAATGAAGCTATTAACTCTTTTTACAAATTTACATTTCAAAATAGTTTAAAGTTTTGATAAGTTATTCAAATTTGATCTATACATTTCAAAACAATTTAAAGTTTTGATAACTCGTTTAAATTCCATCTATACATAAATATATTTAAAATGGTTTTAAAATGATATACATGGAAATTTTAATGGACTGATAGTAATAATAATAATTATTTTAGGTGTTAATTTACAAGACAATTAGGTGGTTTGAGACAAAATTTCCCCCATACATATGTCCTAGTGCATAGATTGTAATATAATTTATTTGGATATAATTTTAGGAATTGATACCTACATAGTTTCCAAACATGGCTTTCTTAGAAACTGCATTGGGCCCAATGACTACCAAAGAACTAATCTTATCTACAATGAATGACAAAGTATCTCAATCATTTTTAAGTAGTACAATTCCCTCCTTGGCAGCTTCCAAAGAAAATTATTGATTGGCCTCAATATACATATATTTGGGTCCCAGGTTCCCAAATGGTTGAAGTGTAGGATCCCCATCAAACCAACTGATCCTCATTAGTGTTATGAAAGTGTTGAACAAACCTTGATCAACATGAGGTTCATTCACCTTGCCACCCTTCACAATAGATTCTATGTACCATCAAAGGAAAATTTTGCAGTCCAGATCCAATCATGCTGTCACTTCCTAACCAATCCAAAAATATAAATATATAAAATCACAAATTAAACTTGTGGATATTAGGATTTGGGTTACAATTTATTTACTAGCTTTTAGGACTTTAGTAACTGCATTTTTAGGAGTGGGTGCGTAGTGTTGTGCATTGTATAATGTATTAAGAGAATCATAGTTGGGGATAATGTACCTGCTAGCATAAGTGCTTCATAAGTATAACTTGTCTATTTTTTTTCATTAATTAAATTAATGAAAATAAGACAAACAAAGGAATTTAGTATAAGTACTAGTGAAAAGGGTTGTAGGTATTATACCCCTTCAATTTCCATTAGCCTCTGATGGTTGAAATTAACAGATTTATGTTGGTGCAGGTGGGAATGCCATTGACTTGATTGTAAGAACACATCATGTTGTTCACATTTCCATCCAAGATGTAACTATTAAAGGGAGGATCCAATACTACAGTGAAAAGAAAACTTGTTTGAAAAATATATCAACAAAATTCCATAAACAAACCTTGATAATGGGATTTTAAGAACTGATAAGTGTTGCACTGTCAACACCTACATGCAATGCATAATTCCATAATCACAAATATTATATTACTACATAAATTACCATAATGAATAAAATTACATTACAGGATAACTAGAATGAAAACCAATAATGATCAACTAAAAAATCATAATGGCAAGATAAAAGTTTGAGGCCCAATTAAAAGCATTCACAGTTTCAAAGTCTTTCATTGTTCAATATAAATTTGAAAGGATGAAAAAACAATGAAAGACTTTAAAAGGATGAAACACTATTGCATTCATCAAACCTAAGTTTTCTTCTTTTGAGGCATGCTAATGGAAGAGTTATAGGGTAAATGAACAACAATGCATATACTAGTCTAAAGAGATGAGGATCAACACATCTATTAAAAATTGATCTCTTAATTTGACTCAACTAATCTATCACTTCTTCATATCTTTGATAAGATAATTTAAATATGTAAAAGATAGCTTACCCAATGGCGTGACCCATAATATGATGCTTATGAAGCCAGAGTTAACCATTAGGGATGAAATTTCTAGATTAAAATAAAAACATGTTATTTTTGTTTTGTCATGTATGCTATTTTTATTTTTAGATAGTTCAAAATTTTAAATGTAGACAACCTTGGATTTTGATGTCCAAAAATCACGCTTGTAATGGTTGCTCCTCTAGCTTGTCCTGGATAACCCACCCAAAGAATGCCTACAATTATGTCATTATTTTTTTGAAATGATATATCAAAAGGACCCCCTATCATGATCACAAGCACTACAAGGAACTTTGATGCATTTATGACCTGAGATACCAGCTCTTGTTGGTAACTAGGAACAATAAATTGGTTCTCTCGTGGGCCTCTTTCTCTAATGTGATGTCCCCACCTACTATCAACACTGTTGTGTCTAATTACTTTGCTTGTTGCATTGCTTCACCCAAACATTTATTTTCAGCACATAACACATTTGAACAACCTGGGGAAAAAAGGGTTGTTGTGTATTTTTAAAGCCCTTCAAGGGGTGATGTATATTTGCATGGAATCATTGTCCATAATGACTAAGAATGAAGCTGACAATGGTTGTAAAATTTGTTATCTATTCACTAGTCTACATTAAAAGAAAAAAGAATACTAAAACCTTAAGCATTTCATACCAATCACCTAAAACATGAAAGCAAATTTTTGCACTATTGAAGTTAATGGGACTGGCAATAAAGTCTGGTAGGATAAACAAATAGAGCACCTATTTCACTTTGTAATATATATATATATATATATATATATATATATATATATACAAAACGTTAAGGCAAACTAAACACTAAGGCAATCAAGGAGGACAATAAGTGCATTTGAAATCTTGCTGCATATACGACCATGCAATGTAGTAAAAAAGGAAGCTATTAACTCTTTTGTAAATTTGCATTTCAAAACAATTTAAATGTTTGATAAGTCATTCAAATTCCTTCTATATATTTCATAAATATATTTAAAATGGTTTTGAAACCATATACATTGAATATGAATGGAATGTTAATAGTAATAATAATTATTTTGGGTGTTAATTTGTAAGATAATTAGGTGGTTGGAGACAAAATTTTGCCCCATACATATATCCTAGAGGATATATTACAATTTAATTTATGTGGATATAATTAAGGAATTGGTACTTGCATAGTTTCCAATCATGGCTTTCTTGGCATCTATATTGGGGCCAATGACATCCAAGGAACTAATATTATTTGCAGTGAATGGCAAAGTATCTCAATCATTTTATAGTAGTATTATTCTCTGCCTGGTAGCATCCAATGCAAATGATTGATTAGCTTTGATACACACATTTATGGGTCCCAGGTTCCCAAATGATTGAAGGGCAAGATCCTATCAAACCAACCAAGCCTCATCAATGGCTTTAAGATGTTGAATAGACCCTGATCAACCTCAGACTTGTTCATCTTTCCACCCTTCACAACAGATTCTATGTATGTACAAGGAATTTTTAGTAGTCTAGATCCAATCCTGCAGTCATTAATCCAACAATATCAATATATAAAATTTCAAATTAAAAATTTGGATATTAGGATTTGTGTGTTATAAATTTTTTACCATCTTACCATGGGATAAAAACTAAACCATATTACCATGGGATAAAAACTAGTCAATTTCAAGCAAGGATAAAAAGTTAGAGGGTTGTCAGATTGATGTATTGAGGTGAATAAGAGTTTTTGAAATTCGCTAAGAAGTTTGATTGAAAAATAACCTAAACAATGGGATTTGATCTTGGTAGAAGCTTAAAAATAGTATGAATAGATTGGCTTACATAGATCACCTTGTACTTCTTTGATGATATGGAAGGCTAAATGAACGTGAAAATGTATCACATCTAGTTTCATGAAACTCCATGGTAGCTAGAAGTAAAAATGAGAGAGAGAAAATGGTTATACAAAAACTACTTAATAAGATAAATAGTTTCCATATTGAAAGTCATGTTTTTACATATAGATTATCAATATGACTTATTGAATAATTTATAACTTAATGTATCGTCCATTTATATATGGATACAAAAAGAGGTAAATAAGAGTTTTAAATTTTTTTTGAGATGTTTGGATGAAAAAATATATATAGTAAGATTTGATCTCGACACATAGTGAAAACACCTATAAAAATTTAATTTATACATATTTAATGTAGACCTTATTTGAAATATTGTATGGGTGTAGACAAATATAGGTAATGAAGTTTTGGAATGTCAATCATTTTGCATCAAAAAATTGTTGAATGAGATAACTATGAAGAGTATTTGCAAGAGATGTAAATAGAATTTAATGAAACATTAGAGCTTAGTATGATGGGATACATATAATAAGTTGGTATCAAGTGAAGGGGGACTGATAAAGTAGCATTTGACATATTAGATTATGTAGATTGAATTGGAGAAATTTAAAAACTATATGCAATATATGTGCAACAATTGGAAAAAAAATTGGAACAATGTACCATGGTTTACAAATAAAAATGAGTTGAAGTGAAGAGCTACAAATATTAAGATTTGAACAAGTCGAAATAAAAAAACAAAATTTGGACCATATTACCATGGGATTAAAACTAGTCAATTTCAACCAAAGATAAAATGTTAGAGGGTTGTTAGATTGACTTATTGAGGTGACTAAGAGTTTTGGAAAATTTATAATATGTTTGGTTGGAAAATAACCTAAATAGTGAGATTTGATCTTAGCAAAAGATTAAAATGAATTTGAATATATTATCTTACATAGATCACCTTGTACTTCTTTGATAATATGGAGGGCCAGATGAACGTGAAGTTGTATCACACTTCATTTCATGAAGCTCCAAGGTAGCTAGAAGTAAAATTGAGAGAAAAAATGAGTATACAAAAATTACGTAATGGGATAAAGTGGTTTCTATATTGAAAGTCATGTTTTTTCATATAGATTATCAATACGATTTGTTGAATAATTTACAATTCAACATACTATTTAGTTATATATGGATACAAAAAGAGGTAAATAAGAGTTTTGAAATTTTTTTGAGATGTTTGGCTAGAAAGAAAATACAAACAGTGGGAATTGATCTCGACACACGGTGAAAATACTTATAACAATTCAATTTGTATATGTTTAATGAAGACTTTATTTGAAAAAGTGTATGGGTGTAAATAAAGATAGGTTACAAAGTTTTGAAACATCATTCATTTTGTGTGGTAAAATTATTGAATGAGATAACTATCCAGAGTATTTGCAAGAGATGAAAATAGAATTCAAACAAACATTGGAGCTTAGGACGATGGGATACATATAATAAGTTTATATCAAGTGAAAGGGAACTGATAAAGTAGTATTTGACGTATTAGATTATATAGATCAAACTCAAAGAATTTGAAAACTATATGCAACATATGCTCAATAATTTAAAAACAAATTTGAACAATGTACCATGTTTTATAGACAAAAATGAGCTGAAGTGAAGAGTTACAAATATTAAGATTTTAACTAGTTGGAACAAAAAAAAAAAATCTGGACCATATTACCATGGGATAAAAATTTATTAAAATGTTTGGTTGAAAAATAACCCAAACAGTGGGATTTGATCTTAGCACAAGCTGAAAAAGAGTCTAAATAGATTGGCTTACATAGATCACCTTGTACTTCATTGATGATATGGAGGGCTAGATGAACGTGAAATTGTATCATACCTAGTTTCATGAAACTCTGTGGTAACTAGAAGTAAAATTGAGAGAAAAAAATGGTTATACAAAAATTATGTAATAAATTAAAATGGTTTCCATATTGAAAGTCATGTTTTCATATATAGATTATCAATATGACTTATTGAATAATTAAAATTGAACGTAACATCCATATATATATGGATACAAAGAAAAGATAAATAGGAGTTCTAGATTTTTTTGAGATGTTTGGCTGGAAAGAAAATGTAGACAGTGAGATTGAATCTTTCCAAAAGGTGAAAATACATATAACAACTCAATTTAAATATGTTAAATGAATATATTATTTGAAATAATGTATGGGTGTAGACAAAAATAGGTTGTAAAGTTTTGGAACATCAATTGTTTTGCATGATAAAATTATTGAATGAGATAACGATGTAGAGTATTTGCATGAGATGCAAATAGAATTTAATAAAACATTAGGGCTTAGTATAATGAGATACATATAATAAGTTGATATCAAGTGAAAGGGAAATGATAAAGTAGTATTTAACATATTGGATTATGTAGATCGAACTGGAGGAATTTGAAAATGATATGCAATATTTGATTAACAATTGAATGACAAATTTGAACAATGTAACATGGTTTACAGACAAAAATGCACTAAAGTGAAGAGCTACAGATATTAATATTTGAACAAGTTGAAATTTAAAAAAAAAAATCTAGACCATATTACCATGTGATAAAAACTGGTCAATTTCAAGAAAAGATAAAAGGTTAGAGGGTTGTTAGATTGACTTATTGAGGTGAATAAAAGTTTTGAAAATTTGCTAAGATGTTTGGCTGAAAAATAACCCACACAATGGGATTTGATTTTGGCACAAGCTTAAAAGGAGTGTGAATAGATTGGCTCACATAGATCATCTTATACTTCTTTGATGATATGGAGGGCCAGATGAGCATAAAATTGTATCACACCTAGTTTTATGAAACTCCATGGTAGCTAGAAGTAAAATTGAGAGAAAAAAATAGGTGTTCAAAAATTACGTAATATGATAAAATGGTTTCCATATCTAAAGTCATGTTGTTGCATATAGATTATCAATATGACATGCTAAATAATTTAAAATTCAATGTACAATCCATTTATATTTGGATACAAAAAAGAGGTAAATAGAAGTTTTAAAATATTTTTGAGATGTTTGGCTAGAAAGAAATTGCAAACAATGAGATTTGATCTTGACATAAGGTGAAAATACCTATAACAGTTCAATTTGTATATGTTTAATGAAGAACTTATTTGAAATAGTGTATGGGTCTAGACAAAGATATGCTACAATGTTTTATGATGTCAATCATTTTACGTGGTAAAATTACAGAATGAGATAGTTATGTAGAGTATTTACAAGAGATGTAAATAAAATTTAATGAAACATTAGAGCTTAGTATGATGGAATATATATAATAAATTGATATCAAGTGAAGGGAAATTGATAAAGTAGTATTTGACATATTGGATTATGTAGATCAAACTGGAAGAATTTAAAAACTATATGCAACATATGTGCAACAATTGAAACTCAAATTTGAATAATGTACAATGGTTACAAAAAAAAATGAGTTGAAGTGTAGAGATACAAATATTAAGATTTGAATAAGGTGAAATAAAAAAAAACAAAATCTGGACCATATTACCATGGAATAAAAACTGGTCAATTTCAAGAAAAGATAAAAGGTTTGAGGGTTGTCAAATTAACTTATTGAGGTGAATAAGAGTTTTGAAAAATTGTTAAGATGGTTGGTTGGAAAATAACCCAAATAGTGGGATTTGATCTTGGCACAAGCTAAAAAGGAGTGTGAATAGATTGGCTTACATAGACCACCTTGTACTTCTTTGATGATATGAAGGGCCAAATGAGCATGAAATTATATCTCTTGAAACTCCGTGGTAGCTAGAAGTAAAATTGAGAGAAAGAATTAGGTATACAAAAATTATGTAATGGGATAAATTGGTTTCCATATTAAAAGTCATTTCTTTGTATATAGATTATCAATACGATTTGCTAAATAATATACAATTCAACATACTAGCCATATACATATGGATACAAACAAGAAGTAAATATGAGTTTTGGAATTTATTTGAGATGTTTGGCTAGAAAGAGAATGCAAACAATGGGATTTGATCTCGACACAAGGTGAAAATACTTATAACAATTCAATTTATATATGTTTAATAAAGACCTTATTTGATATTGGAAAAAGTTTAAAAGTAGTTTGAATAGATTGGTTTACATATATCACCTTGTATTTTTTTGATGATATAGAGGATTAGATGAACGTAAAATTATATCACACCTAGTTTCATGAAATTTGTGGTAGCTAAAAGTAAAATTGAGAAAAAGAAAATGGTTATTCAAAAATTACGTAATAGGATAAAATCGCTTCCATATCTAAAGTCATGTTTTCGCATATAGATTATCAATATGACTTGCCGAATAATTTACAATTCAACATACCATCCATTTATATATGGATACAAAAAAAATTAAATAGGAGTTTTGAAATTTTTTTGAGATGTTTGGTTGAAAAGAAAACGTAAACAGTGGGATTTGATCTTGACACAAGGTGAAAATACCTATAACAGTTCAATTTGTATATGTTTAATGAAAAACTTATTTGAAATAGTGTATGGGTGTAGAAAAAGATAGGTTATAAAGTTTTAGAATGTCAATCATTTTGCGTGGTAAAATTGTGGAATGAGATAGCTATGCAGATTATTTGCAAGAGATGCAAATAAAATATAATGAAACATTGGAGCTTAATATGATGGGATATATATAATAAATTGATATCAAGTGAAGGGGAATTGATAAAATAGTATTTAACATATTAGATTATGTAGATCGAATTGGAGGAATTTGAAAACTATATGCAACATATGTGCAATAATTGAAACTCAAATTTGAATAATGTACAATGGTTTACAGACAAAAATGAGCGGAAGTGAAAAGCTACAAATATTAAGATTTGAACAAGTCAAAAACAAAAAAATAAAATCTGGACCATATTACCATTTAATAAAAACTAGTCAATTTCAAGCAAAGATAAAAGGTTAGAGGGTTGTTAGATTGACTTATTAAGGTGAATAATTTTTTTTAAAATTTACTAAGATGTTTGGTTGGAAAACAACCCAAACTATGGGATTTGATCTTGGCTTAAGCTGAAAAGGAGTGTGAATATATTGGCTTACATAGATCACCTTATACTTCGTTGATGATATGGAGGGCTAGATGAATGTGAAATTGTATCATACCTAGTTTCATGAAACTCTTTAGTAGTTAAAAGTAAAATTGAGAGAAAGAAAATAGTTATACAAAAATTACATAATAGATCAAAATTATTTCCATATTGAAAGTCATGTTTTTGCATATAGGTTATCAATAGGACTTGTTGAATAATTAAAATTGAATGTAACTTTCATATATATATAGATACCAAAAAAAACAAATAGGAGTTTTGAAATTTTTTTGAGATGTTTGGCTGGAAAGAAAAGGCAAACAATGGGATTTGATCTCGACACAAGGTGAAAATACCTATAACAATTCAATTTATATATGTTTAATGAAGGCTTTATCTGAAATAGTATATGGGTGTAGACAAAGATATGTTACGAAGATTGGAAATGTCAATCATTTTGCATAGTAAAATTGTTGAATCAGATAACTATGCAGAGTATTTGAAAGAGATGTAAATAAAATTTAATTAAACATTGGAACTTAGTATGAAGGAATATATATAAAAGTTGATATCAAGTGAACGTAGATTGATAAAGTTGTATTTAGCATATTGGATAATGTAGATCGAACTAGAGGAATTTGAAAACTATATACAACATATGTGCAATAATTGAAAGATAAATTTAAACAATGTACCATGATTTATAGACAAAAATGAGTTGAAGTGGAGCTACAAATATTAGGATTTAAACAAGACAAAAAAAAACAAAACAAAATATGGACCATATTACCATGGGATAAAAATTGATCAATTTCAAGCAAAGATAAAAGGTTAGAGGGTTGTCAAATTGACTTATTGAGGTGAATAAGAGTTTTGAAAATTTGTTAAGATATTTGGATGGAAAATAACCCAAATAGTGGGATTTGATCTTGACACAAGCTTAAAATGAGTCTAAATATATTGGTTTACATATATCACTTTGTATTTTTTTGATGATATAGAGGGCCAAATGAAGGTGAAATTGTATCACACCTAGTTTCATGAAACTCTGTGGTAGCTAGATGTAAAATTAAGAGAAAGAAAATGGGTATACAAAAATTACATAATAGAATAAAATGGTTTTCATATTGAAAGTTGTGTTTTTGCATATAGATTATCAATATGACGTGCAAAATAATTTACAATTCAACATACCATCCATATATATATGGGTACAAAAAAGACGAAAATAAGAGTTTTGGAATTTTTTGAGATGTTTGGTTGGAAAGAAAACAAATTTGGACCATATTACCATTTTTTGAGAGGTAAATACTAAGATTTGAATAAGTCGAAACAAAAAGAATAAAATTTGGACCATATTACCATGGAATAAAAATTGGTCAATTTCAAGCAAATATAAAAGGTTAGAGGGTTGTCAGATTGACTTATTGAGGTAAATAAGAGTTTTAAAAATTGCTAAGATGTTTAGTTGGAAAATAATCCAAATCATGGGATTTGATTTTATCAAAAACTTAAAAAGAATTTGAATAGATTGGCCTATATAGATCACCTTGTACTTTTTTGAAGATATGGAGGGCCAAATGAGCATGAAATTATATTACATGTAATTTTGTGGTAGCTAGAAGTAAAATTGAGAGAAAAAAAAAGGGTATAAAAAAATTACGTAATGGGATAAATTTGAGATGTTTGGCTTGAAAAAAAATCCAAACATTGAGATTTGATCTTGAATGAAAGTGAAAATACCTATAACAATTCAATTTATATATGTTTAATGAAAACCTTATTTGAAATAATGTATAGGTGTAGACAAAGATAGGTTATAAAGTTTTAGAACATTAATCATTTTATGTGGTAAAATTGTTGAATGAGCCACAACTATGCAGAGTATTTGCAAGAGATGCAAATAGAATTTAATGAAACATTGGAGCTTAGTATGATGGGATACATATAATAAGTTGATATCAAATGAAGGGGGACTGATAAAGTAGTATTTAACATTTTGGATTATGTAGATTGAACTAGAGGAATTTGAAAAGTATGTGCAACATATGCGCAAGAGTTAAAAGTCAAATTTGAACAATGTACCATGGTTTACAGATAAAAATGAGCTGAAGTGAAGAGCTACAAATATTAATATTTTAACAATTCAAAACAAAATAAAATTGGACTATATTGCCATGAGATAAAAGCTAGTCAATTTCAAGCAAAGATAAAAAGTTAGAGGGTTGTCAGATTGACTTATTGAGGTGAATAATATTTTTGAAAATTTATTAAGATATTTGGTTGGAAAAAAACCCAATCAGTGGGATTTGATGTTGGCACAAGCTTAAAAGGAGTCTGAATAGGTTGTCTTACATAGATCACTTTATACATCTTTGATGATATGGAGGGCCAGATGAATGTGAAATTGTATCACATAAAGTTTCATGAAACTCCATGTTAACTAGAAGAAAAATTGAGATAAAGAAAATGAGTATACAAAACTACGTAATGGGATAAAATGGTTCCCATATTGAAAGTCATATTTTTGCAAGTAGATGATCAATACGACTTGCTAAATAATTTACAATTCAATGTACTATCCATATATATGAATATAAAAAAGAAGGAAATAGGAGTTTTAATTTTTTTTGAGATGTTTGGCTACAAAAAAAATGAAAACAATGAGATTTGATCTCGAGACAAGTTGAAAATACTTATAACAATTTAATTTATATATGTTTAATGAAGACCTTATTTGAAATAGTTGATGGATGTAAACAAAGATAGGTTACAAAGTTTTGGAACGTCAATCATTTTATGTGGTAAAATTTTTGAATGAGATAACTATGCAAAGTATTTACAAGAGATGCAAATAAAATTTAATAAAATATTGGAGCTTAGTACGATGGGATATATATAATAAGTTGATATTGAGTGAAGGAGTGTTGATAAAGTAGTCTTTGACATATAGGAATATGTACATCAAATTGGAGGAATTTGAAAACTATATGCATATATTGAAAACAATTAAAAGATAAATTTGAACATTGTACCATGCTTTCTAGAAAAAAATGCACTGAAGTGAAGAGCCAATAATATTAAGATTTGAAAAAATTGAAACATAAAAAACAAAATATAGACCATATTATCATGGGATAAATACTAGTCAATTTCAAGCAAAGATAAAAAGTTAGAGGGTTCTGATATTGACTTATTGAGGTGAATAAGGGTTTTGAAAATTTGCTAAGATGTTTAGTTGGAAAATTACCCAAATAGTGGAATTTGATCTTGATAGAAGCTTAAAAGAAGTCTAAATAGATTAGCTTACATAGATCACCTTGCACTTCTTTGATGATATGGAGGGCAAGATGAATGTGAAATTGTATCACACCTAGTTTCATTAAAATTTGGGGTAGCTAGAAGTAAAATTGAGAGAAAGAAAATGGGTATACAAAAATTACGTAATAGGATAAAATAATTTCCATATTGAAAGTCGTGTTTTTGCATATAGATTATCAATATGACTTGTTGAATAATTTACAGTTTAACGTACTGTTCATATATATATGGATACAAAAAGAGGTAAATTGCAATTTTAGAATTTTTTTGAGATGTTCAAATGGAAAGAAATTGCAACTAGTGGGATTTGATCTTGACACAAGGTGAAAATACCTATAACCATTCAATTTATATTTATTTAATGAAGACTTTATTTCAAATAGTGTATGTGTGTAGACAAAGATAGGTTACAAAGTTTTAGAACATCAATCGTTTCGCATGGTAAAATTGTTGAATGAAATAATTATGCAGAGTATTTGCAAAAAATGCAAATAGAATTTAATTAAACATTGGAGCTTAGTACAGTGGGATATATATAATAAGTTGATATCAAGTGAAGGAAAACTCATAAAGTAATATGTGACATATTGGATTAGATAAATCGAACTAAATGAATTTGTAAATTATATGCAACATATGTTCAATAATTGAAAGACAAATTTGAACAATGTACCATGGCTTATAGAAAAAAATGAGCCGAAGTAAAGAGCTATATATTTTAAGCTTTTAACAAGTTGAAAAAAAATCAAAATCTGGACCGTATTACCATGGGATAAAAACTGGTCAATTTCGAGCAAAGATAAAAGGTTAGAGGGTTGTGAGATTGACTTATTGAGGTGAATAAGAGTTTTAGAAATTTTCTATGATGTTTGGTTGGAAAATAACCTAAATAGTAGGATTTAATCTTGGCACAATCTTGAAAAGAGTGTGAATAAATTGGCTTACATAGATCACCTTGTACTTCTTTGATGATATGGAGAGCCAAATGAATATGAACTTGTATCACACCTAGTTTCATGAAATTCTGTGGTAGTTAGAAGTAAAATTGAGAGAAAGAAAATAGGTATTCAAAAATTACGTAAAGAGATAAAATGGTTTCCGTATTGAAAGTCATGTTTTTACATATAGATTATCAATACAACTTGCTAAATAATTTATAATTCAATGTACTGTTCATATATATATGGATACAAAAAATAAGTAAATAAGAGTTTTAGAATTTTTTTGAGATGTTTAGATGGAAAGAAAATGCAAATATTGGGATTTGATCTTGACACAAGGTGAACATACCTATAACAATTCAATTTATATATGTTTAATGAAGACTTTATTTGAAATAGTGTATGGGTGTAGACAAAGATATGTTATGAAGTTTTGAAACGTCAATAGTTTTATATTGTAAAATTATTGAATGAGATAACTATGTGGAGTATTTGCAAGAGATGTAAATAGAATTTAATGAAACATTGGATCTTAGTATGATGGGATACATATAATAAATTGATATCATGTGAAAGGGAATTGATGAAGTAGTATTTGACATATTGGATTATGTAGATCGAACTGGAGGAATTTGAAAACTATATGGAACATATGTGCAGTAATTGAAACTCAAATTTGAACAATGTACAAATGTTTTATAGGTAAAAATGAGTTGAAGTGAAGAGCTCCAAATATTAAGATTTGAACAAGCAAAAAAAAAAAAATCTAGACCATATTAGCATGGGATAAAAACTGGTCAATTTCAAGCAAAGATATAAGTTTAGAGGGTTGTTGGATTGAATTATTAAGGTGAATATGAGTTTTGGAAAATGGCTAGGATGTTTGGTTGGAAAATAACCCAAATAGTGGGATTTGATCTTGGCACAAACTTAAAAGGAGTATGATTAGATTAGCTTACATAGATCACCTTATACTTCTTTGATGATATGAAAACCCAGATGAGTGTGAAATTGTATCACACCTAGTTTCATGGAACTCCATGGTAGATAGAAGTAAAATAAAGAGAAAGAAATTAGGTATACAAAAATTACATAATGGGATAAAATAGTTTCCATATTAAAAGTCATGTTTTTGGATATAGATTATCAATACGACTTGCTAAATAATTTACACTTCAACATACCTTCCATATATATATAGATACAAAGAAGAGGTAAATATGAGTTTTAGAATTTTTTTGAGATGTTTAGTGGGGAAAAAATTGCAAATTGTGGGATTTGATCTTAACACAAGGTGAACATACTTGTAACAATTCAATTTATATATGTTTAATGAAGGCCTTATTTTAAATAGTGTATGGGTATAGACAAAGATAAGTTATGAAGTTTGGGAATGTCTATCATTTTACATGATAAAATTGTTGATTGAGATAACTATATAGAGTATTTACATGATATGTAAATAGAATTTAATGAAACATTGTAACTTAGTATGATGGGATACATATAATAAGTTGATATCAAGTGAAAGGGGACTGATAAATTTATAACATCTAACCCACCCAAAGAACCCAAAAACTAAAAACCCATAATTTCCCACACCTAACCCACCCACAAAACTAAATAATTAAAAATCAAAACACATAAATAAATTCAATTACAACACCTACCTCGTTGCACGTCCACTATCGTGGTGGAGCCATCAGAACCACTGCTACTGCTTAACCCCATGATTTTCCCCTACCTTGTTGCAACTAGCTATATCTCAATCCACCTCATGGTCTAACCTCGATCAAATTCCACCTTCTCAGTCAACTCATGATCAGACACTACCCAACTCACTCAGCTGGCACAAGATAATTTGCTATAATTTTTGCACAATATAGATAATGAGAAAATACCATGGGTCAAGTTACAAATGAGCAATTTAAAGTATCATTTGATCTTTAAAAGTCATCCTTTTAGGGCTTATGCTTGACCATTGATAATCATTAGTGACCATCGATGGTCGATTAGACCATCAACGGGCGACCCCTTTAGGATTTTGTGCTTTCAAACCAAAAATTTTCTAGACAACCATCTTATCACAAACATGAACCCATTGAAGAACACCTCATTCTCCACCAACCAACCAAACAAATAACCTTGACTTGGTCATTTTGGCCCACCTTTTGCACTTTTTGTGACAATCTTGCCTTGGTCATTTTGACCGCATCGATTACCTTGCCATACTTAACAAACTTATGATATCTTTTGTGCATCAACCATTTAGGTAACTCAGAGCATGACCCTTTGCAATCCCAACACCTACAACCATTTTATCTTCTCAAGATTACATCCTACCATGGATACCTATGAATACATCAACCTTACCTAAGAGACTTGAGCTTATAGGAGTATCCCATATCAACTATGCCTATCGTTGTGGCCTTGTTACCCTGTCACCTGTCCTCCTAGTCCAACCTTATTTTAACACCTATCTCAACTATGGAAACTTAGTTTATACATAATCTATGATATTGTACTTAGTTGCATTTTGTGCATTTGTTCATGCTTAAATGACCAACCAATGAAACCAATCTTGTCACACACCTATCCAACTTCTCAAACCTACAACCTAATCTGTGTTCTTAGGATCACCCAATTTTTGAACCCTTGATACCATGAAAACCTTTGCTCAGATAACTTAAGTTTACGAGTGTCCCTATATCAATTATGCCTAATGCTATGGTTAGGTTCACTTATCACTTGTCCTCCTTGTATGAGCCTATTTACCAATCCATTCATCTTACCCATTTTTGTCACCTACCTATCCAACATCTCAAACCTACGACCTAAATCCATATTCTTAGGATCACCCAATTTTTGACCTTTGATACCATGACAACCTTTACTCAGATGGCTTGAGTTTAGGATTATACCCATATCAACTATGCCTAACGTTGTGGCCTAATTTACTTATCATTTGTCCTCCTTACAATACCCTATTTACCAATCCATCCATCTTACCCATTTTTGTCATCTACCTATCCACTTATCAAACCCGTATCCAACTCCGTTTTACCTCATCAAATCTCGATTTGAGGGAGAACACCTCCTCCCATACTTGGGGCATGCAACCTTCTACTGACCTTTTATTTTTATTTTGTAGCTTGCTGATACAAACTACATAACAAAAAGGGGCAAAATATAGACACTAAAAAACCATACACTATGGTTCTAGATGTCACATTAACCTTTAAACCACCCATTTTCCCCCTTTGGGTTAGATTACTTACCAAGTCCTCCTTTATTACCCTTGAATGACTTCCTAATGCCATTAACCACTAGTCATTAGTAGAATTAGCTAAATTTAGCCAATTCTAACTATGTACCATCGACTGTTAGTGGTTAGCCCTCGATCATCAACCTAGTTACCAAGAACTCTCCTTCATAGAAGTGATTGAAGGAGTTAACTACAACTCACTCATTAATTACTAACTATCTAATTTTACTCCACTGTTCACATGATCAACTATTTGTTAGACTATTTGATAAACCATTTGTTGAATCCTCGATTTCATATATATTAAAGATATGAAGAGAAGGCTGAGATGATCATTTAGGTGTGTGAAATTCTGACTCTTAGGAAAACCAAGAAGCTTCCCAGTGAACGAGGAATTAAGCTATCAATTTAGGGTCCTTCTGCAACTCACTATCTTAAGCTAAGGAACTATTACTCTGCTAACATTACTCCAAGATCCACAACAAACTCCTAGCCAACCTCAACATTCCTCAAACCAACAAACACTTAAAAACTAAGTATCTATGTTCTTTTTATCAAGACTCAGTAATTAAGTCTATTTGTTTAATTGCTTGTGTCATTCCCAATTATTTCTCTTTCATATTATTTCTCTATGTTGGAGTTTTAAAAACTCTAGACATTTCACTTCCTACCCAAAATCACCCATAAAACCATTCTCAATCACCCAAACACTCAATCCCTAACCCAAATACCTCTGAGCATTGCCTTCTACCTTGCAACTAACATTCAAACCAAACACCACTCCCAGAACCTATATGTAACTCTCCCCAACATATTTCTTTTCCAGATCATATCCAATAGTACTTGTCATTGGTTTTATCTAACCATTGATAGATTTACCTAACCATTGATGATTAACAATCGATGATGGTCACCTAACTGTCGACGATCACACCCTAAATGTTGACAGTCATTATGTGTCATTTTATAGAAAAAAACTAAGTTGACCCATCTACTTGTACCCAAAATCTTAGTTTATGAGTCTTTGTTTTATTACAGAGCTTCAACTTATTTTTTGAATCAAGTTTGGGTAATTTAGCATTAGTTTTTTATTATTTATTGTTATTTTTAATCAAAATCACTTGTTTCTTTTCAAGCATTTCTTGTATCTAATTTTTGTACCTTTTATTATTTAATTCAAGCATTTATTTTTAGTTTATCATAACTTAAGTGTTTTAAAAGTGTGGATTGATGGCCTCCACGAAAGCTTAAGTTTCTTGGATCTAGCTCACTCTAGGCAATCCACCTTACTATCTCCCTAACCAACCATTCTTCTAGTTGTTTTCTTATCTGCAAGTCATCCTCCCTAGACAAAGAGGAACATATACAACCATCTAGATTATGGAGCACAAACCAAATCCAGGTTCTACTAACCTCACCCTTTCAAGTTTTACATCTTTCTTATTAGAAATAAAACCAAAATTTTAGTGAAACATTCTATCACGCTCAGTGGGACCCTTGAACTTTTTTTTGGGTTCGTACTTATAGGACATTTATTTACATTAGAGAAGAGTCATTCATCACATTATTTTTTGAAAATTAAATTCTCCTTATTTCCTCTCTTCCTTTCCAAAACACAAGTTCTAGTTTCTTTTGCTTTCTTAGAAAAAAAGTAAAATTGTCATTTTTTTTGCTTTCATTTTTGAAAATAAAAAATGCCCATTCTAGGCCTAGGATTTGCATCATCATATTGCATGTAGGTGCATCTTAGTTGTTTTGTATTCATTTGAAAAGACACAATTTTTTTCTTTTAGATTAAAATTAACTTTGCACCCATTATTTATTTGTATTGATTAGCTCACGTAGATTAATTTAATCAAGTAAATGAATCGTAGTCTCACTTTTTATCACACACATAATACCAAACCACACATTTAATCAAACATCAAAACATTGACATAAGGCCTGACTATGATTTCATCACTTAGCAATCACCTTTTCTCAGCTATCCTATTTGGATTTCACCACCAATGAGAGAACCAACTCATTACACTAGCTAAGTATAACTCTAGCAACTTGATATAGTTTGGCTAAGTACCTGACACCCTTATCACTGTGGTGTGTGAAGTGAGGGGGTAGGCCTCAATATCAAGCCACGTACCAAGTTCTAGTAAAGATCTTGAGATCCTTTAACTACCTAAAACCATCCTTAGATATCTTCTTCTAGTACCCGCTCTACAAGCCCAAATTGGTCTCCATAAACTCCTTAAAATTGAGGCATAAGCCTGAAGATAGATAAAAGATATCTTAGGATTTTAACACACTTTAATGTATGCATTGTTTTCCTAAAAATATTTTTATTTTTGTTTGCTTCTCTTTTGAGTTGTGAGATCACTTTTCTCTTCCTTTTCCCCTTGTTTGTATGGTTTTAATTAGAGAACAACTGAGAAACCAAACAAATCAAGATCCACCTCCCAATCCCCTGTTTCCTCTTCTTCCTCATCCATGGAGTACCATTCGGATGTGAAAGGTTCTGTTGACCAAATTTTGCCCACAGGTAAAATTTTTGGTCCCCTTCCTCCCCTGCTGTTCATGCCAGTTATATTTCAGGTTGTTCAGGTTCAGCATTCTCTGTTTCATGGCCTGGTTCAATTTCCCGGTTCAAAGGTATGCCCAAGCCGGAAGGGCAGTTCAAAGCAATAAAGGGACTTCTGGCCAAATCCAAGGACTTTTCAAAGGGACAAGTGCCAGGAAATTTCAAGGATGGAGAAGTGCCCGAGAGGATGCCACATGGACCCGATGATATTTTAAAGGGACTCGATGACGTCCCAATGGACGTTAAATTTAGCAAGATGGTTTAGCCATTGGATCTCAAAGCTTGACGGCCAGAGAAGCACCAGAGAAGCATCAATTTTAGCGAAATGGAATAACCGTTTGTTTTCAAATGGGAAGCGCTAGCCAAGAAAGAGCTCAGAATGTAGCGACCCGCTAGTATGTTCGCCCAAGGGGCGAAGCGGCCAGAAAAAGATAAATTCCAAGTGACAAGCAAAGTGACAAGGCGGAGAGCAGTCAAGCAGTCCAAGTGGCATAAACAAAGCATTTTATCACCTGATGTCGAGAACAACAAGTGGACAAAGCGACAAGCATGAAAAGAGCAAAACAGTTAAGTCCAAGCGGCGCCAATTTGAAGAGGTGACTCTAGTAGGTGAAATAGTTCCTTCGAATTGATCATGAGGAGACGCAATAGCTAAAGAATGTAACTGATTTCTTCATTTTACATTTAATGGGTGGACAAACCATGTTTTGGCATTTAAATTTTGGACTTCAAGCAGAACAAAGCACACGACTCATTAATATTTTGAGCGGCTTGTTTCTTTTCATGAACAGACAAAATAGGCCACTTGTAACAAAAGAGCGCCAAAGGAGCCTCTAGGACTTTCCATATATATTTGATACTTGCCATTTTTGTAATGATCTTTTTCACAATTTTTTTAAGGCGCAGCCCTGCTAAAATTTCTCCCTGAATCTATAAAGACAGTTTTACCTCTTCTTGGATGGATATTCTGTGTATGTTCTGAGTGTTTGTTTGTTGTGTCTAGTCATTATCTTTTGATGCTCTCACAGGTTCAGCACCAACACACCAGTTATCCACAAGGTGCCATTCCTCACAGCTAACAGGAGAAGAGTTCCATTTGGAGATATAGAACAGAGGAAGTCATTTACAATATGTGTTTCACAGCATCTCAGTGAGCCCCTGTTCCTGCACTTTCATAAGAACCTCCTTGCCATTTTCTTTCAGCCTGGTCTTTTGCCAAGTATGAGTGTATATTTGTTATCTTTGTCTAATTCTGAGAGTGGGTGTGGGAAGGTCACCTTGTTTTGGTGTATCACCTCCTTAGAGTAGTTTGTTTTCTTGTATCTTTCTCCCATTTTCATCTCCCCCAGTCTCCCCTAGTTTATATATATACCCGTATGTATTCGCACTTGCTGAAATGAACATGATACATCAAAGGGAGCTAGCCCTTATCTAGAGACTCTCCTCTCCTACTTCACCATCCCATAGGTGAGAGAGGAGTTTCCATGTTGCCGGGAGAGGGTAGGAACTTGTTTTCCTGCCACTGTGTGCACTTTCCAGCGTCAACAATTTTGGCACGCCCGGTGGGACATAGTTTTACAACTCAGTAAGGTTTCAGGATAGATGCTGGTCCTCTCACAACAAATTTCAAGTTTTCCAGCATCTGGTGACTCCAATGGTAAGAGCTTCAATTTTCATATTAAGACCAGTGTCTTAACTTTCTATGCCTAAAGTCACCACAAGGTCTGCTTCAAGAGGGGTTCCTTTCGAATTCATTGAATTACCTTTCAATTCTGTTAAAAGACTGTGATTTGAGAGAACTCATCCTTATCCAACAAGCAATCCTCTTAGGCCTGTTATAAGAGACACAGTTACAACAGAACCTCAGTTACAGCTAGCCCCAGCCATGGCTTTGCCATTCGCAGCTTTTTGTGGTGAGAGCCCCTTGAATCTCCCACAATATGACCCAATCCCAGGAGCAGTTATAAAAAATGTGCCTTCTTTCGATGGAGTGGGGCCCATTACAGTGGTTGAGCATATTAAGAATATTGCTAACCTCTGTAATATCCACAATGTAACAGAAGAAAATATTGCCATCAGATTACTAGCATTGTCTCTGAAAGGCAAAGCTCTTGACTGGTACGAGACCTTGCCTGTGAACTCAATACATTCTTGGAATGAATTGGGTGTTCAGTTGACAGATCATTTTGGGGAAAAAAGTGATGACCTCTCACTTGCTGAGCAGCTGACAACCATAAAGAGAGCTCTGTATGAGTATATGCAAGACTTCAACATGCGGTTTCAAAAGACTTGGGATAGAATTCTCATCTTGGTAAGGCTGACTCCCAGCTATGTTTTCTTGTACTATTTAAAAGCATTAAACAACGACATTACAGTGATGATACAATCTATGGGAGGGCATATATTGCTTGCTGCTTACAACATTGCCATAGTAGCTGAAAATTGCTTAGTTCAGGCTGGGAAAATCACCCATAGGCCTCACATGCCACTTTTTCTAGACATGCTGCTCCCAGCTCAGACCGTTGCTCCCACATTAGCTCCTCTACTTGCCATCAAAAAACTAGCTGCTGTTCTGTCAAATGAGCTTCATGAGGTTAAGAGTATGTTGCAGATCATGTCCAACGAACTTGTTGCCATTAAAAGGCAATAAGCTCAAGGCAACAGACCAAATCAAGGGTATCAAAATTATGGTCAAGCCCCTAGACATTTTTAGAATTATAATCAAGGTCAGGGGCAGCTCACTACAACCAGGGCATTTCAAAATTATAACACCGGTCCCTCCTCATCATCTAAGGCCATAGTGCCTGTTTAGAATAATCTTGTACAAAAGCATCCTAGCTGTTCGACCATGGGATATGGTCAAGAATAGGCTGTTCACACAAACGAGATGGTGAATTATTTCCAGAATATAGAGAATCAGGCTGCCACTCATTCCTAGTTTTTTGAGGCTCCAACCCAACCCAACACGAGTAGCAATCAGGTCCAGTCAGATTATGCTCTTATGAATCACCTAGAAGGCAAGTTTTATGTAATCAATCATGGGGGCGCTGCAGATAATCAGACTGATTATGTTGCAGCCAACAAAAGATTTAAGAGAAGAGCAGTGGGAGAGGTGCAGGCTACCACTCAAGCGGCAACAGCACCTCTTCCATCACACTCTTTCCAAAAGGCCCCAATTTTCAAACAGCCGCTTGTACCTTTAGCGCCTCAGCCTACAACTCCAGTTGGGATCAGCCCAAAAGAAAACGTGAAGGGAAGCAGTCCCCAAGTCAATATAGTAGACCAGATGAAGAAGTTGCATGTGAGCATCTCTTTATGGGATTCATTGTCTCTTCCAGGACAAAAGGACATATTGAAGAAAAAATTGCATGAGTTGGATCAGCGAGCTGTTCCAGCAAACGTTGATAATGTCTTGATGACAAATGGACAGCCTTCCACTCTAGAGTAGGTAAAGAAGGAAGAGAAGACTCCCCCTTTCTACGTATCCTTGATCATTGGGGACTTCTTGGTACACAACTGCATAATTGACAGCGGGGCCAGTACATCAGTAATGCCTAAGTGCATTACTGATAAGATGGGATTGAAGTATGAAGAAATGAAAAAGGGAGTCCTATAGCTAGATGGGACACCTGCAAAAATAGTTGAAATTTTGAAGGGTTTAGACTTGACATTGCATGCTTGCCCAACCTTCTCAATTCCCCATGATATCATAGTAGCAGATGTTCCTCCATTTTTTGCAATGTGCCTATCCAGGAACTTCATGTCCAAGATAGGTGGCTATCTAGCAACGAATTGGTCATATCTGGTTTTTAGAACCAAGTATGGGACCAAGGTGAAAATTGAGTTTGAGCCACTCTACAAGGACCATCTATAACCATACACTCCCAAGGCAGCAAATGTTAGTTACACAATCATCGACCTAGAGGAGTCCCAGACAGACCAAGCTCTGTCCTCTGCTCTTGAAGGAGTCGCAGACCTACTCTTGGATGAGTGGGGAAATGATAACTTCAAGCATGATCCATACAAGTTTATAGAGGAGACAAACTTTGGAGTCTATTGCATGCATGAAGAGGGCGCCTTCATGCCGAATTTGATGAAGGTAGAACAAGAAGACCTTGGCCTATGGTAGCTGTATTTTGACGATTCTAGAAGTAAGTTGGGCGGTGGAGGTGGGGCGATGCTGGGCTCTCCTTCAAAGGAAAGGTACTTTTTAGCCTTCTGGTTCCATTTCTCTTGCACAAGTAATGTTGTAGAATATGAGTCTTTGATTCATGGGCTGGAATGGGCAAGAAGAAGAGAAATTAAGGAGTTGCAGATCTTGGGGGACAGTGAGCTGATTGTGAATCAGGTGAAGGGCCAAAATCTAACAAAGAACTTCTTGCTGAAGTCTTATAAGCATAGGGTCTGGGACTTGATGGAAGATTTTCTTGCCTTCAACATTGCCTCGATTCCCAGGGAGCATAACAAACATGCGAACAGGTTGGCAGCAATTGGTGCTCAGTTTGACATTTCCAAGGAAATACGCTGAGATTGTGGTTTGCACCACTTGAAAGTGATAGTTTGACCCTCTGTCCTAGACAACATTGCAAATTGACAAGTTTTTGAAAGTGACTAGCAGATAGCTTTCTTCCTACAGGAAGAAGCTGAGTTCATAATACACAACTAGGTGAAGTTGCAGCAGCAATATGGAAATCAGATTGTTCAGTTGAAGAACAATAAACTCCCTAAAGGTCTGGTCACGCTTGAAAGCATTTTCAACAGAGATGACCAGCTGAGAAATAATAAGGCATGCATCACGACCAAAGAGGAGAATTACAAAAAGGTCAAAATCTTCAAGGACAAGCTGCTGGCGCTTAGCAAGGTCTGCACGTTTCAAGAAAGGTGAGCTTTTATTCTGCTACGTCAAGAGTTCGCTGATGTGTTTGCATGGGATTACAACGACTTGAAGGGCTTCGACCCAAGACTTGCCCAACACACCATTAAATTAGAGGAAGCTTCCAGGCTAGTCACACAAAAGCAAAGGCCTGCCAATCCTACAATTGGGCCCCTCATGCAAAGAGAATTGGCCAAATTGATTGAGTCCGAAATTATATTTCCAATCAAACATTCCTCATCGCTGGCCAACCTTGTTCCTGTTATAAAGAAAAATGGGGAGATCAGGCTGTGTGTCAACTTCAGAGATCTTTATAAAGTCTCTCTAAAGGATCATTATCCCCTTCCAAGCATAGAACGGATTCTTCAGAAAGTAACTGGTAGCAAACATTTCTCCTTTTTGGATGGCTATTCAAAGCATAATCAGATTCTAGTGAAAGGCTGTGATCAGTACAAAACAACCTTCACCACCAAATGGGAAATATTTGCCTACAAAAAGATACCATTCGGACTATCCAATGCTGGTGCTACCTTTCAGCAAGCCATGGACATGGCTTTCAATGGCTTAATAAATAACAACGTGCTGGTATACCTTGATGATATAATGGTATTCTCCAAGGAGGTGAGCCAGCATATAAAACACCTCAAGCAGATTTTTGAGAGGTGTAGGGAATTTGGCATCTCTCTTAATCCAAAGAAATGTGTGTTTGTTGTTCATGAGGGGAAACTTCTTGGCCACATCGTGTCCAAGGAGGGCTTGTCCATTGACCCCGAGAGAGTTCACTCCATTCTGGATATGTCCCTACCAAAGCACAAGAAAGGCCTGCAGAGTTTCTTTGGTAGGATAAATTTTATTCAGAGATTCATTTCGAATTTCACTGAGATAGTTAAGCCCCTGACCTCTATGTTGAAGAAAGGTGAAGAATTCAAGTGGACAGCACAAAGAAGGGACAGCTTTGAAGCCATCAAGTAGGCTTTAGCCCAGGGGCCTGCTCTGATCAGCCTCGACTTTAGTAAAGAATTCAACCTCTATACATTCAATAATGAAGAAGTGATATCCGCCATGCTTACCCAAGCAAATGGCATAAACCTCGAGCAGCCACTCGCCTTCTTCAGCCAAGAGTTAGAGGACTTCGAAGTCAGGTACACATATGTAGAAAAGCAAGTCCTGGCAGTAGTGCAGAGCCTGAAGAAATTCAGGTATATGTTGTCTAACAACATGATTCATTTTATGGTCTCTCATCCTAGCATCAAGGATTTCTTGACCAATCAAGACTTAAATGAGAAAAGGGTGGGATGGATCACCAAAGTGATGGAGTACGATGTAAACATTAAAATCACCAAGCTGGTGAGGGGCAGAGGCCTGTGTGAATAGTTGGCTATAGGCTTCAAACAAAAGGGGGAAAACAACTTACTAATCCATGATACAGCGACTACAGAAGAACCAACTGTCATAAAGGATTGGATGCTGGACATGAAGCGTTTCCTTCTCATGGGTGAGTGTCCACAGGGTCTTAATAAGACCGAAAGAAGGTATTTTAAACTCCAGTCCCTTCCTTATGTTCTGGTTGATGAAGTATTGTTTAGGAAGGATCTCTCTAGGGTTTTTCTAAGATGCATTGACCCTAGTCAGGTTGATAAGGTACTGACTGAGTTTCATGATGGGCCAGCTGGTGGCCATTTCGTTCCCAGAGCTATGGCAGCAAAAATAATGAGAGCTGGCTATTTTTGGCCTACTCTTTTCAAAGACACCCATGCCTGGGTAAAAAAGTGCCAAAAGTGTGCACTTTTTGATGGAAAACAACGTTTGTCTGCCATGCCTCTTCAGCCCATTCAAGTTGAGCAACCATTCATGCAGTGGGGCTTGGATTTTGTAGGGATGATCAATCCTCCCTCCAGTGCTGGGCACAAGTGGGTGCTGACTGCCATGGATTATTTCACCAGGTGGGTGGACGCTGTTGCTTTGAAAGAGGCAAATGAAAGCGCAGTCCTAGAGTTTTATGAAGATCTGGTAACAAGATTTGGGGTCCCAGCCACCATAATCTCAGATAACGCCTTGGCTTTTTTGAGAATCAAAACTAGTGAATGGGCGCTGAAGTATGGCATATACCTCAGCACTTCATCAAACTATTATCCGCAGGGAAATGGGTTGGCTGAGTCCACCAACAAAAATTTGATCAGAATTATAACGAGGACTATGAAAGAAAATCAGAGGACCTAGCATGCCAAGCTAAAGACAACTCTATGGGCTGACCAAATTACTCCAAAGAGGGCAATCAGAATTTCTCCATATACGCTCATATATGGAAGGGAAGCCAAGCTTCCCATCTCACTTGAATTGCCAGCATTGGATCTCTCCCACCAACTGCAACTAGAAGAAGGAACCAACATGGAGGTCAGGTTGTGTGAGCTAATGGAGCTCCAAGAGGTAAGGGATCGGGCTATGGCTTATCTGATAAGTCACCAACAACAGGTAAAAAGGCACTTCGACAAGAAGTCTTTGTCAAGAGATTTTTCTGAAGGAGACATTGTCCTGAAATGGGATGAAGATCGAGCTAAGCCCAAAAAACATGCAAAATTTGATGCCCTATGGAGCGGTCCTTACGTGATTACTCAGTGCAAGAAACATAATGCGTTCTAACTTTCCAGGTTAGATGGTGAAGAACTGTGTATCTTAGTCAATGGGATACATCTAAAGCATTGCCACTAATTTTTTTGGGTTTGCATGTACATATTTTTCCCTTGTTTTCTTTCATGTTTTTCCCTAAGTACTGTTGCACAGGTTATAGTTTTCTTAGTCTTGCACGTGTTTTCATTTCATGGAGGTAGATCTGCGTGGCTGGTCCTAAGTTTTGGCAGAACTCTTGCTGGTTTTCAAAGTTATCATCTGACTCCATGCCCAATGGATTGCAAGGCAACCAGTCTCTAAGCATAGCAGGCATGCTTCCCTTGGGAGCCACTAATTTGTTGACCAAAATTTGCCCACAGGTAAAATTTTTGGTCCCCTTCCTCCCCTACTATTCATGCCAGTTATATTTCAAGTTGTTCAAGTTCAACATTCTCTGTTTCATGGCCTGGTTCAATTTCGAGTTCAGTTTCCCAGTTTAAAGGTATGCCCAAGCCGGAAGGGCAGTTCAAAGCAATAAAGGGACTTCCGGCCGAATCCAAGGACTTTTCAAAGGGACAAGTGCTGAGAAATTTCAAGGATGGAGAAGTGCCCGAGAGGATGCCACATGGACCCGATGACATTTTAAAGGGACTCGATGACGTCCCGATGGACGTCAAATTTAGCAAGACGATTTAGCCGTTGGATCTCAAAGCTTGACAGCTGGAGAAGCGTCAATTTTAGAGAAATGGAATAACCGTTTGTTTTCAAATGGGAGGCGCTAGCCAGGAAAGAGCTCAGAATGTAGTGACCCACCAGTATTTTCGCCCAAGGGGCCAAACGGCTAGAAAAGGACAAATTCTAAGTGACAAACAAAGTGACAAGGTGGAGAGCAGTCAAGCAGTCCAAGTGGCATAAACAAAGCATTTTATCACCTGATGGCGAGAACAAGTGGACAAAGTGACAAGCACGGAAAGAGCAAAATAGTTAAGTCCAAGTGGTGCCAATTTGAAGAGGTGACTCCAGTAGGTGAAATAGTTTCTTCGAATTGATCATGAAGAGACGCAACAACTAAAGAATGTAACCGGTTTCTTCATTTTACATTTAATGGGTGGACAAACCACATTTTGGCATTTAAATTTTGGACTTCAAGCAAAACAAAGCACACGGCTCATTAATATTTTGAACGGCTTGTTTCTTTTCATGAACAGGCGAAATAGGCCACTTGTAACAAAAGAGCGCCAAATGAGCCTCTTGGACTTTCCATATATATTTGATACTTGTCATTTTTGTAATGATCTTTTTCACAATTTTTGTAAGGCGCAACCCTGCTAAAATTTCTACCTGAATCTATAAAAACAATTTTACCTCTTCTTGGATGGATATTTTGTGTATGTTCTGAGTGTTTGTTTGTTGTGTCTAGTCATTATCTTTTGATGCTCTCACAGGTTCAGCACCAACACACCAGTTATCCACAAGGCGCCATTGTTTGTAGCTGACAGGAGAAGAGTTCCATTTGGAGATACAGAACAGAGGAAGTCATTTACAGTATGTGTTTCATAGCATCTTAGTGAGCCCCTGTTCCTGCGCTTTCATAAGAACCTCCCTGCCATTTTCCTACAGCCTAGTCTTTTGCCAAGTCTGAGTGTATATTTGTTATCTTTGTCTGATTCTGAGAGTGGGTGTGAGAAGGTCACCTTGTTTTGATGTATCACCTCCTTAGAGTAGTTTGTTTTCTTGTATATTTCTCCCCTTTTCATCCCCCCAGTTTATATATATATATATATATATATATATATATATATATATATATATATATATATATATATATATATATATATATATATATATATATATATATATATATACCCGTATGTATTCGCACTTATTGAAACGAACATGATACATCAAAGGGAGCTAGCCCTTATCTAGAGACTCTCCTCTCCTACTTCGCCGTCCCACAGGTGAGAGAGGAGTTTCTATGTTGCGGGGAGAGGGCAGGAACTTGTTTTCCTGCCATTGAGTGCACTTTCCAGCGTCAACAAGTTCATCCCACCATTTTATAAGTCCTATTCTACCTCAGACAATTGCCCAAGGAATTACAAATTTCACTACCTTTTTAGATAACAATCCAATAGCCCTTCAACATTACCTTAATATTGTGTATTACTGTACCCCTACTTCAGTTCCACCTGTTGATCCACCCTATGGCATACCACACCATATTATGGGTAGCACCTCTATTGTCACCATTTCCATCCAACCCTTAATCGCCCAAACATCTTCTTCTACCAATGATCCCTCCAATACCACCATCCAAAACTAACCCATCCAACTAACCAACACCCAAATGCCTTCCACCCTAATCAATAACTCTTCCAGTATAGGAGCAACCCAAACTTTGGTCACCTATACTCCACTTACCATGGGGGTACCCTCTACTAGTGTTGTCACCCTTCCTTTTATCTCCAACCCACCAACCTCCACTCCATTCTAAAGCTTGGTGGTTTCCATACCTTCTAGCCATCCATCTATTAGTATCAAGTTCACTAATAGTCCTCAACATATCAACCCAACTATACCTCCAACCCAACCCATGTCAATTCCTCAATAAATACCCATTGCACCCAACCCAAGATATATCCCTAGCCCACAAGGGTATATATCTCCACCTTCTACCGAATCTCCTATATGCACTTACCCATACATGGCATCTTCCCAAGCATCTTGTCAACATACCAATATGTGGCATCCTCTCAACCTTCTAGCATCTATCTATATGTTGCACCTACCCAACCCTAACATAACATATCATATAACTATGGGAGTGCACAAGCACTAACCAATCTAGTTAAAATTTTAAAGGATAAGATGACCAATTTGGAGTCATCTATTTTTGGTGCACATAACCTCTTATCATATGATCAAATTTGTAATGAACCAATTCATCCATATGTTCCAATCTGACTTTATCCTCTTCAATGGGAACTTGTAATATTTTCAAAATTTTAGAGTAAGAAAGACCCTCAACAACATACTAAGGCATTTAAACACTCTTGCTATTTGATTGCTTCTAATGATGCTCTCCTTCGCACCTTCCCCATGTCCCTATCCGGTTTGGCATTAGATCGATACCGTTTTATTACCAAGCACTCCCTCTTTTATTTTGCCTAATTAACTCAAACCTTCTTAGATCATTTTTTGATAAATATATCTAAGAAAATTTCCATCACCGACTTCTACTCCCTTCGATAATTCGATGATGAGCTAATTACTGATTTTGTAGACTGATAGAAAGCTTTGATAAACCAACTCTTTTTCTCTTTGCCCCAACTCGAGCTGATTGAGATTTTCTATCGAGTTTGTGCCAAACATATTTCTTCCACTTTACAGGTTCAGACTTTCAAGACCTTTTATGAGGTTTTTACCATGGCATAAAAATTAAAGATTAGATCCATTGATGAGGGGAATTTAAAATTGAGAAGCAAGAACTCTAGCTTCAAATCAAATGAAAATTCTTCATTCAAAACCACCAACCACTCCAACACCAACACCAAAACCAAGGGAACCTTGAATGCAATTGTCTTTAAAATCGCTCCTCATTCGGTTGTTAACCAACCCAACTCTTTTAATTCTTCTAACCAAAATACCCAAAACCAAAACCATAACAAACAAAAGCAATGTAATCTGCTAGGGGAGTTGTATGCTTAAGTGTTAGAAAAGTTGTTGAAAGAAAATATCATCCAACTTCTTTCAATTAAACCCCCATAATAATTCGATTCCTCTCATCCTATACTTGCCTGGTATAAAGAGAACGAATTGTGTGCCTTCCACCGTGTCATTGGACATGATGTTGGTAGATGCAATACTTTCAAAAGAGTTATCCAAGGGTTGATTGACAAGGGTGAACTTGTGCTATATAATCCCAATGCACTCTCAAATCAGTCACTTTACATATTTAGGCAACCATTCCCCAACCATGCCGCTTCTATGAATAATGAAAACAATAAAACATAATTCTCTCACAACCATGAGGTTTATATTGTTAATGTGGTCCTTAGTGAGCTGAAGTGAAGAGATATGAATATTAAGATTTAAGAAAGTCAAAACAGAAAAAAAAAAAATTGGACCATATTACCATGGGATAAAAACTAGTCAATTTCAAGCAAAGATAAAAGGATAGAGGGTTGTCAGATTGGCTTATTGAGGTGAATAAGAGTTTTATAAATTTACTAAGATGTTTGGTTGGAAACTAACCCAAATAGTCAGATTTGAGCTTGGCATAAGTTTAAAAAGAGTCTGAATAGATTGGCTTTCATAGATCACCTTGTACTTCTTTGATGATATGGATGGCCAGATGAACATGAAATTGAATTACACTTAGTTTCATGAAACTCCATGGCAGCTAGAAGTAAAATTGTGAGAAAGAAAATGGTTATACAAAAATTACGTAATGGGATAAAATGGTTTCTATATTGAAAGTCATGTTTTTGTATATAGATTATCAATGTGATTTTCTAAATAATTTATAATTTAATGTATCATCTATATATATGGATACAAAAAAGAGGTAA
Source organism: Torreya grandis (assembly GCA_037957365.1). Lineage (NCBI taxonomy): Eukaryota > Viridiplantae > Streptophyta > Pinopsida > Cupressales > Taxaceae > Torreya > Torreya grandis. Next base: position 586,530 of record JARHVA010001046.1, on the reverse strand, counting down.
ATATGAATTTTAGAATTTTTGGAGATGTTTGGCTGGAAAGACAATGCAAACAGTGAGATTTATTCTTGACACAAGGTGAAAATACCTATAGCAATTCAATTTATATATGTTTAATGAAGACCTTATTTGAAAATGTGTATGGGTGTAGACAAGATAGGTTACGAAGTTTTGGAACGTCAATAATTTTGCATGGTAAAATTGTTGAATGCGATAACTATTCAAAGTATTTGTCAAAGATGCAAATAGAATTTGATGACACATTGAGGCTTAGCATGATGGGATACATATAATAATTTGATATCAAGTGAAGGGGGACTGATAAAGTAGTATTTGACATATTAGATTATGTAGATCGAATTGGAGGGATTTGAAAACTATATGCAATATATGTGCAAAAGTTGAAAGACAAATTTGAACAATGTACCATGGTTTATAGACAAAAGTGAGCTGAAATGAAAATATACAAATATTAAAATTTGATCAAGTCAAAAAACAAAACTTGGACTATATTACCTTGAGATAAAAATTAGTCAATTTCCAAGAAAGATAAAAGGTTAAAGGGTTGTCAGATTGACTTATTGAGTAAAATAATAGTTTTGGAAGTTTGTTAAGATGTTTATTTGGGAAATAACCTAAACATTGGGATTTGATCTTAGCACCAGCTTAAAAGGAGTCTAAATATATTGGCTTGCATAGATCACTTTGTAATTTTTTTATGATATGGAGGGCAAGATGAATGTGAAATTGTATCACACTTAGTTTCGTGAAAATCCATGGTAGATAGAAGTAAAATTGAGAGAAAAAAAATGGGTATACAAAAATTATGTAAAGGGATAAAATAGTTTTCATATTGAAATTCATTAATTTACATATAGATTACCACTACGATTTGGTGAATAATTTACAATTCAACATACCATTCATAGATATATGGATACAAAAAAGAGGTAAATAAAAATTTTAAATTTTTTTTGAGATGTTTGGTTGGAAAAAAATGTAAACAGTGGGATTTGATCTTGATACAAGGTCAAAATACCTAAAACAATTCAATTTATATATGTTTAATAAAGACTTTATTTGAAATAGTGTATGGGTGTAGACAAAGATAATTTACTAAGTTATTCAACATCAATTATTTTACGTTGTAAAATTATTGAATGAGATAACTATGTAGAGTTTTTACAAGTGATGCAAATAGAATTTAATGAAAAATTAGAGCTTAATATAATATGATACATATAATAAGTTGATATCAAGTGAAGGAGAATTGATAAAGTAGTATTTGACATATTGGATTATGTAGATCAAACTGGAAGAATTTGGAAAGTATATAAAACATATGTGCAACAATCAAAAGACAAATATGAACGTACCATGGTTTACAGACAAAAATGAGCAGAAGTGAAAAGCTAATATATTAATATTTGAACGAGTTGAAAAAAAAAAAATGGACCATATTACCTGGCATAAAAACTAGTCAATTTCAATCAAAGATAAAAGGTAAAAGGGTTCTCAAATTGACTTATTGAGGTGAATAAGAGTTTTGAAAATTTGCTAAAATGTTTGGTTGGAAAATAACTCAAATAGTGAGATTTGATTTTGGCACTAGTTTAAAAGGAGTTTGAATAAATTAACTTACATAAATCACCTTGTAGTTATGAAAAGCCAGATGAACGTGAAATTATATCACATTTAATTTTATGAAACTCCATGATAGTTAGAAGTAAAATTGAGAGAAAAAAAATGGGTATAAAAAAATTATGTAATGGGATGAAATGGTTTCCATATTGAAAGTCATGTTTTTGAATATAAATTATTAATACAACTTGTTGAATTATATATATATATATATATATATATATATATATATATATATATATATATATATATATATATATATATATATATATAATTCAACAAGTTGTATTATATATATATATATATATATATATATATATATATATATATGGTTTCCATATTGAAAGTCATGTTTTTGAATATAGATTATTAATACAACTTGCTGAATAATTTATAATTCAACTTATTCAACAAGTTGTATTAATAATTTATATTCAAAAACATGACTATCAAAATAGAAACCATATATATATATATATATATATATATATATATATATATATATATATATATATATAAAAGGTAGATAGGAGTTTTGAATTTTTTTTGAGATGTTTGGCTAGAGAAGTATACAAATAATGGGATTTGATATCAATAAAAAGCGAAAATACCTATAACATTTCAATTTATATATGATTAATGAAGACCTTACTTGAAATAATGTATGGGTGTAGACAAAAATAGGTTAGGATGATTTGGAGCATCAATCATTTTGCGTGGTAAAATTATTGAATGAGATAACTATGTAGAGTATTTGCAAGTGATGAAATTAAAATTTAATTAAATATTAGAGCTAACTATGATGGGATACATATAAAAAGTTGAAATCAAGTGAAAGAGAACTGATAAAGTAGTATTGGACATATTGGATTATGTAGATCAAATTTGAAGGAATTTAAAAACAATATGCAACATATGCACAACAATTGAAAGACAAATTTGAACAATGTATCATGGTTAACAAAAAAAAAAGATTCAAAGTGAAGAGTTACAAATATTAAGATTTGAACAAGTCAAAACAAAAATATGAAATTTGGACCATATTACCATGGGATAAAAACTAGTCAATTTTAAGAAAAGATAAAAGGTTAGAGGGTTGTCAGATTGACTTGTTAAGGTGAATAAGAGTTTTAAAAATTTTCTAAAATGTTTGGTTGGAAAATAACTTAAACAGCGGGATTTGATCCTAGCACAAGCTTAAAAGGACTACCAATAGATTGGCCTATATAGACCACATTGTACTTCATTGATGATATGGTGGGTTAGATGAATGTGAAATTGTATCACAACGAGTTTCATGAAACTCTATGGTAGATAGAAGTAAAATTGAGAGAGAAAAAATGGGTATACAAAAATTACGTAATAGGATAAAATGGTTTTCATATAGACTATCAATATGACATTTTGAATAATTTACAATTTAACATACCGTCCATATATATATGGATATAAATAAGAGGTAAATTAGAATTTTGAATTTTTTTGAGATATTTGGCTGAAAAAAAAAGTAAATAGTGGGATTTCATCTTGACATATGGTGAAAATACTTATAACAATAAAATTTATATATGTTTAATGAAGACCTTATTTGAAATAGTGTATGGGTGTAGATGAAGATATGTTATGAAGTTTTGGAACTTCAATCATTTTGCATGGTAAAATTGACGAATAAGATAACTATGTAGAGTATTTGCAAGAGATGCAAATATAATTTAATAAAACATTAGAGCTTAGTATGATTGGATATAAATAATAAGTTGATATCAAAAGAAGGGGATCTTATAAAGTAGTATTGGACATATTAGATTATCTAAATTGAACTGGAGGGATTTAAAAATTATATGCAACATATGTGAAACAATTGAAAGACAAATTTCAACAATGTACAATGATTTATAGAAAAAAATTAATAGAAGTGAAGGGCTACAAATATTAAGATTTGAACAAGTCAAAATTAAAAAAAAACAAAATTTGGACCATATTACCATGAGATAAAAAGTTGACAATTTCAAGCAAAGATAAAATGTTGGAGGGATGTCAGATTGACTAATCTGGGTGAATAAATTTTTTTGAAATTTGCTAATGTATTGGGTTGGAAAATAACCCAAACATTGGGATTTGATATTGGCATGAGATTAAAAAGAATCTAAATAGATTGGCTTACATAGATCACCTTGTACTTCTTTGATGATATGGAGGGCCAAATGAACGTGAAATTGTATCACATTTAGTTTCATGAAACTCCGTGGTAGCTAGAAGTAAAATTGAGAGAAAAAAATAGGTATACAAAAATTACGTAATGAGATAAATTGGTTTCCATATTTAAATGCATGTTTTTGAATATAGATTATCCATACGACTTGTTGAATAATTTATAATTAAATGCACCATCCATATATATATATGGATTCAAAAAATAGGTAAATAAGAGTTTTGAAGATGTTTGGTTTGAAACAAAACACAAATAATGGGATTTGATCTTGACATATGGTAAAAACATCTATAACAATTCAATTTATATATGTTTAATAAAGACCTTATTTAAAATAGGGTATGGGTGTAGACAAAGATAAGTTATGAAGATTTGTAACATTAATCATTTTGCATGGTAAAATTGTTGAATGATATAACTATGGTGATTATTTTCAAGAGATGTAAATAGAATTTAATGAAACATTAGAGCTTAGTATGATGGGATACATATAATAAGTTGACATCAAATTAAGAGGTACTGATAAAGTGGTATTTGATATATTGGATTATGTACATTGAACTGAAGGAATTTGAAAACTATATGCAACATATTGACAATAATTGAAAGATAAATTTGAACAATGTACCATGGTTTATGAATAAAACTGAGCTAAAGTGAAGAGCTAAAAATGTTAAGATTTAAATAGGTGGAACAAAAAAAAAAAATCTAGACCATATTACCATGGGACAAAAACTTGTCAATTTCAAGCACAAATAAAAGGTTAGAGGTTTGTTACATTGACTTATGAAATGTATAAGAGTTTTGAAAATTTGCTAAGATGTTTGGTTGGAAAATAACCCAAACAGTGAGATTTGATATTGGCATAAGCTTAAAAGGAGTCTGAATAAATGGGCCTACATAGACCACCTTGTATTTCTTTGATGATATGGAGGGCTAGATAAATGTGAAATTGTAAAACACCTAGTTTCATGAAACTTTGTGATGCCAAGAAGTAAAATCGAGAGAAAGAAAATGGGTATTAAAAAATTATTTAATGAGATAAAATGGTCTCCATATTGAAAGTCGTGTTTTTGCATATAGATTATCAATATGACTTGGTGAATAATTTGCAATTCAATGTATCGTCCATATATACATGGATACAAAAAAGAGGTAAATAAGAGTTTTTGATTTTTTTTGATATTTTTAAATAGAAAGAAAATACAAACAATGAAATTTGATCTCAACACAAAGTGAAAATACCTATAACAATTCAATTTATATTTATTTAATGAAGACCTTATTTGAAGTATTATATGAGTGTAGACAAAGATAGGTTACGAAGTTTTGGAATGTCTATCATCTTACATGGTAAAATTGTTGAATGAGATAAATATGCAAAGTATTTTCTAATAGATGCAAATAGAATTTAATTAAACATTAGAACTTATTACGATGGGATACATATAATAAATTGACATCAAGTGAAAGGAGACTGATAAAGTAGTATTTGACATATTAGATTATGTAGATCAAATTGAAAGAATTTAAAAACTATATGCAACATATGCATGATAATTAAAAGACAAATTTGACCAATATAACATGGTTTACAGATAAAAATGAGTAGAAGTGAAGAGGTAAAATATTAAAATTTGAAATAGTTGAAATCAAAAACAAAATATGGACCATATTATCATGGGATAAAAACTAGTCAATTTCAAGAAAAAATAAAAGGTAAGAGGGTTGTCAAATTGATTTATTGAGATGAATACGAGTTTTGAAAATTTGATACGATGTTTGGTTGGAAAATAACTTAAATAGTGGGATTTGATTTTGACACAAGTTTAAAAAGAGTTTGAATAGATTAGCTTATATAGACCACCTTGTACTTTTTTATGATATGAAGAGCTAGATAAGCATGAAATTGTATCACACTTAGTTTCATGAAACTCCATCGTAGCTAGAAGTAAAATTGAGAGAAAGAAAATAGGTATACAAAAATTAGTTAAAGGGATAAAATGATTTTCATATTGAAAGTCATGTTTTCACATATAGATTATCAATATGACTTGATGAATAGTTTATAATTCAACGTATTGTCCATATATATATGGATACAAAAAAAGGTAAATAGGAGTTTTAATTTTTTTGAGATGTTTGGATGGAAAAAAAATGAAAACATTGAGATTTGATCTCGACACAAGGTTAAATTACCTATAACAATTCAATTTATATCTATTTAATGAAGACTTTATTTGAATAGTGTATGGGTATAGATAAAGATAGGTTACGAAGTTTTGAAATGTCAATCATTTTGCATTGTAAAATTATTGAATAAGATAACTGTGCAAAGAATGTTCAAAAGATGCAAATAGAATTTAATGAAGCATTGAAGTTTATTATGATGGGATAAATATAATAAATTGATATCAAGTGAAGGAGAATTGATAATGTAGTATTTGACATATTGATTTATGTAGATTGTATTGGAAGAATTTGAAAACTATATGCAACATATGTGCAACAATTGAAACTCAAATTTGAAAAATGTACAATAGTTTATAGACAAAAATGAGCTAAACCAAAGAGCTACAAATATTAAAATTTGAACAAGTCGAAAAAAAAAATAAAAATTGGACCATATTACCATGGGATAAAAATTGGTCAATTTAAAAAAAAGATAAAAGGTTAGAGGCTTGTCAGATTGAATTATTGAAGTGAATAAGAGTTTTGAAATTTTTTAAAGATGTTTGGTTAAAAAATAACCCAAGAAGTAGGATTTGATCTTGGTACAAGCTTAAAATAAGTGTGAATAGATTGGCTTACATATATCATCTTATAGTTCATTGATGATATAGAGGGCTAGATGAGTGTGAAATTGTATCACACTTAGTTTCATAAAATTTCATGGTAACTAGAATTAAAATTGAGAGAAAAAAATTTGGTATACATAAAATACGTAATGGGATGAAATTATTTCCATATTAAAAGTCATGTTTTTGCATATAGATTATTAATACGACTTACTGAAATATTTATAATTCAACATACCATCCATATAAATGGATACAAACAAGAGGTAAATAGGAGTTTTGAAATATTTTTGAGATGTTTGGATGGATAGAAAATGCAAATCGTGAGATTAGATATCAACATAAGGTGAAAATACCTATAAAAATTCAATTTATATATGTTTAATGAAGACTTTATTTTAAATAGTGTATGGGTGTATACAAAGATAGGTTAAAAAGTTTGAGAATGCCAATCATTTTGAATGATAAAATTATTGAATGAGATAAATATGTAGAGTATTTGCATGTGAATCAAATATAATTTAATAAAACATTAGAGATTAATACGATGAGATACATATAATACGTTGATATCAAGTGAAAGGGGACTGATAAAGTTGTATTTGACATATTGGATTATGTAGATCAAATGAAAAGAATTTGAAAACTATATGCAACATATGCTCAACAATTGAAAGACATATTTAAACAATGTACGATGGTTTACAAACAAAAATGAGTTGAAATGAAGAGTGACAAATATTAAGATTTGAACAACTCAAAACAAAAAGAATAAAATCTAGACCATATTACTATGGGATAAAAACTGGTCAATTTTAAGCAAAGATAAAAAATTAGAGGGTTGTCAAATTGACTTATTGAAATGAATAAGAGTTTTAGAAATTTGTTAAGATGTTTGGTTAGAAAATAATCCAAACAATGGGATTTGATCTAGACATAAGCATAAAAAGAGTGTGAATATATTAGCTTACATAGATCACCTCGTACTTCTTTGATGATATGGAGGTATAGATGAAGGTGAAATTGTATCACACCTAGTTTGATGAAACTATATGGTAGTTAGAAGTAAAATTGAGAGTGAGAAAATAGGTATACAAAAATTACATAATGGGATAAAACGGTTTTCATATTAAAAGTTATGTTTTTACATATAGATTATCAATACGACTTATGAAATAATTAACAATTTAATGTATCATCCATATATATGAATACAAAAAGATGTTAATAAGAGTTTTGAAATTTTTTTGAGATGCTTGGCAAGAAAAAAAATATATTGACCATATTACCATTTTTTGAGAGGTAAATATTAAGATTTAAACAAGTCAAAACAAAAAATAAAAATCAGGACCATATTACAATGGGATAAAAATTGGTCAATTTTAAGCAAATATAAAAAGTGAGAGTGTTGTCATATTGACTTCTTGAGGTGAATAAGAGTTTTGAAATTTTTTCTAAGATGTTTGGTTGAAAAATAACTCAAACAATGGGATTTGATCTTGACAAAACCTTAAAATGAGTCTGAATAGATTGGCTTACATAGATCACCTTGTACTCTTTGATGATTTGGAGGGATAAATAAACGTGAAATTATATCACACTTAGTTACATAAAACTCCATGGTAGCTAGAAGTCAAATTGAGAGAAATAAAATAGATATAAAAAACTTTTATAATGGGAGAAAAGAGTTTCCATATTTAAAGTCATGTGTTTGCATATAGATTATTAATACAACTTGCTAAATAATTTACAATTCAATGTACCGTCCATATGCACATGGATACAAAAATAAAAAATAAAAAATTTTGGAATTATTTTGAGATGTTTGGATGGAAAAAAATGTAAATAGTGGAATTTAATCTTGACATAAGGTGAAAATACCTATAATGATTCAATTTATATATGTTTAATAAAGACTTTATTTAAAATAGTGTATGGGTGTAGACAAAAATATGTTAAGAAGTTTTGAAACGTTAATCATTTTAAATGGTAAAATTATTGAATGAGATAACTATGCAGAGTATTTGCAAGAGATAGAAATATAATTTAATGAAACATTAGAGATTAGTATGATGGAATAGATATAATAAGTTGATATCAAATGAAAGGGAACTGATAAAGTAGTATTTGACATATTGAATTATGTAGATCAAATTACAGGAATTTGAAAACTATATGCAACATATATAAAAAATTTAAAAGACAAATTTGAACAATGTACCATGGTTTACAAAAAAAATGAGCCAAAGTGAAGAGCTACAAATATTAAGATTTGAATGAGTCGAAACAAAAAACAAAAATCTAGACCATATTATCATTGGATAAAAACTCATCTATTTCAAATAAAGAAAAAAGGTTAGAGGGTTGTCAAATTGACTTATTGAGGTGAATAAGAGTTTTAAAAATTTGATAAGATATTTGGTTGGAAAATAACTCAAATAATATGATTTGATCTTAGTACAAGCTTAAAAAGAGTCTAAATAGATTGGCTTACATAGATCACTTTGTAATTATTTGATGATATGGAGGGCCAAATGTAGTTGAAATTGTATCACATGTAGTTTCATGAAACTTTGTGGTAGCTAGAAGTTAAATTGAGAGAAAAAAATGAGATAAAAAATTTACGTCATTGGATAAAATGGTTTCCATATTGAAAGTAATGTTTTTACATATACATTATCAATACAACATGCTGAATAATTTACAATTCAATTTACCATCCATACATATATGTATACAAAATAAAGATAAATAAGAGTTTTAGAATTTTTTGAGATGTTTGGCCGAAAAGAAAATGTAACTAATAGTTTTTGATCTCGACACAAGGTGAAAATACCTATAACAATTCAAATTATATATGTTTAATGAAGACCTTATTTGAAATATTGTATGGGTGCAGACAAAGATAAGTTACAAAGTTTTAGAACATCAATTATTTTGAGTGGTAAAATTATTGAAAGAGATAACTATGCAGAGTATTTACAGGAGATGTAAATAGATTTTAGTGAAACATTAGAGCTTAGTGCATGGAATACATGTATAATAAATTGATATTAAGTGAAAGGGAACCGATAAAGTGGTATTTGACATATTGGATTATGTAGTTCAAAATAGAGAAATTTGAAAAGTATATGCAACATATGTGTAACAATTGAAAGACAAATTTGAACAATGTACCATAGTTTATAGACAAAAAATAGTTGAAGTGAAGAGATAAAAATATTAAGATTTGAACAAGTTAAAATAAATAAAAAATTAAAATCTAGGCCATATTACCATGGAATAAAAACTAGTCAATTTCAAGCAAAGATAAAATGTTAGAGGGTTGTCAGATTGACTTATTGAGGTCAATAAGAGTTTTAAAAATTTGCTAAGATGTTTGGTAGGAAAATATCCCAAATAGTGGGATTTGATCTTGGTACAAGTTTAAAGGGAGTTTGAATAGATTGGCTTATATAGACCACCTTGTAAGTTTTTGATGATATGGATGGCCGGATGAGCATGAAATTGTATCACACCTAGTATCATGAAACTTTTTGGTATCTAGAAGTAAAATTGAGAGAAAGAAAATGGGTGTAAAAAAATTAAGTAATGAGATAAAATGGTTTACATATTAATAGTCATATTTTTGCATATAGATTATCAATATGATTTGCAGAATAATTTACAAATCAATGTATCATCCATAAATATGGATTAAAAAAAAGATAAATAGGAGTTTTAAATTTTTTTTGAGATGTTTGGCTGAAAAAAAATACAAATAGAAGGATTTGATCTCTACACAAGGTGAAAATACCTATAACAATTCAATTTATATATATTTAATGAAGACCTTATTTGAAATAGTGTATGGGTGTAGATAAAGATAGGTTATGAAGGTTTGGAACGTTAAAACTTTTATGTGGTAAAATTGTTGAACGAAATAAGTATGCAGAGTATTTACAAGAGATATAAATATAATTTAATAAAAAATTAGATCTTAGCACAATGGGATACATATAATAAATTCAAATCAAGTGAAATAGAACTGTTAAAGAAGTATTTGACATATTAGATTATGTAAATCGAATTGGAAAAATTTGAAAGGTATATGCAACTTATGCGCAACAATTGAAAGATAAATTTGAACAATGTACCATGATTTATAAAAAAAATGAGATGAAGTGAAGAGTGATAAATATTAATGTTTAAATAAGTTGAAACAAAAAAATAAAATTTGAACAATATTACCATGGGATACGTTTCTAATCAATTTCAAGCAAAGATAAAAGGTTAGAGGGTTGTCATATTCACTTATTGAGGTGAATAAGAGATTTAGAAATTCACTAAGATGTTTGGTTAGAAAATAAATTAAACAAAGGGATTTGATCTTGACACAATATTAAAAGGAGTCTGAATAGATTGGATTACATAGATCACCTTGTACTTCTTTGATTATATGGAGGGCCAAATAAATGTAAAATTATATCACATATAGTTTCATAAAACTCTGTGATAGCTAGAAGTAAAATTGAGAGAAAGAAAATGGGTATTTAAAAAATATGAAATGGAATAAAATGGTTTTCATATTGAAAGTCTATTTTATAAATATAGATTATCAATACAACTTACTGAATAATTTACAACTCAACGTACCATCTATATACAAATGGATACAAAAATAGGTAAATAGAAGTTTTGGATTTTTTTGAGATGTTTCGCTAGAATAAAATGCAAATAGTGGGATTTGATTTCGACATAAGGTGAAATTACTTATAATAATTTAATTTATATATGTTTAGTGAAGACTTTATTTGAAATAGTGTATGGGTGTAGACAAAGATAGGTTAAGAAGTTTTGGAACGTCAATCATTTTGTGTGAAAAATTGTTGAATGAGATAACTATGCAAATTATTTGAAAGAGATGGAAATATAATTTAATGAAACATAAGAGATTACTAGGATATGATACATATAATAATTTGATATTAAGTGAAGGGGAACTGGTAAAGTAGTATTTAACATATTGATTCATGTAAATCAAACAACAAAAATTTAAAAACTATATGCAACATATGCACAAAAATCAAAAGACAAATTTAAACAATGTACCATAGTTTATAGATAAAAATGAGCTGAAGTGAAGAGCTACAAAGAGTAAGATTTGAACGAGTTGAAAAAAATAAATTTAGACCATATTATCATGGGATAAAAATTCGTCAATTTCAATTAAAGATAAAAGGTTAGAGGGTTGTCAAATTGACTTATTGATCATGGAACTTGATCATGAAACTCTATGGTAGCAAGAAGTAAAATTGAGAGAAAAAAATGGGTATACAAAAATTACGTTATGGGATAAAATGGTTTCTATATTGAAATTCATGTTTTTGCATATATATTATCAATACGACTTGCTGAATAATTTACAATTCAACGTACTATCCATATATATATATGGATACAAAAGGAGGTAAGTAGGAGTTTTAAAATTGTTTTGAGATGTTTGGCTAGAAAGAAATTGTAAACAATGAGATTTGATCTCAACACAAGGTGAAAATACTTATAAAAATTTAATATATATATGTTTAATGAAGACCTTATTTTGAATAGTGTATGGATGTAGACAAAGATAGGTCACGAAGTTTGAAAATGTCAATCATTTTGTGTGGTAAAATTGTTGAATGAGATAACATATGTGCAAAAATTGAAACTCAAATTTAAATAATGTACAATGGTTTACAAACAAAAATGAGCTGAAGTGAAGAGTTATATATATTAATATTTGAACAAGTCAAAACCAAAAAAAAAATATGGACCATATTATCATCTGATAAAAATTGGTCAATTTGAAGCAAAGATAAAAGGTTAGAAGGTTGTCAAATTGACCTATTAAGGTGAATAAGATTTTTAAAAATTTGCTAAGATGTTTGGCTGGAAAATAACCCAAACTGTGGGATTTGATCTCGACATAAGTTGAAAAAGAGTGAGAATAGATTGGCTTACATAGACCACCTTGTACTTTTTTGATGATATGGAGCACCAAATGACCGTAAAATTATATCACACCTAGTTTCAAAAAACTCTGTAGTGGTTAGAAGTAAAATTAAGAGGAAGAAATTGGTTATACAAAAATTATGTAATGGAATAAAATAGTTTCCATATTAAAAATCATATTTTTGTATATAGATTATCAGTATGACTTGCTAAATAATTTATAATTTTACATACCACCCATATATATAAAGATATAAATAAGAGGTAAATAGGAGATTTGGAATTTATTTGAGATGTTTGACTTGAAAGAGAATGCAAACAGTGAGATTTGATCTCAACACAAGGTGAAAATAACTATAACAATTCAATTTATATATGTTTAATGAATACCTTATTTAAAATAGTGTATGGGTGTAGAAGATATGTTATGAAGATTGAGAATGTCAATCATTTTGCATTGTAAAATTATTGAATGATGTAACTAAGCAGATTATTTGTAATAGATGTAAATAGAATTTAATGAAACGTTGGAGCTTGGTACAATGAGATACATATAAAAGTTGATATCAAGTGAATGTGAACTGATAAAGTTGTATTTGACATATTAGATTATGTAGATCAAACTAGAAGAATTTGAAAACTATATACAACATATGTACAAAAATTGAAAGACAAATCTAAATAATGTACCATGGTTTATAGACAAGAATGAGCTAAAGTGAAGAGCTATAAATATTAAGACTTGAACAAGTCGAAAAAAATAAAATAAAATTTGAACCATATTATCATGGGATAAAAATTGGTCAATTTCAAGCAAAGACAAAAAGTTAGATGGTTTCCAAATTGACTTATTAAGGTGATTAAAAGTTTTAAAAATTTGCTAAGATGATTGGTTGGAAAATAACCCAAACAATGGGATTTGATCTTGGCACAATATTAAAAGGAGTTGGAATAGGTTGGTTTACATAGATCACCTTCTATTTTTTGATTATATGGAGGGCCAAATGAAGGTGAAATTGTATCTAACTTAGTTTCATGAAACTCTATGGTATCTAGAAGTAAAATTGAGAGAAAGAAAATGGATATATAAAAATTACATAATGAGACAAAATGTTTTTCATATTGAAAATTGTGTTTTTGCATATAGATTATCAATACGATTTGCAGAATAATTTACAATTCAATGCACTGTCCATATATATGGATATAAAAAAGATGTATATAAGAGTTTTAAATTTTTTTGAGATGTTTGGTTGGAAAAAAAATAAATCTAGACCGTATTACCATTTTTTGAGAGGTAAATATTAAAATTTGAACAATTTGAAACAAAATCTGGGCCATATTATCATGGGATAAAAATTGGTAAATTCCAAGCAAATATAAAAAGTTAGAGGGTTGTCATATTGACTTATTAAGGTAAATAAGAGTTTTGAAAATTGCTAAGATATTTGGTTAGAAAATAATCCAAACATTAGGATTTGTTCTTAGTAAAAGCTTAAAAGGAGTCTAAATAGATTGGCTTATATAGATCACCTTGTACTTCTTTGAAGATATGAAGGGTCAAATGAGTATGAAATTATAATGCACATAATTTCATGAAACTTCATGGTAGCTAGAAGTAAAATCGAGAGAAAGAAAATGGGTATAAAAAAATTATGTAATGGGATAAAATAGTTTCCGTATTGAAAGTCATATTTTGAGATGTTTGATTGGAAAGAAAATCCAAACAATGAGATTTGATCTCGACTCAAGGTGAAAATACCTATAACAATTCATTATATATATGTTTAATGAAAAATTTATTTGAAATAGTGTATGGGTGTAGACAAAGATAGGTTACAAAGTTTTGGAACATTAATTATTTTGTGTGGTAAAATTATTGAATGAGCCACAACTATACATAATATTTGCAAGAGATGCAAATAAAATTTAATAAAACATTGGAGCTTAGTACGATGGGATACATATAATAAGTTGATATCAAATGAAGGGGGATTCATTAAGTAGTATTTGACATATTGGATTATGTAGATCAAACTGGAGGAATTTGAAAAAGATGTGCAACATATGTACAAGAATTGAAAGAAAAATTTGAACAATGTACTATGGTTTACAGATAAAAATGAGCTATAGTGAAGAGCTACAAATATTAAGATTTTAACAAGACAAAGCAAAAAAAAAGCAAAATCTGGACCATATTACCATGAGATAAAAGCTAGTCAATTTAAAGCAAAGATAAAAGGTTAGAGGGTTGTCAGATTGACTTATTGAGGTGAATTTTTTTTAAGAAATTGCTAAGATATTCAGTTGAAAAATAACCCAATCAGTAGGATTTGATCTTCACACATGCTTAAAAGGAGTCTTAATAGATTGGCTTACATAGATCACTTTGTACATCTTTGATGATATGGAGGGCCAGATGAACGTGAAATTGTATCACATATAATTTCATGAAACTTTGTGTTAGCTAAAAAAAATTGAGGTAAAGAAAATGAGTATACAAAATTACGTAATGAGATAAAATGGTTCCCATATTGAAAGTCATATTTTTGTAGGTAGATGATCAATACAACTTGCTAAATAATTTAAAATTCAATGTACCATCCATATATATATATATGGATACAAAAAAGAAGGAAATAAGAGTTTTGAATTTTTTTTGAGATGTTTGGCTATAAAGAAAATAAAAATAGTGAGATTTGATCTCGACAAAAGGTGAAAATCCCTATAACACATTCAATTTATATATGTTTAATTACTTGAAATAGTGTATGGGTGTAGACAAAGATATGTTACAAAGTTTTAGAATGTCAATCATTTTGCATGGTAAAATTGTTGAATGAGATAACTATGCAAAGTATTTGCAAGAGTTGAAAATAAAATTTAATGAAATATTAGAGCTTAGTATGATGGGATACATACAATAAGTAGATATCAATTGAATGAGTGCTGATAAATTAGTAATTGATGTATATAAGAATATGTATATCAAACTGGAAGAATTTGAAAACTATATCAACATATGAAAAATAATTGAAAGACAAATTTAAACATTGTACCATGGTTTATAGACAAATTTATTGAAGTGAAGAACTAATAATATTAATATTTGAACAAGTTGAAATGAAAAAAAATAAATTTGTACCATATTACCATGGATAAAAACTAGCCTATTTCAAGCAAAGTAAAAGGTTAGAGGGTTGTTAGATTAAACAAAATTTAGACTATATTACCATGGGATAAAAACTAGTCAATTTCAAGTAAAGATAAAAGGTTAGAGGGTTGTCAAATTGACTTATTGAGGTGAATAAGAATTTTGAAAATTTGCTAAAATGTTTAGTTGGAAAATAACTCAAATAGTGGAATTTGATATCAACAGAAGCTTACAAGGAGTCTAAATAGATTGGCTTACATAGATCACTTTATACTTCTTTGATGATATGGAGGGCCAAATGAATGTAAAATTGTATGACACCTAGTTTCTTTAAACTCTGTGCTAGCTAGAAGTAAAATTGAGATAAAAAAATAGGTATACAAAAATTATGTAATGAGATATAACAGTTTTCATATTGAAAGTCATATTTTTACATATAAATTATCAATACGACTTATTGAATAATTTACAATTCAATGTACTATATATATATATATGGATACAAAAAAGAGGTAAATAAGAGTTTCAATTTTTTTTAGATGTTTGAATGGAAAGAAAACGCAAATAGTGGGATAAAATGCAAATAAAATTTTTGAAATTTATATTTGTTTAATAAAGACTTTATTTGAAATAGTGTATAGGTGTAGACAAAGATAGGTTACGAAGTTTTAGAATGTCAATTATTTTGCATGATAAAATTGTTGAATGAGATAACTACGTAGAGTATTTGAAAAAGATGCAAATAGAATTTAATTAAACATTGGAGCTTAGTAATAGTTGACATATTGAATTATATAGATCGAACTAGAGGAATTTGAAAACTATATGCAACATATGTCCAACAATTAAAAGATAAATTTGAAGAATGTACCATGGTTTATAGATAAAAATGAGCCGAAGTGAAGAGCTACAAATTTTAAGCTTTGAACAAGTTAAAACAAAAAAAACAAAATCTAGACCATATTACCATGGGATAAAAATTGGTCAATTTCAAGCAAAGATCAAAGGTTAGAGAGTTGTTAGATTGAATTATTGAGGTAAATAAGAGTTTTGAAAATTTTATAAAATGTTTGGTTGGAAAATAACCCAAATAGTGGGATTTGATCTTGGCACAATCTTGAAAGGAGTGTGAATATATTGGCTTACATATATCATGTTGTACTTCTTTGATGATATAGAGAGTCAGATGAGCGTGAACTTGTATCACACTTAGTTTCATGAAACTCTATGGTAGTTAAAAGTAAAATTGAGAGAAAGAAAATGGGTATAAAAAAATTACGTAAATGGTTAAAATGGTTTCCATATTGTAAATCATGTTCTTACATATAGATTATTAATACAACTTGCTAAATAATTTACAATTCAATGTATTGTCCATATATATATATATAGATACAAAAAAGAGGTAAATAGGAGTTTTGAATTTTTTTTAGATGTTTGGCTGATAAGAAAATGCAGACATTGAGATTTGATCTTGACATAATGTGAAAACACTTATAAAAATTTAATTTATATATGTTTAATGAAGACCTTATTTGAAATAGTGTATGGGTGTAGACAAATATAGGTTATAAAGTTTTTAAAACATCAATAGTTTTGCATGGTAAAGTTATTGAATGAGATAACTATGTAGAGTATTTGCAAGAGATGTAGATAGAGTTTAATGAAACATTGAAACTTAATATGATGGGATACATAATAAATTGATATCAAGTGAAAGGAAATTGATAAAGTAATATTTGACATATTGGATTATTTAAATTGAACTGGAGTAATTTGAAAACTATATGCAACATATGTGCAATAATTGAAACTCAAATTGGAACAATATACAATGCTTTATAGATAAAAATGAGTTGAAGTGAAGAGCTGCAAATATTAAGATTTGAACAAGTCGAAACAAAAAAAACAAAATCTAGACCATATTACCATGAGATAAAAACTAGTCAATTTGAAGCAAAGATAAAATGTTAGAGGGTGGTCAAATTGAATTATTGAGGTGAATATGAGTTTTGAAAATTTGCTAAGATGTTTAGTTGAAAAATAACCCAAACAGTGAGATTTGATCTTGGCATAAACTTAAAAAGAGTGTGAATATATTGGCTTACATAGATCACTTTGTACTTCTTTGATGACATGGAAGGCTAGATTAGCATGAAATTGTATCACACCTAGTTTCATGGAACTCTGTGGTAGATAGAAGTAAAATTGAGAGAAAAAAAATTGGGTATACAAAAATTATGTAATGGAATAAAATAGTTTCCATATTAAAAGTCTTATTTTTGCATGTAGATTATCAATACGACTTGATGAATAATTTACAATTCAACATACCGTCCATATATATAGATTCAAATAAGAGGTAAATATGAGTTTTATAATTTTTTTGAGATGTTTAGCAGGAAATAAATTGTAAATAGTTGGATTTGATCTAGACACAAGGTGAAAATACCTATAAAAATTTCATTTTTATATGTTTAATGAAGGCCTTATTTTAAATAGTGTATGGATATAGACAAAGATAGGTTACGAAGTTTGGGAATCTCAATCATTTTGTGTTGTAAAATTGTTGAATGAGATAACTATGCAGAGTATTTGTAAGAGATGCAAATAGAATTTAATGAAATATCAGAGCTTAGTACAGTGAAATACATATAATAAGTTGATATCAAGTGAAAGGAGATTGAGAACATTGTATTTGACATATTGGATTATGTAGATTAAACTGAAGGAATTTGAAAATTATATGCAACATATGCATAAAAATTAAAAGACAAATTTAAACAATGTATCATGGTTTACAAACAAAAATGAGTTAAATTGAAGAGCTACAAATATTAAGATTTGAACAAATCAAAATAAAAGAAAATTTGGACCATATTACCATGGGATAAAAATTGGTTAATTTCAAACAAAGATAAAAGGTTAGAGGGTTATCAAATTGACTTATTGAAGTGAATAAGAGTTTTGAAAATTTGCTAAGATGTTTGGTTGGAAAATAATCCAAATAGTGAAATTTGATCTTGGCACAAGTTAAAAAAAAGTGTGAATAGATTTGCTTATGTATATCACCTTGTACTTCTTTGATGATATGGAGGGTTAGATGAATGTGAAATTGTATTACACCTAGTTTCATGAAACTCTATGGTAGCTAGAAGTAAAATTGAGATAAAAAAAAATGGGTATACAAAAATTACATAATGGGATAAAATGGTTTTCATATTGAAAGTTATGTTTTTGCATAAGGGTGGCCATCTCGCCCTTGCCGTATCTCTCTCTAGGGTCACTATTGTTAAAGCTGCCTATATTTGGAAGAGATGCAAATAAAATATAATGCAACATTGAAGCTTACTACAATGTGATACATATAATAAGTTGATATCAAATGAAGTGGGACTGATAAAGTAGTATTTGACATATATGATTATGTAGATCAAACTAGAGTAATTTGAAAAACATGTGCAACATATGTGCAAAAATTGAAAGACAAATTTGAACAATGTACCATGTTTTATAGAAAAAAATGAACTAAAGTGAAGAGTTACAAATATTAATATTTTAATGAGTCGAAGCAAAAAAAATAAATCTGGACCATATTACCATGAGATAAAAGCTAGTCAATTTCAATCAAAGATAAAAGGTTACAGAGTTGTCAGATTGACTTATTGAAGTGAAAAATATTTTTGAAAATTTACCAAGATATTTGGTTGGAGAATAAGCCAATCAGTGGGATTTGATCTTGACACAAGCTTAAAAATAGTTTGAATAGATTGGCTTACATAGATCACTTTGTATATCTTTGATGATATGGATGGCCGGATGAACGTAAAATTGTATCACTTTAAGTTTCATGAAACTCCGTGTTAGCTAGAAGAAAAATTGAGATAAAGAAAATGAGTATACAAAATTATGTAATGGAATAAAATGGTTCCCATATTTAAATCCATATTTTTGTAGGTATATTATCAATATGACTTGCTGAGTAATTTATAATTCAACTTACCATTCATATATATATGAATATAAAAAAGAAAGAAATATGAGTTTTAAATTTTTTTTGAGATGTTTGGCTACAAAGAGAATGAAAATAGTGAGATTTGATCTTGACACAAGGTGAAAATACCTATGATAATTTAATTTATATATGTTTAATGAAGACTTTATTTAGAATAGTGTATGGATGTAGACAAAGATATGCTACAAAGTTTTGGAACGTCAATCATTTTGAGTGATAAAATTGTTGAATGAGATAACTATGCAAAGTATTTATAAGAGATGCAAATAGAATTTAATAAAATATTTGAAATTAATATGATGGGATATATATAATAAGTTGATATCAAGTGAAAGAGTGTTGATAAAGTACTATTTGACATATAGGAATATGTACATCGAACTGGAGGAATTTGAAAACTATATCAACATATGTGCAATAATTGAAAGATAAATTTGAAAATTGTACCATATTTTATAGATAGAAATATGTTGAAGTCAAGAGCTAATAATATTAAGATGTGAATAAGTCAAAAAAAAAAAAAATCTGGACCATATTATAATGGGATAAAAACTAGTCAATTTCAAGCAAAGATAAAAGGTTATAGGGTTGTCAGATTGACTTATTGAGGTGAATAAGAGTTTTAGAAATTTTCTAATATGTTTAGTTGAAAAATAACACAAATAGTGAGATTTGATCTTAGTAGAAGCTTACATAGATCACTTTATATTTTTTTGATGATATGGAGGGCCAGATGATGTGAAATTGTATCACACCTAGTTTCATTAAACTCTGTGTTAGCTAGAAGTAAAATTGAAAGAAAAAAATAGGTATACAAAATTATGAAATGGGATAAAATAGTTTTCATATTGAAAGTCATGTTTTTGCATATAAATTATCAATACAACTTTATATTGGCTTACATATATCACTTTATATTTCTTTGATGATATGGAGGGCCAGATGAATGTGAAATTGTATCACACCTAGTTTCATTAAACTCTGTGTTAGCTAGAAGTAAAATTGAGAGAAAGAAAATGGGTATACAAAATTATGAAATGGAATAAAATAGTTTCCATATTGAAAGTCATGTTTTTGCATATAGATTATCAATACAACTTGCTGAATAATTTACAATTCAACATACTTTTCATATATATATATAGATACAAAAAAGAGGTAAATAAGAGTTTTAAAATTTATTAAATAGTGGGATTTGATCTTGACATAAGGTGAAAATACCTATAACTATTCACTTTATATTTTTTTAATGAGACCTTATTTGAAATAGTGTATGGGAGTAGACAAAGATAGGTTATGGATTTCAGGAATGTCAATCATTTTGCATGGTAAAATTATAGAATGAGATAACTATGCAGAATATTTGCAAAAGATGCAAATAAAATTTAATTAAACATTGGAGCTTAGTACGATGGGATACATATAATAAGTTGATATCAAGTGAAGGGAAACTCATAAAGTAATATTTGACATATTGGATTATGTACACATTTTTTGAGGGATAGTATACGCGGTTTGTACTATACATGATTATGTACTATGTTTTTTATTTATAAGGAACCCATGAATTATAAAATAAAAATGAGTTGTACTGATTGTATAGATTGATAAGTTTTGGTGTGGAGACTACCATTATTGTATTACAGATTAATTCTTGGATAATAAAATACTGAAGACCTTTGCCCATGGTTTTTTCTTGGTACTTTGCCAAGTTTACCATGTTATATTTGTGTATGTGTCTTAAATATATTTTTCTTTCTTTATGATTATTTCTCTCTACTTGATTTAATTTTTATAACAATTGGTATCAGAGCCTAGTTGCTATAATATGGTTCTTCTTGTGAAAAGAGAAAATGACAAGAAGCACGGTTACAAGATATGAGGTCCAACAATTTGATGATTCCAATTTCAGTCTATAGAAGCTAAAGGTTCAAGCTTTGTTGGTGAAGGATGGATGTGCCCTAGCTTTAAAAGGGATAGCCACAAAACCTTTAGCCATGAGTTAGGAGGATTGGGATGAAAAGGATGCCCTAACCAGGGCCATGATTCAGTTATCTTTGGTAGATTTGGTTCTTTTTAATGTTTCAGAGGAGAAAATTGCACAAAGCTTATGGGAAAAGCTTAAAAAATTGTATGAGATGAAGTTACTGGTAAATAAGATTCTTTTACGATGACAGTTGTATAATTTAAGGATGGAGGATGGTTCCTCAGTCGTAGATCATCTGAACAAGTTCAACACACTGATTAACAAGTTGGCTTCAGTGGAGGTGAAAATTGAAGAAGAAGATAAAGTGGCCATTTTACTTTGATCTTTGCCTGATTCTCGGGATTAAATTTCATGGTGCTTAGTAACTCAGCACCACAGGGGAAGCTATTTTTTAAAGATGTGGTAGCCGTAACAATTTTTGAAGAATCTAGGTGAAAGACATCCCAGGGATCTTCTTCCAGTGATGCCCTGGTTACAAGGGGTAGACCTGTAGAAAAAGGGAAATCTAAGCATGGATAATCCAAATCAAAATCCAAGGGGTAGAAAAGAGTTAAGTGATGGAACTGTGGCAAAATGGGTCATGTTAAAAGGGATTACTGGGTTAAGGTAAATAGTGAAAACGTTGGCCCATAGCCATTTGAGGAAAATACAGTAGAAGTCAAAGCACCATTAGAAGATGGAGAGGTTTTGTCAGCAAATAACAAAGGTCAGTTATAGGATGTATGGCTTATTGGCTCAAGAGCCTCATTCCACACAGGGACTGGTTTTCTTCTTATTGGTCATGTGATGAAGGTGTGGTATATATGGAAAATGATGATCTGTACAAGGCTATTAGAGTGGGAGAAGTTAGAATCAAAATGTTTGATGGAGTAGTAAGGACTATTCAGAATGCAAGACATGTGCTAAGCTTGAAGAAAAACCTTTTTTCACTTGGAGTATTTGATGATCTTAGTTACAAGTTCATTAGAGAAAATGGTAACCTGAAAGTAACAAAGGGAATTTTGGTGGTGTTAAAAGGAGAGAAAATGGGAAATCTCTACAGGTCGATCAGAGATACCTATACTAGAGAGGTAGCAGTGGCATCTAATGCAAAATCAATGTCTATGACTACATGCAATCAGAGGTTAGGCCATATGAGTGAGCGTGGACTCAAGGTACTACTTGATTAGAACCTTCTCCCAAGGGCAAAATATTTAGATCTTAATTTTTGTGAGCATTGTCTATATGGTAAACAACATAGGTTACATTTCTCTAAAAGCACTACTAAAAGTAAGGAACTCCTTGAGTTAATTCATTTAGATACTTGGCAAGCACCTGTTACATCTTTACGAGGTTCATCATATTTTGTGTCATTTATAGATGATTATTCTCGTAAGGTGTGGATTTACCTTTTTAAAAATAAGTCTAAGGTTTTTTCTTGTTTCAAAAAGTTTAAAGCTCTAGTAGAAAATCAGAAAAACAAAACTATAAAATGTCTTAGAATAGATAATGAGCGGGGGGTGGTGAATTTTGTTCTAAGGAATTTAACAATTTTTGTAGTGAGCATGGCATAGCAAGGCAGTTTATGGTTCTTAGAACACCATAGTAGAATGGTGTTGCAGAAAGAATGAACCATACAATTATGGAGCATGCTAAGCACTACTAGACTAGAGAAAAAAATTTGGGGTGAAGCTATTAGCACAACTTATTTTCTAATTAACAGATCATCTACTATGGCTCTTGATCTTAAAATTACTGAAGAGGTATGGACAAGAAAACTTGTTGATTATTCCTATCTTTGTGTTTTTGGTTCTGAAGTTTTTGTACACATTCGAAAGGAGAAAAGGAGTAAGTTGGATGTAAGATCTGTGAAGTGTATTTTTCCTGGCTATGTAGAAGGAATAGTGGGGTACAAGTTATGGGATACTATTGCTCACAAAGTAGTTATTAGCCGAGATGTTAAATTTAAGGAAGATTCATTGTAAATAAGTGAGGAAAAATCAAGTTTTGAAACTATTCCTATAGAGGTGGAAATGTATGAAGCTAAGAGGGAGGTGCAAGATGAAAATTTGCCACCTGTAAATGAAAAACAACAAGAGTATACTGAAAATTAAGTAATGAAGAAGATGAACAACTAGATAAGCCATAGGGTGATACATCACACTTTGTTCGAAGGTCCACAAGAGTTACAAAACCGTCAGAAAGGTACTCTCCTACTTGTAATTTAGTTTTTGCATTAGTTACTGATGTTGGTGAGCCTAGCTGATTTTAGAAGGCATGTGAAGCTGAAGATGCCGGTAAATGAAGAGCTGCCATGGAGGAAGAAATGGAAGATATACACAAGAATAAGATGTGGGAGCTTATACCATTGCCTATGGGGCGAAAGACTATAGGAAACAAGTGGGTCTTCAAACTGAAAAGGGGTATTAATGACAATATAGAGTGGTATAAAGCTTAGTTGGTGGCCAAAGGGTATGCACAAAAATCTGGTATTGATTTTAATGAAATTTTTTCACCTGTAGTAAGGATTAGTACTATTAGAGTTATTCTAGCTCTTGTTAGCCTTGATTTCGAATTGGAATAGTTAGATGTTAAAACAATGTTCTTGTATGGTGATCTTTCTGAAGAAATTTATATGAAACAACTGGAAGGTTTTGAGGTGAAAGACAAAAAGAATCTTGTTTGCAAGTTGAACAAATCATTGATGGTTTAAAATAGGTGCCAAGGTGTTGGTACAAATGGTTTGATTCCTTCATGATGAGCTTGGGATTTAGTAAACATGAGGCTGATCATTATGCCCATTTTTAGAGGTATGGAGATGGCAGATTTACAATCTTAATTTTATATGCTGATGATATGTTGGTAGAAGGTCCCAACATGCACAAGATCAACATGTTAAAATCTCAGTTAGCTATAGAGTTTAAAATGAAAGAATTGGGAAGTGCAAATCAGATTCTTGGAATGAGGATACATAAAGATAGAAAGGATAGGAAACTCTAGCTATCACAACAGTCATATGTGGAAAAGGTTCCATAGTGCTTCAATATGCAGAATGCATAGCTAATAAGTACCCCATTTCCCATTCATTTGAAATTATCTTCTAATTAGTGCCCTAGTATAGAAGTAGAGAAGACACAGATGTCTCATGTACCATACTCATCAATATTTGGAAGTCTTATGTTCATCATGGTGTGCACCATACACGACATTGCACAAGTAGTGTGAGTAGTTAGTTAGTTCATGACAAATCCTGGAAGTGATGATTAGATGGTGGTGAAGTGGATTCTTAGATATTTAAGAGGCACTTCTGATGTTGTTATCTGTTTTAGTGGGAGTATTCTTCAGGTAAGTGGTTTTGTAGATGCTGATTTTGGGGGAGATAGAGATAAAAAGAAGTCCACTATAGGTTATGTGTTTACCTTAGTAGTAAGTGCAGTAAGTTGGGTCTTGAAGCTTTAGACAATGGTAGCTTTGTCTACTACTGAAGCTAAATATATGGTAGTTACATAGGCTTGCAAGGAGGGAATTTGGATTCATAGGTTATTGGGTGAATTACAAGTCAAGCATGGTAAAAAGGTGTTACATTATAATAACCAGAGTGCTTTGCACTTAGCAGGGAATCCAGCATACCATGCCAAAATGAAACACATTGACATCTAGTATCATTTTGTTTGAGATGTTGTGGAAAAAGGACAAATATCATTGGCCAAAATACACACGGATGTAAACCCAATAGAAATGTTGATGAAACCCATTGGGAGAAAGAAGTTCATTTGGTGTAGAACTTCTCTTGGCTTGCACGTTAAGTGATAGGCAACACGAGGCAAATGTTTTTCAAGAGGAATAATTCACATGAATGTGACTTCAAGTGGGATATTGTTGATATGTGAAGTCAACATTTGAATAAGTAGTTGGTGACCAAGCTGGTAGGTTGGACATTTAACCCGAGCATGGATATCTAGGTAGTACACATTTTTTGAGGGATAGTACATGTATATTGTAATACACATGGTTTGTACTACATGTGGTTTTATACTATGTTTTTTTCTTTATAAGGAACCCACAAATTGTAAAATAACATTGAGTTGTATTGATTGTATGAATTGATAAGTTTTGGAGTGGAGATTGCCATTATTATATTATAGATTAATTCCTAGATAATAAAATATAGAAGACCTTTGCTCGTGGTTTTTCCCTGGTACTTTGCCAAGTTTTCCATGTAATATCTGTGTATGTGGCTTAAATATATTTTCCTTTCTCTATGGTTAGTTCTCTCTACTTGCTTTTATTTTTCTAACAAAAAATTGATCAATTTCAAGCAAAGATAAAATGTTAGAGGTTTATTAGATTGACTTATTGAGGTGAATAAGAGTTTTGAAAATTTTCTAAGATGTTTGGTTGGAAAATAACCTAAATAGTGGGATTTGATCTTGGCACAATCTTGAAAGGAGTGTGAATAGATTGGCTTACATAGATCACCTTGTACTTCTTTGATGATATGGAGAGCCAAATGAGTGTGAACTTGTATCACAGCTAGTTTCATGAAACTCTGTGGTAGTTATAAGTAAAATTGAGAGAAAAAAAATGGGTATACAAAAATTACATATAGTGATAAAATGGTTTTCATATTGAAAGTCGTGTTTTTACATATAGATTATCAATATGACTTGCTGAATAATTTACAATTCAATGTACTGTCCATATATATATGGATACAAAAAAGAGGTAAATATGAGTTTTGAAATTTTTTTGAGATGTTTGGTTGGAAAGAAAATGCAAACATTGTGATTTGATTTCGACACAAGGTGAAAATACCTATAAAAATTTAATTTATATATGTTTTATGAAAATCTTATTTGAAATAGTGTATGGATGTAGACAAAGATAGGTTACGAAGTTTTGAAATGTTAATAGTTTTGCATTGTAAAATTATTGAATGAGATAACTATGCAGAGTATTTGCAAGAGATGCACATATAATTTAATGAAACATTAGAGCTTATTATGATGGGATACACATAATAAATTGATATCAAGTGAAAGAGAATTGGTCAAGTAGTATTTGACATATTAGATTATGTAGATCAAACTGGAAGAATTTGAAAACTATATGCAACATATGTGCAATAGTTGAATGTACAATGGTTTATAGATAAAAATGAGTTGAAGTGAAGAACTAAAAATAGTAAGATTTGTACAAGTCGAAACAAAAAAAAAAAAAATCTAGACCATATTACCATGGGATAAAAACTGGTCAATTTCAAGCAAAGATAAAAGGTTGGAGGGTTGTCAGATTGAATAATTGATGTGAATAAGAGTTTTTGAAAATTGATAGTATTTTTGGTTGGAAAATAACCCAAATAGTGGGATTTGATCTTGGCACAAACTTAAAAGGAATATGATTAGATTGGCTTACATAGATCACCTTATACTTCTTTGATGATATGGAAGGCTAGATGAGTGTGAAATTGTATCACACCTAGTTTCATGGAACTCTGTGGTAGATAAAAGTAAACTTGAGAGAAAGAAATTGGGTATACAAAAATTATGTAATGGGATAAAGTGGTTTCCATATTAAAAGTCTTATTTTTGCATATAGATTATCAATACGACTTGCTGAATAATTTACAATTCATCATACCGTCCATATATAGGGATACAAACAAGAGGTAAATATGAGTTTTAGAATTTTTTTGAGATGTTTAGGAGGAAAAAAAATGTAAGTAGTGGGATTTGATCTCGACACAAGGTGAACATACCTATAACAAATCAATTTATATATGTTTAATGAAGGCCTTATTTTAAATAGTGTATGGGTATAGATAAAGATAGGTTACGAAGTTTGGGAATGTCAATCATTTTGCGTGGTAAAATTGTTGAATGAGATAACTATGCAGGGTATTTGTAAGAGATGCAAATAGAATTTAATGAAACATTGGAGCTTATTACGATGGGATACATATAATAAGTTGATATAAAGTGAAAGGGGATTGAGAAAGTTGTATTTGACATATCGGATGAGGTAGATCAAACTGGAAGAATTTGAAAACTATATGCAACATATACACAATAATTGAAAGACATATTTAAAAAATGTAGCATGGTGGACAAACAAAAATGAGCTAAATTGAAGAGCTAAAAATATTAAGATTTGAACAAGTCAAAACAAAAAAAGAAAATCTGGATCATATTACCATGGGATAAAAACTGGTCAATTTCAAGTAAAGATAAAAGGTTAGAGGGTTGTCAAATTGACTTATTGAGGTGAATAAGAGTTTTGGAAATTTGTTAAGATGTTTGGTTGGAAAATAACCCAAATATTTGGATTTAATCTTGGCACAAATTTAAAAGGAGTGCGAATAGATTTGCTTACATATATCACTTTGTACTTCTTTGATGATATGGAGGCCCAGATGAAGGTGAAATTGTATTACACCTAGTGAAACTCTATGGTAACTAGAATTAAAATTGAGAGAAAGAAAATGGGTATATAAAAATTACATAATGGGATAAAATGGTTTTCATATTGAAACATATGTTTTTTCATAAGGGTGGCCACCTAGCCCTTGCCATATCTCTCTCTAAGGTCACTGTTGTTAAATATGCCTGTGCTACGACTAGTGCCACCCTCGCCTGGTCTATCTCTATAGTGAGCACCTACCTGTCAGGGGCATCCACATCCATTTGGTCCCCACCCCCCTAAATGTCTACATCAAGAACCTACTGTGCACCATATCCCTCAAACACTACTGCCACATAATGACCCTAAAACTATACAAGGTAATTCGTCATAACCCTGCATACCTCTTTTAAGAGATATAACACTCAGTCTCACATGTATAGCTTCTCCTTCACCTAAAAAGTTAGACATATACCTTAGTTTAACTTACTCATCAAATATTGCCTATACATTCTACCTATTAACCTTCACCCCTACCATAACCTATTTACCTAACATTAACCAAATCATACCTAAACCACGTCTTATCTTAAGACCTATCCTACCTTACCTCCTTTACACAACTCCTAATATTCACACATTCCTAACCCCTACCTTCTCTATTCCACTCCATTCACATCTCATACCTTCAAACATACCTAGACTAACCTTCAAACCACTCAACTAAAACTTAAATTCTACCTAACCTATTTCACCCCCTCTCTACAAAGTTCATACCAAAAACTAAAAACCCACAATTTTCAACACCTAACCCACCCACATAACCAAATAATTAAAAATCACAACACACAAACAAATTCAATTGCAATACCTACCTCGTTGCACATCCACTATCGTGGTGGAGCCCTCAAAACCACTATTACTACTCGACCCCGTGATTTGTCCCTACCTCATTACATCCTAGTTGTCTCTCAATCCACCTCACAGTCCAACCTCGATCAACTTTCACCTTCTCAGTTAACTCACGATCAGAGACTACCCAACTCACTCAGCTAACACAAGATAATTTGTTATCATTTTTGCACAATACAAATAATAAGAAAGTGCCATGAGTCAAGTTACAAATGAGCAATTTAAACTCTCATTTGATCTTTAAAAGTCATCCTTTTTGGGATTATGCCTAACCGTCGATGATCATTAATGACTGCTAATGGTCGGTTTAACCGTTAACGGCTGACCCCTTTAAAATTTTGCCCTTCCAAACCAACACTTTTCTAGACAACCATCTTATCACAAACATGAACCCATTGAAGAACACCTCATTCTCTAGCAACCAACCAACCAAATAACCTTGACTTGGTCATTTTGGCCCACCTTTTGCATTTTTTGTGACAACCTTGCCTTGGTCATTTTGACCACATCGATTGCCTTGCCATACTTGGTGAACTTATGATACCTTTTGTGCATCGAACATTTAGGTAAATTGGAGCATGAACCTTTGCGATCCCAACACCTGTAACCATTTTGTCTTCTCAAGATTACATCCCACCCTAGATACATGTGAATACATCAACCTTATCTAGGAGACTTGAGTTTATAGGAGTGGCCCATATCAGCTATGCCTAACGCTATGGCTTGGTTACCCTGTCATGTATCCTTCTAGTCCAACCTTATTTTAACACTTATCTCAACTATGGCAACTTAGTCTATACGTGATCTATGATATTACACTTACATTTTGTGTGCTTGTTCATGCTTAAATGACCAACCAACCAAACCAACCTTGTCACCCACCTATCCAACTTTTGAAACCTATGACCTAATCCGTGTTCTTAGGATCACCCACTTTTTGAACCCCTAATACCAAAAAAGCCTTTACTCAGACAATTTGAGTTTATGAGTTTACCTATATAAACTATGCCTAACATTGTAGTCTAGTTCACTTATCACTTGTCCTCCCTATAACAACCTATTTACCAATCCATCCATCTTACCCATTTTTTTCACCCACCTATCCAACTTCTCAAACCTATGTCATAATCTATGTTTTCAAGATCACCCACTTTTTGGACCCCTGATACCATGACAACCTTTGCTTGGATGGCTTGAGTTTAGGAGTACACCCATATCAGCTATGCCTAACACTATGGCTTGGTTTACTTATCACTTATCCTCCTTACAACAACCTATTACCAACCCATCCATCTTACCCATTTTTTCATCCACCTATCTACTTATCAAACCTATATTTGACTCTATTTCACCTCATCGAATCTTGGTTTGAGGGGGAACACCTCCTCCCATACTAGGGGCATCTAACCTTCTACCAACCTTTTATTTTTATTTTATAGATTGCTGATACAAACTACATATATGTAGACACTAGATAGCCATACACTATGGCTCTAGATGTCGTATTAACCTTTAAACCACCTCTTTTTCCCCTTTGGTTTAGATTATTTACCAATTCCTCTTTTATTACCCTTGGACCACTTCCCAATGCCATTAACCACTAGCCACTAGTGGAATTGGCTAAATTTAGCCAATTCTAACTATGTATCATTGATCGTCGGCAGTTAGCCCTCGACTATCAGCCTAGTTACCAAGAACTCTCCTTCAGAGCACGTGATTGAAGGAGTTAACTACAACTCACTCATGGATTATTAACAGTCTAATTTTAGTCCACCATTCGCATGATAAACTATTTTTTAGACTATTTTATAAACCATTTGTTGAATTCTTGATTTCAACATTTTTTTCCTCTATATTAAAGATATGAAGAGAAGGTTGAGATGATCATTCAGGTGTGTGAGATTCTGACTCCCTGGAAAATAAAAAAGTTTCCCAATGAACCAAGAACTAGGCTAGCAACTTAGGGCACTTTTGCAACTCACTATCTGAAGCTAAGGAAATGTTACTCTGATAACATTGCTCCAAGATCCACAACAAGCTTCTATTCAACCTCAACATTCCTTAGATGAAAACACACTTAAAAGCTAAGTATCTATGTTCTTTTTATCAAGATTTAGTAATTAATTCTATTTGTTTAATTATTTGTGTCATTCCCCTTTATTTTTATTTCATCTTATTCCTTGTGTTAGTGTTTTACAAACTCTAGACATTTCACCTCCTACCCAAAATCACCCACAAAACCATTCTTAATCACCCAAACAATGAATCTTTGACCTAGATACCTTTGAGCACTACCTTCTGCCCTGCAACCAACATTCAACCCAAACACCACTCTCAGAACCTCTCTGTAACTCTCCCCAGCATATTTATTTTCTAGACCAGATCCAATAGTAACCATCGATGGTTTATCTAACCATCAATGGATTTATTTAACCATCAATGGATTTACCTAACCATCGATGATTAACAACTGTTGATGGTCATGTAACTGTCGATGATCACACCCTAACCACCGATGGTCATTGTGTGTCATTTTACAATAAAAAACTAACTTGACCCATCTACTCATACCCAAAATCTCAGTTTATGAGTCTTTGTTTTATTATAGAGATTCAACTTATTTTTAAAATCAAGTTTGAGTAATTTAGCATTAGTATTCAATTATTTATTGCCATTTTAAATCAAAATCACTTATTTTTTTCAAGCATTTTTTGTATCTAATTTTAGTACCTTTTGTTATTTAATGCAAGCATCTATTTTCAGTTTATCAGAACATAAGTATTTTAAAAGTGTGGATTGATAGCTTCCAAGGATGCTTGTGCTTCTTGGATCTAGCTCACGCTAGGTAGTCTACCCTACTATCTATCTAACCAACCATTCTTCTAGTTGTTTTCTTATCTACAAGTCATCCTCTATAGACAAAGAGGAGCATCTACAACTATTTGGATCACATAATGTAACCCAAATCCAGGTTCTACTAACCTCACCCTTCTTTCAAGTTTTACATCTTTCTTCTTAGAAATAAAACCATAATTTTAGTGAAACATTCTGGCATTCCCGGTGGGACCCTTGAACTTTTTATTGGGTTCATAGTTATAAGACATTTAGTTGCATTAGAGAAGAGTCATTCATCACATTCTTTTTTGAAAATTAAACGCTGCTTATTTCCTCTCTTCCTTTGCAAAACACAAGTTCTAGGTTCTTTTGCTTTCTTAGAAAAAAGTAAAAATTATCATTTTTTTTGCTTTCATTTCTGAAAATAAAAACTAATCATTTTAAGCCTAGGCTTTGCATCATCATATTTCATATAAGTGCATCTTAGTTATTTTTTATTCATTTGAAAAGACACCAAAATTTTCTTTTAGATTAAAATTAACTTTGCACCCATTGTTTGCCTGTATTGATTAGCTCACATAACTTAATTCAATCAAGTAAATTAATCATAGTCTCACTTCTTATCACACACCAACACCAAAACCAAGGGAACCATGAATACATTTGTCCTTAAAACTATCCCTCCTCCAATTTTTAACCAAACTAACTCTTTTAATTATTCTAACCAAAATACCCAAAACCAAAACCATAACAACCAAAAGTAATGCACTCCATTAGGGGAGTTGTATGATTCAATTTTGGGAAAGTTTTTGAATGCGAATATCATACAAATTCTTCCAATTAAACCCCCACAACAATTCGATTCCTTTCATCCTTTACCTACCCGATATAAAGATAATGAATTGTGTGCCTTCCACTATGTCATTGGACATGAAAGTCGTAGATGCAATACTTTCAAAAGCATTGTCCAAGGGTTGATTGATAAGGGTGAACTTGTGTTAGATAAGGTAGCCATTCCCTAGCCATGAACCTTTTGAGAGTAATGAAAACAATAAAGCAAAATCCTCTCACAACCATGAGGTCCATATTGTTAATGTGGTCCTTAGTGAACTGAAGTGAAGAGCTACAAATATTAAGATTTGAATAAGTCAAAACAAAAAAAAACAAAATCTGGACCATATTACCATGGGATAAAAACTAGTCAATTTCAAGCAAAGATAAAATGTTAGAGAGTTATCAAATTGACTTATTGAGGTGAATAAGAGTTTTAGAAATTTGCTAAGATGTTTGGTTGGAAAATAACCCAAATAGTGGGATTTGATCTTGGCACAAGCTTAAAATGAGTCTGAATAGATTGGCTTTCATAGATCATCGTGTACTTCTTTGATGATATGGATGGCCAGATGAACATGAAATTGTATCACACTTACTTTCATGAAACTCCGTGGCAACTAAAAGTAAAATTGAGAGAAAAAAAAATTATACAAAAATTACATAATGGGATAAAATGGTTTCCGTATGAAAAGTCAAGTTTTTGCATATAGATTATTAATATGACTTGCTAAATAATTTAAAATTTAACGTACTGTCTATATATATATGGATATAAAAAGAAGTAAATATGAGTTTTTGAAATTTTTGAGATGTTTGTCTAGAAAGAAAATGCAAACGGTGGGATTTTTTCTTGACACAAGGTGAAAATACCTATAACAATTCAAGTTATATATGTTTAATTAAGACCTTATTTGAAATAGTGTATGGGTGTAAACAAAGATAAGTTATGTAGTTTTGGAACATCAATCATTTTGCATGGTAAAATTGTTGAATAAGATAACTATGCAAATTATTTTCAAAAGATGCAAAAAGAATTTAATGAAACATTGGAGCTTAGTACGATGGGATACATATAATAAGTTGATATCAAGTGAAAGGGGATTGATAAAGGAGAATTTGACATATTGGATTATGTAGATCAAACTAGAGGAATTTGAAAACTATATGCAACATATGCATAAAAATTGAAAGAAAAATTTGAATAATGTACCATGGTTTACAGACAAAATTGAGTTGAAATGAAGAGCTACAAATATTAAGATTTGAGCAAGTTGAAAAAAAAATCTGGACCATATTACCTTGGGATAAAAACTAGTCAATTTTCAAGAAAGATAAAAGGTTATAAGGTTGTTAGATTGACTTATTGAGTTGAATAAGATTTTTGGAAATTTTTTAAGATGTTTGGTTGAGAAATAACCCAAACAGTGAAATTTGATCTTGGCACCAACTTAAAAGGAGTCTAAATAGATTGGCTTGCATAGATCACTCTATAATTTTTTAATGATATGGAGGTCAAGATGAACGTGAAATTGTATCACACTTAATTTCATGAAACTCCATGGTAGTTAGAAGTAAAATAGAGAGAAAGAAAATGGGTATACAAAAATTATATAATGGAATAAAATGGTTTCCATATTTAAAGTCATGATTTTGCATACAAATTATCAATACAATTTATTGAATAATTTATAATTTAATGTATCATCTATATATACATGGATACATATACATAAAAGGAGTATATATATACATGGATACATATACATATACATATACATAATTTGTTAAGATGTTTGGTTGGAAAATAACCCAAACAGTGGAATTTGATCTTGGCACCAACTTAAAATGAGTCTAAACAGATTGGCTTGCATAGATCACTCTATAATTTTTTGATGATATGGAGGTCAAGATGAACGTGAAATTGTATCACACTTAGTTTCATGAAACTCCATGGTAGTTAGAAGTAAAATAGAGAGAAAGAAAATGGGTATACAAAAATTATATAATGGGATAAAATGGTTTCCATATTAAAAGTCATGATTTTGCATACAAATTATCAATACAGCTTATTGAATAATTTATAATTCAACGTATCGTCTATATATACATGAATAAACTCCATGGTAGTTACAAGTAAAATTGAGAGAAAGAAAATGGGTTTCCAAAAATTACAAAATGGGATAAAATGGTTTCCATATTGAAAGTCATATTTTTGCATATAGATTATCAATGTGACTTCCTAAATAATTTAAAATTTAATGTACTATATATATATATGGATATAAAAAGAAGTAAATACGAGTTTTTGAATTTTTTGAGATGTTTGTCTAGAAAGAAAATGCAAACAGTGGAATTTTTTCTTGACACAAGGTGAAAATACCTATAACAATTCAAGTTATATATGTTTAATTAAGATTTTATTTGAAATAGTGTATGGGTGTAGACAAAGATAAGTTATACAATTTTGGAACTTCAATCATTTTGCATGGTAAAATTGCTGAATGGGATAACTATGCAAATTATTTTCAAAAGATGCAAAAAGAATTTAATGAAACATTGGAGCTTAGTATGATGGGATACATATAATAAGTTGATATCAAGTGAAGGGGGATTGATAAAGGAGAATTTGACATATTGGATTATGTAGATCAAACTGGAGGAATTTGAAAATTATATGCAACATATGCACAAAAATTAATTTTTTTTTTTGAATAATGTACCATGGTTTACAGACAAAATTGAGTTAAAATGAAGAGCTACAAATATTAAGATTTGAGCAAGTTGAAAAAAAAAATTAGACCATATTACATTGAGATAAAAACTAGTCAATTTTCAAGAAAGATAAAAGGTTATAGGGTTGTCAGATTGACTTATTGAGTTGAATAAGAGTTTTAGAAATTTGTTAAGATGTTTGGTTGGAAAATAACCCAAACATTAGAATTTGATCCTGGCACCAACTTAAAAGCAGTCTAAATAAATTGGCTTGCATAGATCACTCTGTAATTTTTTGATGATATGGAGGTCAAGATGATTGTGAAATTGTATCACACTTAGTTTCATGAAACTCCATGGTAGTTAGAAGTAAAATAGAGAGAAAGAAAATGGGTATACAAAAATTATATAATGGGATAAAATGGTTTCCATATTGAAAGGCATGAATTTACATATAGATTATCAATACGATTTGGTGAATAATTTACAATTCAACGTACCATCCATAGATATATGGATACAAAAAAGAGGTGAATAGGAGTTTTGGATTATTTTTGAAATGTTTGGTTGTAAAAAAATGTAAATAGTGGGATTTGATCTTTACACAAGGTCAAAATGCTTATAAAAATTCAATTTATATATGTTTAATGAAGACCTTATTTGAAATAGTGTGGGTGTAGACAAAGATAGTTTACAAAGTTTTACAACAATTATTTTATGTTGTAAAATTGTTGAATGAGATAACTATGCAGAGTATATGAAAGTGATGCAAATAGAATTTAATGAAATATTGGAGCTTAATATGATGAGATACATATAATAAGTTGATATCAAGTGAAGGGAAATTGATAAGGTAATATTTGACATATTGGATTATGTAGATCAAATTGGAGGAATTTGAAAAGTATATGCAACATATGTGCAAAAATTGAAAGACAGATTCGAACAATGTACCATGGTTTATAGACAAAAATGAGTTGAAGTGAAGAGCTACAAATATTAATATTTAAACAAGTCAAACAACAAAACAAAATCTAGACCATATTATCATGAGATAAAAACTAGTACATTTGAAGCAAAGATAAAAGGTTAGAGGGTTGTGAGATTGACTTACAAACAATGAGATTTAATCTTGGCACAAGGTTAAAAGGAATTTGAATAGATTAGCTTACCCAGATCACTTTGTACTTATTTGATGATATGGAAGGCCAGATGAATGTGAAATTATATCACATTTAGTTTGATGAAACTCCATGGTAGTTAGAAGTAAAATTGAGAGAAAGAAAATGGGTATACAAAAATTATGTAATGAGATAAAATGGTTTTCATATTGAAAGGCATGTTTTTGGATATAGATTATTAATATGACTTACTGAATAATTTACAATTCAACGTATCATCCATATATATATAAGAAGTAAATATGAGTTTTGAAATTTTTTGGAGATATTTGGTTGGAAAAAAATGCAAATAGTGGGCTTTGATCTTAACAAAAGGAGAAAATACCTATAACAATTCAATTTATATATGATTAATGAAGATCTTATTTGAAATAGTGTAAGGGTGTATACAAAGATAGGTTAGGATGTTTTGGAACGTCAATCATTTTCCAAAATGTAGAGTATTTGTAATATATAAAATTAGACCTACCAAAGACAATTTGAAGGTCTCAAAATAAAAGAAGATATTGTGGGATCCTATCTTCTAAGGGTTGATGAGGTAGTAAACATGATCAGAGGTCTTGGAGAGGTGATTGATGAAGCTACTATATTACAGAAGGTATTGATGAATCTTACACTCAAGTTTGATTCAAAGGTTTCTTCTATATAAGAAAGTCATAATCTCACTCATATAAAGATGGATGAACTGCATGTCATCTTTGCTACCTATGAGATGAGAGTTGATGAGGACAAACCTCCTAAGAAAGAAGCAACTTTCAAGATAGAAATGAATCCAAATAAGAAGAGAACTCAAGGTAAGGAAGTCAAATATGATAAGATATCTAATGATGAACTAATAGTTTTGTTTACAATTAAAATGAAAATAGGGTTAGGGAAATATAAGGGTAAACAACCCTTAACATGTTTCAATTATGGAGAAGTAGGACACTTTACTAACAAGTGCCCTCATAATCATAAGAGTAATGATGATGAAGAGCTTGGTGAAAGCCAAGATGAAGGCAAAAAGATATTCAGGTCTGATAAGAGGAAGAAAGGTTTAGAAAATATGACAACAATATGTCGTTTAGGAACCAAAAAAGTCTGTGCACTAATGAAGATTGCAGCTCATCAGATGAGAGTGAAGATAATGATTATGAGTTTGATAATGAAGATGATGGTCCTATTGGAGATGAAGTTATTTTCATGGTAAGATAAGGAAGTTGATCATATCAAGAAGAGTCTACTTGGAGTGATACAAATGTTGAAGAAAATAAGGAGGACTGTGAGACTAAGTTGATGAATGCCCTTGAAGATCTGAAGATTGAGAAGAAAAAGACCAAGAAGTTGAAGTATAAATCAAGGACTATGAAGAGTAATTCAGTGTGTTTGTGGCAAGTATGAATGAAGACACTAAAGAGCATGAAGATATAGTCAAGCATCGCAGTTGTCAATTAGAAATCCTATCTACAAGACTAAAAGTTTAAAAAGATGAGTATTCAAAGTATGTGATTGAAAATGAGCCACTGAAAGCTAAGTTAGAAAAGACATCTAGTAAGATGAAGTCATTTTTTGATGTTTGAAAATAGTTCAAGTGATCTAGACAACATTCTGAGTAGCCAAAATTATAAAAATGATAATACTGGTCTTAGATACAAAGAAGAACCAAAGCATGTAACTCAAGACAAGATAAGGCTAACGTGAAAAAGAATAATCAAAATTTGAAAGTCAATAATCAGTCAAGAAATGAAGTTGTCAACAGAAGGAAGACAAATTGAATTAGACAACTAAATACAAAGAGGTATTCAAGCTTTAATGGTTATGGCTACACTTGTAATCAATTCAATCATAAGGCTAGAGAGTGTAGAAGACCTTCTAGGAATGAATTTACTTAGAACTATGAAAGGAATCATCAATCATGTGCTGTGAGTCAAAGTGAGTGCTATAATTGTCATGACACATGACATATTACAAGATTTTGGCCTAACAAGGTAAAACAAGCCAAGTTTCCTTTAAAAGAAGTGGTTTACTACAACTATGAGAAGATGGGTCACATTACTAGGTTTTGCATGCAAAGGTTATCAAGTCAAAAAAAGTTTAATTAGACTCTAGAGTGCAAGGAAGAAGGCTAGTTAACTAATAGAAACCAAAAGTGGAAAGTGTGAGTCATGATGAGTCTACAGGTCCAAGTGGTCTATTTGCTATGGTGGAGAATGCTACAAAGATTGAAGAATGCCAAGATCTCTCCTTATCTTCTCATGTTGTTAATGAAGAGAACAAGCTCAAGGAAAAGACCAAGATGCTAGTTGAGACTAGTCTTGATGTGTGTGTAGATCTAAGTAAACATCCTACTGTTATTGAGTAAGTTTCATGTAAAGAACATCAGTTACCAATACCTAGTGATGAGGTTCTTTATTCAGATGAAAAGGTATATCATGAATATTTATTGTCTCCATGTATTGTCGATTCATTCTTAAATGAAAAAGAGAATATTGTAGTGGATGATCAAGTTGCTTCTCTTAAGCCTAAAAAGAAGAAGAACTATCAGTATCATATGATCAAAGAGGAGAAAGAATATGAAAAGTTATGGGCAACTCGTAGTTTCACATTGTTCTAGGACATTATGGGTAAGAGTATCTCTATCTAGGCTTCAAAGAGACACTTGAACGCAAGAGAAAGCATGGTGGATGCTAGCTGAACTTTGGTTGTGTTGAGTTGTGGAGCTAAAAGCTTCACCAAATGAGTAAATTGCAGGTTGTTGGAGTTACACAGTCATCGGCGTCGATCAAGAGCGATCGACGTCGGTCAGGGGTCGACTGGGAGCTATCGACGTTGGTTATGGATCGGCCGACGTTGGTCATGTAAAGATAGATAGGGATCGACGTCGGTTACCTGTGCGTCCAAAAAGTCTATATTCATGGATGAACAGATTGTTTGCATGATTAGATTAACTATTGGTATTGAGTCCACGTTTCTATTTTTGGCAGGACTGATTTGAACCCTTGATTAAGATGTATATCTAACGGTGGAAAATGCATGCTCATGATCCCTAATTCTTTATATAATAGGATTAGATCTTCATAGCTTATGAAAAGATAGAACAATACAAGACATTTTATTGTATATGTGTATCAATCCAGGTTGTTGGAATTGATTGTAATTGAGAGAGAAAACTCTTGAGGGAAAGAGATCTGTACATCTGAGAGGTGTGAAAAGAAAGTGTGATTTTCTTCATTGTATTTCTTTCTGGAAGAGTTTAATACAAGTTTTCAAGGTGGTTTCTTGTATCTCTTATTCTTTGCTATTTTTGATTCTAGTTACTTATTATTCTGGTTTAATTTCGTATTTAATTGCTTACATAAAAGTAATCAAGTTTGTTGGTTGATCTCCAACAAGTGGTATCAGAGCTCAAATTGACTAACAGGGATTTCAGATTTGGTTAGTATTTGTTGATTACAAGTTACTCACAGGGGTTTCTGTTTGAGTGGGAGAAAGCAATGGCAGAAGAAAGTAAACTGAGAATGGAGAAGTTTAATGGCAAGAATTACCAATTATGGAGAATGCAAATAGAAGATTATCTATATCAGAAAGATCTATACTTACTGTTAGGTGGGGTTTTAAAGAAGCCCATAAACATGGAAGATGAAGAATTGGAAGTTCTTGATAGAAAAGCTCTTAGATC
The DNA here is from genome assembly GCA_037957365.1 of Torreya grandis. NCBI lineage: Eukaryota > Viridiplantae > Streptophyta > Pinopsida > Cupressales > Taxaceae > Torreya > Torreya grandis. Next base: position 546,243 of record JARHVA010001046.1, on the reverse strand, counting down.
TATAAGATTGAGTCTGGCATCTACTGTGATATCTAATTTATCACAGGTAAAGTCAACGGTAGAGTTAATGACTATTTTAACAAATTTATATGAAAAACCCTCAGCTTCAAATAAGGTATATCTTATGAAACAGTTATTTAATTTGCAAATGCAGGAAGGTGGATCTGTATCTAATCATCTAAATGATTTTCATGGAATTGTAAATCAATTAAATTCAATCAAAATAGTTTTTGATGATGAAATTAAAGCTCTATTAATCTTATGCTCTTTACCTGAAAGCTGGCATAGCTTGGTAATGGCAGTTAGTAATACTACATCTGCTTTAAATATTTTAAAAGTAGATGATGTTGTTAGTGTAATCTTGAATGAAGAAATTTGCAGAAAAAGCACAGAGAAAACATCAGGGAATGCTTTAAGTTTTGAAAGCAGGCGAAGGTAAAAAGAGAAGAGCAAGCAAGGGAGATCAAGGTCTAAGTCAAAGATGAGAGGTTGATCCAAATCTAAAAATGACAGAAAAATAACCTGCTGAAATTGTGAAAAGATAGGTCATGCAAAGAAAGATTGCTGGTCAAAACCTAAAGAAGACAATCAACATGAAGGTAAAGAAGAATCAAAAGTTGTAGGTATTGTTGCACAAGATGCTCTTATATTATCTTTGCATAATAATATAGAATCTTGGATTTTAGATTCTGGTGCCTCTTTCCATGCAACCCTAAATAGAGAATATTTCAGTGACTATGTCCATGGAGATTTTGGAATAGTTTACTTAAGGGATGATGAGCCTTGTAAAATTATTGGAAAAAAAAAGTGTAGCTGAAAATGCAGAATGGCAACACATGGGTGTTGAAAGATGTCATGCATGTTTCCATCCTGAAGAAGAATCTGATTTTTGCAAAAAAGTTGAGAGATGAGGGTTGCACAGTAACTCTCACAGCTGAATCTTGGAAGGTTTTCAAGGGTGCACTTGTATTGGCTAGAAGTAAGAGAGTAGGTACTCTCTATGTAATTATATTACTGATTATTCTCCTTCTGTATTATCTATTTCAGATGTAGATGCAAAGTTGTGGCACCAGAGGCTTGGCCACATGAGTGAGAAGGAAATGACTATTCTTAAGTCAAAAGGTAAGCTTTCAGATTTGAAAAGCATAGAACTAGATTTCTGTGAGCACTGTATTTTTAGAAAACAGAAGAGAGTGAGTTTTCTCAAGACTGGGTCAACAAAGAAGAAGCACATGTTGGAGCTTGTTCACACAAACATGTGGGGACCAGCTCAGGTTGCTTCTATTGAAAGATCACATTATTATGTTTCTTTCATTGATGATGCTACAAGAAAGGTATGGGTTTATTGCAGAAGGAAGAAATTTGATGTTTTTGACACTTTTAAGATTTGAAAAGCTTTGGTTGAGAATGAAATAGGTATGAGATTGAAGTGCCTTAGATCTGACAATGGTGGTGAGTTCTGTAGCTATAAGTTCAACTGGTATTATTATATGAATAGAATACGCAGGCAAAAGACGGTTCCAAAGACACCTCAGCAAAATAGAGTCGCTGAAAGGATGAACAGAACAATATTGGAGCGTGCACAGAGTATGAGATTGCATGTTGGTTTGCCCTTACAGTTTTGGGCAGATGCTGTAGATACTACAGTTTACTCAATTAACAGAGGACCCTCTACAGCTCTGGATGGTGGAATTCCAAAAGAGGCATGAACAGGTAAAAGGTAGATCTTTCATTTCTCAGAGTTTTTAGTTCTGAAGCTTTTGTGCACATTGATAAAGAATATAAAAAGAAGTTGAATGCTAAGTCTATGAGGTGCACATTTATTGGTTATAGCTCTAGAGATTTCGGATTCTAATTTTGGAATCTAGGATCTAAAAAAATAATTAGGAGCCGTGATGGTGTTTTCAATGAGAAGGTGATGTACAGTGATCAGCTCAAGAAGTTAAATCAATCTGAGCAGAGCAATGTTGAATTGGACGAGGTGATGATCCAAAATGAGCTCACGGAAAAGAATAATCACAGACAGGAAAACACAAACATCGACGTCAATCAGACAGGAACCAACGTCGGTAATAAAGGAACCAAGTCGGTTAGACAAAGACCGACGTCGGTCAAGAAGGAACCGACATCGATCAGTTACAGGCTTAGAGGTGACCGAGGTCGGTCATTGTCAGAGAATTTGGGCGAACAACGTGTTGTGAATGAGTCTCAGATGCCCATCAGGAGGTCAGAAAGGGTAAGTAAACCTTCAATTTGATATTCTCCTTCATTATACTATTTATTGTTCACTGATGGTGGAGAACCAGAGAGTTTTGATGAAGTAATATAGGTGGAATCTAAGAATCAGTGGGAGCTAGGCATGAATGAAGAAATTGATTCCTTGAAAGAGAACCAAACATAGGATTTGGTTGAGTTGTCAACGGGAAAGATAACACTAAAAAATAAATGGATCTACAGATTGAAGGAAGGAGAGAATAGACAGATGAGACATAAGGTCAGGTTGGTAGTGAAAGGATTTGCACAAAAACTAGGTATTGATTTTGGTAAAATTTTTTCTCCTGTTGTAAAAATGACTTCTACTCAGACTGTATTGTCTTTAGTTGCTATTGAGGATTTGCATCTTGAGCAGTTTGATGTTAAGATATCATTTTTTCATGGAGATTTGGATGAAGAAATATATATGAATCAGCTAGAAGGATTTGAGGTCAAAGGTAAGGAGAAGCTTGTGTGCAGGTTGAAAAAAAGCTTGTATAGTCTCAAGCAAGCTCCTAGACAATGATATTTGAAATTTGACAGGTTTATGACTGAGCATGGCTTCAGTAGATGTCAATTTGACCATTGTGTGTATTTTAAGAGATTAAATAATTGTAGATATATTATCCTGTTGCTGTATGTAGATGATATGCTTGTTGCAGGTTCACACATGCAGGGTATTTTTGAGCTTAAGGTAAAATTAGCTCACATATTTGTCATGAAGGATTTGGGAGTAGCAAAGAAAATCTTTGGCATGAGTATTAAGAGAGACAGAAAAAATCATAGGTTGATTTTGTCTCAAGAGGATTATGTGAACAAGGTGTTGAAACGATTCAATATGCAGGATGCAAAACCGGTAAGCACACCTATGGTTGGACACTTCAAGTTGAGTAAAGAACAATGTCTTAATTCATATGATGAGGTAAAGTACATGAAGAAATTTCCATATGCTTCCGCAGTTGGGAGCTTAATGTATGCAATGGTATGTACTAGACCAGATATTGCCCAAGCAGTGGGAGTTGTCAGTAAGTATATGGCCAATCCAGAGAAGGAGCACTAGAAAGCAATCCAGTGGATTCTCAGATATCTGAGAGGGACCAACAGTAGGCATTTATGCTATGGAGGGTCAAACACTTCTCTACATGGATATGTAGATACGGATATGGCAGGTGACTTAGATGGTAGGAGAAGCACCACAGGATATGTGTTCACTGTTAGTGGAATGGCGGTTAGCTGGATTTCAAAGTTGCAGAAGGTTGTTGCCTTGTCTACTATAGAGGCAGAATACATTGCAGTCATGGAGGCTACCAAAGAGATGATATGGATGACACTGTTCATGGAAGAGCTAGGAAATGAGCAAGAGAGTTGTAGCTTATACAGTGATAGTCAGAGTGTAATTCATTTGGCTAAGAACTCAGCCTTTCATTCAAGAACTAAACATATACAACTTAGGTACCACTTCATTAGACAGGTATTGGAGGATGGTGAGTTGAAGCTGGAAAAGATCCATACAGATAAGAACCCTGCTGATATGTTAACCAAGCCGGTAACAAAGGAGAAGTTGAATCTTCATTCAACTTTTGTTGGTCTTCAAGATTGAGTTTGAAGATGGAGAAGCTAGAAGATATTGTTGTATAGGTACTGGTGCAGTTGTTTACCTCCAAGTGAGAGATTGTTGAGTTGTGGAGCTAAAAGCTTCACCAAATGAGTAAATTGTAGGTTGCTGGAGTTACACAGTCACCGGTGTTGGTTAGGGGTCGATTGGGAGCTGTCAGCGTCAGTTATGGATCGGTCGATGTCAGTCATGTGCAGACAGACAGGGACCGACGTCGGTTACCTATGCGTCCAAAAAGTCTATTTTTGTGGATGAACAGATTGTTTGCATGATTAGATTAACTATTGGTATTGAGTCCACGTTTCTATTTTTGGCAGGACTGATTTGAACCCTTGATTAAGAGGTATATCTAACGGTGGAGAATGCATGCTCATGATCCCTAATTCTTTATATAATAGGATTAGATCTTCATAGCTTATGAAAAGATAGAACAATACAAGACATTTTATTGTATATGTGTATCAATCCAGGTTGTTTGAATTGATTGTAATTGAGAGAGAAAACTCTTGAGGGAAAGAGATCTGTACATCTGAGAGGTGTGAAAAGAAAGTGTGATTTTCTTCATTGTATTTTCTTCTGGAAGAGTTTAATACAAGTCTTCAAAGTGGTTTCTTGTATCTCTTATTCTTTGCTGTTTCTGATTTTAGTTACTTATTATTTTGGTTTAATTCCGTGTTTAGTTGCTTACATAAAAGTAATCAAGTTTGTTGGTTGATCCCTAACAGGTTGATGTTACAGGACAAAAAAGGTCATGAGAAGATGTGTTGGCTTATTGTGAAAGGACATGAAGAAGTTCAGTGATCTAGAGGATGATCTAGTTAGTGAAATGGTGAAGAATGAAGCTATGTTTGCAAGGTCTATAGGCAAGGAATGGAGGTCTCCAGGTGTCTAATCAAGGATTTGTTTGAAAAAGTTGTTTTTTAGACCTAAAGGAGACCTATTAAGGATGTCATAGTGCATGATGTGAGGGGAAGCATATGTGAAATGCCTCAGTCATGGTGGGGAGATGAAGATGTCTAATAAAGTTGTGATCTCAAGCATATTTATATGATGACTTGGTCAATGATGAAGTGCAGATCAAAGATCAATGGTGTGTATTAAGTCAAATAGTCAATGTGCTTAGAAAGCATGCAAGACAACCAAGTGGCACAAAAGAAGAAATCAAGAGTTATGTGCTAAAAAAAGTGTACAACTACCAAATGGGACAATCACAGGAGCTTAGATCGAAGATCAACGATGAGCATTGAAAGATAAAGACCAAGCTACTTTCGAGGAGATTGATGGTGTGTATTTGTTCAATGTTGTCAAGAAGCATGAGATGAGGTCAAAGTGTCTAATGTTGAATGCTTTCATAGGTGAGAATCGTAAGTTAAAGATCAGGCTAATTTCAAGGAGATCAACGGTGCATATTTGTTCAACATTACTAGGAAGCATGAGATGAAGTCAAAGTGTTTGATGTTTAGCATTTTCTTAGTGATAATTGGATTTTAAATATTCAAATTTGTGAGGGAAAGACCAGTCTATAATTTTGTGTTATAACTTTTGATATATATAGATTTTGATCATGGTGTAAAAGGAAAAATTCAAGAGGACTTCAAGGCACATATAGAGAACCTATTTAAATGGTTTGAATGTCTTTAAAATCAAAGATATGAAGCTCCAAAGTTGACAATATGTTCATTCATGGTGCTCTTGTGCAATAAAATAATGTTTGAGCAATTTGTGATTTAGCAGAAGAGTGATTTAATGAAAGTAATCACTTGAAGATGTCATAATGGTCATGTCGAGTGGTCCTATACATTTAAAAGTGATCGTGGTTTTCTAATGTGCTCAGAGAAGTGCTAAAGAAATGAATAGGTCTCCATGAGACCTATAAAGCTACTAAGGCCTAATTAAAAAAGCATATCTGCTTAAGTGTGACCCATGGATACTATGGCTGACCTATGAGAATGAAATTGAGCTATATCTTAGCATGATAAATGTCTTAAGGATTAAGGCACATATTATGGCTGACTTAGAAGTTGATATTCATGAAGACTCTATAAATAGTGAAAACCAAGGTAATGGTTTCTAGACTTGGATGTGGATGTGTTGAGAGAACAAAAGTTAGAGGTGAAGCAAAGAGATCTGAGAAGTATGTCCAGTGGATAGATTGAAGAAAAAAATAGATTGAGGATGAACAAAAAAGTCTAGGATGATCCAAAAGGCTGTTTTGGATGTTTAGAGTTGTTGAGTGAAGCATATAGAAGTATGTTGTGTGAGCTTGTGGATGAATTAAGAGGCAGATCAGAGTGAGTATGTGTGTATGACCTTTTGGTCATGTCTCTAATGTGTTAACAATGTTATTATAGATTTGAATATTGAGGATGAGTGAAGAGGTCTATAATGATCTAAAAGGGTGTTTTGGATGCATTGTTTGTATATGAAAGCTTAAAAGAGTGTGAAGGGTTGAAGACAGGTGTTATACATTATTTTTCAAATCAAATTGGAATACAGTCAGAATTCTAAAGTTATTGATTTCACAGGTATTATGTGGGTGCTCAACATCTAGAACAAGTGGGTGCTCATTGTGAAGTGGGTGCTTCACTAAAAGGTCTCATATTTTTGATCATCTTATAGGACAATTAGTCCATGTGTTTTAAGGCTTGAGAGTGGGTTTTATACCCCAAAAATTTTCCCATGTAGATCTTATGTTATGTGTGGATCTTGCATCATTTTACCCACTACCCTCGCCCTCCGCGCTGGCCCTGCCCCCTCACCCTCCCTCTCCGTGCTTAGTGATTGTACCCTCCAACACTAACAATATTTCCAAGTGTGTGCCACGTGTGTCTTAATCCCTTAAAAAGAGAGGTAAGTGCGTGCCATGTGGATAAATGAGAGTTACATGCAAGTAACTCTAAATCCAAAAAGTGGATGAGGGAGGATATGGAGGGCTAGATCAATGTGAAATTGTATCACACTTAGTTTTTTGAATCTCTATGGTAGTTAGAAGTTAAATTGAGAGAAAGAAAATGGGTATACAAAAATTACGTAATGAGATCAAATAGTTTTCATATTGAAAGTCATATTTTTGAATATGGATTATCAATACGACTTGCTAAATAATTTATAATTCAATGTACCATCCATGTATATATGGATACATAAAATAGGTAAATAAGAGTTTTAGAGTTTTTAAAATATGTTTGGCTGAAAAGAAAATGTAAACAGTGGGATTTGATCTAGACATAAGGTGAAAATACCTATAAAATTCTAATTTATATATGTTTAATGAAGACCTTTTTTGAAATAGTGTATCGGTGTAGACAAAGATAGGTTATGAAGTTTAGGAATGTCAATCATTTTTCATGATAAAATTGTTGAATGAGATAGCTATGTAGCATATTTAAAAGAGATGTAAATAGAATTTAATGAAGCATTAGAGCTCAGTACAATGGGATACATCTAATAATTTGATATCAAGTGAAGGGCACTGATAAAGTAGTATTTGAAATATTAGAATATGTAGATGAAACTAGAAGAATTTGAAAACTATATAAAATATATGCACAACAATTAAAAGACAAATTTGAACTATGTACCATGGTTTACAAACAAAAATGAGTTGAAGTGAAGAGCTACAAATATTATGATTTGAACAAATTGAAACAAAAATAATAAAATCTGGATGATATTACAATGGGATAAAAACTAATCAATTTCAAGAAAAGATAGAAGGTTAGAGGGTTGTTAGATTGACTTATTGAGGTGAATAATAGTTTTATAAATTTGAACAAGTCAAAACAAAAAAAAAACAAAATTTGGACCATATTACCATGAGATAAAATTGGTCAATTTCAAAAAATTATAAAAGGTTAGAGGGTTGCCAAATTGACTTATTGAGGAGAATAAGAGTTTTTAAAATTTACTAAGATGGTTGGTTTGAAAATAACCAAAATAATGGGATTTGATCTTGACACAAGCTTAAAAAGAGTTTGAATAGATTGCCTTACATGGATCACCATGTATTTCTTTGATGATATGGAGGGCTAGATGAATGTGAAATTGTATCATATCTATTTTCATGAAACTTTGTGGTAGTTATAATTAAAATTGAGAGAAAGAAAATGGGTTTCCAAAAATTACATAATGGGATAAAATGGTTTTCATATTGAAAGTCATGTTTTTGCATATAGATTATCTATACGACTTACTGAATAATTAACAATTCAACGTATCATTGATACATATGGATATCAAAAGAGGTAAATAAGAAAGTTGAATTTTTTTTGAGATGTTTGGATGCAAAAAAAGTATAAAAAATATGATTTCATCTTGGCACAAGGTAAAAATACCTATAACAATTCAATATATATATATATATATATATATATATATATATATAATGAAAACTTTATTTGAAATAGTGTATGGGTGTAGATAAATATAGGTTATAAAATTTTGGACTATAAATCATTTTGCGTGGTAAAACTATTAAATGTGATAATTATACAGAGTATTTGAAATAGATGCAAATAGTATTCAATGAAACATTGGAGCTTACTATGATGGGATACATATAAAAGTTGATATCAAGTGAAGGGGGACTGATAAAATAGTATTTGACATATTGGATTATGTAGATCAAATTGGAGGAGTTTAAAAAGTATATACAACATATGAACAATAATTGAAAGACAAATTTGAACAATGTACTATGGTTTATAGACAAAAAAACGCTGAAGTGAAAATCTACAAATATTAAAATTTGAATAAGTCAACAAAAAAAAAAATTTAGACCATATTACCATAAGATAAAAACTAGTCAATTTCAAGTAAAGATAAAAGGTTAGAGGGTTGTCAGATTGATTTATTGAGGTGAATAAGAGTTTTTGAAATTTGTTAGGATGTTTGGTTGGAAATTAACTCGAACAGTGGGATTTGATCTTACTATAAGCTTAAAGGAGTATGAATAAATTAGCTTACATAGATCACCTTATACTTCTTTGATGATATGGAGGACCAGATGAATGTCAAATTGCATCACACTTAGTTGCATGAAACTCCATGGCAACTAAAAATAAAATTGAGAGAAAGAGAATGGGTATACAAAAATTACGTAATGGGATAAAATAGTTTCCATATTGAAAGTCATGATTTTGCTTATATATTGTCAATACGACTTAGTGAATAATTTAAAATTTAACATATCGCCCATGGATATATGGATACAAAAAAGAGGTAAATAGGAGATTGAAAAAAAATTAAACAGTGGGATTTGATCTCGTCACAAGGTGAAAATATCTATAACAATTCAATTTATATATGTTTAATGAAGACCTCATTTGAAATAGTGTATAGATGTAAACAAAGATAGGTTATGATGTTTTGAAATGCTCATTGTTCCATGTGATAAAATTATTGAATGAGATAACTATGCAGAGTATTTTCAAGAAATGCAAATAAAATTTAATGAAACATTAGAGCTTAGTACAATGGGATACATATAATAAGTTGATATCAAATGAAGGGAGACTTATAAAGTCGTATTTGACATATTAAATCATGTAAAAAAAATTGAAATATTTTGAAAACTATATGTAACATATGAAAAATAATTGAAAGACAAATTCAAATGACGTACCATGTTTTACAATTCAAAACAACTTGGTGAATAATTTACAATTCAACGTGCCGTCCATAGATATATGGATACAAAAATAAGTAAATAAGAGTTTTGGAATAGTTTTAGATATTTGGATAGAAAAAATTAAACTATGAGATTTGATCTTGTTATAAGGCAAAAATACTTATAATAATTCAATTTATATATGTTTAATGAAAACTTTATTTGAAATAGTGTATGGGTGTAGATAAAAATAGGTTACGATGTTTTAGAACTTCAATCATAACTATGTAGAGTATTTGCAAGTGATGCAAATAAAATTTAATGAAACATTGGAGCTTAATACAATGGGATACATATAATAAATTGATATCAAGTGAAGGGGAACTAATAAAGTAGTTTTTGACACATTGGATTATTTAGATCAAACTGAAGGAATTTGAAAAGTATATGCAACATATTCGCAACAATTAAAAACCAAATTTGAATAATGTACCATAGTAGCTAGAACTAAAATTGAGAGATAGAAAATGGTTATACAAAAATTACATAATGAGATAAAAATGTTATTATATTGAAAGTTGTGTTTTTGCATATAGATTATCAATATAACTTGCAAAATAAGTTACAATTCAATGTATTGTCTATATATATATGGATACAAAAAGATGTAAATAAGAGTTTTAGAATTTTTATGAGATGTTTGGTTTAAAAGAAAAAAAATTTGGACCATGTTACCATTTTTTGAGATATAAAGATTAAGATTTGAACAAGTTAAAACAAAAAAAATAAAATTTGGACCATATTATCATGAGATAAAAACTAGTAAATTTTAAACAAATATAAAAAGTTAGAGGGTTGTCAGATTGACTTATTGAAGTGAATAAGAGTTTTAAAAATTTGTTAAGATGTTTGGTTGAAAAACAACCCAAACAGTGGGATTTGATCTTAATAAGCATAAAAAGAGTCTGAATAGATTGTCTTACATAGATCATCTTGTACTTCTTTGATGATATAGAGGGCTAGATGAACGTGAAATTGTATCACACCTAGTTTCATTAAACTCTATTGTAGCTAGAAGCCAAATTGAGAGAAAGAAAATGGGTATAAAAAAATTTCGTAATGGGTTAAAATGGTTTCCATATTGAAAGTCATGTGTTTGCATATAGATTATCAATATGAATTGTTAAATAATTTACAATTCAACGTACCATCTATATATACATGGATACAAAAATAAGTAAATAGAATTTTTAGAATTTCTTTCAGATGTTTATCTGAAAAAAAATGCAAACAATGAGATTTGATCTCAACATAAGGTGAAAATACTTATAAAACATTAATTTATATATGTTTAATAGACTTATTTGAAATGGTGTATAGGTGTAGACAACGATAGGTAAGGAAGTTTTCTAACATCAATCATTTTTCATGGTAAAATTGTTGAATGAGATAACTGTGCAGAGTATTTGCAAGAGATAAAAATAGAATTTAATGAAATATTTAAAATTAGTATGATGGAATGCATATAATAAGTTGATATCAAGTGAAGGGGAACTAGTAAAGTAGTATTTTACATATTGGATTATGTAGATCAAACTGTAGAAATTTAAAAATTATATGCAACATATGCGCAATAATTGAAAGACAAATTTGAACAATGTACCATGGTTTACAGACAAAAATGAGCAAAAGTGAAGAACTACAAATATTAATACTTGAACGAGTCGAAAAAAAAGTTAGTCAATTTCAAACAAAGATAAAATGTTAGAGGGTTGTTAAATTGATTTATTGAGGTGAATAAGAGTTTTAAAAATTTGTTAAGATGTTTGGTTGAAAAATAACCCAAATAATGAAATTTGGTCTTGGTACAAGACTAAAAATATTTTGAATAGATTGGCTTACATAGATCACCTTGTACTGCTTTGATGATATGGAGGGCTAGATGAAGGTGAAATTGTATTTCACCTAGTTTTATGAAACTCTGTGTTAGCTAGAAGTAAAATTGAGAGAAAAAAATGGAGATAAAAAATTACATCATTATTTAAAATAATTTTCATATTGAAATTCATGTTTTTGCATATAGATTATCAGTATGACTTGTTGAATAATTTACAATTCAATTTACCTTCCATACATATATTGATATAAAAAGAGGTAAAAAAGAGTTTTGAATTTTTTTTGAGATGTTTAATTAGAAAGAAAATGCAAATAGTGAGATTTGATCTCGACACATGGTGAAAATACTTATAATAATTTAATTTATTAATGTTTAATGAAAACCTTATTTGAAATAGTGTATGGGTGTAGACAAAGATAGGTTATGATGTTTTAGAACGTCAATCGTTCTGAGTGGTAAAATTGTTTAATGAGATAACTATGTAGAGTATTTGTAGGAGATGCAAATAAAATTTTAGTGAAATATTAGAGTTTAGTACAATGAGATACATATAATAAGTTGATATCAAGTGAAGAGTAACTGATAAAATAATATTTGATATATTAGATTATGTAGATCGAATTGAAAGAATTTAAAAAATATATGCAACATATGTGCAACAATTGAAAGATAAATTTAAACATTGTACAATGGTTTACAAACAAAAATGAGCAAAAGTGAAGCGCTAAAAATATTAAAATTTGAACAAGTCAAAACAAAAAAATAAAATATGGACTATATTACCATGGGATTAAAACTCGACAATTTCAAGCAAAAATAAAAGGCTAGAGGGTTGTCAAATCGACTTATTGAGGTGAATAAGAGTTTTTGATATTTACTAAGATGTTTGGTTGGAAAATAACTCAAACAGTGGGATTTAAGCTTGGAACAAGTTTAAAAGGAGTATGAATAGATTGGGTTACATATACCACCTTGTATTTTTTCAATGATATGTAGGGCCAGATGTGCGTGAAATTGTATCACGCCTAGTTTCATGAAACTCCATGGTAACTAGAAGTAAAATTGATAAAAAAATGGGTATAAAAAAATTATGTAATGAGATAAAATGGTTTCCATATTGATAGTCATGTTTTTGCATATAGATTATCAATATGACTTGCCAAATAATTTATAATTCAATGTACTGTCCATCTATATATGGATACAAAAAAGAGTTTTAAAATTTTTTCGAGATGTTTGGCTAGATAGAAAATTCAATAGAGGTATTTGATCTCAGTACAAGGTAAAAATACATATAATAGTTCAATTTATGTATGTTTAATGATGACTTTATTTGAAATAGTGTATAGGTGTAGACAAAGATAGGTTACAAAATTTTGGAACGTCAATTATTTTGCGTGATAAAATTATTGAATGAGATAACTAGTAGAGTATTTACAAGAGATGAAAATAGAATTGAATGAAACATTGAATTTTAGTACGATGGGATACATATAATAAGTTGATATAAGTGAAGGGGAATTGATAAAGTAGCATTTGACATATTGGATTATGTAGATTGAAATGGATAAATTTAAAAACTATATGCAACATATGTGTAACAATTGAAAGATGAATTTGAAAAATATATAATGGTTTATAGACAAAAATGAGATGAAGTGAAGAGCTACGAATATTAAGATTTGAACAAGTTGAAACAAAAAAAAATATTATCTGGACTATATTACCATAGGATAAAAATTGGTCAATTTCAAGCAAAGATAAAAGGTTAGAGGGTTGTCAAATTGACTTATTGAGGTGAATAAGAGTTTTATAAATTTGTTAAGATGTTTGGTTGGAAAATAACCCAAACAGTGAGATTTTGTCTTGGCATAATCTTAAAAGGAGCCTGAATAGATTGGCTTACATAGATCACCTTAAACTTTTTTTATGATATAGAGGGCGCTATTGAAGTCTTAATTTTACATGTAGATTATCAGTACGATTTGATGAATAATTTACAATGCAATTAGCATCCATAGATATACAAATACAAAAAAGAGGTAAATAAGAGTTTTGAAATTTTTTGTAGATGTTTGGCTAGAAAAAAAATTAAATTATAGGGTTTGATCTCATCACAAGGTGAAAATACCTATAATAATTCAATTTATATTTGTTTAATGAATACCTTATTTGAAATAGTGTATGGGTGTTGATAAAGATAGGGTATGAGATAACTATGTAGAGTATTTACAAGTGATGCAAATATAATTTAATGAAACATTGGAGCTTAGTACAATTGGATACATATAAAAAGTTGATATCAAGTGAAGGCGAACTGATAAGTAGTATTTGATGCATTGGATTATGTAAATTGTACTAGAGGAATTTGAAAAATATATACAACATATGCACAATAATTGAAAATCAAATTTGAAAAACTAATCATGTTTTATAGACAAAAATGAGTTGAAATGAAGAGTTACAAATATTAAGATTTGAACTAGTTGAAAAAAAATAAAAATCTAGACCATATTACCATGGGATAAAAACTTGTCAATTTCAAGCCAAGATAAAAGGTTAGAGGGTTGTCACATTAATTTATTGAGGTGAATAAGAGTTTTGAAAATTTGCTAAAATGTTTGGTTGAAAAATAACCCAAACATTGAGATTTGATATTTGCACAAACTTAAAACAAGTCTCCATAGATTGGCTTACACAGATCACCTTGTACTTATTTGATGATATAAAAGGCTAGATGAACATGAAATTGTATCACACTTAGTTTCATGAAACTCCATGGTAGCTAGAAGTAAAATTGAGATAAAGAAAATGGTTATACAAAAATTAAGTAATGGGATAAAATGGTTTCTTTTTTGAAACTTTTATTTTTGCATATAGACTATCCTTATAACTTGATGAATAATTAATAATTCAATGTAGCATCTATATATACATGGATACATAAAAGAGGTAAATAAGAGTTTTTAATTTTTTTGGAGATGTTTGGTTGAAAAAAATGTAAAAAGTGAGATTTAATCTTGACACAAGGTGAAAATACCTATAATAATTCAATTTATATATGTTTAATGAAGAATTTATTTAAAACAGTGTCTGGGTGTAGACAAAGATAGGTTACAAAGTTTTGAAACATAAATTATTTTGCATGGTAAAATTATTGAGATGTAAATAGAATCTAATGAAACATTGGAGCTTAGTACGATGGGATACATATAATAAGTTGATCTCAAGTGAAGGAGAAGTGATAAAGTAGTATTTGACATATTGGATTATGTAGATCACACTAGAAGAATTTAAAAATTATATACAACATATGTGCAACAATTGAAAGACAATTTTGAAAAATGTACCATGGTTTACAAACAAAAATGTGCTGAAGTGAAGCGCTATAAATATTAATATTTGAACAAGTTGAAACAAAAAAGATAAAATCTGGACCATATTACCATGAGATACAAACTGGTCATTTTCAAGCAAAGATAAAATGTTAGAGGGTTGTCAGATTGAATTATTGAGGTGAATATGAGTTTTGAAAAATTTCTAAGATGTTTGGTTGGAAAATAACACAAATAGTGGGATTCGATCATGGCACAAGCTTAAAAGGAGTTTTAATAGATTGACTTACGTAGATCTCCTTGTACTTCTTTGATGATATGGAGGGCCAATTAAAAATGAAATTGTATCACACCTAGTTTCATGAAACTCTATGGTAGCTAGAATTAAAATTGGGAGAAAGAAAATAGGTATACAAAAATTATGTAATTAGATAAAATTGTTTCCATATTGAAAGTAATATTATTGAATATGGATTATAAATATGACTTGCTAAATAATTTACAATTCAATGTACCATCCATGTATAGATGGATACATAAAACACATAAGTAGGGGTTTTTGAATTTTTTTGAGATATTCGACTGGAAAGAAAATGAAAACAGTGGGATTTGATTTTGACATAAGATGAAAATACGTATAGCAATTCAATTTATATATGTTTAATGAAGACCTTATTTGAAATAGTGTATGGGTGTAGACAAAGATATGTTATGAAGTTCAGGAATGTCAATCATTTTGCGTGGTAAAATTGTTGAATGAGATAACTATGCAGAGTATTTTCTAGAGATGCAAATAAAATTTAATGAAACATTAGAGCTTAGTATAATGAGATACATATAATACGCTGATATCAAGTGAAGGGGAGTTGATAAAATAGTATTTGACATATTAAAATATGTTGATCGAACTGGAAGAATTTGAAAACCATATGTAACATATGCATAACAATTGACAGAAAAATTTAAAATATGTTCCATAGTTTACAAACAAAAATGAGTTGAACTGAAGAGCTATATATATTACGATTTGAACAAGTCAAAACAAAAATAAAAAAATTTAGACCATATTACCATTAGATAAAATCTAGTAAATTTCAAGCAAAGATGAAAAGTTAGGGGGTTGTCAAATTGACTTGTTGAGATGAATAAGAGTTTTAGAAATTTTCTAATATGTTTTGTTGGAAAGTAGCTCAAATAGTGGAATTTGATCTTAGCACAAATTAAAAATGACTTTGAATAGATTGGCTTACATAAATCACCTTATGCTTCTTTGATGATATGGAGGGTTAGATAAATGAAGATTTTATTTGAAATAATGTATGGGTGTAGACAAAAATAGGTTGTAAAGTTTTGAAATATCAATTGTTTTGCATGATAAAATTATTGAATGAAATAATGATGCAGAGTATTTGCATGAGATGTAAATAAAATATAATAAAATATTAGATCTTAGTACAATGAGATACATATAATAAGTTGATATCAAGTGAAAGAAAGATTATAAAATAGTATTTGACATATTGGAATATGTAGATTGAACTTGAAAAATTTGAAAACTATATGTAACATATGCACAATAATTGAAAGATAAATTTGAAGTATGTACCATGGTTTACAAATAAAAATGAGCTGAAGTGAAAAGCTAAAAAGCGAAACAAAAAAAAATCTATACCATATTATCATGGAATTGAAACTAGTGAATTTTAAGAAAAAATAAAAGGTTAAAGGGTTGCTAGATTGACTTATTGAGGTGAATAAGAGTTTTGGAAGTTTGCTAAGGTCTTTGGTTGGAAAATAACCTAAACATTGGGATTTGATATTGACACAATCATAAAAAGAGTCGAAATAGATTGGCTTACATAAATCACTTGTACTTCTTTGATGATATGGAGTGCTACATAAATATGAAATTATATCACACTTAATTTTGTGAAACTCCATGGTAGTTAGAAGTAAAATTGAGTGAAAGAAAATGGGTATCCAAGACTTATGTAATGGAATTAAAATAGTTTGCATATTAAAAGTCATGTTTTTGCATATAGATTATCTCTACAACTTACTGAATAATTTTCAATTCAATGTATCATCAAAATATATATACAAAAAAGAGGTAAATTGAAGTTTTGAAATTTTTTAAAGTTGTTTACAATTTAATATACCGTACATATATATGAATACAAAAAAGAGGTAAATAGGAAATTTGAAATTTTTTGAGATGTTTGTTTGGAAAGAAAATGTAAACAGTGGGATTTGATCTCGACACAAGGTGAAAATATTTATAACAATTCAATTTATATATATTTAATGATGACATTATTTGAAATAGTGTATGGGTGTAGACAAAGATAAGTTACAAAGTTTTAAAATGTCAATCATTTTGCATGGTATAATTATTGAATGAGATAACTATGCAAAGTATTTGTAAGAGATGCAAATATAATTTAATAAAACACTAGAGCATAGTATGATGGGATACATATATTAAGTTGATATCAAGTGAATATGGATTGATAATGTAGTATTTGACATATTGAATTATGTAGATCAAACTAAAAAAATTTGAAAATTATATGCAACATATGTACAACATTTGAAAGACAAATTTGAACAATGTACCATGGTTTATAGACAAAAATACGCTAAAATGAAGAGATACAAACATTAATATTTGAATGAGTTGAAACAAAGAAAACAAAATCTAGACCATATTACCGTGGGATAAAAATAGGTCAATTTCAAGAAAAGATAAAAAGTTAAAGGGTTGTCAAATTGATTTATTGAGGAGAATAAGAGTTTTGAAAATTTGCTAAGATGTTTGGTTGAAAAATAACCCAAATAGTGAGATTTGATCTTAACAAAAACTTGAAAAGAGTTTGAATAGATTGGCTTACATTGATCACCTTGTACTTATTTGATAATATAGAGGGCTAAATGAATGTGAAATTGTATCACACCTAATTTCATGAAACTTTGTGGTAGTAAGAAGTAAAATTGAGAGAAAGAAAATTTATATCCAAAAATTACATAATGAGATAAAATGATTTTCATATTAAAAGTCATGTTTTTGCATATAGTTTATCTATACGACTTGCTGAATAATTTACAATTCAACGTATCATTAATATATTTGGATACAAAAAGAGGTAAATAGGAGTTTTAAAATTCTTTTGAGATGTTTGGATGGAAATAAAATACAAATGGTGATATTTGATCTCTACACAAGGTGAAAATAGCTATAACAATTTAATTAATATATGTTTAATGAAGACCTTATTTGAAATATGTATGAGTATAGACAAATATAGGTTACGAAGTTTTAGATTGTCAATTGTTTTACCTGATAAAATTATTGACTGCAATAATTATGAAGAGTATTTGCAGTAGATGCAAATACAATTTAATGAAACATTAGAGCTTAGTATGATGGGATACATATAAAAAGTTGATATCAAGTGAAGGGAGACTGATAAAGTAGTATTTGACATATTGATTTATGTAGATCGAACTAGAAGAATTTGAAAAATATATGCAATATATGCACAACAATTGAAAGACAAATTTGAACAATTTACCATGGTTTTTAGAGAAAAAAAAGTTGAAGTAAAGGCAACAAATATTAAGATTTGTAAAAGTCGAAATAAAAAAATTAAAATCTGGACCATATTACCATGACATAAAAACTAGTCAATTTCAAGCAAAGATAAAAGGTTAAAGGGTTGTCAGATTAAGTTATTAAGGTGAATAAAATTTTTGAAAATTTGTTAAGATGTTTGATTGGAAAAAAACCCAAATAGTGGTATTTGATCTTGGCACAATCTTAAAAGGAGTCTGAATAGATTGGCTTACATAAACCACCTTGTACTTTTTTGATGATATGGAGGGCTAGATGAATGTGAAATTGTATCACACCTAGTTTCATTAAACTCCGTGGTAGATAGAAATAAAATTGAGAGAGAAAATGGGTATATAAAAATTAAATAATTGGATAAAATAGTTTCCATATTTAAAGTCATGTTTTTGCATATAGATTATCAATACGACTTGCTAAATAATTTACAGTTCAACATACTTTTCATATATATATGGATACAAAAAAGAGGTAAATAAGAGTTTTGGAATTTTTTTAGAGGTTTAGTTGAAAAGAAAATGCAAACAATGGGATTTGATCTTGACACAAGCTGAAACTACCTATTATAATTCAATTTATATATGTTTAATGAAGACCTTATTTGAAATAGCATATGGGTGTAGACAAAGGTAAGTTACGAAGTTTTAGAATGTCAATCATTTTAAGTAGTAAAATTATTGAATGAGATAAATATGCAGAGTATTAACAAGAAATGCAAATAAAATTTAATAAAACATTGAATCTTAGTATGATGAAATACATATAATAAGTTGATATTAAGTGAAGGAGAATTGATAAAGTAGTATTTGATATATTAGATTATATAGATAAAATTAGAGGAATTTAAAAACTATATCCAACATATGCACAATAATTGAAATATAAATTTGAACAATGTACTATGGTTTATAGATAAAAATTAGTTTAAGTGGAGAGTTAAAAATATTAAAATTTGAATAACTTGAAACAAAAAAAATGAAATTTAGACCATATTATCATGAGATAAAAACTAGTCACTTTCAAGAATAGATAAAATGTTGGAGGGTTATTTGATTGATTTATTGAGGTGAATAAGAGTTTTAAAAATTTGTTAAAATGTTTGGTTGGAAAATAACTAAAATAGTGGAATTTGATCTTGGCACAAGCTTAAATAGAGTTTGAATAAATTGGTTTATATAGATCACCTTGTACTTATTTGATGATATAGAGGGTTAGATGACCCTGAAATTCACACTTAATTTTGTGAAACTCTGTGGTAGCTAGAAGTAAAATTGAGAGAAAGAAAATGGGTATACAAAAATTACGTAATAGAATAAAATAGTTTCCATATCAAAAGTCATGTTTTTTCATATAAATTATCAATATGACTTACTAAATAATTTACAATTCAACATACTGTACATATATATATGGATATAATAAAGAGGTAAATAAGAGTTTTAGATTTTTTTTGAAATGTTTGGTTTGAAAAAATTGTAAATAGTAGGATTTGATCTCGACACAAGGTGAAAATACTTATAAAAATTTAATTTATACATGTTTAATAAATACCTTATTTGAAGTGGTGTATGGGTGTAGCCAAAGATAGGTTATGAAGTTTTGGAACGTCAATTGTAAATATTAAAGTTTGAACAAGTTAAAAAATAAAATAAAATTTGGACCATATTACCATGAGATAAAAACTAGTCAATTTCAAGCAAATATAAAAGGTTAGAGGTTTGTCATTTCGACTTATTGAGGTGAATAAGAGTTTTAAAAGTTTGCTAAGATGTTTGGTTGGAAAATAACTCAAATAATGGGATTTGATCTTAGCATAAACTTAAAAATAGTGTGAGTAAATTGGCTTACATAGATCACCTTGTACTTCTTTTATGATATGGAGGGTCAGATGAAGGTGAAATTGTATCACACATAGTTTTATGAAACTATGTGGTAGCTAGAAGTAAAATTGAGAGATAGAAAATAGGTATACAAAAATTACATAATGAGATAAAATGGTTTTCATATTAAAAGTTGTGTTTTTGCATATTTATTATCAATACAATTTGAAAAATAATTTACAATTCAACGTACCGTACATATATATATATATATATATATATATATATATATATGAATACAAAAAAGATGTAAATAGGAGTTTCAAATTTTTTTTGAGATGTTTGGTTGGAAAGAAAAAAAATAGACCATAGTACCATTTTTTAAAAGGTAAATATTAAAATTTCAATAAGTCAAAAAAAAAAACAACTTGATATATTACCATGGGATAAATCTGGTCAATTTCAAGCAAATATAAAAAGTTAGAGGGTTGTTAGATTGACTAATTGAGGTGAATGAAAGTTTTAAAAATTTGCTAAGATGTTTGGTTGAAACCCAAATAATGAGATTTGATTTTGGCAAAAGCTTAAAAGTAGTTTAAATAGATTGGCTTACATAGATCACCTTATACTTCTTTGATGATATGGAGGGCTAGATGAACATGAAATTGAATTACACCTAGTTTCATGAAACTCTGTGGTAGCTAGAATTATAATAAAGAGAAAGAAAATGGGTATACAAAAGTTAAATAATGAGATAAAATGGTTTCCATATTGAATGTCATGTTTTTACATATAAATTATCAATATGATTTGTTGAGTAATTTACTATTCAATGTTCCATCTTTATATATATGGATACAAAAAAGAGGTAAATAGGAGTTTTGAATTTTTTTTGACATGTTTGGTTGGAAAGAAAATACAAACAGTGAGATTTGATTTTGACATAAGGTGAAAATACTTATAACAATTCAATTCATATATGTTTAATGAAAACTTTATTTTAAATAATTTATGGGTGTAGACAAATATAGGTTATGAGGTTTTGGAATGTTAATCGTTTTGTATTGTAAAATTATTGAATGAGATAACTATGTAGAGAATTTACAAGAGATGCCAACATAATTTAATGAAACATTGAATCTTAGTGCAATGGAACAAATTTAAGAAGTTGATATAAGTGAAGGGGAATTGATAAAGTAGTATTTGACATATTGGATTATGTAGATCGAAATGAAAGAATATAAAAATTATATGCAACATATGTGAAACAATTGAAATATGATTTTTAACAATGTACAATGGTTTATAGATAAAAATGAGTTGAATTTAAGAGCTACAAATATTAAGATTTGAACATGTCGAAACAAAATAAAATAAAATCGAGACCATATTACCATGGGATAAAAACTCAATAATTTTAAGCAAAGATAAAAGGTTACATGGTTGTCATAAAATAACTCAAATAATGGGATTTGATCTTGTCATAAGTTTAAAAGGAGTCTGAATAGATTGGGTTACATAAATCACCTTGTACTTTTTTGATGATATGGAGGGCTAGATGAATGTGAAATTGTATGACACCTAGTTACATGAAACTCTATGGTAGTTAGAAGTAAAATTGAGAGAAAAAAATAGGTATACAAAAATTACATAATGAGATAAAATAGTTTCCATATTAAAAGTCATGATTTTGCATACAAATTATCAATACAACTTATTGAATAATTTATAATTCAACATATTGTCTATATATACATGGATACATAAAAGACGTAAATACAAGTTTTATATTTTTTTGAAATGTTTGGCTAGAAAGAAAATGCAAATAATGGGATTTGATCTTGACACAAGGTGAAAATACCTATAAAAATTTAATTTATATATGTTTAATGAAGTCCTTATGTGAAATAGTGTATGAGTGTAGACAAAGATAGGTTACAGAGTTTTGAAACGTCAATCATTTTGTGAGGTAAAATTAGTGAATGAGATAACTATGTAGAGTATTTGTAAGCGATGCAAATAGAATTTAATAAAATATTAGAGTTTAGTACAATGGGATACATATAATAAGTTGATATCAAGTGGAGAGCTGATAAATTAGTATTTGACGTATTGGAATATGTAGATTGAGTTGAAGAAATTTGAAAAGTATATGCAACATATGCACAATAATTGAAAGACAAATTTTAACTATGTACCATGGTTTACAGACAAAAATAGTTAAAATGAGCAGTTAAATATATTAAAATTTGAACAAGTTGAAACAAAAAAATTAAAACAAAATTTGGACCATATTATCATGAGATAAAAATTGGTCATTTTCAAGCAAAGATAAAAGGTTAGAGGGTTGTCAAATTGACTTATTGATAAGAATAAGGGTTTTGAAAAATTTCTAAGATGTTTGGTTATAAAATAACTTAAACAGTGGGATTTGATCTTGGCACAAGCTTAAAAAAACTCTGAATAAATAGGCTTATATAAATCACCTTTTACTTTTTTGATGATAGGGAGGGCTAGATGAATGTAAAATCATATCACACATAGTTTCAAGAAACTCCATGATAGCTAGAAATAAAATAAAGAGAATGAAAATGGGTATACAAAAATTAGGCAATAAAATAAAATGCTTTTCATATTGAAAGCCCATGTTTTTCCATATTGATTACCAATATGACTTGCTGAATAATGTATAATTCAATATACTGTCTATATATATGGATATAAAAAAGAGATAAATATAAGTTTTAAATTTTTTTGAGATGTTTGAAATGAAAGAAAATACAAATAATGGGATTTGATCTCGACACAAAGTGAAATTATTTATAACAATTCAATTTATATATGTTTAATGAAGACCTTGTTTAAAATAGTGTATGAGTGTAGATAAAAGTAGAATACAATTTTTTGGAAAGTCAATCATTTTGTGTGGTAAAATTATTGAATGAGATAACTATGTAGAGTATTTGTAAGACATGTAAGTATAACTTAATAAAATATTAGAGCTTAGTATGATGGGATACATATAATAAATTGATATCAAGTGAAAGAGAGTTGATAAAGTAGTATTTGACATATTGGATTATGTAGATCAAATTAGATAAATTTGAAAAATAAATACAACATATGCACAACAATTGAAAGACAAATTTAAATAATGTACCATGGTTTACACATAAAAATGAGCTGAAGTGAAGAGCTATAACTATTAATATTTGAAAAAATTGAAAAAAAATAAAAAATAAAATATGGACCATATTATCATGGGACAAAAATTGGTCATTTTCAAGCAAATATAAAAGGTTAGAGGGTTGTCAGATTGACTTATTGAGGTGAATAAGAGTTAGAACTTTGCTAAGATGTTTGGTTGGAAAATAATCTAAACAATGGGATTTGATCTTGTCACAAGCTTAAAAGGAGTCTGAATAGTTTGGCATACATAGATCACCTTATACTTCTTTGATGATATGGAGGGCTAGATAAACATGAAATTGTATCACACCTAGTTTCATGAAACTCTGTGCTAGATAGAAGTCAAATCGAGAGAAATAAAATGGATTTACAAAAAATACGTAATGGGATAAAATAGTTTTTGTATTGAAAGTCATGTTTTTGAATATGAATTATTAATACGAGTTGCTTAATAATTTACAATTTAATTAACCATCCATTTATATTTAGATACATAAAAGTGGTAAATAAGAGTTTTAAAATTTTTTTGAGATGTTTTGCTGGAAAGAAAATGCAAACAGTGAGATTTGATCTCGACATAAGGTGAAAATACCTATAACAATTCAATTTGTATATGTTTAATGAAGACTTTATTTGAAATATTGTATGGGTGTAGACAGATAGTTTATGAAGTTTGAGAACATCAATTATTTTACGTAGTAAAATTATTGATAGAAATAACTATGCAGAGTATTTGCAAGAGATGCAAAAAAAAATTAATGAAACATTAGAGCTTAATACAATGGCATACATATAATAAATTGATATCAAATAAAGGGGATGCGATAAAGTAGTATTGTACATATTAGAATATATAGATTAAATTGGAATAATTTGAAAAGTATATGCAACATATGCACAATAATTGAAAGACAAATTTGAACTATGTACCATGGTTTACAAATAAAAATGCACTGAACTGAAGAGATACAAATATTACAATTTGAACAAGTTGAAACAAGAAAAACAAAATCTGGTCCATACTACCATTAGATAAAAACTAGTTGATTTCAAGCTAAGATAAAAGGTTACAGTATTGTTAGATTGACTTGTTGAGGTGAATACAAGTTTTAAAAATTTGCTAAGATGTTTGATTGGAAAGTTACCCAAACAGTGGGATTTGATTTTGATACAAACTAAAAATGACTCCGAATAGATTGGCTTAAATAGATCACCTTGTACTTCTTTGATGATATGGAGGGCTAGATGAACTTGAAATTGTGTCACATCTAGTTTAATGAAACTCTGTGGTAGCTAAAATTAAAATTGAGAGAGAAAAATAGGTATACAAAAAATACCTAATGGCATAAAATGGTTTTCATATTGAAAGTCATGTTTTTGTATATAGACTATCAATACAACTTACTAAATAATTTAAAATTCAACATACTATCCATATATATGGATACAAAAAAGAGGTAAATAAAAATTTTAAATTTTTTTTGAGATTCTTGGATAGAAAAAAATGCAAATAATGAGATTTGATCTCAACACAAAGTAAAAATACCTATAACAATTCAATTTATATATGTTTAATGAAGACTTTATTTGAAATAGTGTATGGGTGTATACAAAGATAGGTTATGAAGTTTTGGAACATCAATTGTTTTATGTGATAAAATTATTGAATGAAATAATTATGTAGATTATTTTCAAGAGATACAAATAGAATTTAATAAAACATTGAATCTTAGTATGATGGGACACATATAATAAGTTGATATCAAGTGAAGGGAGATTAATAAAGAAGTATTTGATATATTGGATTATGTAGATCAAACTGGAGGAATTTGAAGACTATATGCAAAATATGCACAATAATTAAAAAATAAATTTGAACAATGTATCATGATTTACAGATAAAAGTTAGCTGAAGTGAAGAGTTACAAATGTTAATATTTGAACAACTCGAAACAAAAAATATGAAATTTGGACCATATTACCATAGGATAAAACCTAGTCACTTTCAAAAAAAGATAAAATATTAGAGGGTTGTCTAATTGATTTATTGAGGTGAATAAGATTTTTATAAACTTGTTAAAATGTTTGGTTGAAAAATAACTCAAACAGTGAGATTTGATCTTGACACAAGCTTAAACAAAGTCTGAATATATTGGTTTACATATATCACTTTGTACTTATTTAATGATATAGAGGGCTAAATAAACATGAAATTGTATCTCACTTAGTTTCATGAAACTCTGTGGTAGCTAGAAGTAAAATTGAGAGAAAGAAAATGGGTATATAAAAATTACGTAATGAGATAAAATGGGGTTTATATCAAAAGTCATGTTTTTGTATACAGATTATCAATACGACTTGCTGAATAATTTATAATTCAATGTGCCGTCTATATATATGGATACAAAAAAGAGTTAAATAGGAGTTTTCAAAAATTTTGAGATGTTTGGCTAGGTAAATAGTGAGATTTGATCTTGACACAAGGTGAAAATACCTATAACAATTCAATTTCTATATGTTTAATAAAGATCTTATTTGAAATAGTGTATGGGTGTAGATAAAGATAGGTTATGAAGTTTTGAAATGTCAATCATTTTGCATTGTAAAATTATTGAATGAGAGAACTATGTAGAGTATTTACAAGTGATGCAAATAGAATTTAATGAAACATTAGAGCCTAGTACGATGGGATAGATATAATAAGTTGATATCAAGTGAAGGGGAACTAATAAAGTAGTATTTTTCACATTAGTTTATTTAAATCAAATTAAAAGAATTTGAAAATTATATTCAATATATGCGCAACAATTGAAAAAAAAATTGAACAATGTAACATGTTTTACAGGTAAAAATGAGTTGAAGTGAAGAGTTATAAATATTAAGATTTGAACTAGTCAAAATAAAAAAATAAAATCTGGACCATATTACCATGGAATAAAAACTAGTCAATTTCAAGCAAAGATAAAATGTTAGAGGGTTGTCAGATTGATTTATTGAGGTGAATAAGACTTTTGAAAATTTGATAAAATATTTGGTTAGAAAATAAACTCAAATAGTGGGATTTGATCTTAGCATAAGATTAAAAAAAGTTTGAATAAATTAGCTTACAGAGATCACCTTGTGCTTATTTGATGATATAGATGGCTAGATAAATGCGAAATTATATGACACTTAGTTTTAAGAAACTTTGTGTTAGCTAAAATTAAAATTGAGAAAAAGAAAATAGATATAAAAAAAATTATGTAATGGAATAACATAGTTTCCATATCGAAAGTCATGATTTTACATATAGATTATCAATACGACTTGCCGAATAATTTATAATTCAACATATATATATATATATATATATATATATATATATATATATATATATATAGAAAAAGAAGGTAAATAGAAGTTTCATAATTTTTTTGAGATGTTTGGTTGGAAAAAAATGTAAATAGTAAGATTTGATCTTGACACAAGGCGAAAATACCTATAACAATTCAATTTATATATGTTTAATGAATACCTTATTTGAAATGGTGTATGGGTGTAGACAAAGATAAGTTATAAAGTTTTGGAATATCAATCGTAAATATTAAGATTTCAACAAGTCAAAAAAAAATTTGGACCATATTACCATGGGATAAAAATTAGTCAATTTCAAGCAAATATGAAAATTTAGAGGCTTGTTAGATTGACTTATTGAGGTAAATAAGAGTTTTAAAAATTTGCTAAGATGTTTAGTTGAAAAATAACCCAAACAATGGGATTTGATCTTGGTACAAGCTTAAAAAGGGTGTGAGTAGATTGGCTTACATAGATCACCTTGTACTTCTTTTATGATATGAAGGGCGAAATGAAGGTGACATTGTATCACACGTAGTTTCATTAAACTCTGTGGTAGGTAAAAGTAAAATTGAGAGATAAAAAATGGGTATACAAAAATTACATAATGAGATAAATTGGTTTTCATATTGAAAGTTATGTTTTTGCATATAGAATATCAATACAACTTGCAGAATAATTTATAGTTTAACGTATCATCCACGTATATATGAATAGGAAAAAGATGTAAATAAGAGTTTCAATTTTTTTTTGAGATGTTTGGTTGGAAAGAAAAATAATTTAGACCATAGCACCATTTTTTTGAGAGGTAAATATTAAGAATTTAATAAGTCGAAAAAAAAAATCTAGACCATATTACCATGGGATAAAAATTGGTTAATTTCAAGTAAATATAAAAAGTTAGAGGGTTGTTAGATTGATTTATTGAGGTGAATGATGTTTTTATAAATTTGCTAAGATGTTTAATTAGAAAATAACATAAATAGTGGGATTTGATCTAGGTAGAAGCTTAAAAGGAGTCTGAATAGATTGGCTTACATAGATCACCTTATACTTATTTTATGATATGGAGGGTTAGATAAATGTGAAATTGAATTATACCTAGTTTCATGAAACTCTGTGGTAGCTAGATGTATAATTGAGAGATAGAAAACATGTATACAAAAATTACGTAATAGGATAAAATGGTTTCTATATTGAATGTCATGCTTTTGCATATAGATTATCGATATGACTTGTTGAATAATTTACAATTCAATGTTATATATATATATATATATATATATATATATATATATATATATATATATATATATATATATATATAAGGTAAATAAGAGTTTTGAATTTTTTTTGAAATGTTTGGCTAGAAAAAAAATGCAAATAGTGGGATTTGATTTATACACAAGGTGAAAATACCTATAGCAATTTAATTTATATATGTTTAATGAAGATTTTATTTGAAATAGTGTATATGTGTAGACAAATATTGGTTACGAAGTTTTGGTAAAATTATTGAATGAGATAACTATGCATAGAATTTGCAAGAGATACGAATAAAATTTAATGAAACATTTGAGCTTAGTACAATAGAATAAATTAAATAAGTTGATACAAGTGAAGGGGAATTGATAAAGTACTATTTGACATATTGGATTATGTAGATAAAACTTGAAGAATTTGATAACTATATGCAACATATGTACAATAATTGAAAGATGAAATTTAATAATGTACAATGGTTTCTAGATAAAAATGACTTAAAGTGAAGAGTTATAAATATTAAAATTTAAGTTTGTCAAAACAAAAAAATACAAAATCATGACCATATTATCATGGGATAAAAAGTCGATAATTTGAAGCAAAGTTAAAAGGTTACAGGGTTGTCAAAAAATAACCCAAATAGTAGGATTTGATTTTATCATAAGATTAAAAAGATTCTAAATAGATTGGGTTACATAGATCACCTTGTACTTTTTTGATTATATAAAAGGCCAGATGAATGTGAAATTGTATGACACCTAGTTTCATGACACTTTGTGCTAGTTAGAAGTAAAATTGAGAGAAAGAAAATGGGTATACAAAAATTACATAATGGAATAAAATGATTTTCATATTGAAAGTCATGATTTTGAATATAGATTATCAATGCAACTTGTTGAATAATTTATAATTCAACGTATCGTCTATAAATACATAGTTACATAAAAGAGATAAATATAAGTTTTAGATTTTTTTGAGATGTTTGGCTAGAAAAAAAATGTAAACAATGAGATTTGATCTAGGCACAAGGTGAAAATATTTATAAAAAATCAATTTATATATTTTTAATGAAGACCTTATTATTAATAGTATATGGGTGTAGACAAAGATGGGTTATGGAGTTTTGGAACGTCAATCATTTTACGTGGTAAAATTGGTGAATGAAATATCTATACAATATTTGTAAGAGATGCACATAGAATTTAATGAAATATTAGAGCTTAGTATGATGAGATACATATAATAAGTTGATATCAAGTGAAAGAGAGCTGATAAAGTAGTATTTAACATATTACAATATGTAGATCGAGCTGAGAGAATTTAAAAAGTATATGCAACATATCGACAATAATTGAAAGATAATTTTAACGATGTACCATGGTTTACAAATAAAAAAGAGCTGAAGTGAGGAGCTACAAATATTAAGATTTGTACAAGTTGAAACAAAAAAAAATCTAGAAATTTAAATGTTTGTTAGATTGACTTATTGAGAAAATAAGAGTTTTGAAAAAAATTTAAGATGTTTAGTTATAAAATAACCTAAACAGTGGGATTTAATTTTGGCACAAGCTTAAAAAGACTCTAAATAGATAGGATTACATAGATCACCTTGTAGTTCTTTGATGATAGGGACGACTGAATGAATGTGAAATCGTATCATGTAATGTCCCCATTTTCATGAGCATCAATTCATAGAAAGATTAGCCTATTATGTGACCCTCATAAGCTGATAGGATGGATAGAGGGTCATGATGGAGCTTGGCTTGGCTTCGATTGACAGAATTTTACCAATTGGCTTTCGTTTGAGCTCTTTTAGACACCGTTTGCATGAGTTTTTAATTTTTAGGGATATTTGACATGCAGTGGAGCACCCCTATTTTGGTATGGTCATGTGCAAAATCACTCCTTGATTCACCAGCTTCTGACGGTTTGAGAATTAGATATGTACTGAGGGAGATATTAATATTTGATTGATTTAATTAAATGTTAATTATTTGAAGTATTTTTAATTATGAAACCCTAATTCTTAATTATGAAACCTTAATTAGGGCAAGCACACCTTTTAAAGGATATAAGGGTTTCTTATTGGAAGGAGTGCCATATTATTCATGTTGAAGACAAATTTTGATAAGTATTTTTTTAGAAGACTGAGCCAAAGGTTTCTAGTATTCTTTTGCATTAGAGAACGTGCAATCTTTAGTGTGTGCAATTCAAAGGTTGTGAGATATCAGCTGATCTATTGCCAGTTTGAGAGATAGCTTTATACAGAAGTTATCACAGAGATTCATAAGTATTTTATTCATTAAGTTTTTTTTGTCCAAAAATCATCTAGATAAAGATTTTCAATATTAACATAATATTCCTTGAGATCAGGGGTCTAACATACAGGCTGTACAATTTTACTGCTTTTGTATAGACTATGTACGGGTTTTATATCAAGCCATACAATTTTGAGAAAAAAGACATGTTTTAGCAGTCACAGGCCGCAGGGATCTCAGAGACCGACATCGACCGACCCAGTACCGACGTCGACAAAGTAATTTGAATTCTAGAGACCAACATCAATAGTTAGAGACTGACATCGACCGACTTAGAAACTGACGTTGACAGAGTTCATAGTGTTATCCTATCGACAGCGGTAGAATAAATGATGACAGCAACTATGTGTTTGAAATAGTAACCAAAAAATTGTACCAGTAGTTCCAGATTTAAGGTTTACAAAAAAAATCAAGTTTTTGGAAACAATATTTATATTATTTTGTTGCATGATAGAGATTCACTATTGTAATCATTTGTAATGAACAATAAGATTTTAGATTAGCCAATTATAAGTTTTACTGCTTCAGTATTTATTTATTTGAATTTATACAATTTATCTTGCAAATTCACATTCTTCTTTATTTCAAGTAAAAACACCAAAAAAATCAAAATACACAAAAAAATAGTAAAAAAACATTCAATTTCATAATTAAAAAAAATAAGAGTTTCTACAGTGGTATCAGAGCTAAATCCTGTCATCCTAAGGGTTTAATAATCATATGCAGCCACAAGACTTAGGCCCACATATGTATAACACACGCATGAGAGCCTTACTTGACAGGGAACAGGGTTTGAGCAGGCAGTCGAAAGACATGGCTGACAATATTGACATGACCTGTATTCCTCATAATACTAGGGATCAAGATGACGCAGAGGTTTTACTTGCTCTCAGAGATCTACGAGCAAGGCAAAGGCAATCTAACGAAGTATTACAATAGTTGGCAGAAGCACTGTAGAGATTGGGTACTCTGAGGAGATCGTCACCACATCATGACGATGACAGGAGTGATGTAGGATCACATAGAGCACTTAAGACTGCTTCTTGAATAACAAACAGGCCTACTAAGCCTACCTTTATGAGGTAGAAGGCCGAGGAGGTGATGGCAGGGGAGGAGCATGAGGAGTTATTTGCAGACACACTTATGGCAGTGAATGATGAGTGGGAGTTATTATCACCTGAGGTCAGAGATAGGATTACTTTTGACCGATTCATCACACAAAGGAGAGAGCATAATCAAGGTCGACATGATTGGAGACCTAGACACCAAAATAATAATTTGAAACATGCTACGAGCAGGGTCACACTAGTGATGTTCGATGGTAGTGGCAAGGTCACAGTGCATCCCTGGATTAGTAAGCTAGACACATTTCTCACGTTGCATCTGATGGCTGAGAGATGCTATCAAATATGCGACACTACATCTTGAGGGGGTAGCTCACGATTGGTGGCACCATGGGATGGTGACACTCCAACATGATCAGATCACATATTATCAGGAGTTTGTGGATAGGCTGATGGAGCATTTTGACAAGAAGGATCCAAAATCCTATTTTAGAGAGTTGGCTCAGTTGTGCCAGAGTGGTAGTCTAGAGTCTTACATTGATAACTTCAAGAAGTTATCAGTTATGGTTCTTGACATTTTAGAGAGGCGACTTGTAGTGCTCTTCACGGAGGGATTGACAGAACCATTGAGAGGTTGGATCAAAGGCTTTGATCCTCTTTCATTACAGGTAGCTATGAAGAAGGCACGTACTATGGAGATGGTAGCGCCATCCAATAAATTTAACTCTAGAGGTACTTCTTCATTTAGGGACAATAAGGGCTTCAACGAAAATAGAGAGAGATTAGATTTTGACAAAGATAAATTTGGTGTTAAGAATGATTCAAAGGCCAATCCAATAGCTCCACCTTTGGATTGAGAGACTCTTAATGATCTACGTAGGAAGAAGCTTTGCTTCTACTACAAAGGACCCTATGATGCCAATCACGATTGTCTTTTGAGGCCTAATGGCAAGACAAATCGAGTAATGTGGGCTTATTATGAGGATTTGTAATTAGAAGATTCTGAATAGTAAGAGAGTTCTAAGGAGTCAGAGTTAGAGGCTTCAGAGCCTTAGGCAGAGGTAGATTTAGAGCTTCAGATACAGGAGGCACGCCTATCCAGCATTTAGCTGAATGGTTCATTCAGACTCCATGGAGTTTTGGCAGGACGGAGGGTCATAACCCTTCTTGACATGGGAGCCACACATAATTTTATAGATGCTAGATTTGTGGAGAAGTGCAGACTCGCTACCGAGGATTTTGAGGGCATTAGAGTTAAGGTAGCCAATAGTTACACTCTTAGGTGTGAGAGGATGATTAGAGACCTCCCATTGTGCTTGAACAACTATGAGTTCAACACTGATTATTATGTGGTGAACATGGGGGATATAGATTTGGTCTTGGGCATGAAGTGGCTTCATTCCCTTGAGGAAGTCACTCTTCGTCTCAAGGACATGGAGGTCCATTTTGATGTTGATGGGAAGACACATATTCTTAAGGCAATACGGGGCAACAACATCAAAAATATGTTTTTTCATCAGATGGAAAGGCTCATATGACACGATATGGTAGAGTGGGCTGCTGAGTGCACATTGGCACCAATACATGAGAGACATGTGGATGAGCTTTGTCTTGAGGTGAGTTCAGTTCAGGGGTTAGCACATGTGGCAGGGGCTCAGCTTTCTTTTACAATCAAGGCACATGTTGATGGTGATATGAGTATGTCTAGCATTCACATTCCAAATTCAAAGATTGTAGTGGGTACAAGAGACAGGTGCATGAAGTCAGTTGGTATTGTTCACCTTACTCAAGTGAGGAGTTTACTGGAGTGGCTAGTTGATTTCTATTCATGGATTGGATGTTGGGATCCTTATCTTGATACTTGGGATGATTTGACGTCGTGGGATGAGAGTTGTGATGAGACCGTGGTTTGTGATCTACAGAGATATGTTGATTCTAGTAGAGGTACAATGTGTAGATTCTCCACACTTGGCATAGTTCCATTTGGGAGTTGTGGCAGTGTTGGAGTGTGCCTTCCACATAGCATGGTGGAATGTGTACATGGAGTTTGGTTGAGTTGTATTCGCCAATTTGATTATGGATTTCTCTTGGTTATATTTCAGAAGATATTGCAGGAGCTTGCGTTGATTGACAGTAATATAGAATATAACTACATTTGGGACCCAGGTGGAGTAGAGTTTTCTTGGCAGCTGAGATTGCTTGGAGACAAGCAATTTCAGGGAGGATAGATTGTAATATCCCCATTTTCATAAGCATCAATTCGTAGAAGGTTTAGCCTATTATGCGACCCTCATAGGTTGATAAGATGGATAGAGGGTCATGATGGAGCTTGGCTTGGCTTCGACTAGCAAAATTTTACCAATTGGCTTTCGTTTGGGCTCTTTCAGACACCGTTTGCATGAGTTCTTATTTTTTAGGGATATTTGACATGCAACGGAGCACCCCTATTTTGGTATGGTCATGTGCGGAATCACTCCCTAGTTCACCAGTTTTTGACGGTTCAAGAATCATATATGTATTGAAAGAGATATTAATATTTGATTGATTAAATTAAATATTAATTATTTAAAATATTTTTAATTATGAAACCCTAATTCTTAATTATGAAACCCTAATTAGGGCAAGTGCACCTTTTAGAGGATATAAGGGTTTCTTATTGGAGGGAGTGCCATATTATTCATGTTGAAGACAAATTTTGCTAAGTATTTTTCTGAAAAGACTGAGCCAAGGGTTTCCAATATTCTTTTGCATTAGAGAACGTGCAATCTTCAGTGTGTGCAATTCAGAGGTTGTGAGATATCGACTGATCTATTCTCAGTTTGAGAGATAGCTTTATACAGAAGTTATTACAGAGATTCATAGGTATTTATTTCATCAAGTTTTTTTTGTCCAAAAATCATCTAGATAAAGATCTTTAGTATTAGCATAATATTCTTTGAGATCAAGGGTCTAGCATACAGGCCGTACAGTTTTACTGCTTCTGTATGGAATACATACAGGTATTATACCAGGCCATACAATTTAAAAAAAAAGGCATGTTTCAGCAATCAAAAGCTACAGGGATCTCAGAGACCGACATCGACCGACCCAGTATTGACGTCGGCAAAGTAATCTAACTTCTAGAGACTGACATCGGTAGCCAGAGACCGACATCGATCGACTCATAAATTGACGTCGGTAGAGTTCACATTGTTATCCTACCGACAGCGGTAGAATAATCGGCGACGACGACTGTGTGTTTGAAATAACAACAAAAAAATCGTACCAGCTATTCCAGATTTAAGATTTGCAAAAAAAAATCAAATTTTTGGAGACAATATTTATATTATTTTGTTGCATGACAGAGATTCACTATTGTAATCATTTGAAATGAACAATAAGATCTTAGATTAGCTAGTTATAAGTTTTACTGCTTCAGTATTTATTTATTTGAATTTATACAATTTATCTTGCAAATTTGCATTCTTTTTTATTTCAAGCAAAAACACCAAAAAATCAAAATACACAAAAAAATAGTCAAAAAAACATTCAATTTCAGAATCAGGGGAAATAAGGGTTTCTACATATCACCCATAGTTTCAAGAAACTCTATGGTAGCTATAAGTAAAATTGAGAGATTGAATATGGGTATACAAAAATTGGGTAATGGGATAAAATGGTTTCCATATTGAAAGTCATATTTTTTCATATCGATTACCAATACGACTTGCTAAATAATGTATAATTCAACATATTGTCTATATATATGGACATAAAAAGAGATAAATATAAGTTTTCAAATTTTTTTTAAATGTTTGGCTAGAAAGAAAATGCAAATAGTAGTATTTTTTCTTGACACAAGGTGAAAATATCTATAACAATTCATTTTATATATGTTTAATGAAGACTTTGTTTGAAATAGTGTATGAGTGTAGACAAAAATATGATACAAAGTTTTAGAACATTAATCGTTTTGTGTGGTAAAATTATTGAATGAGATAACTATGTAGAGTATTTGCAAGAGATGCAAATATAACTTAATGAAATATTGGAGCTTTGTATGATGGGATACATATAATAAGTTGATATCAAGTGAAGGTGAGCTGATAAAGTAGTATTTGACATATTGGATTATGTATATCAAACTAGACAAATTTGAAAAGTATATGCAACATGTGTGCATTAATTGAAATACAAATTTGAACAATGTACAATGGTTTACACACAAAAATGAGATGAAGTGAAGAGATAAATATTAATATTTGAACAAGTCGAAATAAAAATTAAAAGAAAAAAATTGGACCATATTACCATGGGATAAAAATTGGTCGTTTTCAAGTAAATATAAAAGGTTAGCGGATTGTTATATTGACTTATTGAGGTGAATAAGAGTTTTGAAACTTTACTAAGATATTTGGTTGAAAAATAATCTAAATAGTGAGATTTGATTTTGGCACAAGTTTAAAAGGAGTTTGAATAGATTGGGATACATAGATCACCTTGTACTTCTTTGATGATATGAAACGCCAAATAAACGTGAAATTGTATCACACCTAGTTTCATGAAACTCCATGCTAGCTAGAAGTCAAATTGAGAGAAAGAAAATAGATTTACAAAAATTACATAATGGAATAAAATAGTTTCCATATTGAAAGTCATGTTTTTGAATATGAATTATCAATATGACTTGCTGAATAATTTACAATTTAATGTACCACCCATATATATATATATATATATATATATATATATATATATATATATATATATATATATATATATATATCAAAGAGGTAAATAGGAGTTTTGAAAAAAAATTAGATGTTTATAGGAAAAAAAATGCAAACAGTGGGATTTGATCTTGACATAAGATAAAAATATCCATAACAATTCAATTTATATATGTTTAATGAAGACTTTATTTGAAATAGTGTATGGATGTAGATAAAAATAGTTTACGAAGTTTGAGAACGTCAATCATTTTACGTGGTAAAATTGTTGAATGAGATAATTATGTAGAGTATTTACAATAGATGAAAATTGAATTTAATAAAACATTAGAGCTTAGAACAATGGGATATATATAATAAATTGTTATCAAGTTAAAGGGAGCTAATAAAGTAGTATATGACATATTAAATTATGTAGATCAAATTGAAAGAATTTGAAAACTATATGTAACATACGAACAACAATTGAAAGACAAATTCAAATGACATACCATGTTTTATAAATAAAAATGAGATGAAGTGAAGAGATACAAATATTAATACTTGAACAAGTCGAATGATTTGAAATAGTGTATGGGTGTAGACAAAGATATATTATGAAGTTTTAGAACATCAATCATTTTATGTGGTAAAATTGGTGAATAAAATAACTATGCAGAGTATTTATAAGAGATGTAAATTGAATTTAATGAAACATTGAAGCTGAGTACAATGGGTTACATATAATAAATTGATGTCAAGTGAATAAGAGTTGATAAAGTAGTATTTGACACATTTGACTATGTAAATTAGACTAGAGAAATTTAAAAAGTATATGCAACATATGCACAACAAAAATGAGTTGAAGTGAAGAGCTACAAAAATTATAATCTGAATAAGTTGAAACAAGAAACACAAAATCTAGATCATATTACCATGGGATAAAAACTAGTCAATTTCAAAAAAAGATGCAAGGTTAGAAGGTTGTCAGATTGATTTATTGAGGTGAATAAGAGTTTTATAAAAATTTTAAGATGTTTGGTTGGAAAGTAACTCAAATAGTAGGATTTGATTTTAGTAGAAGCTTAAAAGCACTCTAAACATATTGGCTTATATAGATCACCTTGTACTTTTTTAATGATATGGAGGGCTACATGAACTTGAAAATATATCACACCTAGTTTTATGATACTCTGTGGTAGCTAAAATTAAAATTGAGAGAAAGAAAAAAGGTATACAAAAATTACGTAATGAGATAAAATAATTTCCATAGTAAAAGTCATGTTTTTGCATATAGATATGAATATGACTTATTGAATAATTTATAATACAACATATCGTCTATATATATATATGGATACAAAAAAGAGGTAAATAAAAATTTTAATTTTTTTTCAATGTTTAGCTAGAAATAAAATGCAAACAATGAGATTTGATCTCGACACAAGGTGAAAATACCTACAACAGTTCAATTTATATATGTTTAATAAAGACCTTATTTGAAATAGTGTATGAGTGTAGACAAAGATAGGTTACAAAGTTTTGGAATGTGAATCATTATGGATAGTAAAATTATTGAATGAGATAACTATGCATAGTATTTACAAGAGATGAAAATAAAATTTAATGAAACATTTGAGCTTAGTATGATGGGATGCATGTAACAAGTTGATATTAAGTGAAAAAGAGATAATAAAGTAATATTTCACATATTAGAATATGTAGATTGAACTTGAAAAATTTGAAAACTATGTGCAACATATGCACAACAATTGAAAGACAAATTTGAACTATGTATCATGGTTTACAGACAAAAATGAGTTGAAATAAATAGCTAAAAATATTAAAATTTGAACAAATTGAAACAAAAAAAAATCTAAACCATATTATCATGGGATAAAATGAAGTCAATTTCAAGCAAAGATAAAAGGTTTGAGGGTTATTAGATTGATTGATTGAGGTGAATAAGAGTTTTGAAGTTTTCTAAGGTGTTTAGTTGTAAAATAACTCAAACGGGATTTGATCTTGGCTCAAGCATAAAAGGAGTCTGAATAGATTATCTTACATAGATCACCTTGTTTTTTTTTTGATGATATGGAGTGCCAGATGAATGTGAAATTGTATCACACTTAATTTCATGAAACTCTATATAATGAAATAAAATTGAGAGAAAGAAAATGGTATACAAAAATTATGTAATGAAATAAAAGGGTTTTCATATTTAAAGTCATATTTTTGCAATCGATTGTTATCAAGAACTATGCCAAGATCATTTTAAAAAGACATTAAAAAGTGTAGAATTTAATGAAAGTAATAAATAGAAGTATTAGAATTTTTGTGAGATGTTTGGCTAGAAAAAAATGCAAACATTGGAATTTTATCTCGACACGAGGTGAAAATGCTTATAAAAATTTAATTTATATATGTTTAATGAAGGCCTTATTTGATATAGTGTATGGGTGTAGACAAATATAAGTTTTGAAGCTTCAGATGTCAATCATTTTGCATGGTAAAATTGTTAAATGAGATAATTATGCAGAGTACTTGCAAGAGATGCAACTAGAATTTAATGAAACATTGGAGCTTAGTATGATGGGACACATAATAAGTTGACATCAAGTGAAGGGGGAATGTTAAATTAGTATTTTACATATTGGATTATGTAAATCAAACTGGATGAATTTAAAAATTATATGCAACATATGCACAATAATTGAAAGACAAATTTGACCAATGTAACATAGTTTACAGATAAAAATAAGTAGAAGTGAAGAGCTAAAATATTATTATTTGAATCAGTCAAAAAAAAATCTAGACCATATTACCATGGGATAAAAATTAATCAATTTCAAGCAAAGATAAAAAATAAGAGGGTAGTCAAATTGACTTATTGAGGTGAATAAGAGTTTTAAAAATTTGCTAAGATGTTTGATTGGAAAATAACTCAAATAGTGGGATTTTGATCTTAGCAAAAACTTAAAAGGAGTCTAAATAGATTAGCTTAAATAGATCACTTTGTACTTCTTTGATGACTAAATGAATGAGAAATTGTATCACACCTAGCTTCATGAAACTCCATGGTAGCTATAAGTAAAATTGAGAGAAAAAAAATGGATATACAAACATTATATAATGAGATAAAATGATTTCTATATTGAAAGTCATGTTTTTGCATTAGATTATCAATATGACTTGCTAAATAATTTATAATTCAATGTATTGTCCATACATACATGGATACAAAAAAGAGGTGAATATGAGTTTTGAAATTTTTAAAAAATGTTTGGCTACAAAGAATGCAAACAATGGGATTTGATCTCAACATAAATTAAAAATACCTATAATAATTCAATTTATATATGTTTAATGATGACCTTATTTGAAATAGTGTATGGGTGTAGATAAATATAGATTACAAAATTTTAGAACATCAATCATTTTGTGTGGTATAATTATTTAATGAGATAATTATGCAGAATATTTACAAGAGATGCAAATAAAATTTAATGAAATATTAGAGATTAGTATGATAAAATACATATAATAAGTTGATATCTAGTGACGGGGGATTGATAAAGTAGTATTTGACATATTGGATTATGTAGATTAAACTAGAAGAATTTAAGAACTATATGCAACATATGCACAATAATTGAAAGACAAATTTGAACAATGTATCATGATTTACAAATAAAAATGAGCTGAAGTGAAAAGCTACAAATATTAAGATTTGAACAAGATGAAACAAAAAAAACAAAACCTGGACCATATTACCATGGGATGAAAATTGGTCATTTTCAAGCAAAGATAAAAGGCTAGAAGGTTGTTATATCGACTTATTGAGAAGAATAAGAGTTTTGGAAATTTGCTAAATGTTTGGTTGGAAAATAACTCAAATAGTGGGATTTAATCTTGGCATAAGATTAAAAAGAGTTTGAATAGATTGACTTACGTAGATCATCTTGTACTTCTTTGATGATATGGGGGGCAAGATGAATTTGAAATTCTATCACACTTAGTTTCATGAAACTCCATGATAGCTAGAAATAAAATTGAGAGAAAGAAAATGGGTATACAAAAATTACATAATAAAATAAAATAGTTTCCATATTGAAAGTCATGTTTCTACATTTAGATTATCAATGTGACTTACTGCATAATTTACAATTCAATGCACCATCCATATATATATGGATTCAAAAAAGAGGTAAATAAGAGTTTTTAATTTTTTTGAGATATTTAGTTGGAAATAAAATGCAAACAATGGGATTTGATCTTGGCACAAGGTGAAAATACCTATTAAAATTCAATTTCTATATATTTAATGAAGATCTTATTTGAAATAGTGTATGGGTGTAGACAAAGATAGATTATGAAGTTTTGGAATGTCAATCATTTTAGGTGGTAAAATTGTTGAATGAAATAACTATGTAGAGTATTTACAAGAGATGCAAATATAATTTAATAAAATATCAAAATTTAGTACGATGAGATACATATAATAAGTTGATATCAAGTGAAAGAGGACTGATAAAGTAGTATTTGACATATTGAATTATGTAGATCGAACTGGAAGAATTTAAAAACTATATGCACCATATGCACAATAATTAAATGACAAATTTGAATAATGTACCATAGTTTATAGACAAAAGTTAGCTGAAGTGAAGAGCTACAAATATTAAGATTTGAATAACTTGAAATAAATAAAAAAATTCAGATCATATTACCATGGGATAAAAACTAGTTAATTTTAAGCAAAGGTAAAAAGTTAGAAGGTTGTCAGATAGATTTATTGAGGTGAATAAGAGTTTTACAAATTTGCTATAATTTTTTATTGAAAAATAACCCAAACAGTGGAATTTAATCTTAGCATAATTTTAAAAAAAGTTTGAATAAATTGTCTTACATAGATCACCTTGTACTTATTTGATGATATAGAGGGCTAAATGAATGTGAAATTGTATCACACTTAGTTTCATAAAACTCTATGGTAGATAGAAGTAAAATTAAGAGAAAGAAAATAGGTATACAAAAATTATGTAATGAAATAAAATATTTTTCATATTGAATAATTTACAATCGAACACACCATCCATATATATATGAATACAAAAAGAGGTGAATAGGGGTTTTGAAATTTCTTTGAGATGTTTGGTTGAAAAAAAATTCAACTAATGGGATTTAATCTCGACACAAAGTGAAAATACTTCTAACAATTCAATTTATATATGTTTAATGAATACCTTATTTGAAGTAGTGTATGGGTGTAAATAAAGAGAGGTTACAAAGTTTTGTAATGTCAATCATTTTGTGTTGTAAAATTATTAAATGAGATAACTATGCAAAGTATTTACAAGTGATGTAAATAGAATTTAATGAAATATTAGAGTTTAGTAAGATGGAATATATATATATATATATATATATATATATATATATATATATATATATATATATATATATATCAAGTGAAAGAGAATTGATAAAGTAGTATTTGACATATTAGATTATGTAAATCAAAATAGAAGAATTAAAAGAATATATACAACATATGCACAATAATTAAAAAACAAATTTGAACAATGTACCATTATTTACACATAAAAATGAGTTGAATTAAAGAGTTACAAATATTAAGATTTGAAGCAGTCAAAACAAAAAAATAAAATTTAGACCATATTATTTTGAGATAAAAACTAGTCAATTTCAAGCAAAGATAAAAGGTTAGAGGGTTGTCAAATTGATTTATTGAGGTGAATAAAAGTTTTAAAAATTTGTTAAAATGTTTGGTTAAAAAATAACCTAAATAGTGGGATTTGATCTTGGCACAATTTTAAAAGGAGTCTCAATATATTGGTTTACATAGATCACCTTGTACTTATTTGATGATGTAGAGGGCTAGATGAATGTCAAATTATATCACACTCAGTTTCATGGAACTCTGTGGTAGCTAGAAGTAAAATGTTGAGAAAAAAAATGGGTAGACAAAAATTATGTAATGAGATAAAATGGTTTTCATATGAAAAGTCATGTTTTGTATATAAGTTATCAATATGACTTGCTGAATAATTTACAATTCAACGTATCATTCATATATTTATGGATACAAAAAAAAGGTAAATAAGAGTTTTACATTTTTTTTGACATGTTTAACTGAAAAAATAAAAATATTGAGATTTAATCTCGACACAAGGTGAAAATACCTATAACAATTCAATTTATATGTGTTTAATGAATACCTTGTTTGAAATGGTGTATGGGTGTAGCCAAAGATAGGTTACAAAGTTTTGCAATGTTAATCATAAATATTAATATTTAAACAAGTAAACAAAAATTAGGACAATATTACCATGGAAAAAAATTGGTCAATTTCAAGAAAATATAAAAAGGTTAGAGGGTTGTTAGATTGAGTTATTGAGGTGAATAAGAGTTTTAAAAAAAATTTAAGATGTTTTGTTGGAAAATAACCCAAATAGCGGGATTTGATCTTGGCACAAGTTAAAAAAAAGTGAATAGATTGGCTTACATAAATCACCTTGTACTTCTTTAATGATATGGAGGGCTAGTTGAAAGTGAAATTGTATCACACCTAGTTTCATAAAATGTTGTGTTAGCTAGAAGTAAAATTGAGAGATAAAAAATAGGTATACAAAAATTACATAATGGGATGAAATAGTTTTCATAGTGAAACTTATGTTTTTGCATATAAATTATCAATATGACTTGCAAAATAATTGACAATTCAACATACTGTCCATATATATATGAAAACAAAAAAGATGTAAATGGGAGTTTTAAAATCTTTTTTAGATGTTTGGTAGGAAAACAAAAAAATCTGGACCATATTGCCATTTTTTGAGAGGTAAATATTAAGATTTCAAAAATTTGACAAAAAAAACAAAATTTGAACCATATTAGCATGGGATAAAAATTGGTCAATTTCAAGCAAATATTAAAGTTAGAGAATTGTAATATTGACTTATTGAGGTGATTAAGAGTTTTGAAAATTTGGTAAAATATTTGATTGAAAAATAACTCAAACAGTGGGATTTGATTTTGGCACAAGCTTAAAAGAAGTTTGAATAGATTAACTTACATATATCACCTTGTACTTCTTTAATGATATGGAGGGCTAAATGAATGTGAAATTGTATCACACATAGTTTCATGAAACTCTATGGTAGCTAGAAGTCAAATTGAGAGAAAGAAAATAAGTATACAATTTTTTTGTAATGAGATAAAATAGTTTACATATTGAAAATCATGTGTTTGCATATAGATTATCAATACGACTTGCTAAATAATTTACAATTCAAGGTACCATCGATATACACATGAATACAAAAATAGGTAAATAAAAGTTTTGAAATTTGTTTGAAATGTTTGGCTGAAAAAAATGCAAACTGTGGGATTTGATCTTGATAGAAGGTGAAAATACCTATAAAAATTTAATTGATATATGTTTAATGAAGACCTTATTTGAAATAGTGTATGGTTGTAGACAAAGATAGGTTAGGAATTTTTGAAACCTCAATTGTTTTGCATGGTAAAATTGTTGAATGAGATAACTTTGTAAAGTATTTGCTAGAAATAGAAATAGAATTTAATAAAAAATTAGAGGTTAATAAGATGGGATATAAATTATAAG
The DNA here is from genome assembly GCA_037957365.1 of Torreya grandis. Taxonomy (NCBI): domain Eukaryota; kingdom Viridiplantae; phylum Streptophyta; class Pinopsida; order Cupressales; family Taxaceae; genus Torreya; species Torreya grandis. The sequence goes on along the minus strand of JARHVA010001046.1, from coordinate 502,581 downwards.
TTGATATCAAGTGAAGGGGAATTGATAAAGTAGTATTTGACATATTGGATTACTCATTTAAGTAGTTGATATCAAGTGAAAGGGAACTGATAAAGAAGATGGGTATAAAAAAATTATGTAATGAGATAAAATGGTTTCCATATTGACAGTCATGTTTTTGCATATAAATTATCAATAGAACTTGTTAAATAATTTACATGTCAACATATTGTCCATATATATATATGGATACAAAAAAGAGGTAAATATGAGTTTTAAATTTTTTTTGAGATGTTTGGCTGGAAATAAACTGCAAAAAGAGGGATTTGATCTTGACACAAAGTGAAAATACCTATAATAATTCAATTTATATATGTTTAATGAAGACCTTATTTGAAGTAGTGTATGGGTGTAGACAAAAATAGGTTACAAATTTTTGAAATATCAATAATTTTGTGTGATAAAATTATTGAATGACATAATTATGTAGAGTATTTGCAAGAGATGCAAATAGAATTTAATAAAACATTGGAGCTTAATAAGATGATATATATATATATATATATATATATATATATATATATATATATATATATATATATATATATATATATATATATATATATATATAAGTGAAGGAGAATTGATAAAGTGGTATTTGACATATTGGATTATGTAGATCAAACTGGAAGAATTTGAAAACTATATGAAACATATTTACAACAATTGAAAGATGAATTTGAACAATATACAATGGTTTACATAAAAAAATGCGCTGAAGTGAAAAGCTACAAATATTAAGATTTGAACAATTCGAAACAAAAAAAGAAAATCTTGACCATATTACTATGGGATAAAAACTAATCAATTTCAAGCAAAGATAAAATATTAGAAGGTTTCAGATTGACTTATTGAGGTGAATAAGAGTTTTGAAAATATGCTAAAATATTTGGTTAAAAAATAACCCAAACAGTGGGACTTTATCTTGGCACTAGTTTAAAAGGAGTTTAAATAGATTGGCTTACATAGATCACCTTGTACTTCATTGATGATATGGAGGGCTAGATGAGCGTGAAATTATATCAAATCTAATTTAATGAAACTCCATGGTAGTTAAAAGTATAATTGAGAGAAAGAAAATGGGTGTGCAAAAATTACATAATGGGATGAAATAGTTTCCATATTGAATGTCATATTTTTTTCATATAGATTATCTATACGTCTTGTTGAATAATTTACAATTCAATGTTCCATTCATATATATATGGATATAAAAAAAAGGTAAATATGAGTTTCCAAAAAAAGTTGAGATGTTTGGCTGGAAAGAAAATGAAAATAGTGGGATTTGATATCAATCTAAAGGGAAAATACCTATAAAAATTCAATTTATATGTTTAATGAAGACTTTATTTGAAATAGTATATGTGTGTAGACAAAGATAGGCTAAAAAGCTTGGAAATGTCAATCATTTTATGTGGTAAAATTGTTGAGAGTTAACTATGCAGAGTATTTTCAAGAGATGCAAACAAAATTTAATGAAACATTGGAGCTTAGTACAATGGGATACCTATAATAAGTTGATATCAAGTGAAGGAGAGCTTTTAAAGTAGTATTTGACATATTGGAATATGTAGATCGAACTGGAAGAATTTGAAAAGTATATGCAACATATGCACACAAATTGAAAGACAAATTTGAAGTATGTACCATGATTTATAGACAAAAATGAGCTGAAGTGAAGAGCTACAAATATTACGATTAGAACAAGTCAAAACAAAAAAACAAAATCTTGTCCATATTACTATGGGATAAAAACTAGTTAATTTCAAGCTAAGATAAAAGGTTTGAGGGTTGTCAAATTGACTTATTGAGGTAAATAAAAGTTTTTTAAATTTGTTAAGATGTTTGGTTGGAAAGTAACTCAAATAGTGAGATTTGATCTTGGCACAAGGTTAAAAAGAGTTTGAATAGATTGGCTTATATAGATCACCTTGTACTTATTTGATGATATGGAGGGCTAGATAAATTTGAAATTGTATCACACATAGTTTAATGAAACTCTGTGGTATCTATAATTAAAATTGAGAGAAAGAAAATGCGTATATAAAAATGGTTTCCATATTGAAGTTCATGGTTTTGTGTATAGACTATCAATATGACTTATTGAATAATTTACAATTCAATGTATTGTCCATATATATATATACAAAAAAGAGTTAAATATGAGTTTTAAATTTTTTAAAAAAGTTTAACTTGAAAGAAAATGCAAACAATAAGATTTGATCTCAACACAAGGAGAAAATGCTTATAAAAATTCAATTTATATATGTTTAATGAAAACCTTATTTGAAATAGTGTATGGGTGTATACAAAGATAGGTTATAGAGTTTTGTAACATCAATCATTTTACGTGGTAAAATTGTTGAATGAGATAACTATGCAGAGTATTTGTATGAGATAAAAATAAAATTTAATAAAACATTGGAGCCGTGTACAATGGGATACATATAATAATTTGATATCAATTGAAAGAGAGCAGATAAATTAGTATTTGACATATTAAAATATGTAAATAGAACTAGAGGAATTTAAAAAGTATATGCGATATATGTGCAACAAAAATGCGTTGAAGTGAAGAGCTACACATTACGATTTGAACAAGTGAAAAAATAAAAACAAATTTGGACCATATTACCATGGGATAAAAACTAGTGAATTAAAAGTAAGATGAAATGTTAGAGGGTTATCAGATTGACTTATTGAAATAAATAAAAGTTTTAGAAATTTACTAAGATGTTTGGTTAAAAAGTAACCCAAACAATGAGATTTGGCATTGGCACAAGCTTATGAGGACTTTGAATAGATTAGCGTATATAGATTATCTTATATTTCTTTGATGATATGGAGGGTTAGATGAGCTTGAAATTGTATCACACCTAGTTTCATTAGACTCCATGGTAGCTAAAATTAAAATTGAGAGAAAGAAAATAGGTATAAAAAAATTATGCAATGGGATAAAATGGTTTCCATATTGAAAGTCATGTTTTTTCATAGAGACTATCAATATAACTTACCTAATAATATATAATTCAAAGTATCAACTATATATATATATATATATGTAGATACAAAAAAAGGTAAATAGGAATTTTAAATTTTTTTGAGATGTTTCGCTAAAAAAATGCAAACACTATGATCTGATCTTGACACAAGGTGAAAATACTTATACCAATTCAATTTACATATGTTTAATGAAGACCTTATTTGAAACAGTGTATGGGTGTAGACAAAGATAGGTTGAGAAGTTTTAGAACGTCAATAATTTTGCATGGTAAAATTGTTGAATGAGATAATTATGTAGAGTACTTGCAAGAGATGCAAATAAAATTTAATGAAATATTAGAGCTTGTATGATGGGATACATATAATAAGTTGACATCAAGTGAAAGGGGACTAATAAAGTAGTATTTGACATATTAGATTATGTAGATCGAACTAAAAGAATTTGAAAGCTATATGAAACATATGTGCAATAATTGAAAGACAAATTTGACCAATGTAACATGGTTTATAGACAAAAATGAGAAGTGCAGAGCTAAAATATTAAGATTCAAATGAGTTGAAACGAAAAATAAAAATAAAAATTATACCATATTACCTTGGGATAAAAACTAGTCAATTTCAAGCAAAGATAAAAGGTAAGAGCATTGTCAGATTAACTTATTGAGGTGAATAAGAGTTTTGAAAATTTAGTAAGATGTTTGTTGGAAAATAATGCAAATAGTGCGATTTTGATCTTGGCACAAGGTTAAAAGAGTCTGAATATATTGGCTTAAATAGATCACTTTGTACTTCTTTGATGATATGGAGGGCCAGATGAACAAGAAATTGTATCGCCCCTAGTTTCATAAAACTCCATGGTAGTTGTAAGTAAAATTAAGAGAAATAAAAGGCGTATGCAAAAATTATGTAATGAGATAAAATGGTTTCCATATTGAAAGTCATGTTATTACATATAGATTATCAATACGACTTGTTGAATAATTTATAATTCAACATGTTGTCCATATGTACATAGATATAAAAAAGAGGTAAATAAGAGTTTTAGAATTTTTGTGATGTTAGGCTAGAAAAAAATGTAAACAGTGAGATTTGAACTCAACACAAAGTGAAAATATCTTTAACAATTCAATTTATATATGTTTAATGATGACCTTATTTGAAATAGTTTATGGGTGTGAATAAAGATAGGTTATGAAGTTTTGGAACGTCAATCCTTTTGCATGGTATAATTTTTGAATGAGATAACTATCTAGAGTATTTGCAAGAGATGAAAATAAGAAATTTAATAAAACATTAGAGCTTAGGACGATGGGATATATATAATAAGTTGATATCAAGTGAAGTGGTACTAATAAAGTAGTATTTGACATATTAAATTATGTAGATCAAATTGAAAGAATTTGAAAACTATATGTAACATATGAATAATAATTGAAAGATAAATTCAAATGATGTACCATGTTTTACAGATAAAAATGAGATGAAGTGAAGAGCTACAAATATTAATACTTGAACAAGTCGAAACAAAAAAACAAAATCAGGACCATATTACCATTGGATAAAAATTGGTCAATTTTAAGAAAAGATAAAAGGTTAGAGAGTTGTAAGATTGACTTATTGAAAAGAATAAGAGTTTTCAAAATTTGCTAAGATGTTTGGTTGAAAAATAGACCAAATAGTGGGATTTGATCTTGGCTTACATGGATCACTTTGTACTTTTTTGATGATATGGAGGGCTAAATGAATGTGAATTTGTATCACACCTAGTTTCATGAAACTCTGAAGTAATTAGAAGTGAAATTGAGAAAAAAAAATGAGTATCCAAAAATTACTTAATTAGATAAAATGGTTTTCATGTTTAAAGTCATGTTTTTTCATATAAATTATCTATACAACTTACTGAATAATTTACAATTCAATGTATCATCAATATATATATATATATATATATATATATATATATATATATATATATATATATATACAAAAAAGAGGTAAATATAAGTTTTAAATTTTTTTGGAGATGTTTAGTTCAAATTAAAATGCAAATGATGAGATTTGATCTTGACACAAGGTAAAAATATCTATAACAATTATATATATATGTTTAATGAAGACCTTATTTGAAATAGTGTATGGATGTAGACAGATATAAATTTTAAAGTTTTGGATTGTCAATTATTTTGTATGGTAAAATTATTGACTATGATAACTATGTAGAGTATTTGAAATAGATGCAAATAGAATTTAATGAAATATTAGAGCTTAGTACGATGGGATGCATATAAAAAATTGATATCAAGTGAAGGGGGACTGATAAAGTAGTATTTGACATATTGGATTATGTAGATTAAATTGAAAGAATTTGAAAAGTATATACAACATATGCACAACAATTGAAAGTCAAATTTGAAAAATATACCATGGTTTATAGAAAACATGAGCTGAAGTGAAGAGCTACAAATATTAAGATTTGAACAAGTTTAAACAAAAAAATAAAATTTGGACCATATTACTATGGGATAAAAACTAGTCAATTTCAAATAAAGATAAAAGGTTAGAGGGTTGTCAGATTGACTTATTGAGGTGAATAAGAGTTTTAAAAATTTGCTAAGATATTTGATTGAAAAATAATTCAAACAGTGAGATTTGATCTTGACACAAGCTTAAAAAGAGTTTGAATAAATTGGCTTATGTAGATCAACTTGTTCTTATTTGATGATATAGAGGGCTAAATGAATGTGAAATTGTATCACACTTAATTTCATGAAACTTTTGGTAGCTAGAAGTAAAATTGAGAGAAAGAATATGAGTATACAAAAATACGTAATGGGATAAAATAGTTTTCATATTAAAAGTCATGTTTTTGCATATAGATTATCAATATGACTTGCTGAATAATTTACAATTCAACATACCATCCATATATATATGGATACAAAAAAGAAGTAAATAAGAGTTTTAAATTTTTTTTGAGATGTTTGGTTGAAAAAAAATATAAATAGTGAGATTTGATCTAAACACAAGGTGAAAATACCTATAAAAATTCTATTTATATATATTTAATGAAGACCTTAGTTTAAATAGTGTATGGGTGTAGATAAATATAAGTTATGATGTTTTAGAACGTCAATCATTTTACATTGTAAAATTGTTGAATGAGATAACTATGCAAAGTATTTACAAGTGATGCCAATATAATTTAATGAAACATTGGAGCTTAGTAAGATGGTATACATATAATAAGTTGATATCAAGTGAAGGGAAATTGATAAAGCAGTATTTGACACATTGGATTATGTAGATCAAACTGAAAAAAATTGAAAAGTATATGTAACATATGCGCAATAATTGAAATTTTTTAAAAAAAAATGTACCATGTTTTACATAGAAATAAGCTAAAGTGAATAGTTAAAAATATTTAGATTTGAACTAGTCGAAAGAAAAAAAATAAAATCTGGACCATATTACCATGGGATCAAAATTAGTCCATTTCAAGTAAAGATAAAAGGTTAGAGTGTTGTCAGATTGATTTATAGAGGTGAATAAGAGTTTTGAAAATTTGCTAAAATGTTTGGTTGTAAAATATTTCAAACAGTGGGATTTGATCTTAGCACAAGATTTAAAGGAGTCTGAATAGATTGTCTTAAATAGATCACTTTGTACTTATTTGATGATTTAGAGGGCTAGATGAATGTAAAATTGAATCACACTTAGTTTCATGAAACTTCGTGGTAGCTAAAAATAAAATTGAGAGAGAAAATTAGTATACAAAAATTACGTAATGGGATAAAATGGTTTCCATATCGAAAGTCATATTTTTACATATAGATTATCAATATGACTTGCTGAATAATTTACAATTTAACGTACCATCCATATATATATGTATACAAAAAAGAGGTAAATAAAAATTTAATTTTTTTTTGAAATGTTTGGCTAAAAAAATGCAAATAGTAAGATTTGATCTTGACATAAGGTGAAAATAGCTGTAACAATTAAATTTATAAATGTTTAATGAATACCTTATTTGAAATGGTGTATGGGTGTAGCCAAAGATAGGTTATAAAGTTTTAGAATGTCAATCATAAATATTAAGATTTGAACAAGTTAAAAAAAATAATAATAAAAAAAAATTGGACCATATTACCATGGAATAAAAATGGGTCAATTTCAAACAAATAAAAAAGGTTAGAGGGTTGTCATATTGATTTATTGAGATGAATAACAATTTTAAAAATTTACTAAGATGTTTGGCTGAAAAATAACTCAAATAGTGAGATTTGATCTTGGCAGAAGATGAAAATGAGTGGAAATAAATTGGCTTACATAGATCACCTTGTATTCCTTTAATCATATGGAGGGCCAGATGTAGGTGAAATTGTATCACACCTAATTTCATAAAACTCTGTGGTAGCTAGAAGTAAAATTGAGAAATAGAAAATGGGTATACAAAAATTACATAATGAGATAAAATAGTTTTCATATTGAAAGTTGTGTTTTTGTATTTAGATTATCAATATGACTTGCAAAATAATTTACAATTCAATGCACCATCCACATATATATGAATACAAAAAAGATGTAAATATGAGTTTTGGAATTTTTTTAGATGTTTGGTTGGAAAGAAAAATAATTTGGACCATATTACCATTTTTTGAGAGTTAAATATTAAGATTTCAACAAGTCAAACAAAAATAAAATAAAATTTGGACCATATTACTATGGAATAAAAATTGGTCAATTTCAAGCAAATATAAAAAGTTAGAGGGTTGTAAGATTGACTTGTTGAGATGAATAAGAGTTTTGAAAATTTGCTAAGATATTAGGTTGGAAAATAATCCAAATAGTGGGATTTGTTTTTGGCACAAGATTAAAAGGAGTCTGAATTGCTCGAATTACATAGATCACCTTGTACTTATTTGATGATATGGAGGGCTAGGTGAACGTGAAATTTTATCACACCTAGTTTCATGAAACTCTGTGGTAGCTAGAAGTCAAATTGAGAGAAAGTAATGGGTATCCAAATTTTTTGTAATGGGATAAAGTGGCTTTCATTTTTAAATTCATGTGTTTGCATATAGATTATCAATATGACTTGCTAAATAATTTACAGTTCAACGTACCATCCATTTATAGATGGATACAAAAATAAGTAATAAAAGTTTAAGATTTTTTTGAGATGTTTGGTTGGAAAAAAATGCAAACTGTGAGATTTGATCTTGACAGAAGGTGAAAATACTTATAACAATTCAATTTATATATATTTAATGAAGACCTTATTTGAAATAGTGTATAGGTGTAGTAAAAAATATGTTATGAAGTTTTGGAACATCAATTGTTTTGCATGGTAAATTTATTGAATGAGATAACTATATATAGTATTTGAACGAGATAGAAATATAATTTAATGAAACATTAGAGATTAGTATTATGGGATATATATAACAAGTTGATATCAAGTGAAGGGTGACTCATAAAGTAGTATTTGACATATTGAATTATGTAAATCAAACTAAAAAAATTTGAAAACTATATACAATATATGCGTAGAAATTAAATCACAAATTTGAATAGTGTACCATAGTTTATAGAAACAAATGAGTCAAAGTGAAGAGCTACAAATATTAAGATTTAAACGAGTTGAAACAAAAAAAATTTGGACTATATTATCATGGAATAAAAACTCATCAATTTCAAACAAAGGTAAAAGGTTAGAGGTTTGTCAAACTGACTTATTGAGGTGAATAAGAGTTTTGAAAATTCGCTAAGATGTTGGTTAAAAAATAAACTAAACAGTGGTGTTTGATCTTGGCATAACTTAAAAAGAATCTGAATAGATTGGCTTACATAGATCACCTTGTACTTATTTAATGATATGGAGGGCCAAATGAAAGTGAAATTGTATCACACCTAGTTTCATGAAACTCTATTGTACCCAGAAGTAAAATTGAGAGAATGAAAATGGGGATGAAAAAATTGCATCATTGGAAAAATGGCTTCCATATTGAAAGTCATGTTTTTTCATATATATTATCAATACGACTTGCTAAATAATTTACAATTCAATTTACCATCCATACATATATGGATAAAAAAAGAGTTAAATAAGAGTTTTGGAAATTTTTGGAGATGTTTGGCTAAAAAAAATGCAAATAGAGGGTTTTGATCTCGACATAAGGCGAAAATATCTATAACAATTTAATTTATATATGTTTAATGAAGACATTATCTTAAATAGTGTATGGGTGTAGACAAAAATAAGTTACAAAGTTTTGAAATGTCAATCATTTTAAGTGATAAAATTGTTGAATGATATAACTATGTAGAGTATTTGTAGGAGATACAAATAACATTTAATGAAACATTAGAGATTAGTACGATGGGATACATATAATAAGTTGATATCAAGTGAAGGGAAACTTATAAATTAGTATTTGACATATTGGATTATGTAAATTAAACTAAAAAAACTTGAAAACTATATGCAACATATGTGTAACAATTGAAAGATGAATTTGAATAATGTACAATAGTTTATAGACAAAAATGAGTTGAAGTGAAGAGCTACAAATATTAATATTTAAATAAGTCAAAACAAAGAAACAAAATTTGGACCATATTATTACCATGGGATAAAAATTGGACAATTTCAAGCAAATTTAAAAGGGTAGAGGGTTGTCAGATTGACTTATCGAGGAGAGTAAAAGTTTTGGAAATTTTCTAAGATGTTTGGTTGGAAAATAACTCAAATAGTGGGATTTGAGCTTGGAACAAGTTTAAAAAGAATCTGAATAGATTGGCTTACCTAGACCAACTTGTACATCTTTGATGATATGGAGGGCCAAATGAGCATGAAATTGGCTTACACCTAGTTTCATGAAACTCCATTGTAGATAGAAGTAAAATTGAAAGAAAGAAAATGCATATAAACAAATTACGTAATGGGATAAAATAGTTTCCATAATGACAATCATATTTTTGCATATAAATCATCAATATAAATTGCTAAATAATTTATAATTCAATGTACTGCCCATATATATGGATACACAAATGAGGTAAATAGGAGTTTTAGAATTTTTTTGAGATTTTTGGTTGGAAAGAAAATGAAAACAGTGGGATTTGATCTCGACACAAGGTGAAAATACCTATAGCAATTCAATTTATCTATGTTTAATGAATACCTTATTTGAAATAGTTTATGGTTACCAATTTTTGAAACGTCAATCATTTTACATGGTAAAATTATTGAATGAGATAACTATGCAGAGTATTTGTAAGAGATGTAAATAGAATTTAATAAAACATTGGAGTTTAGTATGATGGAATACATATAATAAGTTGATATAAGTGAAGGGGAATTGATAAAGTAGTATTTGACATATTGGATTATGTAGATAGAACTGAAGGAATTTGATAACTATATGTAACATATGTGCAACAATTGAAAGATGAAATTGAACAATGTACAATGCTTTATAGACAAAAATGAGTTGAATTGAAGAGCTACAAATATTAAGATTTGAACAAATTGAAATAATAAACAAACAAAATCTGGACCATATTACCATGGGATAAAAATTATTCTATTTCAAGAAAAGATAAAATATTAGAGGGTTGTCAGATTGATTTATTGAGGTGAATAAGATTTTTTGAAATATGTTAAGATGTTTGGTTGGAAAATAACCCAAACAATAGAGTTTTATCTTGGCACAAGCTTATAAGTAGTCTAAATAGATTGGCTTGCATAGATCACCTTTTACTTCTTTGATGATATGGAGGGCCAGATGAGCATGAAATTGTATCATATCTAGTTTCATGAAACTCCGTGGTAGCTAGAAGTATAATTGAGAGAAAGAAAATGGGTATACAAAACTTATGTAATGGGATAAAATAGTTTCCATATTGAATGTCGTGCTTTTGAATATAAATTATCAATATGACTTGATGAATAATTTATAATTCAATGTTTCATCTATATATATGGATACAAAAAAGATGTAAATAAGAGTTTTGGAATTTTTTTGAGATGTTTGGTTGGAAAGAAAATGCTGATAGTGGGATTTGATCTCGACACAAGGTGAAAATACCTATAACCATTCAATTTATATATGTTTAATGAAGACCTTATTTGAAATAGTGTATGGGTGTAGACAAATAAAGGTTATGAAGATTTAGAATGTCAATCATTTTGCATATTAAAATTATTGAATGAGATAACTATGCTGAGAATTTGCAAGAGATGCAAATAAAATTTAATGAAAAATTGGAGCTTAGTACGATAGGATACATATAATAAATTTTTATAAGTGAAGGGAAATTGATAAAGTAGTATTTGACATATTGGATTATGTAGATAGAACTACAGGAATTTGAAAACTATATGCAACATATGTCCAATAATTGAAAGATGAATTTGAACAATGTACAACTGTATATAGACAAAAATGAGTTGAAGCGAAGAGCTAAAAATATTAAGATTTGAACAAGTTGAAACAAAAAAATCAAGACCATATTACAATGGGATAAAAACTCAACAATTTCAAGCAAAGATAAAAGGTTATTGGGTTGTCAGATTGACTTATCAAGGTGAATAAGTGTTTTAAAAAATTGGTAAGATGTTTGTTTGAAAAATTACCCAAACAGTGGGATTTGAACTTAGCACAAGCTTAAAAGGAGTCTAAATAGATTGGGTTACATAGATCACCTTATACTTCTTTGATGATATGGAGGGCTAGATGAATGTGAAATTGTATTACACCTAATTTTATGAAACTCCATGGTAGGAAGAAGTAAAATTGATAGAAAGAAAATGGGTATACAAAAATTGCATAATGGGATAATATGGTTTCCATATTGAAAGTCATGATTTTACATATATATTATCAACACAACTTGATAGATAATTTATAATCCAACGTACAATCTATATATACATGGATACTTAAAAGAGGTAAATAAGAGTTTTTTAAATTTTTTTGAGATATTTAACTAGAAAAAAAATACAAACAATGGGATTTGATCTCGACATGAGGTGAAAATATATATAAGAATTCAATTTATATATGTTTAATGAAGACTTTATTTAAAATAGTGTATGAGTGTAGACAAAGATAGGGTACAAAATTTTTAAACATCAATCATTTTGCATGGTAAAATTATTGAATGAGATAACTATGCAAAATATTTGCAAGATATGCAAATAAAATTTAATGAAACATTGAAGCTTAGTATGATGGGATACAAATAATATGTTCATATAAGTGATGGGGAATTGATAAATTAGTATTGACATATTAAATTATGTAGATCAAACTGGAGGAATTTGAAAACTATATGCAACTTATGTGAAACACTTGAAAGATGAATTTGATGTACAATGGTTTACAGACAAAAATGAGTTGAAGTGAAGAGATACAAATATTAAGATTTGAACAAGTCAAATTAAAAAAATAAAATTTAGACCATATTACCATGGGATAAAAACTCAACATTTTCAAGCAAAGATAAAAGGTTACAGTGTTGTCAAATTGACTTATGGAGGTGAATAAGAGTTTTAGATATTTGCTAAAATTTTTGTTTAGAAAATAACCCAAACAGTTGGATTTGATCTTGACACAAGCTTAAAAAGAGTCTGAATATATTGTCTTACATAGATCACTTTGTATTTCTTTAATGATATGGAGGGCCAAATGAATGTGAAGTTGTATTACACCCAGTTTCATGAAACTCTGTGCTAGCTAGAATTAAAATTGAGAGAAAGTAAATGCATATACAAAAATTACATAATGGGATTAAATGGTTTCTATATTGAAAGTCATGTTTTTGAATATAGATTATCAATATGACTTGTTGAATAATTTACAATTCAATTTACCATTCATGTATATATGGATACATAAAAGAGGTAAATAAGAGTTTTAAATTTTTTTTGAGATGTTTGGCTAGAAAGAAAATGCAAATAGTGAGATTTTATCTCTACATAAGGTGAAACTACCTATAACAATTCAATTTATATATGTGTAATGAAGACCTTATTTGAAATAGTGTATGGGTGTCAATAAAGATAGGTTACGAATTTTGAGAATGTCAATCCTTTTGCGTGGATTTTTTTTTTGAATGAGATAACTATGCAAAGTATTTTTAAGAGATGCAAATAGAATTTAATGAAATGTTGGAGCTTAGTACAATGATAATTAGTTGAAATCAAGTGAATGGAAGATGATAAAGTAGTATTTGACATATTGAAATATGTAGAATGAAATGAAGGAATTTGAAAACTATATGTTATATATGCACAATAATTGAAAGACAAATTTGAAATATATACCATGGTTTAAAAACAAAATTGAGCTAAAGTGAAAAGCTACAAATATTACGATTTGAATAAGATGAAATTAAAAAAATAAAATCTGAACCATATTACCATGGGATAAAAATTAGTTAGTTTTAAGTAAAGATAAAAGGTTAGAGGGTTGTCAGATTGACTTATTGAGGTGAATAAGAGTTTTATAAATTTGATAAGATGTTTGGTTAGAATGTAACCCAAATAGTGGGATTTGATCTTGGCACAAGCTTAAAAAGACTATGAATAGATTGGCTTATATAGACCACCTTGTACTTATTTGATGATATGGAATGCTAGATGAACTTGAAATTATATCACACCTAGTTAAATGAAACTTCATGGTAGCTAGAATTAAAATTAAGAAAAAGAAAATGGGTAAACAAAAATTACGTAATAAGATGAAACAATTTCCATAATAAAAGTCATGTTTTTGCATATAGACTATCAATACGACTTATTGAATAATTTTCAATTCAATGTCCTATCCATTTATATGGCTACAAAAAAGAGGTAAATAGGAGGTTTAGAAGTTTTTGAGATGTTTGGCTAGAAGGAAAATGCAAACAATGCGATTCTATCTTGATACAAAGAGAAAATACCTATAACAATTCAATTTATATATGTTTAATGAAGACCTTACTTGAAATAATGTATGGGTTTCGATAAACTAGGTTACAAAATTTTACAACGTCAACCATTTTGTGTGGTAAAATTATTGAATGAGATAACTATGCAAAGTATTTTCAAGAGATGAAAATAGAATTTAATGAAACATTGGAGCTTAGTACGATGGGATACATACACCAGATCATACATTATGAGCTGAAGAAGATGAGGTAGATCAATCTCCTTTAATTCTTGTATTTACCATAGACCATGCATGCATATTAGCTAATCAGGAGGAAGATATAATTCTCTCCAATATTATTTAACATAATTATCAAACTCCTTCTATAGATCTCAACCACTTGCAATGTGTTGAGTGCCCATATTCCAAACTCTAAGAATCAAATAATTTTGATACATCTGTATAGGAAATATTCCACTAGTTACTGCCTCATAGTTGTAGGCGAAATAGATCCATTAGCAATATAGAAATGATGAAATCACTCTCACATCAAATTGAAATCTCTTCAAGAAAAACATTACTTATTAATAGCAAGTTGGAGTTAATTGAGGAAAAGTGCCTAGTTATCATGTTGCATGCAAACCAACATGATTTTATATGGGATTATGAGGATATGCAAGGAATCAGTCTAGAAATATGCACAAATCATATCTAAATCAAAGAAGAGTGCCAACCAATCAGATAACCATAACGTAAGATGAATCCAACTCTTCAAGAAATAGTCAAAGTAGAATTACAAAAATTCCTAACTGTTGGATTTATATATCCCATCTCAAATAGTGAATGGGTTTCACCATTGGTAATTATACCAAAGAAAAATAGAGAATGGTGTGTATGCATAGATTATAAAGAACTCAACATAACAACTAAGAAGGATCACTTTCCTCTACTCTTCATTGATCAATTATTGGACACACTAGTAGGGAAGAAATATTTTGCCTTTTTGGATGGCTTTAGTGGTTACAACTAGATTAGGATTGCTCTTGAGGACCAGAAAAATATCACCTTTACTTTTCCCTATGGTACTTATGCTTATGATGTATTACCCTTTGGGCTGTGTAACACTCCTACAACATTCTAAAGGGTTGTCTTGAGTATCTTTGCAGCTATGGCCAATGAATGTGTAGAAATCTATATGGATAACTTCACTTTCTATGGAAAAACATTTGATGAGTGCCTCAAAAACTTGGAAAAAGTGTTGCAATGTTGTCTGGAGCACCATTTGTCTCTCAGTCATAAGAAATACTACATGCTTATGACAGAAGGTATTGTCTTAGGCTACCACATATATGCTAAAGGAATTAATATTGACCCTACAAAAATTAACATCATCAAAAACCTGCCTATTCTTCAAAAATATAAATATGTTAGGAGTTTTTTAGGATATGCTGGTTACTATAAGAGATTCATCAATAATTTTAGCAAACTAGTAGCACCATTGTTCACCCTTCTGACCAAAGATGTTGAATTTCTCTTGATTTCTACCTATGATATAGCCTTTAAATAATTGAAGGAATTATTGACCACTACCCCTCTTGTATGTGGTCCTAATTGGAAGCTTCCCTTCCATATTCACATAGATGCTTCAGATACTTCCCTAAGAGCTATTCTCAGCCAAAAATAGAAATCACTCAATTATGCCATATATTTTGTAAGTAAAAAATTGCATGCAACATAATTAAATTACATAGTTACTGAAAAAGAGTTCTTACCATTAGTCTATGTTATCAACAAGTTCCATCATTACATCACAAGATATCAAGTATTTGCTCATATAGACCATGCATCCATTTGATACCTTATGAACAAACCAACTATTCTAATAGAGTGATAAGATGGTTGCTCTTATTACAAGAATTTGATATCACTATTATAGACAATCTTGGTAGGGACAATGTGGTGGCTAAATTCTTATCATACCTACAATCCCCTGAATAAGATACCATAGTTTATGACTCATTTACAAATGAGCACCTGTTCTCTCTCACCCTTACCACACCTTTAAATGTTGAAATCGCTAACTACTTTGTAACAGGGCTACTTCCACAACACTTCCTCCCTAAACTAAGGAGAGCTTTGATTCAAAAAAGTGCCCAATCTTCATGGCTATCCAAATTTATTTTCTATACTAGGCTTGAATCTATCATCAGAAGATGTCTCAGAGAAGATGAAGTTCCAGATATACTCAAAGCCTGCGATGATGAACCCTATGGATGACACTTTGTAGCCAAACGTATAGCAGCCAAAATTTTGAATACAGAATACTATTGGCCATCACTCCATAAAGATGCAATAAGGTATACTACTCATTGTGATAGATGTCAATGTATGGGGAGACCCACACATTTAGATGAAATGCCTTTGCAACCTCAAATGGTGCTTGAACTATTCAAAAATTAAGTCCTAGACTTTATAGGAGCTTTTGATCAAAAATCAAACAATAAAGAGTACGCCCTTGTATGTACTAATTATGTCACTAAATGATTGGAAGTAATGACTCTTACACATGTTAGGGATGAGAAGGTGGCAACTTTCCTCTATGAAGAAATATTCACAAGATATGGTGTGCCACAAGAAATAGTCACTGATCAAGGACCCCAATTCACTTCTAACTTAATTATTGCCTTATTCCAACAATATGAGATTAGGCATTAGAAATCAAATCCATATTATCCACAGTCTAATGGGTAGGTGAAAGTCACAAATAAGGAGTTAGAAAATATTTTGACTAAGATTGTTAGTATTTGTCATAAGGATTGGGAGGCTAGGCTTCCTGAAGCGGTGTGGGATTATATAATCACATGGAAGACCACTACATGATTCACTCCATATGAGTTGGTCTATGGAAATAAACTTGTCTTGTTAATTGAATTTGAGCACAAGACCTTACGAACAACACTAAAACTTGGGATGGATATATCTGAAGCATAGAAGGAAAGGCTTCTATAGTTGAATGCCTTAGATGAATATAGACAACAAGAATTACAAAACACAAAGCTTGTACAATAGTAGTAGATTAGATGGCATGATAGGTACATTAAAACTAGGTAGTTTCATATAGGAGATTGGGCCCTTCTTTTTGACTCAAAATACAAGGATCATAAGGGCAAACTCCAGACTAAATGGCTTGGTCCTTTTGAGATTGAGCATGTTTATGATAATGGAGCAATGTAACTCCAAACCATTGATCTAGTAAGGTTCTATTTGTTGGTCAATGGCCATAAACTCAAGTTATACAAAAAGCCACTCATTCAGGAGGAGTTTTCCAGACACATACACAAGCAATTACAAGATGGATACAATGATGTAATAGATAGGCATGCTATTTCACCAAAAAAATGGAGCACCAATCCACACTCAAATGAAGGAGAGGAGGACATCCTATCCCTTCTATGGTATGATGAATGATACCTTCACCTAGTCCATGACCAATCACCCTTCTAAGTGACTTGGCAAGGAACTTGAATAAACATTCTACTACAAACAATAGCTAGAGAGAGAGAGAGAGAGAGAGAGAGAGAGAGAGAGAGAGAGAGAGAGAGAGAGAGAGAGAGAGAGAGAGAGAGAGAGAGAGAGAGAGAGAGAGCCCAATAATGAAAACTCATTTTTGGGCATTGTTGGTAGCTTTTGGGTAGAAAACTAGCTTGTTGACTACCCATAACTATAAAATGGGCCTAAATAGAAAAATAGCTTGCTGGCTATTTAGGGGTAAAAGAGACAGAGAGAGAAAAGAGAGAAATGACAATCATTTAGAGCACAACTGTTCAAGTTACCAAGGGTTTTATGTAGTTGCTATAGGCACCTTTACCACTAAAGGTTTTACTCCAATTGCTATGAGAAATTTTATAGTTGTTATGGGCACCTTCCACATAGTTGGGCATCACTTTATATCTTGCTATGAGATTCACCTATAACTACTACAGGTACCTCTTCATGCCCATTCTCACCTTTCTAAAGTGCATGTAGGTTAGATCCTCCTAGAACTATCACATATGGATTGGCTATTGGCTTTTGGACACTACATGAAAGTCATCAAACAACCTTATGAAATAATGAAGGAGGATTGGAGAAGGAAACATCACATTTATTTCTCAAAAATACCCTTGAATACCAAGCTATAGAGCCATAATAAAGCATATACTTTCCCTTTCCATTTGGAAGTATTGTAAACCAAAATTTATGCCTAAAGGGACACCCATGATTCATTTTTAGTTTTTGATCATTTCATGGAGATGATTTCACTATGTTGAATAGTGATATCTTATATTTCTTCAGCACATATGTCCCATGTTTGAAGACCCTACTGATCACTAATGCCAAGTCCACTAGGCACAAAACATATAGGGAATAAGATAAAAAAGATAATTATTAGCCGGTTCATGTAGAGGAAGGTCACCAAGTAGCAACACCCTCATCTACCTACTTTCAGGTTCATCTAACACATCACTTAGATCACCCAGCTCTTAAATAATCACCTTGCGGTAGGAGAGCAATCATCTCTCATCCAAATCTTAGACCCCTGTTCTAGTTCTATGTAGGTTGTCATGCATTAGATGTAAGTGAGATATGAGCATCATCAAAGCCTAACCACCGATGATCTCTTAATCAATCCATAAGGGGCCCACTTCAGTCGAATTACAATTGCTAGCCCAATCATTGTATCCCCTCAATCATTCACATGCAAACACTTACATGCCAACACACATGTGAGTCTTCAACATCACCCTAGGTACACCATTAATAAAAAAGTATGCAATATATTTTAATCATTGAAAAAGTCTTCATTGTTTTAATATAGCATGTACAATATTAATAAGCATATCAAATCATGAATTACATTATTCATTTAATATCCATCACATCACCTTTACTCTACCATCCCAACCTACACTTATACTCCTAATTATGACCCTATTTTATCCCTTCCTTCTTATTCACTCCATGTCACATGAGGACATGTGGTAGCTCAAGTGGTAGGGATGCTATAGGTTAGAAACCCATGCACCACAAGAACCCTACATGTGGTGATTAAATGCCATCATTATTGAACAAACCTCTACTTTACTCCAAGTAGATTTCCATAGGCCAAACAAAGTGTGTTTCCACTTATTGGTTGAAAGGATTGATAGAAAATCTAAACTTAGCAAGATTGGAGGGTTAGTTGTGAGGAGAGAACCCAAAGATCATAAGCAACTTTAGGGAGACCAAACCAGTTGGGATGTCTTCAATAGAGTTGGTTGGACTATTTATTTTGAGAAGTTGCAACATTTCTCAGAGCCTCTTGCTAGGGTATTTTTAGGTTCATTTGATGGAAACCAAGCCACTGTACATGGCATCACATTCTAGTCATTGAAGACTTGGTGAGCCAAGAAACTAGGTTGCCAAGTATGGGATAAAATTGGCAAGAGAAACCCAATGGCCAAGAAGCCAGATAATAGTTTTGCTAGGAAAATAAAAGACTGATATTAAAGAAAGGAGGTTTGGAGAGACTTAGCTTACTTGCAGCATGGAGGGAGATAACATCATATATCATTAGGTACATGACCTATGAAGGAAGCTATTCCATAATTTATACCCTCTAGTTTAAAGTTTTGAATCACTTAAGGCATAAAAAACCATTAATGTTCTAAATTTCTTATGGAACATTTTAAAAAAGATGTCCAAAGAGTACCAGAAGGGTATTGAAACAACCCTATCCCATCATTGCCTAATATGGTTGATAACTAAACAATAAGTAAACTTTGTTAGACCTGATCTAAGTTGGGAGCAATTTTTAGCCCTAGAAAATAATGCACCTCAGCAAGAAGAGGGCATTAATGAGAAAGAATCCCTTGAGGAGTAGGCCCAACAAGTTGTACAAGAAGATTTTGTGGGCACTAGTGCTACTGACCAACCCATAGCTACTGAGGGTTCATCTGAGACTGCTATGGGTAAGAAAAAGAGAAGGAAACTAGTCCTAACTCCTTATGACATAGAGGAGGAAAGCCCACAAGAACATATTCTTTCTCCCACTTTTTACTCACCATAGATTGATTCTTCCACATTGTTTCCTTTTGGGCAAGAAGAAGTTCTCTTTTCAACTATTGCACAAGAAAAATAAATTCCATTAGTCACCCCTCCTGGAAGGAAAATGAAAACCAAAGGGAAGAAACCCATGGTATCAAAAATAAGGAGACCTCCTCCTAGGAGATCTGAAATAATTAAGAAAAAAAAGACCACTACAACCTCCTTAACCATAGCTATCAGTGATGATAAAAAACTAAAGAAATATCTTAGGGTTTGGAAGATCCTTGATAGATTTGAAATTAAATTATGGTCTACTGATGAGGAATCTACCAAGGCAAAAGAAGAACAACCACCTCAACTATCTAGATTCACTGAGGAGGACATTCATCTCCTTAGAGACATTAGGTATATATAAGAGGAATTGAGAATGGTAGATCAACATGCAATAGAAGAGAAATTGGTTGAAGAAGAGACTATGGAAAAAAGGAGAATAAGAAATACTTTGTCATACCCAAGAGTTCTAGACATTAGAATAAGCTTTGAAGGAAATATACAGACTGAGGAATGAAATAATACAATTGAAAGGAAAATTAGGCATTGAAACACTTCTAGGGATAACAAAGTTTGTAGAACCTTCTATGGATAGAGATAAAGTATTGGAGGAACTTTTAGCAACTTCATCTACCTTGGCCACAGAAGCACTTGTAGTAGATTATGCTCTAGCTTTGGTACCCTTCTGCCATAGATTTACTCCTCTATTACCCACTACAAAAACACCTAAAATAGAAGAATTTATTGATGTGGATATTTAAGCTGCCACACCTATAGAAATTGATGACCGACATTTTCTTAAGAAATAATTGGGAGATGATAAAACTCAGTACAAGGAGTTAGTCCAAAAATTTAAAGTAAATGTTGAAACCCAAAAATAAGAAGTGGACTTGGAAGAAAAACTAGAAATAGTTGAAGCCAAGATCAAGTATTTAAAGGAAAAGATTGGTAAAATACATGAAACCACTAGAGTATTGATGAAGTGCAGACCACCTTCTAGGGTGTATGCTATGTACTTGGAAGAAAGATGGCTTAAATTTAGGTATGACATAATCTATAATGATCAATCTTACATGATTTGTGCCCCAAATATTTGTTTGAAGAATATAGACATGTTGATCATGACCTCTAAGCTCAATTAAGTGAGTTTTACATCCACCAATATGTTGTACCTAGTGACACAGAATGGAATCCAAACATCTATTTGGGATATCTGCTACATGCATTTTCTTCATATGTTCTGAATGAAATAGGAAGAAGGAGAAAATTAGAAGAATATCAAGAAAAAGAAAAGGAAGCTACCCTACTGATCAAGAGTGAATCAATAAATTCAGATGCTATAATAGATTAATGGATCTCTTTCATGAACACAAACACTCCATAGGAATGGGTTATCAGAAAATAGGTAAAAGTTTAGAATCATTATTCAAGTCTTATGGAAAGATATGGCAAGCAAATTTTTGTTGCTTATTCTCATAGATGGGCAGAAATCTCGGATGCTTTGAAAAAAAAGAAACCCTACTCCCCTCAAAACCTTAGGGAGGCCATCCACATAGTGTACTTATATATTGAGCTTATTATAAAGTGGAGGATAAAATGGTTGGGGTTGATGTTTCAACCCCCTATATTATGGTTCCCAATTCCTAATTGGGAGGGAAATGTCTTATTTGATAGAGAGAAAGAGAAGAAAAGATGGGGTGACATTGAGAATGCTAAAGGTTTCTACATCTTTGAAGGGTTAGGCTGCCCTGAGGTCCTAGACTTTAAAAAACTTTGTGGCTTCAAAATATCGCCAAGGCCTACTCAAGGTTTTGTAAGAGATTAAGTAGGGTGTGTGATGAGGCCACCAATTGCTTCATTTTATAGCCTCATCCATACTTAGTATATGTCTTTTTCCATGTAAATCCCATAACTATCCATGACTTATGCAAATTAATGAATGAAGTTAAGATTATATATATATATATATATATATATATATATATATATATAAAATTCAATCAAGGAAAAAGAATCAATAATTCATAACACACACACGCGTGTGTGTGTGTGTTATGAATTATTGATGCTTTTTCTTTGATTAAATTATATTTGTGTGACTTTATTTAAAAATAATTTGAAGGGTTATGCAAGGCTGCAAAATCTTGGTAGGCCATAGCCACTACAAGTTGCTCGCAGCTACTATAGGCTTCACCTACAGATTGCCTACAACCACTGTAGAGTGCCCAAAACAAGTGTAAGCTTCACCTACAAGTTACCCATAGCCACTTCAAAGTGCCAATAGCAACTGTAGGCTTCACCTATAGGTTTCCTGTAACCACTATGCAAAATAGAGCCATTTTTGATCAGATCTTAAAGACACATCTAGTTGTCTTGGGAACTGAATGGATGATTGGAAATAATCATAGTTGTTATATGGATTCCCTACATGCAAATAAATATTGGATGTGATACCAAAGATGAGAAAGACAAGGATAATGAGAAGAGACCAAAATAAATAAAATAGCAAAACAATATGCCTTGTCTTTAACCCAATCAAGCCTAAAATAAGTAAATTTGGTTACTAACCACTTGAAGGTTGACTAGGGTAGTTTCTAAAGTATTTATATTTTTACCTAGTTTGGTGTCTTTGGTTAAGAGTTAATAAACTACCTTCTATATTTAATGGTAGAACCTAGATCAAATTAGGAGTTAGTTAATTTGAATAAATAATAGCAAAAGTATTAGAATTACAACATTGCACTCTAAATATTGTAACTTTATATAGCAATCTTTAGTTGCTACATAATTGAGTAATGAGAAGGTTGATTTTGTAAGAAGTTTGTGAATTCTCTCTCGAAGGATTGGAACTTAGTTCTGAATGAGGAAGGCCCCCCTCAGAAGGAGTTGCAGTGAAGATCCTGACCCTCCTTAGCCTTAGTGTATTGTGTAAGTTGATTTTATTATTAGTTTGATTATGGAAGTGTGATGCATATGTGATTCATCTATGTGAAGTATTTATGTATTTCTATTTTTATAGGATTTTAAAGTATAACTATCTAGTGAATTCAATATAAGTTCATTATACTGCAACTAGTAAAATAAGTTGATTTGTAAATCAATAATGCAGATATAGTGCTGACATCCTTGAAAAGCGTATGCACCCTGAGTTGATAATTAATGTTAATCAGACTTAAGAATCTGGTATTCACTAGGTAATTAGTCTACACAACATAGCTATCGCTAAATGTATCCTTCACCTTGGAAACTATTGGCCCACCCTCAATCAAGACTATTGTGATTATGTAAAGAAGTGTGTTAAATGTCAACGACATGCCAATTTACATCATGCATCTATGCATGGCCTAAAAGTATCCAAATACTAGTGGACCTTCTCACAATGGGGACTCGATCTCATTATAGAAATCAATCCTCATTCTTCATAATGCCACCAATCCATTATTACCACCACTGAGTATTTCACCAAGTGGGTGGATGCCATTCCTCTCACTTGACCAAAGTTGACAAGATAGTCAACTTCATCAATCACCATATCATCTGTCATTTTGGTGTTTTTCATAATATCATCACCAATAATGACAAATATTTTAAAAACAAGAAAGTCCAAGGTCTTTATGATGCATTTGGCATCAAGTTAAGCTTTTCCTCACCTTATTGTCCACAAGCAAATTGACAAGTAGAAGCCTTTAAAAAAAACCTTTATAAAATGTTAACCAAAGTAGTCATTACTTTAGGTTAGGATTATAACTTGTACATCCCTTTCACTTTATGGGCCTATCACACTAGCATTCAAACCTCTATGGTACTACCCCTTTCTCTACAAATCTACCAAAAAAATAATAAATAAAAGATCCTATATCAAAATCAGAATAAGTTATCCTAGGAAAGCTACAATCAACTTTCATATATATCATTAGTAGACTTCTCGCATCGATCAATATACACCTTGTATTAAGACATGGACTTGTCTAATTTGGTTCTTAGGTCACCTATAAAAAGGGAAAACTAACCCACATAAGGTTACCTTACCTACCAACCCATATACTTTTCACCCATCACCTATCTCCCCTTTATACCATCTATAAATCAAGGGATTCCAAGCTTACTTGATACAATGTGGTCAAGACACCTTTTTATCTACCAAAGCATGCTAATACGAAGCATTCAAAAGGCTTAGGTTCCTTAAGCTAATCCAACTTTGGTTTTGTTAGGTCCTTACCAATGAAAAGGCATCATGATTTTTTTTTACCCTTTTATCATTGGGTCATGTAGACATACGTCTCATGATTCTCATTTATTTTTCCTACATTTAGTTTGTTGCCTGACTTAATTTATATGTTTTTGTTACATCCTTAACCATCATCACATCACATCTCCATGATCATAAACAACAAACATCAATAATGATCAAAGAACCATGAACCACATCACAAATCTATCTATAATCAAAGCACCATAAACCACATCACAAATCTATCTATGATCAAATCATCATGAACCACATTATACATCATTTATCTATCTATAGTATCATCCTATCCATTTACCATAACATCAAAAAAATTCATCATATAACATCATATCATAAACCACATCAATAACCATAATTGAACCATTCATAATCATGAACATGAACAAAATAAAAACATCATCCATAATCATCACCTGCCAAAGCTACTGAGTCTACATCTCATAAGTATAACGTATAAAACCATGATCACAACCATAACTATAAACATGAACATACATCATATATATCATCATGAACATCATAAACATCATCATATACATCATATCATCAAATAACTAATACATGTAATAATGTATAATCTCTCTCTCATGTACATCTCACTACTTCACCATGCAAGCTGATATCAAAATCAGGTACATCTATATCTATCTAACATATCATATCATGCCCCTAGGGTACCACTACCACTAGCCCCTCATACACCTACACTACCATCTGGTGCTGGTCCTCCTAGGATGCTTGTATGTCCACTCACTATTGAGGCCCACTACCCTGGAGTCACCACAGTTGGTCCACTTGCTAAACTGGCCCTGTACTCTCCCCATCTCAGTTGCTTTGGATACTATCTTAGCACTATAGCCTCTTAGTATCTCAATGGCTCCACTATGGCTAAGTACCATGTCTTATCAATCATCCCAAGTGGCCCTCCTATTGGTGTTACCACTGCTTCTACCCTCTATCTCATTGTATCTCTTTCTTGAGTCACCAAACCTAGGGAGGTCTGACCCTGATCTCTCTCAACTGTAATGGTGGTAACCTGACCTTGTAAAATCATAATTTGGCCCTATTATATGGCCATATATCTCTTTAACCCTATAATTTATGCTTTTGTAGTATCCAATACTATCCTTACCTATCTATCAGGGCCACCTACCTATACCTATGCTCTAGTTAGATCCACACCCATGGCCTATCGACCCCCATCATCCCATCCAAAATTGGCCATTACATAAATGGCCTAGTACCATGCTACATATCCATCAACAAAATCATCATTTATCCCTACTCTTATAGGTAGCTCCTCAAAATCTAACACCACCTCCTCTGGCTATGGCTCAGGTAATAAAAACTCAACATCCTCTCTCTTATATCTCATAAAAGGACTTGAAATCCCCTACACTAGTCCATACTACCTCCTTACTCTTTTGAATAGGATGAGATCAGTATCACCCTCTCTCCTCTTATGAATCCATCTCCAACTCTGTAGTGATAATGTATGATAGATATACTGGGCCCACCTAAGAAATCCCTTATATGGCCTCTAGACCACATCACCCACAACCAATCCCTCCACTACATCCCTAAACCAGTCAATGTCTCTAGCACCTCCTCTAACCCTTGACAAATCATAATATCCCATCTATCACAGGAAACCCACTTTTTAGTTTTCTTGAGTTTAGCTATCCCTTAGTGTCCCCAAAGGTCTCAAAACTCAAATATTCTTGTATGCCTAGCAATGGAACACAAATCCAATATTGATCCCATATCTCCTGTGAGCTCAAAATATCTAGAGCTCCCTATAAATATAAACCAACAAAATTGGTGCCTAACTAAACACCATCCTCCCAAGAAACATCTCTACTAACACTCCTAACAGTAGATAAGTAAATCATCCACTGCTTTAATCAAGTAATGTAAAACATGACACTGCCATCATCATCATGATCATCAAGTACCTCCCATCTAGAGCCTTCTGATACAATGGATCATAACTAAAACCACCTAAATGCCACCTAACATGTACCCAATCCTCACCATACAAGATTTCCATCTGCTCATCTCGATCCTCACTCTCAATATGATAAATAGGCTCCCCTCGAATAGGTATCTATGTAATCTTGTGAACATCCTCTAAAAGGATGGTTATCTCTCCTATCATAGTAGGAAGGTGTTTGTGGCTAGATCCCATCTCTCAAGGAGGGCCACAATCATTGTTGCATCTCATAGCAACCATTGATAATGTTGCATAGCTTTTAAGCTGACCTCCTCCATGTGTATCCAATCATCTCTGATCATCCCTCCATATATCTCTGCAAAGATCTTCAGAACTCGATCCCTCATCTAGATCTAGTCTCATGCCTATAAATAAATCAAATTAACGTGCACAATTAATTTTCCATTATCATTGCTCCTTTTCATTCTACCTATATCATCCTCTTTATCAACCTAAACTCACCTACATCAACTTATTCTAACAATTACCTCTCTAACATTACCTCTAGAGTGCCCCCTACCCATAAATATTTTAACATCTATCTTAACTTATGACTTAAAAAACTTGACATTTATATAGAAAATATCTACCCTAACCAACAAAATTTTCAACACCCTACCTTAACCTATAACACCTTTGTTAAACGTCTAAAACCAACACTTAACCCTACCCAACAACTATCAAATCAACACATCATTCCTATTTGAACCTTTGCCTATCCTAACTTACACTTAACACTTTAATTAACCCACACCCCTTTCAAAAAAAAATTAAAACCATATTCCTCAACATCTTTTACAACCAACCTCCCCTAAAACACTCAACCATCGACAGTTTCCTTGAGCCTTCAATGGTCTAGTAAATATTTTTCCTTAGGGTTTGATCAATGATTAGGTTAACCATCAATAGTCATGTCAAACTGTCAATGATTAGGTTGACCATCGATGATCAGGTTGAACTATGATGGTCACTATGTGTGACTACCAATGGTGAAACCCTAGAACCTACCATACCAAAAACACAATCAAAACAACTAAAATAGAAAAAAAAACCTACCATTTTCTATCTTATAACCATCACCAACCCAAATCCTACACCAATTTCAAATTTGAACTTCTAATTTTTCAAATCTCAAACAAAACCTAAATCTAGGTCAAAACCCATAAAAAACCTATCAAACTAACTATAACCCACCCAAATTCAACTTTAACACACCCAAATCAACTCAACTATCAATTTTAAAACATTCCCTACCTCATTCCTCGATTGTTGTTAAGGTTAGAGCCTTTGTCCTACTGCTTGACCATGCTATCATCTGACCTGCATATCTAGTCCCAACTAATCACCTCAACAAACACCTTTAACCAATCACCAATCACCACGTCAAAAAATACTTAGTCAAACTCTCTCAGCAAAATGCCAAATTAGCAAGTTGTTAGAGCATAGAAGTCAACTTGTCAAAATTGAAAATGAAATTTCATTTTCACTTTTTATACTCTATGCTTTTAGGGTTTCACCCTGACCATCGATGGTTAGGGTGACCATTGATGATCGACCTTGGGAAGCCCTAACTGTTGACGATCAGGGACCCCCCATTTTAATTTTTTTTACCACCTACACCTAAGTTCTAAATTTTTGGAGATAACCTTCTCCACCAAACTAACCACCTAAACTTTTTAGAGTTTACCTTTCTCTGACCAACCATTAAACCACATCCACCTTGATGTTGGCCATTTTAACCCAAACACTTGCATATTTTGTGACGACCTTGCTTGGTCTTTTTTGACTGCACAACCAACCTTACCATGTTGACTATTTGAAATTTGCAACACCTCGTGCATGACTAGACCATTCGTGTTTTTCAAAGGATCACTTCTTACCTTAGATACATACAAGAATACTGACCCTATCTAGGAGACTTATAGAGTAACCCAATCAGTTATGACCAACATTGTGGACCAGTTACCCTATCACTTGTAGTTCTAGAACTGACCTTATTTTCACAAACATTATCAACCTTGGTCTATGTGTGATCTTGGCTATTTCACTTAGTTATATTTTGTGCGCATGTTTACATCTCAAATGCCTAACCCCACTTTTTATCACCAACCTCGTGACTCACCATATATCATTTATCAAACCTCAACTCAATTTTGGTTTCACCTCATCAACTCTTAGTTTGAGGGGAAACACCTCCTCCCATACTCAGGGCAAACAGACCTTCGACCCAACAATCATTTTTATTTTGCAACTTATTAATTCAAAGTTGCATAACAAAAAGGGGTAACATTTAGACACTAGAAAACCATACTAAATGTTGAAATTCCTTGGGATACCTTAGGGACCACCTAACCCTTCTCAACCCATTAACCAACCCATTAGGACCCTAGGGATAGTTAACTACTTAGCTAACTAAACTCAAAAACTCACTAATTTAACCATTATCCAAGCTCTATTTAACCCACCTTGACCTTTTACCTCTAAGACACTTAACTGTCGATGGTAATCTTAACTGTCGACAGTTAGCCTGACCATCGATGGTTAAGTCCTCACCCTTCCAACACATCACAAACTGTGTGCAAGCTAACAAGGCACAATTAAATATGTTTGCCTTATACAGTGCTAATGAACTCCTAAGAATTAAATTCAACATGCTTACCTACTAGGGAACCTTCCATCCTCCATATCTTTTTTCCTATAAAAGGAGAGGAGTAGGAGGTGAAATAAAAGGATCATCACAAGCATTCTTGCATACATGTATTCAATATTTCCAACATATAGTCCTTTAGTAACTCAATAATAGTAAAATAGACCCAAACCTCTACTAAATTTTATTTTGAGGTTAAAGTAATGTTACTCTAACAAAATTTCCCCAACCTTCAACCATCAACCATCTAGAAAGCTACAAGTATATTATATTTATTCTTTGTTTTATTGGATTTCTAACCCCCCTAAATTTATTAGACCTATCTACACCTTGTTTCCCAACTTCTAGATCCTTAATAAAACCATTATCAAACCATTCACCTATTATGTAACTTCTCTTTTAACAACTTTCAAAACCCACAAGCAACTATCGATGGTTAGCACAACTGTCAATGATCACCTCCAACCACCGATGGTTACCCAACCACCAATGGTTAGTCCAACCATTGATGGTCATTATGGCATGAAATAATAACAAGTTATTTCTGACCCCTTACATCCAACTAAATCTAACTTTATGTGTTCTTTCCTATTCACAGGCCCCTACCTGATTTTCTAAACTTGATTTCATCTATCTCAACACTAGTATTGACCCACTTTTGCTATATTTAGTCATTTTATCTATTAATTATTCATCTACTTCTTGTGTTTCATTTTAGTACTTTCTATTATTTTAATGCAAGTATCTTTCTTTTATCATTTTCAACTTAATTTTTATCAAAGAGTGGATTGACAACCTCCTAGCAAGCTCATGCTTCTTGGATCTAGCTCATGCTAGGCAGTCCATCTAACTATATTGCCAACGGCCCCTTTGTTAGTGATTTTTATCTACAGGTTGTTCATTCCAAGCCAAAGAGTAGTTTTCCATCTTCATCTAAATTACATGTGCATTACTAACCAGGTATTTCTACCACACTCTTATTACTAATTTCTTATCTTCTTCCAAAATTAAGAAATGAGCAAAAATTAAGAGAAACAATGTCTTTTCATCATACTCCACTAATTCATTTTTCAAGGCATGGTTTAATGCTTCTATTTCATCCTCTAAGTACTCTACACTCACATAGACAAAAAAATCATTATATTTCAAATCTCGTGTCCTTTCCATAGACACTTGTTCCTTCAAATACTCCTTCAAGTCTTTAATGAGACTTATCAACTGGTCTTCCTCTTCTACATCATATTATTCATATTTCAACTTGAACTTTGCCTCTTTCTTCACATCATGCACCTATTTTTTGTCACCTTAATCTCTCTTGATTTTTGTTTCATCCTCTTAGTTGAGGACCATTTGTTTCTCTTATTCTTTATGTTGTACTTTTATAACCAATTGTTTATGGTTCATTATCAACTTGTCCTCCTTGTTCTTTTCAATTTTTGAGCCCTCAAATTAATCCCTCTTTTCATAAAGTTTCATACCTACAATCATGCATTTAGATATATTATTAGAATAAAAAAATTGAGGCCTAATTACGTCTCCAAGTTCCTCCTTGGATTGATTTTCTACCACCCTTATCATTCTCTTCCAATTTATTATTTCTTGTTGCCTCCTTTCACTTTATGTAGTTTGCCTAATTGGCCATTTAACCACCTTCCTGATTCTTATGAATAAACCTTACTTTGATTGATTCCATTCTTCCAAATTTTTTGTTAGACCTATTAAAAATCATTTCAATTCATTTATCTCTTTCTAAAAATCCTATTATTTTCTCACCTCATTTGTTTTCTTCATTTAGTTTTCCTTTCTTGTCAGTCCTTCCATTTTTCGTCTACTTCTTATTTTGTCTCACCCAAAGTCTCTACTTGGTAATTTGACACCTCCAAGTCTATTTAACCTTGGATTGTTTCTCTCTTTAATCCTCAATGTATTCTTTTTCCTTACCCTCTTAAGCCTCAATGGGCTATAAGATTGCCAACCTTCACTCTCTCAAAGTTTCAATAACCTATTTCAACTTCTCTTTTCTCAAATCATCTTCAAATTATTTCACTCTTATATTTTTTATTTCACACTTCCCAAGAGCTTTTTCTAAGCTCTAATACCATCTTATGTAAGTAGACCTCTCCTAGTCTCTTACATTTGGTCTTCTATGTCTTTTTAGGCTCTGTATCCTTATTTACCAGCACATCTTTTCATTCACAAGGGTCACTATGTTCTTATTTACTTAATCTCACTCTAGAAAAAAAAATCACCTTCCTCTTTGTCTTGTCCTTTATTAAAAAAACTTATATTATTTAAGACTTGACATATTTTCTTATTCTCATTTCAACTCTATTTAGCCCAACAAACACACTTCAACCTTCAACTAATGCTTATATTTGAATAATATTGACTAGAACATGGTTTTAGATATTTTTGTAGGTCTGTCCACTTTTCCCAAGCACATATATTCATTCACCTAAGTTATTTTCATTAAAAAATGCATAAACAATATCTTAAGGTTTTCAAACTTCTAGAGATGATAATTGACTCAAGACAATTCTTTTAACTTTCCTTAAACTTATTCCTTCATGAAACATCAAAACATCGACTTCTAAAACTACCAGTTAGATCTCTTGCCTTGAATATTAATATGCTTACTTTCAAACTAGACTATTTAGGCTTTCATTAGGGTCCCTGTATTCATTTTCATATTATTTAACCAAAAACACATATTTTACCCTTCAAAAAGTATATGTTCTTGCAAGAAAGATAGTAAAATAGGGGTTTGATGCTCTTTTAAAATCCTATAGTGATATTTTGACCATAAATCCTTTTGAAGGCTACCCAAACACATGATATCACCTCTAAAACTTGGCCTTAACCTTATTCTAAAAAAATTATTGAAGTTTTCTTGGTTAAATTTTAAGTTATTGAGATTTTTGTTCTCTAAAACCTTATTTTAGGGTTTAAGTTATTTAAATGGATGATGGGAGGTGGAGAGTTACTATTCCCATGTTTTTAGCTGATGGTGGAATTGAGAACTATGTACAAGTACCCAATAGCTCTTATTTTTTAGGGAAAACTACCATCCATTAGAGATAAATTCTTCTTGTCTAAAAAATAAATGTTCCTGACATGATCTTGACATTATCCACATTGAAACTCACTTTGGTGTCAATTTTTCTTGCATAAAAATCTGTATAAGTCATTAAATGGGTTAAAATATGACTAAAAGGCCCCTTTTTCCACATGAGACAAGACCTATGACCAATTTATGACCTATAAACATATTAAATATCACCTTAAGACATTTTCAACCCAACTTGATCCTTTGACCACCTTTGACCAAGGTTGACCAACCTTTGACTCAAGTTGACTAGCCTAGTGCAAAGAGGGTGGACTTCAATAAGGAGTAGGGAGAGGATGAGTAAGACAATAGACTAACATGACACCCTTTAAGACACATAAGAATCTTCTCAAAAGTTCAAAATAGTAGGGGTTGACCCAAATTTGACTTGGGCTTAAATTTGGTCAACATTCTTGATGCTTCATAGGGGTGGCATGCCAGTTATGCCTAAGACTAGTTGCCGAATCCTTCCATTGGGCATGTAGTCACGAAAATGAGCACTTAGATTGACATGAACAAACCTGAATGGACCACAAGACAACTAACATTACACAAGACACCCAAAGAAAGAATGACACACACAAGACAAGAACAAACATAAAACAAAAACACACTTGTACTATTAAGCACTTAGGAAACACAACTGAAAACAACCTATCATGTTACCATCACATTGAAACACTATGTTAGGATATTTCAATGCATGGAATTGGTCTTGGAAAGCATTGTTTCTTAGTATAATTATGATAGTCTGTGGGATATATTCTTGGTGGATCACCTCTCTAGCATAGTTTCTATTTGATGCAAACTCTTGACCCTTTTCATGAACAAGCATTAGATTAGGTGATAGGCACTTAGAGAAGACTTTGGGGAGCTATCTCTTTCAATTATAGAGATCATCTCTCCTATAAGTTCCCACAAACTTGAGAGATGATTTAATGTTGCATCAAATTGAGGGAGCTTCATAGAGTGTCCTAGGGTGCACAATTTGATGATAACACTAACTCTTCTACTAAGTGCTCTCTCCTTCTTTAGGCCTAAAGAACTAGGTCTCTTCTAGGTCTAATCCACCCCAAACCACTATATTCTATATTTAAAAATATATACACAATTTGTAACCATGAAAATCAGTTAGGGTATCCTTTAAATAGTAAGATTACAAACAATTTGAAATTTTGGATGGTTCAATCTTTAGATATACAAGAAACCCTAATCTAGGATTTTTAAGGGGACTATCTTAGCTGAGGCTATACAAAATTCACTTGCTAATGTTTTACTTCATTTCAAAGATCCAAAGTAGATTTGTAGGGTCTGTTTAGACTTGGAAAAACTTATCCAAACATTGGATTCCACTTTTCTATCCACTGCAATGTTTTCCAACTCCAAATATGTTTGACTATGTAGGAAACTATACTGCCTACAAGTCTGTTTCAAGGTTTTGAAAGCCCATACCATGTTATGCATCAAAAAAAAGATTATCACATCTTTCGAAGGCTTCAGACACACTTACCAAAACATTTTAAATCATTTCAACTTGATTCTTTAATCATGTCCTTTCAAGAATTCAAATACTTAGTCCTCCATGCCAATGGTTTCTACAGGAAATAGGGGTTACTCTTTAAGATATCTATGATTAATAAGGTTTATTTTTTATTCATGGATCTTATAAGATCAAGTCTCACCGAATCTGACTTCAATCACATTCAAATCAATTTTCAAGCTTCAAACATTGACCACCTTACGAGCATTGTCTGTAATTAAAGAACAAATAATAAAAATAAGGGGTCTATTTATGGGTATACTTGAACATCAGATGTTATCCAAAATATCTCAAGAAACTTCTAATCATAATAGAATAAAAATCCTACCCACTATCTTCCAAACATAATAGAAATCATTTACACAGTCACTCCTTATCAATACAACACATACAATTACCAATAACACATTTTATCAACCCAATAGGGGTTTGTATTTCCTTTCTCTAACAAGTAACTTGATTTCTTGGACTCATTCAAAGTTTATCTTCAATCACACATTCATTATCTTGAAAAAATACTTGAAAACAACTTCAAATTCATTATTTCATCAATCAAAACACATACAATGAGCAACAACAATAATTGATCTCAAATAGGGTTTGTGTTCTTTCATTCAAAACAGGGGTTACAAAAACTAATTCTCCCTCTTCATAAAATTTTTTCCATTATTTTATTCTCCCTCAAGTATAATACCATGAATGATTCAAAATCAAATATGAAAAACCTTTCCCAAAGACAACCACCCTAACTACTTCTTGGGCTTTTCCATGTAGAGGTTGTTTTGCTAAAAGATTGCATTATGTCATAATTTTCACATAATATGACATATAAAACCAAAACATTAGAATCATGAAATTTATGAACCTATTTCAATGTCCAAAACCTTTAGACTCACTTGATACATCTTTCCACCTTCACAAGACATGTAAAAGTCCTTATACAAGCTTATTAAGATTTAAGTTTTTCAAAAGAGGTTTTTCATGGGAAACACTAGAATTCAAATTATATGAACCTAGGGACTATCATGAATCCAAAAATGAACTAATTATGAGCTCTATAACTTATGAGACAACTATAGGAATAACTGAAGTCATAATTGAAACCATTTTGAGGTCCTCATGGGATGCCCCTGCATCATACTACCAAGCTGAAAAAATCTTTGCCATAGGTGTTTGCTAATGCATTTGGTATATACTCCTATATGCTTGAATTGAACCTCCTCATTGAAGGTATCTACCTCCACTTTCCTCTCATAGAGGTGAACATGTTATTGAGCCCCATATTTAGGCCTTCTTTTCTTCATCTCCTTCAATAGTATACTTGCACATGAAACAACATTGTTAAGGAAAACACAATTGCTGCTACTTTCTACTTGCCATGCAAGTGTATAACATTCTTCTTCCTTTGTAAATTTATCTACCTTTTTCTTATCTCCATATTCAACCACTTCTACAAGTATTCAATCTTCTTCCTTCATCCATGCTTCTTGTGCTTCCCATTCCTCCTCATGCATAACAAGTTCTTGCTCTTTGCATACCACATACTTGTGTAGATTCTTAGTTTGTTACTATACATCAACATATTGACTTCCCTCAATCTCTTGCATATCCAAGGGCTGCATACTCATCTTCACTATCTCCTCTTGTTGACTGCTTTCATGGGATTGTTGTATATTGTCCAACTCTTGGACATTCTCTTCTTGTTCAAGACTATCAACCATTCCTTCTTTCACTGCCACAATCACTTTAGGCTATAAATGCATCTCTTGTTTGTCTTCTACCTGCTCCTGACTTGCACCTTAATCACTTAAAAACATATTATAAACAAAATTTGGAGTTTTCATGGCTCTCTCTTGGGCTGCCACCTTGAACAATTCAACATCTAACTTCTTCACTTGTATGGTGTCATACCCAAACCACTGCTTTTCCATTTCATATGCTATCTCTATCTTTATTTTACTACCATCGCTCTTAAAGGCTTGGCTTCCCTTCTTGTTTTGACTATCTTCTTTCTTGAGCACTCTTAAAGGTGCTATGTCTTCCTTTTTTGAAGACTACTTGTTGTCACTTTACATTCCCTTGCTATCTCTCTCATCACAACTCTTCATATCAACCAATTCAAGACAACTTACCTCTTCTTCCTTCTTGGGTGCTTTAACTAAACCCAAACTCTCCATACCTTTACTCCAATACTACATCATCATCATCCTCTCGTCTCTTTGTTCTTGTTCAACTTTCAAGAGAACAAGTATATGTATCTTCTCATATTGTTTTATGGTGTAAGTATTTGATTGACCATCATGTATGGCATGCTTATCAAACTACCATGGTCTCCCTAACAATAAATGACAAAAATCTATAGGCATGATATCACACAACACTCTACCTCTATATCCTCCTATCTTGAATTCAACCTAACTTTGCTCACTTACCAGGAGTTGATGTCCCTTTTGAATCGATGCAAACTTATATGGTTATGGATGTGGCATCCTCTTCAAGCCCAACTTTTACACCATCTCTAACGACACTATATTGTTAGTAATACCTCCATCAATAACTAAGTTACAAACTTTACCTCTTATCTTGCACTTGCTTTTGAATAGGCTTCTCCTTTGAGTTGGTTCTTTGACTTGCTTCTACTATAATAAAATTATCTTCATGAGTAATGACTCATTCCTTTCATGTCCACTCTCCCCTTTCTCTTCTCTTACTCTATGCTATTGTATACTACTACCAACATTCAATGGAAACTCTATTGCCTTATGTCCCTCTCTATGATTATGCCAATATTATCCTTAAAATATTTGCCTTAGTCTACCTCTTATGTGACCTTCATCCCTTCTCATTCTATCATCTGTAAATGGTTTAATATGCCATGCATAGTGCTATCCCATGCCATTTTCTTGAACTGTTACATGGACTTGTCATCTTTCTTGAACCACCTCTCCATTTCTTCTTTCATTCATCCTTGGCTGCAGAGGTGCTAATTGACCTTGTTGAATGTCATCTCCTTTATCTCTCTCTATTTATAATATTTTTTATCTCTCTAAGAGAATCTTCAATATCCTCCATCCTCATAACCAATGGAGCAATCAACTATGTCATTATCCTGACCAAATCATCATCTCTACTAATCTTTTCGATGGAGCACTATCCTTGGTTCCCTGTCTTGTACTACACTTCAAAACACATGATGTCAATCTCATTCACAATCCACAATAATATTTCACTTGCTTTGATACCAAAATTGATGTAGAGCATACACCAATACTTTCCCTCTATACTTTATTCCCACACACACACACTGTGAACTTAGTTATTTGATTGCATGGTCACTTAGTAGATATATTCTCACTCTCTATTTTCAATAGTCTCATACCTATCCCAACCTTTTACAACTCTTCTTCTAAAATACAAGTCATGTATAGTGAAAACTTATCTAATTACACGACTTTTCATACACTAAATTCAGTCCTTGTAGCCCTTTCATAGGCATTACTATTTTGTATGGACAAAGTAAAATTAGTTAATGAAATCCAAAACTCAATTCTTGTTTCTCATGAAAAAATATACCTATGTCAAATTTGAAGGTGTAACTCTTCTACTAAGTGATCTCTCCTTCTTTAGGCCTAATGAATTAGGTCTCTTCTAGGCCTAATCCAATCCAAACCACTAGATTCCATACTTACAAATCCATACACACTCTATAACCATGAAAACAAGTTAGGGGATCCTTCAAATAGTTAGATTACAAAATGATGAAAATTTTGGATAGTTCAATATTTAAATATATAATAAACCCTAATCTAGGGTTTTTGAGGGGACTATCTTAGCTGAAGCTATACAAAATTCACTTGCTAATGTTTTACTAAGTTTCAAAGCTCCAAAATAGATTTTTAGGCTTTGTCTAGACCTGGAGCAACCTATCCAAACATTGGATTCCACTTTTCTATCCATTACTAACATTTTCCATAATGCACACAAGGTTTAACATTTTTAACCAAAGCATGATTATTAGAAATAGTTTAATCAAAAGAAGTTGTATTATAAGCCCTTCAATGATGAGGACAATAAGATTTTGAATGTGCATTAGAAGCACTTGAATCATGTGAAGCATCAAAACCAAGACCTTTACAATTTGTGTTAGAATCAGGCAAAATAGGTTCAAGAATACCGTCTCGAAAATTACCAAGTGCACCACCCAAATAGCCCATATTTTGCATGATTTTTAGGTCAAGGTTGATAGGAGTGTACACACAAGTTTGAATTTGTTTCAAATCATAATGAGATTCATCAACATTATAAGTATAAATATTAGCAAAAGATGCAAATTTTGCAATAAGAGCATCAATGGAGTTTTGCATAGACATCAATTTCTCATTAAAAGAACATTTTAAAGCATTTAAAGTTGCATTTTGACATGCAAATTTTGTCTTAAACGAAATAATATCATCATTTTAAAAATCAATTTGATATGTAAGATTTTTAAAATATAAAAATATATCTATTTTGAAAGCCATAGTAGCAAGATCGAAGCTTACAAAAGATAATAATGCTTAAAAAAACTTGCTTGTAAAATTTAAACTATAAGACAACTAATATTGATTAAAAGCGAGCTTATAAATTTGATGTGTAAATAAATTAACTTATAAATGTAAGTTTACATCAAAGCACCAATATATGTTACTAAAACTTTAAAATGTTGAAATTAACTTTTAAAAAAATAACAAAATTCAAGTGCATATTAAAATTTAAAAAAAAAGTATTATAATTTTATAATAAATCACTATAAATATTTTATTTAAAAAAATATAAAGACCAAAAGATTTCATTGCACATGGGAAAAGTTAAAAAGGCTCAGAATGCACGTAGAGTTTCCAAGTGGCAAAAGGTCATTGAAGACAGATTGTAGGGTGTGTAGAAGGCATGCAACACTGTCAAGTGGTAAAAGGTCATTTGAAGATAGACTATAAGGTGCTCAGAAGGCACACAAGGGTGAAAAATGTCTTACTTATGGAAGTGTAAATCAAAGTTCAATGGTGCATATTAAGTCAAATAGTTAATGTGCTCAGAAAGCATGCTAGACTACCAAGTGGCACAAAAGTGGGAACTAACAGTTATGTGTTCAGAAGGCATGCAAAACTACCAAATGGAAAAATCATGGGAGATCATATTGAAGATCAATGATGAGTATTAAAAGATAAATATCAAGCTACTTTTGAGGAGATCGATGATGCATATTTGTTCAATATTTCCAAGAAACACGAGATGAGGTCAAAGTGTCCGATGTTTAACACTTTCACAAATTAGTATTGTAAGTTAAAGATCAAGATACTTCTAAGCAGATTGACAGTGTGTATTTATTAAACATTTTTAGGAAGCACGAGATGAGTTCAAAGTGTCTGAATTTTAACATTTGCTTAGTGACCATTGGATTTTAAATATTCAAATTTGTAAGGGAAAGACCAGTCTGTAGTTTTTGTGCTATAACTTTTGATATATGTAGAATTTGATCATGGTGTAAAAGGCAAAGTTCAAGAGGACGTTAAGGTGCATCTAGAAAACCTATTTAAATGGTCTAAATATATATACATTCAAAGATAAGGAATTCAAAATTTGACTATATATTCATTCATGGTGTCCTTATGCAATAGAATAATGTTTTAGCAATTTATGCTTTAGTAGAAGATTGCTTTGATGGAAGTAATCACCTAAATATGTCATAACGGTCATGTAGAGTGGTCCTATACATTTTAAAGTGTTTTTGGGTTTCTAATGTGCTCAGATAAGTGCTAAAGAAATGAATAGGTCTCTATGAGACCTAGAAAGGCTACTAAGGCCTAATTGAAAGGTGTAGCTACTTAAGTGCGACCCATGGATTCTATGGCAGACTTGTGAGAATGAAATTGACCTATATCTTAGCTTGATAAATGTCTTAAGGATTAAGGTAATTATTATGGCTGACCTAAAATTTGATATTAATAAAGACTCTATAAATCGTGAAAACCAAGGTAATGGTTTCTAGACTTGGATGTGGATGTTTTATAGAGTAGAAATTAGAGGCAAGGGAAAGAGATCAAATAAGTATGTCCAATAGATAGACTGAATAAAATAATAGATTGAGGATGAGAAAAGAAGTCTAGGATGACATAAAAGGTTGTTTTGGATGCTTAGAGTTGTTGAGCAAAGCATATATAAGTATATTGTGTGATCTTGGTGGATGAATCAAGAGGTAGATTAGAGTGAGGACTATGTGTATGACCTTTTGGTCATGTCTCTATTGTGTTAATAGATTTGTTGTAGATTTGAAGATTGAGGTTGAGTGAAGAGGTCTAGAGTGATCCAAAAAGGTGTTTTGGATGCATTGCTTATATATATAAGCTTGAGAGAGTGTGTAGGGTTGAAGAGAGGGTTTATACATTGTTTACCCAATCAAATTGGAATGCAATCAGAGTTATAGAGTTGTTGATTTCATAGGTATTGTGTGGGTAATGAACATCTAGAATAAGTGGGTGCTTGTTCATACTTGGGGGTGAGTGTTCTTTATGAAGTGAATTCTTCACTAAAAGGTCTCATGTTTGTGATCATCTTATGGGACAAGTAGTCCATGTGTTTATAGGCTTGAAAGTGGGTTTTATTCCCCAAGAGGGTTTCCCATGTAGATCTTGTGTTATGTGTGTGATTTTAAATCATCTTGCTTATTCATTGTTATGAACATCTATTATGCTTTGTGAACACTTATGGTCATTGATTAAGTGTTTGTAAGGATTAAAATTGGAGTTTGAAATAGCTTGCATCACTTATTCACCCCCTTCTTAGTGATTGTATCTCCAATAATTGGTATCAAAACCAGGGCCTTCATTGTAAGTTTAACCACTTGAAAGTGATTTAAAGTACAATCTGGCAAGTCAATAGATATAGGTTTTCTCTACAAATCAAGAATCATTGTTCAATGGGTCAAATTATGCTTCTAGAGTGTAAGGATGAGGACATACATCATGTCTCTAAAGTTTGATATTTTTTAATCTATCATAGATGGTTATACTACACCAACTCCTCCTCTATCTTGTATTATCAACAAGAAGTTAAGTGAGAATAATTGTAAAGATATGAATGCTATCATTTATGGTCTATCTAAGTTTGAGTTCACCAAAGTGATCCATTGCAACTCTACCAAGGAAAGTTGGGTCAAATTACATACTATCTATGAAGGAGACTCTAAGGTAAAACTAGCCAAGTTTCAGACCAAGTGAAGACAATTTAAAGGTCTCAAAATGAAGGAAGAAGATATTGTGGCATCCTATATTCTAAGGATTGATGAGGTAGTAAACATGATCAAAGGTCTTAGAGAGGTGATTGATGAAGCTACTATAGTACATAACGTATTGAGGACTCTTATACTCAAGTTTAATTCAAAAATTTCTGCTGTAGAAGAAAGTCATAATCTCACTCAGATAAAGATGGATGAATTGTATGGCATCCTTGCTGCCTATGAGATGAGAGTTGATGAGGATAGACCTCCTAAGAAAGAATAAACTTTCAAGATAGAAATGAAGCCAAATAAGAAGATAAATCAAGGTAAATAAGTCAAATACGATGAGATATTTGATGATGAACTAATAATTTTGTTTACAAGTAAATTGAAAATAAGGTCAAGAAATTATAAGGGTAAACTACCCTTCAAATGTTTCAATTGTGGAGAAGTAGGACACTTTGATAACAAGTACCCTAGTAAGCATAAGAAGAATGATGATGAAGAGCTGGGTGAAAGCCAAGAAGATATTTGGGTCTGCTAAGAAGAAGAAAGGATTCAAAAAGCATGAGAACAAGAAAAAGTCCTTCAAGAACAAGAAAGGTATCGACAACAATGAAGATTGTAGCTCATCAGATGAGAGTGAAAATAGTGATTTTGAATTTGATAATGAAGATGATGGTCCTATTGAAGATGAAGTTCTTTTCATGGCAAGATAAATAAGTTTTTCATATCAAGAAGAGTCTACTTGGATTGATACAAATGTTGAAGAAAATAAGGAGGACTATGAGACTAAGTTGATGAATGCCCTTGAAGATCTTAAGATTGAGAAGAAGAAGACCAAGAAGTTAAATTTATAAATCAAGGACTATGAAGAGCCATTCAGTGTGTTTGAGGAAAGATTGAATGAAGAACCAAGGAGCATGAAGATATAGTCAAGCATCTTAGTTTTCAATTGAAAATTCTTTCTACAAGCATGAAAGCTAAAGAAGATGAGCATTCAAGGTATGTGATTGAAAATGAGCCATTGAAGGCTAAGTTAGAAAAGACATCTAGTAAGATGAAGTTAATTATGATGTTTGAAAGGAGTTCAAGTGATTTAGACAACATTCTGAGTAGCCAAAAGCATGCAAATGATAAGACTGGTCTTGGATACAAAAAAGGAAAAAAAAACATGTAACTCAAGACAAGATGAAGGCTAATGTGAAGAAAGACAATCAAACTTTGAAGATCGACAATTAGTCAAGAAATTAAGTTAATAATAGAAGGAAGACAAATCAAATTAGACAACCAAATTTAAAGAGGTATGAAAACTTTAATGGTTATTGCTACACTTGTAATCAATTTAGTCATAAGGCTAGAGAGTATATTAGACATTATAAGAATGAATTTGCTTGGAACTATGAATCGAATCATCAATGAAGTGTTTTGAGTTAAAGTGAGTGTTATAATTGTCATGACATAGAACACATTGCGATATTTTATCCTACTAAGGTAAGGCAAGCTGAGTTTCCTTCAAAAAAAGTGGTTTGTTACAACTGTGAGAAGATTGGTCATATTACTAGGTTCTACAAGACAAGGTTATCAAGTAAAAACAAGTTTAATAAGAATCATAGAGCGCAAAGAAGAAGGCTAGTTAACTCATGGAAACCAAAAGTGGAAAGTGTGATCCATGATGAGTCTACAGGTCCAAGTGATCTATTTGCTATGGTGGATAATACTATAAAGGTTGAAGTATGCCAAGATCTCTCATTGTTTGTTCATGTTGTGAATCAAGAGAACAAGCTCAAAGAGAAGACCAAGATGCTAGTTGAGACTAGTCCTGATGTATGTGTAGATCTAAGTGAACATCCTATTGTTATTGAGCAAGTTTCATGCAAAGAACATTAGTTGTCAATACCTAGTGATGAGGTTCTTTCTTTAGATGAAAATGTATGCCATGAATATTTGTTTCCATGTTATGTCAATTCATTCTTAAAAGAAAAGGAAAATATTTTAGTGGATGAACAAGTTGCTTCTCTTAAGCCTAAAAAGAAGAACTATTAGTATTATATGACCAAGGAAGAGAATGAATATGAGGAGTTATGGGCAACTCCTAGTTTCACATTGTTCTAGGACATTGTGGGTCAGGGTGTCTCTACATAGGCTTCATGAAGACACTTGACAAGTAGGTGGAAGCATGGTGGATGTCAGTTGAATTTTAGTTCATGTTGCAAGACAAGAAAGGTTATGAGAAGATGTGCTGGCTTAATTTGAAAGGACATGAAGAAGATTAGTGATCTAAAGGATGATCTAATTAGTCAAATGGTGAAGAATGAAGCAATGTGTTCAAGGTTTATAGTTAGGGAATAGAGGTCTCTAGGTGTATAATCAAGGATGTGTTTGAAAAAATTATTTTTAGACCCAACAGAGACCTATTAAATATGTCATATTGCATGATGTGAGGGGGAACATATGTGAAATGCCCCAATCATGGTGGATATATGAATATGTTTGCTACAATTGTGATCTCAATCATATTTATATGATGACTTGAACAATGGTGAAGTGCAGATCAAATATCAATGGTGCATATTTTGTCAAATAGTCAATGTGCTCAGAAAGCATGCAAGAGTACCAAGTGGCAAAAAAGTGGGAACTGAAAATTATGTACTTAGAAGGCATGCAGAAATACCAAATGGCACAATCATGGGAGTTTGGATAAAAGATATATGGTGAGTGTTGTAAGATAAAGACCAAGCTACTTTCGAGGAGATCGATGTCATATATTTGTTCAACATTATCATGAAGTATGAGATGAGGTCAAAGTGTCTGATGTTTAATATTTTCACAGGTGAGAATTGCAAGTTAAAGATTAGGCTACTTTTGAGGAGATAAATGGTGCATATTTTTATAATGTTTCCAAGAAGCATGAGATGAGGTCAAAGTGTCTAATTTTTAATGTTTGCTCAGTGACCATTAGATTTTAAATATTCAAATTTGTGAGGAAAAGACCAGTCTATAGTTTTTGTGCTATAACTTTTGATATATATAGAATTTGATCATGGTGTAAAAGGCAAAGTTCAAGAGGACTTAAAGGTGCATCCATATAAATTGGTTAGATGGTTTGAATATCTTTAAAATAAAAGATATGGATCTCCAAAATTGACTATATGTTTGTTCATGGTGTTCTTGTGCAATAGGATAATGTTTAAACAATTTGTGCTTTAGCAGAAGAGTGTTTTGAGGGAAATAATCACCTAAAGATGTCATAAGGGTCATGTAGAGTGGTCTTATACATTTGAAATTGGTCATGGGTTTGTAATATGCTTAGAGAAGTGCTAAATAAATAAATAGGTATCTAAGAGACCTATAAAGGCTACTAAGGCCTAATTGAAAGGCGTAGCTGCTTAAGTGTGACCCATGGATGCTATGGAGGACCTATGAGAATGAAATTGAGCTATATAAGGCAAGTATTATGGCTGACCTAGAAGTTGATAATCATGAATACTCTATAAATAGTGAAAACCAAGGTAATGATTTCTATACTTGGATGTGGATGTGTTGAGAGAGTAGAAGTTAGAAGTGAAGGAAAGAGATCAAAGAAGTATGTCCAGTGGATGGAATAAAGAACAGAGTAGATTGAGGGTGAGTAAAGAAGTCTAGGATGATCCAAAAGGTTGTTTTAGATTCTTAGAGTTATTGAGTGAAGCATATATAAGTACATTATGTGAGCTTGGTGGA
Organism: Torreya grandis; assembly: GCA_037957365.1. Taxonomy (NCBI): domain Eukaryota; kingdom Viridiplantae; phylum Streptophyta; class Pinopsida; order Cupressales; family Taxaceae; genus Torreya; species Torreya grandis. Next base: position 457,990 of record JARHVA010001046.1, on the reverse strand, counting down.
TGAATTAAGAGGCAGATCAGAGTGAGGACTATGTGTATAACCTTTTGGTCATGTATTTATTGTGTTAATAAATTATTGTATGTTTGAAGACTGAGGATGAATGAAGAGGTGTATAGTAATCCAAAAGTTTGTTTTGGATGTATTGTTTGTATATACAAGTTTGAGAGAGTGTGAAGGGTTGAAGAGAGGTGTTTATATTGTTTCTCTAATCATATTAGAATGCAATTAGAGTTTTGGAGTTGTTTATTTCATAGGTGTTGTGTGGTTGCTCAACATCTAGAAAGAGTGGGTTCTTGTTCATACTTGGGGGTGGGTTCTCCTTCTGAAGTGGGTGCTTCACTAAAATGTCTCATGTTTGTGATCATCTTATAGGATAAGTAGTCCATGTGTTTGAAACCTTGAGAGTAGGTTTTATTCCCCAAGAGGGTTTTCCACGTAGATCTTGTGTTATGTGTGTGATCTTGCATCATCTTGCTTATTCATTATTATGAACATCTAATATGCTTTATGAATGCTTGTGGTCATTGATTAAGAGTTTGTAAGGATTAAAACTGAAGTTTTAAATAGGTTACATCACTGATTCACTCCCCCTAATCAGTGATTGTACCTCCAACACTTACAAGCCCTCCAAGTGTGTGAAAATTGTTTCCTAATCCATTAAAAAGAGAGGGAAGTGTGTTCCATGTGGAGAAGGGAGAGTTACATTCAAGCAACTCTAAATACAAAAAGTGGATAAAGGAGGTGAGAAACACCTCATAAATGTAAGAATAAAATGCATTTATAAATATAATAAACACAGATAATTAAGACTTAGGATAAGACTATAAACCTAAGAAGGATCCAAATTAAGGTTAATTTCCAAAAATTGTCAATACGACTTGTTGAATAATTTATAATTCAATGTACCATCCACATATATATGGATACAAAAAAAGATAAATAGGAGTTGTTGATGCTTGGATTTGTACCCTTGAGGAGATACTCGGCTCTCCTCATCCAAGAAGCAAAATGAAATCATCTCTCTTATTGTGGGTGACAATTTCATTGAGATGAATCTCTAGATTAGGGGCTAGCTCCCCTTGATGCACCTTTAAAGCTCTCTCTAATCTATCAACTGTGTATGAAAAGGGTTAAGAAAATAATTAAGAAAATAAGCAGTGATGCACCAATATATGATGTCCTCTCATTTGACTTTAATCATTACTTAAATACTAACCAAGTTTTCTCACACAAAACGCATAACTCTTTGTGCATTGTCACATTATTGTTTCACGTGTTAGATTCAATAAGGCACTCGACATCCAGGAGAGCAATAAATAATTTCAACAAGGAATATGATCTTAAACCACTTCAAAAGTGTCTATACACTTAAGAAAGAATAGTAACAATACTCTTTCTTTACATTTGGTAGATAATCGAGAATAACAAGTTAGGAAAGATAAACTTTAACTAAACAAGAACAACATGATTTTAACTGATACATAATAGTACAACTTGTGAGTGACAAAACTTATATTATTTCTTCAAGAGTTTTCCAAGTACAATCTAGTCAGAGTTTTCCCAATAACCAGCGAAGGCTCTCAAAAAGAGTCAAAAGAATACATATATATATAGCTTTTGAGAGGGAGATCAAGCAAAGGGAATACAAAGATCACTCAAACATGTGTTACCCTAAGAATGGAAACAGTTATGTTACATTCTATAAGATACTTTCCCCATGGTTACACCAGCATAATCAAGATATTTTGAACTTTGTTTTGCTATAAATGGGTCCATCTGTTAGAATTTCATTTCAATGCTAGCTACTCTTTATTAGATCATCAAGCTATGTAATGCTGTAATAACTTAAATCATCAACCTACTTATTTTTACTTGTTATGACCAGATGCTCAAGCTTCATGCCATTTTTCATCTCCACATTTGTCTTCAGGTTCTTACCAAAGTTCTTTTAAACTCCAATGACTAATTTTTACAGTCTGAAATTGATGTTTTGTGGGCTGTCACCTTCAGGTATTTATTTCAAACATTTTCCATAGTCACTTTGTCTCAACATCTTTCTCCTAGAATAATTACTTTGAACCAATTTTCCTGAAGCAATGTCTCAGGGTTTTCTCCCAATGGAAATGTTTTAGATCTTTTGTTCGAGCTTAGACTTCCTCTGAAAGAATTAATTTAGGCCTTTGCTTCGGGTCATTTTTGCAAAAAATATTCCTGAACCATCCCTTCAGACTTTTTGTTTGGCTCTTCAATCAAAATAAAAGGTCCTTTGGCAATATGAAATGATCCTTTGAGAAAAGCAAGTGCCCCTTCGGAAGAATTACAAGTGACCCTTTGGAAAAAATGAAAATGTCTACTTAGCTTAAAAAGGTCCTTCAAAAAAGTTTCAAGTGTCCTTTCAAAAAAAATGAAAATGTCCACTTAGCTTGAAATAGAAAAGTTGCAAGTGTCCTTTTGGCTTTTCTGTTTGGTCCATTTCATCGAAAGAAATTTGTCAGGATTTTGTTTGGATAGTTTATGTAGACAATTTTCTCAAGAGAATTTTTTTTGCTAAGTGCCCTCCACAAAAATTAAAGTGCCTTTTGGCTTGCTAAAAACATCCTTTCGAAAAAGTTGCTTGGGACATTTTCAAAAAATATTCCTCTAAAAAATGAAGTAAATCATTCAAATATTTGAAGTGGTCCTTCGAATTTCTTGCAAATGACCCTTCTAAAAGGAAAAATACCCTTCAAGAACTTTGAAATGAGCCAAATGTGCCCCTTGGAAAAGTTAAAACATACCTTTTGAAAAAGTTTCCTTGGATAATTTGTCCAAAAAAATGTTGACACTTAAACAAAAACCCAAAAACAAGACTTATGAAAGAATAAATACTAAGCAAAAGACCAAAACAAACTTTCTAAAAGAATAAACACTTGTAAATTTATTGTGTCTTTGTCAAATAACACTTCTTCTGAATGAAACTTGCATACTAGACCTAACCAAAGATATAGACTTAGTGACTAAGTTTTCAGATAGTTGTGGGCAATTTTGGCCCAAAGAGCCAAAATTTGATCAACAAATTGGTGACTCATAGGGGTAGTGTGCCTGATATACTGACCAGACCAGTAGCCTTATACAACTAAGGTTCAATGGAGTCAATGGATTCTTGAAGATGACTAACAAGGATTACGACAAAATAAAACATAAGGAAACACACCATAACAACAACAACAACAAGAACAAACAAAGACAACACAAAACAAGATAAGGACAAACTCACACATGTGCATAAGCACTTAGGGAATACAAGAAAAATAGTAAACTATGTACAAAGGAAGTCATCAATAATAATGCTTTAGATATATCCCATTGACTGGGATATGCAGCTCTTCTCCATCCAACTTTGAGAGTTGGAAAGCATTGTGTTATTTGTATTGTGTGATTACATATGGGCCACTCCACAAAGCATCAAACTTTGTGTGTCTTCTAGGCTTGGCCCTATCTTCACCCCATTTTAGGATAATGTATCCTTCTTTGAAACTCCTTGGCATGGATTTCTTGTCAAAGTACTTCTTTGTTTGCTCTTAGTGAGTTGTCATGGTTTGCATAGCTTGATCTCTTATCTCCTCAAGCTCCATCAACTCACATAACCTAACTTCCATGCTCTCATTATCCATCAATTGTAGTTGATAGGTGAGATCTAGAGTTGGTAACTCAAGTGAGATAGGAATCCTAGCCTCCCTTCCATACACAAGTGTGTATGGTGAGTTCCCATTTTATCTCTTTAGGGTGATCCTATCAGCCCAAAGGGCTATCTTCAACTTAGTGTGCCAAGTCCTTTGACTCTCCTCCATAGTCCTCTTTATGATATTGATTAAATTATTATTTGTGGATTTAGCTAGTCTATTTCCCTAGGGATAGTAGTTGGAGGAGGTGCTGAGATAGATACCATGCTTTGAAGCCCATTCACTTGTTCTTGCTTCTAAAAAGGATAATGCATTATCTGAGATGATTATTGAAGGAGCTCCAAATCTGGTTACTATACTCTCATAAAAGTCTAGAACTAAATTCTTATTTGCCTCTTTAAGAGTTACTACTTCCACCCATCTTGTAACGTAATCAGTGGAAGTCAACACCCATTTGTGGCCAACACTAGAAGAAGGATTGCTTAGGCCTATGAAATCTAAACCCCATTGCATGAAGCGTTGCTCAACTTGATTTGGATGAAGAGGTAAGATAGATAGATTTTGTTTGCCATCAAAGAGAGTACACTTTTGGTATTTCCTTACCCAAGCATAAGTGTCCTTAAACAAGCTAGGCCAAAAGTATCCAGTCCTCATTATTTTAGTAGTTGTGGTTCTAGGAGCAAAATGACCACCAGTTAGTCCACCATGGAACTCATGCAACACTTTATCAACCTAGTCCAAATCAATACATCTCAACAACACACCTGAAAGGTTATTTTTAAACAACACTCCATCAATAAGTACATAAGGAATGGACTGCAGCCTAAAGTGCCTTCTTTTGGCTCTATCAAGACCTTGTGGACACTCACCAATTTGATGGAAATGGATCATGTCTTGTGTCCAAATCCTCATGGCTGAAGGTACAGTTGTTATAGGATCATCATGGAGTGCCAAAATAGCTTATTTTTACTCTTTCAAGTTTGAAGCAAGATGCTCACATAGTCCTTTTCCTTTCACTAACTTGATTGTTTTGATCTCCACATCATATTCCATCACTTTAGTGATCCAACTTACCCTTTTTTCATTCAAATCTCTACATAGTAGAAAGTCTTTTACATGAGGATGCGGAACAAAGATGTGAATCTTATTTTTAGACAACATATGCTTGAACTTCTTCAAATTCCTTATAACTGAAAGCACTTATTTCTCAACATATGTGTACCTTATCTCATAACCTTCAAAACCTTGATTGAAAAAGGCAATAGGTTGTTCTGAATTTTCATCATTAGCTTGAATAAACATGGCAGAGATTACCTCTTCATTCTCAAAATTATACAGGTTGAATTCCTTGGAGAAGTTAGGACTTGAAAGTGTAGGAGCTTGGGTAATGGCTTGCTTGATCTCCTCAAAACTTTCTTTCCTCCTTCCTGTCCAAGTGAATATCTCATCCTTCCTTAGCATGGAGGTCAAGGGCTTGATTAGGTTAGAAAAACTAGGAATAAACCTCATAATGAAATTTATCTTTCCAAACAAACTTTTCAAACCTTTCTTATGCGTAGGCAAAGATAATGCTAAAATAGAATTCACTCTCTCATGATCAATAGACATAATTTTTTTGGAAATAATGTGGCCTAAGAGTTTGCCTTCATGAATAGCAAACACACACTTTTTTGGGTTTAAATAGATCCTAAACTCTCTACACCTCTCAAAAATTTGTCTTAGGTGCTTCAGATGATCATTTTCATCTTTGGAAAAGACTATCACATCATCCAGATAAACTAATACAATGTCTTTGATTAGTCCTTGGAAAGCCATATCTATTGCACATTGAAAAGTAGCTCCAGCATTTGACAATCCAAAAGCATCTTCTTGTAGGCATACGTGCCCCATTTGGTAGTGAAGGTTGTCTTGTACTGGTCACTTTCTTTCACCAAAATTTTATTGTACCTAGAATAACCATCTAGGAGAGAAAACCTCTCACTGCCTGCCACCACTTGCAGAATTTACTCCATAGAAGGGAAGGGATAATGATATCTCAAATAGACTCTATTCAAGTCTCTAAAGTCCACACACAACCTGATCTCCCCATTATTCTTTCTAACAGGGACTAGGTTGGCCAACCAAGAAGAATGCTTGATAGAAAAGATGATTCTAGACTCAATCAACTTAGTGAGTTCTTTCCTCATTAGTGGTTCAATCTTGAGATTGATTGGCCTTTGTCTTTGCTTGATAGGTTTGTAATTTTGATCTAGATCTATGGTGTGTTGAGCCAAGCTTGGATCAAAACCCTTCAAATCACGATATTCCTATGCAAAAATATCACTAATCTCTTTACATAGTTCAATGAAATCATGCTTCTCTTGACTAGTGCATACCTTCCCAAGTAGAAGTAGATTATCTTTAAAGATTTCTACCCTTTCATAGTTCTCTTGATTAGTGGACATACCTACCTTTTCTTTCTTGAGCTAGTCATCTTCATTGAAAATGCTCTCAAGAGTCACTAAGCCTTTAGGAAGTTTATTAGACTTTAGTTGGACAATCTGTCCTCCATATTGTTGTAGCTTAGACTAATTCTTGGAAGAAAACTCAGCCTCTTGTAGAAAAAGTGCTATTTTTTTATCACTATCAAATATCTACCAATTGGTGACATTATCTAGTATGGATGGTCTCATAATCACTTTTAGATGGGGTTGGTTTTTGTCTTCCTTTATGCCCTTTGAAACATCAAATTGAGCACCAATAGATGCAAACCTATCATCATGTTTATTATCTTCTCTTGAAATAGAAGTGATATTGATTGCCATGAAGTCTTCTACAAGGTCCCAAACTCTATGCTTATAAGACTTGAGCAAAGAGTTTTTGGTCAAATTCTACCCTCTAACGTGATTGATAACAAGTTCACTATCACCGAACACTTGTAATTATTTGACACCTCTTTTCCTTGCCCATTCTAGGCCATGAATGATGGCCTCATATTCAGCTACATTACAAGTACAAGAGAACTGAAATATGAAAGTTGAAAAATACCTTTTCTTTGAAGGTGAAACCAACATCGCTCCACCACTAGCCCTAATCTTGCTCTAGATCCATCAAAGAAAATTTGCCACAAGCCATTCACATCTTCATTTGACTTCATCAAATTGGGCATGAAAGAGTATTTTACATGCATATAATAAACCCTAAGCCCAGATTCCTCAATAAAATTGTAAGGATCATGCTCATAGTTATTATCTCCCCACTCATCTAAGAACAAATCAAAAACTCCTTCAAGGGAAGATGATAGGGATTATCAATTTGAAACTCCTCTTCATCAATGATATCATAGTTAACATTTGACACCTTAGGTGAATATGGTTCTAAGTGATCTCTATGAATAGGTTTTGACTCAATCTTCACCTTAGTGCCATATTTTGTTCTAAACACTATGTAGGACTAAATAGTTGCCAAGTATCCACCTATCTTGGATGTAAAGTCCCTTGACAAGCAAAGAGTAAAATAGGGAGGTAAATCTACTACTAACACATCCTGAGGAATTGAAAAATAAGTACAAGCATGAAGGATCAGATTCAAACCTTTCACTATCCCCAAAGTCTTGATTGGTGATCCGTCCAATTGCAAAACTCCTTTAGCCATTAGCTCATACTTGAGCCCTAGCTTATCTACTGTGCATAACTGATGTGCTCTCCCCACTATCTATGATGTAATTATGAACTAAGAAATCACCAATAATTAGAGATAGGTAAAAATGAGGAGTCTTCTCATCTTTCTTCACTTGACCATCTATAGATTGAGTTCCATTGACCAAAACCACATTGTCATTTTGAGATGGGCCAGCTTGTTTACCCAAACCATGCAATTCCTTTTGGAGAAAATATTTCTACCCTAGTAATGCTAGAGAATCCCATAATGAGATGTTCATATGAAGCTTCCTCATCTAGTCCAAAACATTAATGGAAGGTTACTTACCTTGGGGTTCTCTTTCTGAACATTTTCACCTTATGATATAGCTTGTGCAAGTAGAGTTGTAGCAGTTGGCCTAAATCTTAGAATCCTCTAGTTTCATTGTGTTTTAGGAGCTAAATTAGACCCACATCCCATCTAAGCTAATGTAGGAGTCAAAGTAGGTCCTTGATTAGTTCCTTGAGTGTCCTTAATAGCCTTCCTTTTAGACTTAGTATTGGAGGCACCACTAGTATTTTGATTGCTTGTATTCCCCACGTAATTAATGACACAAAATTCACCCTCCAAATGATTCATGAGAGTGGAATCAGATTGATCCTATCTATTCTCCATCTTGAATTGTGTTGGCATCACAAAATTTCAAACTTGAGATATTTGACCACCTTGTATAGTCATGCCTTGATTTTTCATCTCGTTGGAATGAACAACTTGTTCTTGACCATGTTAAAAAGATGGATAATGTTGAGTTGTGGAGCTAAAAGCTTCATTGATGAGCTAATGTATAGATTGTTAGACTTACACAGTAACTGACATCGGTCAGAACCAATTGACATTAGTTTGGGGTCGACCGGCATCGGTCAGAATCGACTGACATCGGTTAGGGGTCGGTCGACATCGATCATCTTTAGATTGACACCGATTTCTATGCATTTCCAACTTTTCTATTTTTAAATTGCTATTTTTAGACAAACAAATTTGAGCCTTTGATTAAGAGGTGGATCTAATGGTGGCAAATGCATGGCTCATCAAACCCTAGTCTTGTAGTATACTATATAATAGGGTTAGATCCTCATATCATGTAAAGGGGGAGACAACTCAGTAATTGAGTTGATTGTAATTGATTGAGAGAGAGAGAGAGAGAACTCTTGAGGGAGAATTACTATACATCTAAGAGGTGTGAGGAGAGAGAGATTTCTTCATTGTATTTTCTTTTGGAAGAGTTTAATACAGATTGGTTGTTTCTCGTATCTCCTATTATTTGTTGTTTTTGATTTCTAGTTATTTATTACTTCTAGTTTCAATTCCATGTTTAGTTGCTTATATAAAAGTAATCAATTGTACTCTAAGATACTGACAAATGGTATCAGAGCTATGTGTATACACTAACAACTGGTATCAGAGTGTGTTAGTGTTTGTTGATTACATAATTCACTCACAGGGGTTTTGATTGAGTGGGAGCAAAGCAATGGCAAGAGAAAGTAAACTAAGAATGGAGAAATTCAATGGCAAGAATTATCAATTATGGAGGATGCAGATTGAAGATTATCTGTATCAAAAAGATATGTATTTACTGTTGGGTGGGGTTTCAATGAAGCCCATAGATATGGAAGATAAAGAATGGAATGTTCTTGATAGAAAGGCTCTTGGATTTATAAGGTTGAGCCTGGCAGCTTCTGTGTTTACCAACTTATCATAGTCAAAGACAATGGTAGAGTTAATGGATACTTTGGCAAATTTTTATGAAAAACCCTTAGCTTCGAATAAGATATATCTTATGAAGTCATTATTTAATTTGCAAATGTAGGAAGGTGGATCTTTATCTAGTCATCTTAATGATTTTCATACAATATTAAATCAGTTAAATTCAGTCAAAATAGTTTTTGATGATGAAATTAAGGCTCTCTTAATCTTATGCTCTTTACCTGAAAGTTGGCATAGTTTGGTAATGGCAGTTAGTAATACTGCATCTGCTTTAAATATCTTGAAAGTTGATGATGTTGTTAGTGTAATCTTGAACGAAAAAATTCATAGGAAAAGTACAGGGGAAACATCAGGTAATGCTTTAAGTGTTGAAAGCAGGGGAAAGCAAAGAGAGAAGGGCAAGCAAAAGAAATCAAGGTCAAAGATGGGAAGTAGATCCAAATCCAGAAATGGAAGAATAACCTGCTGGAATTGTGAAAAGAAAGGGCATGCAAAAAAAGATTGTTGGTTGAAGGATAACAAAGAAAATCAGCATGAAGGTAATAAAGAAGCAAAAGTTGCAGCTATTGTTACACAGGATGCTCTTAGACTTTCTTTGGATAATAAAGTAGAATCATGGGTTTTAGATTCTAGTCAACCCCAAATAGAGAATTTTTCAATGATTATGTCCATGGAGATTTTGGAAAAGTTTATTTAGGGGATGATGAGCCTTGTAAAATTGTTGGCAAAGGAAAAGTGCAGCTGAAATTGTAGAATGGAAACACATGGGTGTTGAAAGATGTCATGAATGTACCCATCTTGAAGAGAAATCTAATTTTTGCAGGAAAGTTGGGTGATGAGGGTTGCACAGTAACTCTCACAGCAAAATCTTGGAAAGTTTCCAAGGGTGCACTTGTATTAGCAAAAGGTAAGAGAGTAGGTACACTTTATCTATCTACTTGTATTACTGATTATTCTCTTTCTGTTTTATCTACTTTAAATGTAGATGTAAAGTTGTGGCACTGTAGACTTGGTCATATGAGTGAGAAAGAAATGAATGTTCTTAAGTAAAAAGATAAGCTTTCAGATTTGAAAAGCATAGATCTAGATTTTTGTGAGCATTGTATTTTTAAGAAATAGAAGAAAGTGAGGTTTCTCAAAACTGGGTCAACAAAGAAGAAGCACAAGTTGGAGCTTGTTCACACAGATGTGTGGGGACCAACTCAGGTGGCTTATATTGGAAGATCACAGTATTATGTTTCTTTCATTGATGATGCTACAAGAAAGATATGGGTTTATTGCATAAAGAGAAAATCTGATGTTTTTGACACATTTAAGAAATAGAAAGTTTTGGTTGAGAATGAAACATGTTTGAGATTAAAGTGCCTTAGATCTGACAATGGTAGTGAGTACTACAGCAATAAATTCAATAGTTACTATTCTATGAGTGGAATACGTAGGGAAAGGACAATTCCAAGGACACCTCAACAAAATGGAGTTGCTGAAAGGATGAATAGAACAATAATGGAGCGTGCATAGAGTATGAGGTTGCATGCTGGTTTGCCCTTACAGTTTTGGGTAGAAGCTGTAGATACTGTGATTTACTTGATTAACAGAGGACCTTCTACTGCACTAGATGGTGGAATTCCAGAAGAGACTTGGATAGGTAAAAAGGTAGATCTTTTGTTTCTCAGAGTTTTTGGTTCTAAAGCTTTTATGCACATTGATAAAGAAAATAGAAAGAAGCTGGATGCTAAATCTATGTGGTGCACTTTCATCGGTTATGGTTTTGGAGATTTTGGTTTCTGGTTGTGGAATTTAGAAACTAACAAAATTATTAGAAGTTGTGATGTAGTTTTCAATGAGAAGGTGATGTACAGTGATCAGCTCAAGAGGTTGAATAATTTTGAGTAGGGAAATCTTGATTTGGAAGAAGTTATGATCTAAAATGAGCTCATGGGTAAAAATCATCACTCACAAAAAAACACAGAGACCGACATCAATCAGGTGGAAACCAATGTTGGTCAGGTGGAAACCGACATCAGTCAGGTGGAAATCGATGTTGGTCATGTGGAATCGACATCGGTCAGGTGCAAACTGGCATGGATCAAAGATGACCGGGATTGGTCACTGTCAGAAGGAAATTTGGGCAAACAACAAGCTGTAAATGAGTCTCAAATGCCCATAAGGAGGTGTGAAAGGGTAAGTAAACCTCCAATTCATTATTCCCCTTCTTTATACTACTTGTTACTCACTAATGGTGGAGACCCAGAAAGTTTTGATGAGGCAATGTAGGTAGAATCTAGGAAACAGTGGGAGCATGGCATGAATGAGGAAATTAATTCCTTGGAAGAGAAACATACGTGGGATTTGGTTGAGTTGCTAGCCGAAAAGAAAACACTGAAAAACAAATGGGTATACAAATTAAAGGAAGGAGAGAATGGACAAATGAGACATAAGACCAAGTTGAAGAAAAGCTTATATAGTCTTAAATAAGCTCCAAGACAATGGTATTTGAGGTTTGACAGGTTTATGACAGAGCATGGTTTTAGTAAATGTCAATCTGACCATTGTGTTTATTTTAGCAGATTAGATAATGGTAGTTATATTATCCTGTTACTATATGTAGATGATATGCTAGTTGCAGGTTCACACATGCAAGAAATTACTGAGCTTAAGGTAAAATTAGCTCACACATTTGCCATGAAGGATTTAGGAGCAGCAAAGAAAATCCTTGGCATGAGTATTAAGAGAGACAGAAAAAATCATAGTTTGATTTTGTCTCAAGAGGATTATTTGAATAAGGTGTTGGAGAGGTTCAATATGTAGGATGCAAAACCGGTAAGCACACCTATGGCTTGACACTTCAAGATGAGCAAAGAACAGTGTCCTAAATCACATGATGAGGTTGAGTACATGAGTAGAGTTTCATATGCTTCAGCAGTTGGGAGCTTGATGTATGCAATGGTATGTACTAGACCTGATATTGCCCAAGTAGTGGGAGTTGTCAAAAGTTTATGGCCAATCCAAGAAAGGAACACTGGAAAGTAGTTCAGTAGATTCTCAGATATCTGAGAGGGACCAATAGTAGGCATTTATGCTATGGAGGGTCAAACACTTCTGTACATGGGTATGTAGATTCGGATATGGCAGGTGACTTGGATAGTAGGAGAAGCACCACAGGATATGTGTTCATTGTTGGTGGAATGGTGGTTAGCTAGATTTTAAAGTTGTAGAAGGTTGTTGCCTTGTCTACTACAGAGGCAGAATACATTGCAGTCATAGAGGCTAACAAAGAAATGATTTGGATGACTTGATTCATGGAAGAGTTGGGAAAGGAGCAAGAGAGTTGTAGATTGTACAGTGATAGTCAAAGTGCAATTCATTTGGCAAAGAATTCATCCTTTCATTCAAGAACCAAACATATATAGCTTAGGTACCACTTCATTAGACAGGTATTGGAGGATGGACAGTTGAAGCTGAAAAAGATCCATACGGATAAGAACCTTGTTGATATGTTAACAAAGCTGGTAACAAAGGAGAAGTTGAATCTTCGTTCAACTTTTGTTGGTCTTCAAGATTGAAATTGAAGAGGGAGAAACAAGCCAGAGATGTTTAGAGGATGTTGTTGTACATGTATAGGTGCAGCTGTTTATCTCCAAGTGGGAGATTGTTGAGTTGTGGAGCTAAAAGCTTCACTGATGAGCTAATGTGCAGGTTGTTGGACTTACACAGTAATTGACATCGGTCAGAACCAACTGACATTGGTTAGGGATCGACCGGCATCGGTTAGAATTGACTGACATTGGTTAAGGGTCGGTCGACATCGGTCATCTTTAGATCGACACTGACTTCTGTGTGTTTCTAGCTTTTCTATTTTTAGATTGCTATTTTTAGACGAACATATTTGAGCCTTTGATTAAGAGGTGGATCTAATGATGCCGAATGCATGGCTTATCAAACCCTAGTCTTGTAGTATACTATATAATAGGGTTAGATCCTCATAGCATGTAGAGGGGGAGACAACTCAGTAATTGAGTTGATTGTAATTGATTGAGAGAGAGAGAAATCTTGAGGGAGAATTACTGTACATCTAAGAGGTGTGAGGAGAGAGAGATTTCTTCATTGTATTTCCTTCTGGAAGAGTTTAATATAGATTGGTTGTTTCTCGTGTCTCCTATTATTTGTTGTTTCTGATTTCTAGTTACTTATTACTTTTGGTTTCAATTTCATGTTTAGTTTCTTATACAAAAGTAATCAATTGTACTCTAAGATCTTGACAAGTGGTATCAGAGCTATGTGTATACACTAACAAATAATTAGGCTATTCTTGGACCAAATTATTTTGAGTGGGAACAAGGGCTTTAGAAGATGAAGGAACATTAGGATTATATCTTTGATAAGGTTTGACATGGGTAATTTAGCCTTGTCCTTGTGCATTACCTTGAAAAGGAGGTATGCTTATTTGTCTAAACTGATTGTAGGATCAATATGGCCTGTACCTTTGGCCTTGTTGCCTTTTGAGAACAACTAATTCATTTGTAACACTTTGAAGCATGATTTTAACTTCATGGATTTCATTGGTAGGGATAATGGCATATTTTTCTTGACCAGGAAAAGGAGCTAAATTGTGCAATGCACTTTGACTAGGAGAATGCAAATCAGGGAATCATGGCATTGGAGGTCTAAGAGCTATCTTTACCACTTGGACAAGACAATTCTTAGCATTTATGGCTATTTCATAGGCAAAAAGCAATGTGTTTCCACCCATATATTGAATCATCATGGCAATTTTACTATTCAACGCTTTCAAATAGTACAAAAATGCATAATTTATGGCTGGCCTCACAAGAATTGGAATTTTGTCTCAAGTTTTTTGGAACCTAGTAATAAAATCTTGCATGAATTCATGTGGTGCCCTCTTTATTGTGGTCAATTTCTTAGCTAGAGATAAGTGATCACTCTTTTCCCAAAACCTATCAATCAATAGGGTCCCCAACTCATCCCATGAGCCAATAGAATTTATAGGTAGGGTCCCATACCAATCCAATACTTTTCCTCTAAAATACAAGGCCAATAACCTAATAGCTACATTTTATTGGGTGATATTATGGATATTACAAAAGTTTTTTATATTCTAAATATGCTCAATGGTAGTAATAGGACCATCCCCACTACAAGATGGGACACTTTTGAGGGTAGCTCTTGGAATTTGATCATATTGGGCAAGATACAAGGGAGATACCCTAGTAAAAGGCACAAAATGTTGTCTTGTAGCCATTTTGGAATGATTGCTATGGATGTTAGAAATGGAATGCAATACAAACCTAGAAGCTTTGAACACAAAACCTTTTTTATAAGGATGAGTGCTTACAAATCTATACCTTTTGGTGGAATATGAAGGTTATTCCACAAACTTGAAGGGTACACTTTTAGTAGTAGACCTAGTGGTCCCCTTTGGCATGAAAAGAAGGATTGATCATCAACCAAAGACTTGAATTCTTTAGTGGAGTTTCTAGGTACTGAATGCAGATGTTTCTTTCAAATTCTCTTTTACGAAGACTAGCACCAATCTTAAACAATCTTCTAGGACTAGATGTCCCACCGAGCATGCCAAAAACTATTGATGCTTAGATTTACACCCTTGAGGAGATGCTCAGCTCTCCTCATCCAAGTATCAAAATTGAATCATCTCTCTTACTATGGGTGATAATTTCATTGAGATGAATCTTTGGATTAGGGGCTAGCTCCCCTTGATGCACCTTTAAATCTCTCTCTAATCTATCAATTGTGTATGAAAAGGGTTAAGAAAATAATTACGAAAATAAGCAGTGATGCACTAATATATGATGTCCTCTCATTTGATTGGAATCACTACTTAAAAACCAACCAAGTTTTTTCACACAAAACTCATAACTCTTTGTGCATTGTCACATTAGTGTTTCACATGTTATATTCAAGAAGGCACTCAACATCTAGGAGAGTAACAAACAATTTTAAGGAGTATGGTCTTAAATCACTTCTAAAATGTCTATACACTTAAGAAAGAATACTAACAAGGATCTGTAACAATACTCTTTCTGTACATTTGGTAGGTAATCAAGGATAACAAGTTAGGAAAGATAAACTTTCACTAAACAAGAACAACATGATTTGAACCGATACACAATAGTACAGCATGTGAGTGGCAAAACTTGTATTATTTATTTAAGAGTTTTCCAAGTAAAAATCTAGTCAAAGCTTTCCCAATAACCAATGAAGGCTCTCAAAAAGAGTCGAAAGAATACATAGATATAGCTTTTGAGAAGGAGATCAAGTGAAGGGAATGCAAAGACCACTGAGACATTTGTCATATTAAGAATGGAAATAGTTATGTTACATTCTATAAGATACTTTCCCCATGATTTCACCAATGGAATCAGGATATTCTAAACTATGCTTAACTATAAATGGGTCCATCTATTGGAATTTCATTTCAATGCTAGCTGCTCTTTATTGGCTCATCGAGCTATGTAATGGTACAACTTGAACTGTCGACCAACTTATTTTTGCTTGTTGTGCACTAGATGCTCAAGATTCTTACCATTTGTCATCTCCACATTTTTCTTTAGGTTCCCACAAAACTTATTTTAAACTCCAATGACTAATTTTTGTAGTCTAAAATTGACATTTTATGGGCTGTCACCTTCAAGTATTTCTTTTAGACATTTTTCGTAGTCACTTTGACTCAGTGTCTTTATCCTGGAACAATTACTTTAGACCAATTTTCTTGAAGCAAAGTCTTGGGCTTTTCTCCTAAAGGAAAATTTTTAGATCTTTTGTTCAAGCTCAGACTTCTTCCAAAATAATTAATTTAGGCCTTTGCTTTGGGTCATTTATGTAGATAATCTTCCCAAACTGTCCCTTCGAACTTTTTGTTTGGCTCTTCGACTAAAAGAAAAGGTCCTTCAGCAATATGAAATGATCCTTTGAAAAAAATCAAGTGCCCCTTCGGAAGAATTGCAAGTTTTCAAGTAGGGGTGCCCAATATTGGCCAGAAAAGCCAAAATTTGGACAAGAGTTTTGGAAAAAAATTGAGATGTTTGGTGGGAAATAAAATACAAATAGAGGGATTTGATCTTAATATAAGGAGAAAATACCTATAACAATTCAATTTATATATGTTTAATGAAGACCCTATTTAAAATATTATATGGGTGTAGACAAAGATAAATTACAAAATTTTGGAACATTAATCATTTTGTGTGGTAATTTTTTTGAATGAGATAACTATGCAGAGTATTTGCAAGAGACACAAATAGAATTTAAAGAAACATTGGATCTTAGTATGACGGGATACATATAATAATTTGATATCAAGTGAAGGGGAACTAATAAAGTAATATTTAAAATATTTGATTATGTAGATCGAATTGGAGAAATTTGAAAACTATATGCAACAAATACACAACAATTGAAAGACAAATTTAAATAATGTGCCATGGTTTACTAATAAAAATGAGTTGAAATGAAGAGTTATAAATATTAAGATTTGAATAAGTCAAAACAAAAAAACCAAAATATGGGCCATATTACCATGGGATAAAAACTAGTCAATTTCAAGCAAAGATAAAATGTTAGAGGGTTATTAGATTGATATGTTGAGGTGAATAAGAGTTTTGTAAATTTGCTAAAATGTTTGGTTGGAAAATAATCCAAATAGTGGGATTTAATCTTGGCACAAGCTTAAAAGGAGTCTGAATAGATTACCTTACATGGATCACCTTGTACTTCTCTGATGATATGGAGGGCCAGATAAACAAGAAATTGTATCACACCTAGTTTTATGAAACTCTGTGGTAGCTAGAAGTAAAATTGAGAGGAAAAAAATAGGTATACAAAAATTAAGTAATAGGATAAAAGGGTTTCCATATTCAATGTCATGCTGAATAATTTACAATTCAATATATATATATATATATATATATATATATATATACAAAAAAGAGGTAAATAAGAGTTTTGGAAACTTTTTGACATGTTTGGCTAGAAAGAAAACATAAACAGTGGAATTTAATCTCGAGACAAGGTGAAAATACCTATAACAATTCAATTTATATGTGTTTAATGAAGACCTAATTTGAAATAGTGTATGGATGTAGATAAAGATAGGTTACGAAGTTTTGGAACAACAATCATTTTGTGTGGTAAAATTGTTGAATGAGATAACTATGCAGAGTATTTGTAAGAGATGAGAATAGAATTTAATAAAATATTGGAGCTTAGTACGATGGGATACATATAATAAGTTGATATCAATTGAAGGAGTGTTGATAAAGTAGTATTTGACTTATTGGAATATGCACATTGAAATGGAAGAATTTGAAAACTATATCAACATATGCACAATAATTGGAAGATAAATTTGAATAATGTGCAATGGTTTACAGACAAAAATAAGTTGAAGTGAAGAGATACAAATATTAACATTTGAACAAGTCAAAATTTAAAAAAAAAAATCTGGACCATATTACCATGGGATAAAAACTTGATAATTTTAAGCAAAGATAAAAGGTTAGAGGGTTGTCAGATTGACTTGTTGAGGTGAATAAGAGTTATAAAATTTTTCTAAGATATTTGGTTGGAAAATAACCCAAATAGTCAGATTTGATCTTGGCATGAGCTTAGAGGGAGTCTAAATAGATTGGCTTACATAGATCACCTTGTACTTCTTTGATGATATGGAGCGATAAATAAATGTGAAATTATATCACACCTAGTTTTATGAAACTCTATGGTAGCTCGAAGTAAAATTAAGATAAATAAAATGGGTATACAAAAATTACATAATGGGATAAAATGTTTTCCATATTGAAATTCATGTTTTTGCATATAGATTATCAATACAACTTGATAAATACTTTACAATTCAAGGTACCTTACAATTCAAGGTACCGTCTATATATATATGGATACATAAGAGAGGTAAACAGGAGTTTTGTTTTTTTGAGATGTTTGGTTGGAAAGAAAATGTAAAAAATGGGATTTGATCTAGACACAAGGTAAAAATACATATAACAATTCAATTTATATAGTTTTAATGAAGACTTTATTTGAAATTGTGTATGGGTGTGGACAAAGATAAGCGACGAAGTTTTGAAACATCAATCATTTTGCATGGTAAAAATGTTGAATGAGATAACTATGTAGAGTATTTGCAAGAGATGCAAATAGAATTTAATGAAAAATTAGAGCTTAGTACGATGTGATACCTTTAATAATTTGATATCAATTGAAAGGGAACTGATAATGTAGTATTTGACATATTAGATTATGTAGATTGAACTAGATGAATTTGAAAACTATATGCAACATATGTGCAACAATTAAAAGATCAATTTGAATAATGTACCATGGTTTACCAAAAAAAATGAGTTGAAGTGAAGAGCTAAAAATATTAAGATTTGAACAAGTCAAAAAAAAAAACTAGACCATACTACCAAAAAATAAAAATTGGGCAATTTCAAGCAAAGATAAAAGATTCGAGGGTTGTCAGATTGACTTATTGAGGTGAATAAAAGTTTGGGAAATTTGCTAAGACATTTTGTTGGAAAATAACCCAAATAGTTGGATTTTATCTTGGAATAAGCTTAAAGGAGTCTAAATTGATTGGCTTACATAGATCACCTTGTCCTTCTTTGAAGATATGGAGGGCTAGATGAGTGTGAAATTGTATCACACGTAGTTTCATCGAACTTCATGGTATTTAAAAGTAAAGTTGAGAGAAAGAAAATGAGTATACAAAAATTACTTAATGGGATAAAATGGTTTTCATATTAAAATTCATGTTTTTGCATATATATTATCAATATGACTTGCTAAATAACTTACAATTCAACGTACTATCCATATATATATATTGATATAAAAAAATAGGTAAATAGGAGTTTTGGAATTTTTTTGACTCAAGGTGAAAATACCTATAACAATTCAATTTATATATGTTTAATGAAAACCTTATTTGAAATAGTGTGTGGGTGTAGACAAAGATAGCTTATGAAGTTTTGGAATGTTAATCATTTTATGTGGTAAACTTGTTGAATGAGATAACTATGCAGAGTATTTGTAAGAGATGAAAATAGAATTTAATGAAACATTGGAGCTTAGTATGATGGGATAAAATAATAAGTTAATATCAAATGAAGGGGGACTGATAAATTAGTATTTGACATATTATATTACATAGATCGAACTAGAGGAATTTTAAAAGTATATGCAACATATGCACAAGAATTGAAATACGAATTTGAACAATGTACCATGGTTTACAGAAAAAAATGAGCCAAAGTGAAGAGCTACATATATTAATATTTGAACAAGTTAAAAAAAAAAAAAAAAAATTTTGGACCATATTACCATGGGATAAAAACTAGTCAATTTCAAGCAAAGATAAAAGGTTAGAGGGTTCTTAGATTGACTTATTGAGGTCAATAATTTTTTTGGAAATTTGCTAAGATATTTGATTGGAAAATAACCGAACCAATAGGATTTGATCTTGGCACAACCATAAAATGAGTTTGAATATATTAACTTATATAGATCACCTTGTACTTCGTTGATGATATGAAGGGCCAGATGAACATGAAATTGTATCGCACCTAGTTTCATGAAACTCCGTGGTAGCTAGAAGTAAAATTGAGAGAAAAAAATGAGTATACAAAAGTTACATAATGGGATAAAATGGTTTCCATATTGAAATTCATATTTTTGAAGATATATTATTAATACGACTTGATGAATAATTTAGAATTCAACGTACCATCCATATATATATGGATACATAAAATAGGTAAATAGGAGTTTTGAATTTTTTTTAGATGTTTGGCTGCAAAGAAAATGCAATTAGTGGGATTTGATCTCGACACAAGGTGAAAATACCTATAACAATTCAATTTATATATGTTTAATGAAGACCTTATTTGAAATAGTGTATGGATGTAGACAAAGATAGGTTACGAAGTTTTGGAACATCAATTATTTTGTGTGGTAAAATTGTTGAATGAGATAATTATGCAGATTATTTGTAAGAGATGGAAATAGAATTTTATGAAATATTGGAGCTTAGTACGATGGGATACATATAATAAGTTGATGTCAAGTGAAGGAGTGTTGATAAACTAGTATTTGACATATTGGAATATATAGATCGAATTAGAGGAATTTAAAAACTATATCAACATATGTGAAATAATTGAAAGACAAATTTGAACTATTTACCATGGTTTATAGATAAAAATGAGCTAAAGTGAATAGCTAATAATATTAATATTTGAACAAGTTGAAACAAAATAAACAAAATCTGGACCGTATTACCATGGGATAAAAACTAGTCAATTTCAAGCAAAGATAAAAGGTCAGAGGCTTATTAGATTGACTTATTGAGGTGAATAAGAGTTTTGAAAATTTGATAAGATTTTTATTTGGAAAATAACCCAAACTAAACATAACCTATGGAGTTATCAAGGAGATGCTTGAAGGAAGGGAACGGTTTTATAATAATATAACCCATAGAGGTATTGGATAGTGATTAGGAACTGAAGAAATTTCCCTCAGATGAAGGAGAATGGGAAGGTGAATATGAGACATCACTCTCAATATCTATCAGTATGACTATTGAGAGTGATCCTAAGGAAAAATGGCTTGAAGAAGAGGTCCATTCAAGGGGTACAAATATTTTGGGAACTAGTTCAGTTTCCACTGAGATACTTCTAGAAGAGGGAGACACCAAGGATGAAGCAGATTCGAGACCCATGGCTTTCACAAGTAGACAATCAATGAGAGTATCTTTAGGTCCTTTATCCTAGAAAAAAATGATGAAAACTACCAAAATATTTCCCCTAGTTACTTCTGTACAACATGTAAGCACCTTAGCCAACTATTCTCCGTCCTCAGCTTCTATAATTTCTACAACAGTGGAAACTAGTATTGTCACTCCCTCTCATTATTTAAATTATTTGAATGATATTCAAGTTATTCCACTCCATAATTCACCTAATACCACTGATTAATTACAAAATTTACTCAGTACTCCCTCCACATAATTTTACTTAAGCACAACTAGCCCTCCCCAACTATAGAAATGAGTCCCATTTGAGAGCCTAGTCTTGGTCTCTATTTTTGCTTCACCTATTTCCACATCTAAACCATCCACCCAAATGGGGATGCCACTAACCAGAAATAATTTCACTTATAATGTTGTGGTGACCACCTAAAAGGAGTTGGAAAAGGACAAGTTGGTTCTGGATAGAACACCCCCTAAAAAGGTCACTAGTTTGAGGTGAACAATCCCACCTTTCCCACAAACAGGACCCTCTTCCCCTAATATCATGTTCCCTCTAATAAATCCTCAATCCTCCACTCCATTAGAGCCTAAAAATTCCATTGAGTATTCAATAACCTTAAACATACTAGAATGGCTATAAAAGTTGTAACAGGTAGAAGAGGGTAGGGGAAACTTGGCAGTTATTGAACAATCAATGATCAAGCTCCATTTTGAAAATTAGATGAAGACCATGATGAGGGTTAAAAGTAAGACCCTCATTTCAAAAGGGTAAGAGGTGGAATTGGAGTAAACGGAAGATATCTTATCTTTATCCAAAAGGAGAAAAGTACATCCCTTTGATGTGAGGTCTCTACCTCGGGAGGACCCTATACCTTTGTGGATTCTACAAGGGGTGATCAAGGAAATTTTCAAAGGATATGATCAATCCATTAAATAATTACAAGGAATAACCACCATACAACCCTTAGTGTACATTATTGATAGCATACAGGTTGTGGCTAGGAAGCTATACAATATCATCCAATTAATCAGAGTTGCAAAAAGAGAGTCACCACCTTAACGGGGATATGCATGTCCATAGGTAGAGAGGATGAAGAAAATGGAGGCTAAACTACATTTTTTGAGTGTAGTAGATAGGAAAAAATCTTATGCCCATTTGAACTTGATATCATCCCTTAATGTTGCATGGGTGTAGAATTACATAGTTACCAGGGGAGACACCTTGCTTGAATGGAACTAAGACATGAAGTCTTTGGTCCTGGAGTTGAATAGTCAGGATAAGAAATATATGGATATTTTGAAAGAAATAAGGATCAATAATGTAGTCATCCCACATAGAGATTTGGTACATAGACCCATTTTTTAAGACCTCTAGCAGCTACCAACAATTTTAGAGCAGAGGTTGAGGGTACTATCTATTAAATAGTAGATGAAGTGGAAAAACTAGTGAGTTTTGCTCGAAGGGTTCTTAGTGCAGAAACCCTTTATGTAGAGCTTGGGGCATCACTAAGATACATAAAAATTTGATGGAAAGATTCCTCAAGTTTTTAAAAGACCTCTGTTGGACTTTGAGGTAGTTGAAATTGACTTCCAGGCTAGTAATACTCTCTACCTCCAAATTCAGGCACATAAGAAGGACATGACATCCATGGTCACTCCATTGACAATTATAGCTATAACTGTTGCTCCAACTATGAATCATATTCTAGTTGCAATAGTCCCCTTAATGACATACCACACTATGATAATGACTTTAGCTATAGTTGCAACAATTTCATTTGCAACTGCAATATCTACAATAGTCATCAATGCATAAGTGTCACCATTTATAGTTGACGCCTCATAGGCATCCCCTTTGATAACTGTAAACCTTGTTTAGGAGTCTTTCCTATTTAAATTTTTATTTCTCTAATGAGATGTTAAGTGTTACTTCAAATTTGATTGAGATATGAGGTTAGCCCAATCCCAAGCCTATAAAAAGAGTATCACCCTCTCTAATCAGAGGAATTTTTTTGACATCAAATACAAATAAAAAATCCTTCAGGTTGTTTTACAAGTTTATGTTGTATTGTGGGCTCTTCTATTTCTTGTCATTGATCTGGTGTCTTAGCTTTTTGATATATGCAATAACATTTTTAAAAGTTCTATTATGAGTTACTAAAGTTATGTTAATGAAGAATGTCTCATAACAGTTCTAATTGATAGATCTCAATGACTGTTTATGGAGTAATATCTTATTAAGATAGTTTAAAATTTGGGATATACCTTGAAGTGTGTTTTAATACCTTCAAGGGTACCCTTTTGCATGTTTGAAAGGTATCACGTAGGAGACACCTTCAAGGTACCCTTGAAGGTAGTACAATACACTTCAAAGGTTATTTTAGGAGATACATTGAACATGCATACATTTGGAATTTTCTTTCAAGGTATCTCCTAGGAGATACCTTGAAGGGCCTTGCAATACCTTTGAGGGGTCTCCTAGTGTCTACCTTGAACATGTACATGATTGGAATTTTCTTTCAAAGTATCTCTTAAGAGATACCTTAAAGGGCCTTATAATACATTCAAGGGTAACCATATGTATGTTTGAAATGTATCTCCTAAGAGATACTTTCAATGTACCCTTGAAGGTAATACAATGCCCTCCAAGGTATCTTCTAAGAGATACCTTGAAGGGTCTTGTAGTACCTTCAAGGGTTCTCCTAGTAGATACCTTTAACATGCACATGATTGGAATTTTCTTTCAAGATATCTCTTCTGGGATACCTTGAAGGTCCTTGTAATACCCTCAATGTTGATTGTAAAGGTTATTATAAGGGATTTGATATAACCTTAGCATGTAAGGGACAATCAAGTTATGCCTATATGAGTGAATGTGCATAGATATTTAGAAATAATAAATGAAACACCTTCTAAAGTGGAAATGCATTTTTTCAAACATCGATTAACAAGGCATGTCATGATCGTAACTTATGATCTAAAGAGTTTAATCCATAAGAGGTAGCACTATTATATGATAGCAGGTTCAAAGCATTTATATTGAAGATGCACACTAGATGGAAAGAACCCTACATTATTCAAGAAGTCTCATAATAGGGTACCATTATGATAAAAATTTATAGGGAACCATATTTCTAGGATGTATAAATGGCTATAGGCTTAAGCCTTATTGCCTTTAATCTCACGTCACAACATCCAAGTATAGAAAATGTCTGAAGACTAAATATTTTAGAATAACGTATGAATAAAATGTCTGAATTTAAAGTTCGAATATCAAAATATTGAAAAAACTAAATCCTTCAAAATAATGTTCAAAAAAATGTATGATTCACAAATGCTGATCAAAATCTTCGAAGCTCAATGTTTTTGAAAAGAAGTTCTGGGCAAAGCCCTGGAATTGCATAGTTTCCAAAAAAGAGGTTCTAAGAAAAATGTCTGATAAACAAGTCCCAAACACTTTCCCCAATGAAAAAAACTCTGAACTTAATGTTCAAAAAAGTTCCAAATAAAATGAAGTCCTTAAACTTGTATAGTATAACTTATTAAATGCATTTAATAAGTTAGTCCAAAGTGTAAAATATCATTGTTTGTACTTTGATAAAGAAGGAGATTAAGGATAAATTTGGTAAAAAAAAGTACATTGAGCTCAAAATAAGTCCAAGAAAGTGGCAACGACAAGATAGGTATGGTAGAAGGACCACTAATAGTCGTTTGATACTATTAAAGACATGGAATTTTGAAAGATTACATCTTGTTTGAGGCAGATCGAGTTGGGACATGATAGGTGGTTCATTAAAGAAAGTCACTACATGAAGTGACATAGGGTCACATCAAACACACATTATGGGGTAATTTAAAGATTTGGGATACAAAAAAGCTCACTATGAAAGCCAAAATATTAGTGATGAGGAAGAGCACTCATGCACAGGCAAGGAGTGCATTTAAAGAGGTTAACAAGAGAAAATTAGATGTTGAAAGCCATAAAATAAAGGGGATGAACAATGAAAAAACATTACAAACTTTGGTAAACAAGAGTATTCTACTATCTGCTATGGATATACTCCTGTGTAAAAAAATTGAGACCTAGATTTTGATAGAACAAAGTAATCAAACAACATAGATTACATGATTAGTCATGGATAGGATCAAGTTGTTGATCCTACTCATAGATGTGCAGAAGGCAAAAATGGGGATTAGGATAGGTATTTGAAAATCCAAATTCAACAACCTAGTTCCTTTTAAACTTTATGGAAACCATTGAATTTACTCTCTTCACCCCATCAACACTACTAGGTGCACAAGAAGGAGATCTTATACTTCAACATTTGCTTCTAGTTTATGATGTAAAAAGACTAATAAAGTTACCTATATTTGGGTAACTAGATGAGGTCATGCATACCTTGTTAAGCAAATATAATAAGGTGGATATTCTTTTATCTAGAGATATCACCATTTGGATCAGTGTATAGACCATGGTGAGAGCAATAGGCCTTCCAAATTGTGGGAAATCCTTATTGACATATAAGTCCACCACACAACCAATTCATTCATTTATTCAAGAGAAGTTTCCCACTAGGGCAAGTAGAGGAATCCCACTTGACTCCATTGAGGATGTTGTAATGTGAATTCTAGTAGAGTGTATCATAAAGATGTTTTGGCAGACAATGAAGCAGGGCAAGGAGTTAACAAAAGGAGTAATTGACATTTTTTATCACATGATACACTTGAATAAGAAATTTAATTGCCCTGATTTTCTTGCATATGAGCTTACCACTAATATCAATAAGATAATTTTAGGTAGCTCACAAAATTTCTAGTATTAATTTTTGGTTTTGTTATTATGGTTCACCTAATGGAAGTCCCCACTAGGAAAAGTTAATGTCACCATAAACTTTTGTCCTACTACTACCCTTGTAGGCATCATTTAAACTAAGATAGGGAAATATTATGAGCAATTGGGGCATTTTAACACATTATAACTTGAGGCTCTAGCTTTAATTAGGTCACACCATCAAAATCCATAAGATGTCATGCAACATTTATGGTAGCATGCATCAATAACTAAGTTGTACAATGGTACTATTGACCATTTTTCCCCACATGCCAAATGGGTCAACCCCTTATAACTAAAATTATATATGGGGGCCTTTTATAATGTCATGGATAATGTTGCATAGCCCCCATGGGATGTCAAAGGTGTTTGGAACAAGTTTGGGAATGTAAGGAGTTCATCTGGTCCTTCATTGCATTCATCTTGACATTTAGGGTCTAGTGGTAGAAAGTACAAGTGGGTAGTTTGTTGAGGCCATATATTGAACATGAATTAGTTGTAGAGGAAAGTGACCACATGGGTTTGTTTACATTGGTCCCAAGTTTCTATGTTCCAAGTCTGAGGTCCTCCACTAAAGTGCATAGTCAAAATATTGTCAAAAGATCTAATAGCTCGTGCTCAATCATGCAAAGGAGATCCAACAAAGTGAATGGACTCAAATTCTATAAAGTGCTTGAGGTTTATCGAAACAGTGATGAGTTAAAGATTGAGCAAGTTAGGTGAGAAAATTATATAAAGTTCTCAAGGTTTATCGATACAATGATGAGTTAAAGATTGAGCAAGTCAGGGAAGATCGATATATCAAAAGTGATCTAAAGATGCAGGAAATAATGAGATTAGGTCAAGTATCGAAGCTTAACAACTAAGTCAAGGTAAAGAATGTGTATCTCTAGAGATCTAACACTATGTGGGGACTAGGATCTAAAAATCCAACAATATGATGGAGGTCAAAATTTCAAGATCTGATAGCAAGGATCTATGAAACCAATAATAATAAATGATTTAATGGACAAATGTCAAACCAAAGAGTCATTTTTTATCAGAACAAGTGAATATCACATACATAGTTTAGAAAGGAATGAACAACATGGCAAGGGAATGCCACATGAGAAAATATGTAAGACCAAGGATCCTATAGTGAAGCAAGCTCTTTGAACTCATATGTCACCATGAAAGCCCAGTTTAGGTCCGAGATGAATCATTGACTACCAAATGTAAAGAGCAAAGTCTACGAAATCATTAAATGATTACAGATTGTGAACATAGGTGTCTAGAAGATAGCTAGCAATTAAGAGAGCATATTATAACTATCATAGCATGTTTTAACCCACTCAAACAATGCCTATGTGTTGACTTTCCTATATTAGTTTCAAATTCTTGAAGGATGGTCCATGATGAAAATAGTTTCAAAAAGGTTGGTGGAAGAGTCATTACACTATTTTGGAAGGAATTTGTCATGGTTTACATGGAAATTTTGCTTGGAAGGTATTCATTTTCTATTTCACACTCAGTTGTACCTATAATGTAACTAGTTCTCATGCTTGGAGATGTGTTCTAGTGAACCTTGAACTTCTTTCTTTTCTTCTCTCTCAAAATTTTTATAAGTAGCTACCATTTTGGATTTGTAATATACCACATCCATGTAAAATGAAGCCCTACTAGACTGATGTCATATTTTGCCATTGAATATTAATGCAAGTTTGTTTTTGTGTTCTCAAACAATTGTTTAAGTGATCTATAGTGATAACAAGTGATAATATTCTATCCTTCTTTCCTTTATCCTTTCACATCTGAGCAAGAATTATTAGTCTAACAAGTCATATAGAGTGCAGTCAAATGTGTCAAACTCTTTCAAGTGTATAATTGTCCTTGGAATGTGTAACTTGCCTTTTAGTTCATTTGCCTTGTGTTCTTTCACATATCTCACCTCTATATTGAAATAATCATGTTATAACCGTTTAGGACTTTGAGACTAGTTTTTATGCCTTGTTCCATAGTGCTTGGAATATGATGGGCATGTGGAGACAATATTGGTGATAAACTTACAAAGATATATTTAAGGAGCTAGCCCTTTAAATCTATAGGCTCATTTCCACAACAGGTACACCCATATTCTTGGAAATGTTCCCATGTTGGCCAAATTTGAAAGA
Source organism: Torreya grandis (assembly GCA_037957365.1). Lineage (NCBI taxonomy): Eukaryota > Viridiplantae > Streptophyta > Pinopsida > Cupressales > Taxaceae > Torreya > Torreya grandis. The sequence continues at coordinate 430,165 of JARHVA010001046.1, read as the reverse complement.
GGCTTGAACATCCTCTTCTAGGGTGAAAAATTTGGTGACAATAATTTTGACACGCTTGATAGGACATTGTCTTCAAGACAATTTGTGAAGATAAATGCTAGTCTTGACAACATCAACTACAAATTGGTGTGTTTCTTAACATTTGGTGACTCTACCAAGATAGGTCTAGTTCAAGACCATTGTTTTGTTATAAACTTGATCCCATAATTCTTGGTTCTCATTAGGTCATTTTCTGGAAGAGTTCTCAATCCCATTGACCCACCTTTTGAGTCTGAACTCCCCTTCAAAGTTCAATATCTTCCTCCTAATATGCATTTTGGAGAACCAATAGATTTTACTAGAGGAAGAGGTTGAAGATTTTGCTAGTGAGGGAAGTCAAGAGAGTGAATAAGTTGAATAAATTAAAATTTTTGAAGAAGAAATGGCTAGACCTCATGCTTTTCCTTCATTTAATACAAAAAATCCTATTCACCTTTAAGCATACAACGTTATTCCTTTCAATGCCACAAAAGGTTTGCCTCAATTCAATGGTGAAAGTCATGTTACACCAAGTGAGAATATTAGAGATGTATCCAACTTCTATAACTTCCAAAATATCACTCAAGGGAACATTGTTATTAGACTTCTTGCCATGTCCCTTAGAGGGAAGGCTCTTGATTATTATAGGACTCTAGAAGGTGGATACATCATGTTATGGTATGAATTTGGAGTGCTACTAACTTCAAGATTTAGAAATGAGAGTGACCATGTCTCTCTTATATACTAGCTTAATGTAATGAAGAGAGGACCTAAAGAAACAATACATGATTTTAATGAGAGATTCCAAAAGACTTGGAATATACTGCCTCCTCCTATGAGGCCACCTCATAGCTTTGTGTTCACAACCTATTTGAGAGCTATTGGCACTGAAATTGTTGTCATACTTCAGTTCATGAGTGGCTTCACCCTCCCTGAAGCATATGAAACTGCTATCAGAGATGAAAATAATCTCATCTGAGCTAGAAGATTACCACCTATGGTTTCTATGCCTACATTTTCTCATACTTCTACTGATGTTCAAACTATGGCTCATACTCATAGTGCTAGTACCAAGTGTAAGGCTGCCCTTAGATAGGCATATAATAATATTGATTGAAAAGCTTAGATCCTAGCCTTGGAAGCTCAAAAAAGGCAAGCTAATGTGTAGCAAGGTGCCTATCATAATTCTTATCCTTATCATCAACAATATAGAAGAGGAATATGCCAATGACAACCTAATCCCAATAGGCCCACTAATACATATAATCTTAATTCTACCACCAATGTAAGAGATATGGTACCGATTCATAGTAATATGGTACAAGGTGAAAATTGGTAGCAGGGCCAATTTATGGACATCAATGAAGGTGGTGAGTAGGCTCTTGTTGATCAAGGAGAATTTACTCTTCTCTTATTTGTTGAGGATGAGGTTATGATGTAGACAAGTGAAGGTGGACACCCTCAAGAAGAGGTCTTCACCAAATTCCTAGTTGAGGATGCTTTTATGCTTAATCAAGGAACCTCAGTTGCAGATAACACTATAACCAAAAGAAATTTTTTGGGTGGTGATAGCAAGGTGCCTATTGGCTCATCCAATCCTCTTGCAAGGCAACTACGCATAGTTGCAAGTGGGACAGTTCCAAAGGCTCCTACACTTCCATCAAATCAAAATGATGGAAGGAATATTCAAAGCACCCCAACTCTTTAGGCTCCAAGCACTTTGTTGCCTCCAAAAATGTGGGAAAAAATAGATATGTCTTCAATAAACATTATATATTCATTGAAAAGTAATAAAACTTCCATTTCACTTTGGGATGTTTTGTATATGCCTAGTTAGAAAGAGATCCTACAAATCAATTGTCTATTATCCCTACTAGTGTCCCTCCTTCAAATTAGGGTCAAAGTCATGTTATCCTTGCAATTTTCCCCACTAACATTGTTGAACCATCCACCAGAGTTTAGAAACCTCCACCATTCTACCTCACCCTCATGGTGGGTGACAAGTTGGTCCATACTTGCATAGTTGATAGTGGAGTTTTAACTTCGGTCATGCCCAAGGTGGTAGCTAATAAATTGGGTCTATAGTATGGAACCCATAGTAAAGAGTTATATAATTAGATGGTATAGCTACAAAAATGATAGTACTAATAGGAAACTTGAAAGTCTTCTTACATGATTATCCTAGTTTTCCTATCTTGCAAGATATAGTTGTTGTTAATCTCCTAGCCCACTTTAAAATCTACCTCTCAAGGGACTTCAATGCCAAGATTGGTGTATATCTTTCAGCTAATTGGTCTTTCTTATCCTTAAAAATAAGGTATGAGACTAAGGTGACAACTAGGACACAAAATCTTACAAGGTTTCATATAGAACCTTACATTGAGACAAGTTCTAATATGAACTATGTAGTTTATGAAGAGAAGGATTATATTGTAGATGATGGCACTTATTCCAAACTTGAAGGCATTGTAGATTTATTTCTTTTTGAATATGGTACTAACACTTATAATCATGGTCCTTATGCTCTCATGCAGGAAACTGATCTAGGAGTATATTGCATACATGAAGGTGGAATACCAACACCTCTACTTGCCAAAGAAGAAGGTGAAGTAGATGAGATGTGGAAAATGTTTTTTGATGGTTCAAAAAGTAAAATTGGTGTAGGATCTGTTAGGTTATGGAGCTAAAATCTTCACAATGCAAACATGGAGGAGGTTGCTGAGTGTCACAGTAACCGACGTCGGTCAGGCCAATCGACGTCGATCAGGCCAACCGACGTCGGTCAGGAGTAGACAAGAATCTGCCAACATTGGTCATGGATCGGCCGACATCAGTCATCTCCAGATAGATAGTGATTGACGTCGGTCACCTATGCATTTCTAGAACTGTCGGTTAGATGAATAGTTAGTTAAACAAACAGTTAGTTTGCATGTAAAATACTAATTTTAGTCTTGAGTCTGTGTTTCTAATTATTGTAATTAGGAAATCTAATTATTGTTTGTATGGGATCTATTTAAGAGATCCATGGGGTTGTATTGTAATTGGTAGAATCATAAGGACTTACAAAGGCAAGGACAAGGGTTCTTCCAAGGTATGTAAGATCTAGGTTTGCAGGTGTGCAAGACCAGGTTGATCTGCAGGTGTACAAGATCAGGAAGAAGATCTACATGGTAAGTAAGGTCGGTTGATCTATAGGTGTGTGTGTGTGTGAGCAAGGTCAAAGGAGATCTATGGGGTAACAAGGTCAAAGGAGATCTACAACACAACAAGGAGTAAGTCAGGAAGATCTACTTGGAGTACGTGGTGTACTCGGTTGGTAATGGAAGTAGGCAACAACTGTTGAGTTGATTGTCACTTACTAGTTGGTGTACTGGTAGTATTGTTACTGACTGGTTGAAACAACAACTCTATGTTTGAGTTGATTATTTGTAATTGAGAGAGAGAACTCTTGAGGGAGAATTATTGGTACACTCTAGAGGTGTGGGAAGAGTGTGATTTCTTCATTGTATTTCCTTTTGGAAGAGTATTAATACAAGGTTGTATTGTCTCTCATATTCTATGTTGTTTCTGAATTCTAGTTACATTTTACTTCTGGTTTAATTCCATGTTTAGTTGTTTATACAAAGGTAATCAATTGTACTCTCAAGGAGTAGGGATCCTGACAATTGGTATCAGAGCTAGGATCACCAAGTGATACCAACTGACAATTGGTATCAGAGTTAGGATCAAGTAACAAGCGGTAGAGCAGGTTAGTGTTTGTTGATTATAGGTCACTCTCAGGGGTTTTTTATTGAGTGGGAGTAAAGCAATGGTAGAAGAAAGTAAGCTAAGAATGGAGAAATTCGATGGCAAGAATGATCAATTACTGAATTATGGAAAGAAAGAGTAGGTAAAGAAAGATTGTTGGTTGGTAGAAGATCAGCATGAAGGAAATAAAGAAGCAAATGATGCAGGGATTGTTGCACGGGTTACTCTTAAATGTTCCTTGGATAAAGTAGAATTTTGGGTTTTAGATTCTGTTGCCCCTTTCCATGCAACCCCAAATAGAGTATTTTTCCATGATTATGTCCAAGGAGACTTTGGAAAGATTTATTTATGGGTTGGTGAGCCTTGTCAAATTGTTGGCAAAGGGGAAGTGCGGCTGAAATTGTAGATGGGCAACACATGGGTGTTGAAGGATGTCATGCATGTCCCAGTCCTGAAGAGGAGTCTAATTTCTGTAGGAAAGTTGGGTGATGAGGGTTGCACAGTTACTCTCACAGTGAAATCTTGGAAAGTTTCCAAGGGTGCACTTGAATTAGCATGTGGTAAGAAAGTAGGTACTCTTTATCTATCTACTTGTATTACTAATTCTCCTTCTAGTTTATCTACTTCAGATGTAGATGCGAAGATGTGGCTCTGTAGGCTTGGTCACATGAGTAAGAAGGGGATGCATGTTATTAAGAGGAAGTCTGATGTATTTGACAAACTTAAGAACTGGAAAGCCTTGGTTTTCATGGAGAAGATGATGGACAGAGATCAGCTCAAGGGGCTAAATAATTCTGAGAAAAAGGGTGAATCAATTCAAGTAGCTGAATTGTGTTTGTAATTGTGAGAGAGAGCTCTTGAGGGAAAGAGATCTGTACATCTGAGAGGTGTGGAAGAAAGAGAGATTTCTTCATTTTATTTCCTTTTAGAAGAGTTTAATACAAGTTTTCATTATTTTTTGTATCTCTTATTCTTTGTTGATTCTGATTTCTAGTTACTTATTATTCTGGTTTAATTCCATGTTTAGTTACTTACACAAAAGTAATCAATTGTATCTGTAAGATCCTAACAATCTAGTGTCATGATAGATTCCCCCTATAAATAGTAATACTATGCTTCATACAGATTTCATTTTAGTTGTACTTGTAATGTAGCTGAGTATGAAGGTTTAATTCATGGCCTTCAATGGGCAAGCAGAAAAAGAATCCATAACTTACAAGTGTATGGAGATAGTGAACTAGTTTTCTATTAGGTTAGGAATGTGGTTACTACCAAGAACCCTTTGCTTAAGGCTTAAAATCATAGGGTATGGGATTTTATTGAAGATTTTAATGCATTCAACATACAATCAATCCCAAGGAAACATAATCATTATGTTGATAGAATAGCTCCCATAAGAGCTCAATTTGATACTCCAACTACCATAAAAGAATAGGGGAAACAATATCACATTAAGATCAATATCAGACCTTCTGTACCTAATAATGAGGTGTCCTAGTAGTGTTTGATAGTGACAAGCACATCACATGTTTCTTGTAGAATGAAGCTGAGTTCTCCTCAAGGAATTAGAAGAGATATCAAGAGCAGTTTGGTGACCAGGTTGTGCATCGAAGGACAAATAAGATACCTAAGGGTCTAGTGACCTTAGAAGGTATCTTTAATGAGGATGATCAAAAGAAAAATGAAAATGTGAGTATGTATATAAAAGAGGATAATTATGAAAGAGTCTTGATCTTCAAAGATAGACTCCTCAAACTAGGCAAAGTATGTTCTACACTAGAAAAGCAAGCATTCATTGATATATATAGGTAGTTTCATGATATCTTTACTTAAGAGTATAAAGACCTGAAAGGATTTGATCCTAGCTTAACAAGACATACTATTGAGTTAGAATCTAGAGTTAAACTATTTAGACAAAAATAGAGGCCTATCAATTCCAAGGTTGAACAACTCATGAGGCTAGAGCTCACTAAACTCCTTGAATTTGAAATAATCTTTCCTATCAAACATTCAACATGGGATCATTATCCCCTACCCTCAATGGAACAATTTTTTCAAGTAGTTTCAGGTTCTCAATTTCTCTCTTCTTGATGGATATTCAAGTTATAATTAGATCCTTGTAAATGATGATGATCAATCTAAGACAACATTTACCACTAAATGGGGGACTTTTACTTATAGAAATGTGCCATTTGGTTTGTCAAATACTGGTGTTACCTTTCAAAGAGCCATAGACATGGCCTTCAAAGGTTTGATTAATGAGATGTTAATGAACATATGTAACACTTAAGACAAATGTTTGAAATATGCAAGCAATATGAAGTATCTCTTAATCCAAAGAAATGCATCTTTGTTGTCCATGAAGGTAAACACTTGGGACACATTATTTCCAATGATGGTTTGGCTATTGATTCTGAAAGGATAGAGCATATTCTTCGTTTGTCATTGCCATTACATAAGAAAGGTCTTTAAAGCTTCTTAGGCAAGATAAGTTTTTTAAGGAGATTCATACTTGGGTTTGCATCTTTAGTGAAACCCATGATACCCATGCTTAGAAATAACCAGGTCTTTTTTTGGATGAAATAGGGTAAGAATAGTTTTGAAGCCATAAAAAAGGCAATTGTAGAAGCTCCTACTCTTGTGAATCCTGATTTTACCAAAGACTTCATGTTGTATTCATTTGCTAACCTTGACACTATCTCAGCCATGTTAGTTCAAAAGAATCATGAGGGTGTGGAGCAGCCTATTGCATTCTTTAGTCAAGGTTTAGAAGAATATGAAGTCAATTATACCTTTGTGGAGAAACAAGTCCTCACTATTGTAAGAGGAATAAAGAAGATGAGGCATATGGTTTCAAATAATAAAATTCATGTTATGGTTTCTCATCCTAGTACCAAAGAGTTCCTTTTGATAAAAGACCTTAGTGAGAAGAGAGAATGATGGATCACTAAGGTAATGGAATATGATGTTGATATCAAAGTAACAAAGTTGTAAGAGGGAAAGGTCTTTGTGAACACTTAGTTTCAAATTTTCTTGAGTTAAAATAAGAGATTCTAGTCAATCATGATTACTCCCAACCAACTAGTTCTTTGCACATATAGAGTTGGACACAAAATGTGATCAGATTTATTCAAAATGGTGAATATCCTAATAATATTATTAGATCACAAAGGAGATATTTTAAATTGTAATCTATCCCCTTTTGTCTTGTAGATGGTATCCTTTTTATAAGAGACATTAATGGTGTGCTATTGAGATGCATTGATAATGATCAGTTTGGGGTGTTGCTAGAGAATTTTTATGATGTGACAATAAGATGTCATTTCTCCCCAAGAACTATAACTACTAAGATCATGATAGCAAGCTATTATTGGCCTATCCTCTTCAAGGACTGTCATGCTTGGGTGAGAAGGTGTGTACAATGTGATTTCTTTATGGGAAAGTAAAAGCTTGTAGCTCTCCCTTTGAAGCCTATCCAAGTTGATCAACCTTTCATGCAATGGGGTCTTGATTTCATTGGTATGATAAACCCCCCATCAAGTGCTGATCATAAATGGATACTCACAACAACTGATTATTTTACAAGATGGTTTGAGGCACTAACATTGAAGGAAGCTAATGAGAATGCTATCTTGGAGTTCTATGAGAGTATCATAATAAGGTTTGACACTCCTTCAACTATTATTTTAAATAATGATCTTGTTTTTATAGGTTCTAAGACAAATGATTGGGCCAATAGTAATTGAATATTTATGAGCACTTCATCTAACTATTACCCTCAAGGTAATGGGTTAGTTAGGTCTACTAACAAGAACCTGATCAGAATCATCAATAGATCCTTGGAGCATAACTAGAGTGCTTGGCACACCAAATTGAAGACAACCTTATGGGTTGACAAGATAACTCCCAAGAGGTCAACACAAATTCTCATTTTGTGCTTGTCTATGAGAGAGAAGCTAGGTTGTCTATCTCTCAACAGCTACGTGCCTTAGAATTAACACATCAACTAGAGTTGCTTGAGATTACTCCAATGGAAATGAAATTGACAGAATTAATGGAGTTGTAAGAGATCAAAGATAAGGATCATTGAGCTTTGGAGCATCACCAAATACTGATGAAGAAGTCTTTTTATAAGAGGTAAACTCTAAGATCATTTTAAGAAGGTGACATAGTGTTGAATTGGGATGATTATAGATCAAAACTAGGAAGACATACAAAATTTGATAACCTATGGAGTGGACCATATGTGATCACCAAGTGAAAGTAAAGAAAATATTTCCAAATATCAAGGATAAATGGAAAATAACTACCTATCCCTATGAATGGAATACATTTGAAACCTTAATATTGAGTGGTAAAGTTCTATCTTGTAAATAGTATATTAGGTGTGTGTTTTGTTTCACTTATGTGTGTAGTGTTCCCTAAGTGTTCTAGTTGAACATATGTTTGATTTTGCTTTACACATGTGACCCATGGCCCAATGGATAGGATTGGGCAACTGGTCTGGGTTCCTTTTTGCATAGATAGACATGAAACCCCTGGGAAATTGCCAAGAATGTTAACAATTTTTCTTCACATGCCAAATGGGTCAACCCCTATAGCTAAAATTCTATATAGGGTCTTTTCATAATGTCATAGAGAATGTTATAGATCCCCCATGGGATTTCAAGGGTGCTTAGAACAAGTGTGGGAATGCAAGGAGTTCATTTTATCCTTCATTTTATTTATCCCAACATTTTGGGTCTAGTGGTAGAAAGTACAAGTGGGCAGTTTGTTGAGGCCAGATCTCGAACATGTGATAGTTGTAGAGGAAGGTGAACACATGGGTTTTTTCATCTTGGTCCCAAGTTGATATGCACCAAGTTTTAGGTCTTCTATCAAAGCACAAATGGAGTTATCCATGTGCAAAATTGGGCTCCCAGGCATTTCTACTAGGTTTTCCATAGTCATTTGAGCTAGGTCATCACAAAAACGTCATGAAAAAGCAAGTGGAACAACCAAATTTTAGACTTATTATCTCACTTAGGAATCCTTGTGCAATCAACAAATCAAAATGATTTGTTCCTCTTGATATCATGAACATCTCCAACAAATTTGGTTCCCCCATGATTCTTGTGCTTCAAGATCCAAACCTTCAAAGTTAGTCAAAAAGCATAAGATGGTTACATAAACATAAATTTTAAGACCCAATAACTAGCCATTGGTTTTCAAACTAAATCAGATCTAATGACTCATTCTTGATCATACATCTCAATCCAATAGAATGTAATGAAGTTAAATTATCAAAAAGAGTTACGATTGAGCATGCAAGTGACAAGCGTCACATTCATGGATCTTGTCAAATAGAGACCCAATGAGCATAAGCTTATTAGATTTAATGATCAAGCTTGTCATAAGATCTAATGGCTCATGCTCAATCATGAAAAAGAGATCCAATGGAATGAATGGACTCAAAAGCTATAAAGTGCTCAAGGTTTATCGACACAATGATGAGATAAAGATTGAGCAAGTCTAGGAAGATAGATGGAGTGAAAGTGATCTAAAGACGTAGGAAGAAATGAGATTAGGTTAATATGTCAAAGTTTAATGACCAAGTCAAGGGAAATAATGTGCATCTCTAGATATCCAATGGCACGTGAGAGCCAGGATTTGGAAATCTAATGGTGTGAAGGAGGTTAAAAAGTCAAGATCTGATAGCAAGGATTTTCAAAACCAATAAGAACAAATATGATTGGTTGAAGTTAGCTTCGATAGATAAATGTTGAATCAAAGAGTCATTTTTTACTAGATCAAGTGAATATCATAGACGTAGTTTAGAAAGAAATGAACATCATGGCAAGGGAATGCCATATGAGCATATATGTAATACCAAAGATCCTATAGTGAAGCAATCTCTTTAAACTTATATGCCACCATGAAAGCCCAGTCAAGGTCCAGATGAATAATGAATACCAACTATAAAGAGCAAAGTCCAAGAAAGCAACAAATGATTATAAATGGTGAAAACAGGTGTCTAGAAGATAGCTAGTAGTTAGGAGCATATTATAACTATCATAACATGTTTCAACTCCCTTGAATAATGCTTATGTGTCGACTCTCCTCATTCAATTTTAAATGCTCGAAGGATGGTCCATGATGGAAATAGTTTCACAAAGGTTGGTGGAAGAGTCATTTCATCATTTTAAAGGAATTTGTGATGGTTTATGTGGACATTTAGATTGAAAGGCATTCATTGTCTATTTTACACTCATTTTCACTTGCAACTAACTGGTTCTCATTCCTAGACATGTGTTCTAATGACCCTTGAACTTCTTTCTTTTCTTCTCTCTCAAAAGTTCTATAAGTAGCTACCATTTTGGATTTGTAATATACCACATCCATGTATGGTGAAGCCCTACTAGTCTGATGTCATATTTTGCCTTTGAATATTAATGCAAGTTTGTTTTTGATTTCTTGGATAATTGTCTAAGTGTGTAAGTGATCTATAGTGATAAGAAGTGATAATATGTTATCCTTATTTCTTTTATCCTTTCATATCTGAGCAAGAGTTCTTAGTCTAAAAGGTCATATAGAGTGCAGTCAAATGTGTCAAACTATTTCAAGTGTATAATTGTCCTTAGAATGTGTAACTTGCCTTATGGTTCATTTGCCTTGTGTTGTTTCACATATCTCACCTCTATATTGAAATACTCATGTTAGAACCTTTTAGGACTTTGAGACTAGTTTGTATGCCTTGTTCCATAGTGATTGGAATATGATGGTCATGTGGAGACAATCTTGGTGCATCACCTCTATAGACTAGGTTCAATTCATGTTGTTTCTAACTCTTTCATCTATAAGTAAATACTAGTTTAGGTGATAAGCTTGCAATGATATATTCAGGGAGCTAGTCCTTTAAATCTAGAGGCTCATTTCCATAATAGGTATACCCATCTACTTGGAAATGTTCCCATGTTAACCAAATTTGGAAGAGGCTCGAACATCCTCTTCTAGGGTGCAAAATTTGGTGACAACAAGTATTTAAATTAAGGTACATGAGTTGGCCATGTCAACTATGATTATAATGCCCTTTTTCATCACAACGGTTGAAGCACAACCTGAAGTATGGAGGCATAGATCCCTAATCGTAATGTTAGTTCACCCTATTAAAACCATCCCTTGAGGTTAAAAACAACACAAGAAAGAGTAAGAACAACCAAAACTAGTTGTGCAACCACAGGCATCACCACAGTAGTCTGCAAATCCCCCATGATAATAAAAAGGCAAATGGAAGGAGCTTGCACAGAGAGCCTCATGACCACCAACCAAAAAGAGATCAAGGCAAATAAAGTATTGGTTAGATAACCCACTTGTTCTAAGGATAGATTGTAAGTACTATCTCATAATGTTCAAGGTTGATGAATAGGAAATTATTCAATGCATGATCGAAGACATTGACCAAAAGGTCTACGACAAGGAGGTGGAGAAGGAGTTCTATTTTTGAAAAATAGTGCACACTCTTTAGTCTAGAATAAGGTAAGAAATGACCTTTTGGTTGACATTACATAACCCCCTCCCTCTATTTTTGTGCATATTTTAGGTCAAGAATAATCTCAACATGAACTTTCTCTAGGCTTAAGCCTTATTGCCTTTAATCTCACATCACAACATCTAAGAATAGAAAATGTTCGAAGAGCAAATCCTTTAGAACAATGTTTGAATAAAATGTCTGAATAGAACCTTTGAATTTAAATTTTTGATATCAAAATCTTGAAAAAACCAAATCCTTCAGAACAATGTTCAAATAAAATGTCTGATGAACAAGTGTTGATCAACTCAAAGTTTTCGAAAAGAAGTTCCAGGCAAAAACCCATAATTACAAAGTTTCTAAAAAAGAGATTCTGAGCAAAATGTCTGATAAACAAGTCCCAAACACTTTCCCTAATGAATAAAACTCCATACTTAATGTCTAAAAAAATAGTTCCAAATAAAATGAAGTCCTAAAACCTATATAGTACAACTTATTAAATACATTTAATAAGTTAGTCCAAAATGTAAAATAACATTGTTTGTACTTTGCCAAAGAAGGAGATTAAGGACAAATTTGGTAAAAAAGTACATTGAGCTCAAATTAAGTCTGGGAAGGTGGTGATGACAAGACAAGTATGGCAGAAGGACCGCTAAGAGTCATGTAATACCATTAATGGCATGGTATTTCAAAATATTGCATCTTATTCGAGGTAGATCGAGTTAGGACATTATAGGTGGATTCATTAAACAAAGTCACTACACAAAGTGACATAAGGTCACATCAAACACATGTTATGGGGTAATTTAAAGATTTGGGAGACAAAAAAGTTCACTATCAAAGCCAAAATATTAAAGATGAGGAAAAACACTCATGTACAGGCAGGGAGTGCATTTAAAGGGGTTGGCAAGAGCAAATTAGATGATGAATGCCATAAAATGAATGGGATGAATAATGAAAAAACATTACAAACTTTGGAAAACAAGAGTATTCTGCTATATGTTCTTGATATACTTTCTCAAAAAAAAATTGAGACCCAGATTTTGATAGAATAAAGCAATCAAATAACGTAGATTACATGTTTAGTCATGGATAGGATCAAGTTGTTGATCCTGCTCATAGATGCATATAAGGAAAAAATGGGGATTGGGATAGGTATTTGAAAAATCAAATTCAATGACTTGGATCCCTTTAAAGTTTGTGAAATAAATCAAATTTACTCTCTTCACCCCATCAACATTGCTAGGTGCACAAACAAGAGCTCTTGTACTTCAACATCTGCTTCAGTGTTATGATGTAGAAAGACTAATCAAGTTACCTAAATTTGGGCAATTAGATGAGGTCATGTATACCTTGTTAAGCAAATATAATAATGGTGCTATTCATTTTTCCAAAGATATAACCATTTGGATCAATGTATAGACCATGGTGAGAACAACAAGCCTACCAAATCAGGGAAATCCTTATTGTCATATAAGTCCACCACACCACCAATTCATTCATTTGTTTAGGAGAAGTTTCCCAATAGGGCAAGTAGAGGAACCCAAATTTTCTCCATTGAGGATGTTTTAATGTACATTATGGTAGAGTATATTATAAATAGGTTTTGGTAGATGATGAAGCAAGCCAAACAACAACAAAAAGAGTAATTGACATTGTGTATCACATGATACACCTAAATGAGAACTAAATTGGCTTGATTTTCTCATATCTAATCCTACCACTAATATCGATAAGGTAATTTTAGGTAGCTAACAAAATTTACAATATCAAATTTTGGTTTTGTTATTATGCTTCACCCAATGGAAGTCCCCACCAGGACAAGTTAATGTTATTGCAGACTTTTGTCCTGCTACTGCCCTCGTAGGCATCACTTAGGCTAAGAAAGGGCAATATTATGAGCAACTGGGGAAATTTAAAAATTGGTGGCTTGAGGCTCTAGCTTTGATTAGGTCATACCATCAAAATCCATAGGATTTCATGTAACATTTATGGCAACATGCATTGGTAACTAAGTTGTATAATGGTATTGTTGACCATTTTCCCCCATAGGCCAAATGGGTCAACCCCTTATAGCCAGAATTATATATAGGGGCCTCTTATAAGGTCATGGAGAATTTTTTAGAGCCCCCATGGGATGGCAAAGGTGCTTAGAATAAGTGTGGGAATGTAAGGAGTTCATCCGGTCCTTCATTGAATTCATCTTAACATTTTGGGTCTAGTGGCAGAAAGTATAAGTGGCCAGTAGTTACAAAGGAAGATGACCACAAGGGTTTGTTTACCTTGGTCCTAAGTTGTTATTCACCATGTCCAAGGTCCTCCATCAAAGCATAAATGGAGTTATCCATGTGAAAAGTTGGGATCTTAAGCATTTTTTATAGGTTTCCCATACATCATTTGAGCTCGTTCGTCACCAAAATATCATGCAAGAGTAAGTGTAACAACCAACTTGTGCATTTAGTATCTCACTCAATAATCCTCACGTGACCAATGAATCCAAATGGTTTATTCCTCTTGACATCATGAACATCTCCAATAAATTTGGTGTCCACATGATTCTTGCTCTTCAAGATCCAAGCCTCCAAAGATGATTGTGCAGATGTCAATTTTAAGTCCTAGTAAAAAGCAATTGGTTTTCAAACCAAATTAGATCTAATAGTTCATGATTGATTATATATCTCAATCCAATGGAGCATGATGAAGTCAAATTATCAAAGGGATCTCTGAGTGAATGCACAAGTGACAAGTGTCACATTCACAAAGCTTATCAAATAGAGACCCAATGAGCGTAAGCTTGTCAGAGTTAATGATCGATCTTGTCAAAATATCTAATAACTCATGTTTGATTGTGCAAAAGAGATCCAATGAAGTGAATGGACTCAAATGCTATAAAGTTCTCAAGGTTTATCAACATAGTGATGAGTTAAAGATTGAGCAAGTATGGGAAGATCAATAAAGCAAAAGCGATCCAAAGATGTAGGAAGCAACAAGATTAGGTCAAAGTGTCAAAGTTTAACGACCAAGTCAAGGTAAAGAACATGCATCTCTCAAGATCTAACGGTATGTGGGAGCTAGGATCTAGAAATCCAATAGTGCAAAGGAGGTCAAAATGTTAAGATCTGATAATGAGGATCTACAAAACCAATAATAATAAATGTGATTGGTATGAGTCAGCTTTGATGGACAAATGTTGAACCAAAGAATCATTTTTTATCAGAGCAAGTGAATATCAAAAACATAGTTTAGAAAGGAATGAACAATGTGGCAAGGGAATGCCATATGATAAAATATGTAAGACCAATGATCCTATAGTGAAGCAAGCTCTTTGAACTCATATACCACCATGAAATCCCAGTCGAGGTTAGAGATGAATAATGACTACCAAATGTAAAGAGCAAATTCCAAGAAATCAATAAATGATTACAAATTGTGAACATAGGTGTCTAGAAGATAGGTAGTAATGAGGATAGAATATTATAACTATCATGGCATGTTTCAACCCCCTCGAATAGTGCTTATCTATCAACTCTCCTAGTTCAATTTCAAATGCTTTAAGGATTGTCCATGATGGAAACAATTTCACAAAGGTTGGTGCAAGAGTCATTGCACCATTTTAGAAGGTCATGGTTTACATGGACATTTGGCTTGGAAGTCATTCATTCTCTATTTCACACTCAGTTATACTTACAACATAACTGGTTCTCATGCCTAGACATGTGTTCTAATGAACCTTGAACTTCTTTCTTTTCTTCTCTCTTAGAAGTTCTATAAGTAGCTACCATTTTGGCTTTGTAATATACCACATCCATGTATGACAAATACCTACTAGACTGATGTCATATTTTGCCTTTGAATATTAATACAATTTTATTTCTAAGTTCTCAAACAATTGTCTAAGTGTGTAAGTGATATATAGTGATAAGAAGTGATAATCTTCTATCCTTCATTCCTTTATTCTTTCATATCTGAGCAAAAATTATTAGTCTAACAGGTCATATAGAGTGCATTCAAGTGTGTCAAACTCTTTCAAGTGTATAATTATCCTTGGAATGTGTAACTTGCCTTCTAGTTCATTTTCCTTGTGTTGTTTCACATATCTCACCTCTATGTTGAAATACTCATGTTAGAACCTTTTAGGACTTTGGGACTAGTTTGTATGCCTTGTTCCATAGTACTTAGAATATGATGGTCATATGGAGACAATCTTGATGCATCACATAGACTAGGTTCAATTCATGTTGTTTCTAACTCTTTCCTCTACAAGTAAATACTAGTTTAGGTGAAAATATTGCAAGATATATTTAGGGAACTAGCCCTTTAAATCTAGAGGTTCATTTCCACAACAGGTACACTCATATAATATGAAATGTTCCCATGTTGCCAAAATTTTGAAGAGGCTTGAACGTCCTCTTCTAGGGTGTAAAATTTGGTAATAACAGTTCTGGCACACCTAGTGGGACATTGTCTTCAAGATAATTTGTCAAGATAAATGATGATGTTGACAATATCAACTATAAATTAGTGTGATTCTCAACATTTGGTGATTCCACCAAGATAAATCTAGTTCATGACCATTTTTTTGTTATATACTTGCTCCCATAATTCATGGTTCTCATTAGGTCATCCTCTGGAAGAGTTCTTAATCCCATTTACCCACCTTTTTAGCTTGAACTCCCCCTCAGATTTCAATATCCTCCTCCTAATTTGCACTTTGGAATACCAGTAGATTTTACTAGAGGAAGAGGTTGGAGATTTTGTGAGTGAGGGAAGTCAAGAGAGTGAACAAGTTAAAGAAATTGAAGAAGAAATGGCTAGAACTCATGATTTTCCTACATTCAATACAAAAAATCGTACTCACCTTCAAGCATATGATGTTATTCCTTTCAATGCCAAAAAAGGTGTGCCTCAATTCAATGGTGACAATCATGTTACACCAAGTGAGCATATTAGAGATGTCTCCAACTTCTATAACTTCCACAATATCACTCAGGAGAACATTGCTATCAGACTTCTTGCTATGTCCCTTAGAGGGAAGGCTCTTGATTGGTATAGGACTCTAGAAGGTGGATGGATCACATCATGGGATGAATTTGGAGTGATGTTGACTGCAATATTTGGAAATGAGAGTGACCATGTCTCTCTTATACACTAGCTTAATTTAATGAAGAGAGGACCTAAAGAAACAATACATGATTTTAACGAGAGATTCCAAAAGACTTGGAATAGACTACCTCATCCTATGAGGCCACCTCCTAGCTTTGTGTTCCCAACCTATTTGAGAGCTATTAGCACTAGAATTGATGTCATGCTTTAGTCCATGGGTGGCTCAACCCTCCCTAAAGCATATGAAATTGTTATCAAAGCTGAAAATAATCTCATCCAAGTAGGAAAATTGCCACTTAAAGTGTATACGCCTCTTTTTTCTCATACTTCTAATGATGCTCCAATTATGTCTCAAACTCCTAGTGCTAGCACCAAGTCTAAGGCTGCCCATAGATAGGTAGCAAATAATATTTAAAGTAAAGTTCCTAGCATTGGAAGCTCAAAATAGGCAAGATAATGTGCAGCAAGGTGCCTATTAGAATTCTTATCCTTATCAACAATAGTATGGAAGAGGAAAAGGCCAATGACAATCTAATCCCAATAGGCTTGATAATACATATAATCCTAATTCTACCACCAATGTAAGAAATATGGTACCCATTCATAGTAATTTGGTACATGGTGAAAATTGGTAGCAAGGCCAATTTATGGATGTCAATGAAGGTGGTGAGCAGGCTCTTGTTGCTCAAGGAGAAGTTACTCCTTTCCTACCTCCTAAGGATGAGGTTATGATGCAGACAAGTGAAGGTGGACACCCTCAAGAAGAGGTCTTCACCAACTTCCTGGTTGAGGATGATTTTATGCTTAATCAATGAACCTTAGTTGTAGATAACACTAAAAGGAAAAAAAAGGTTTTGGGTAGTGATAGTAAGGTTCCTATTGGCTCATCCAATCCTCCTACAAGGCAGCCATGCATAATTATAAGTGGGGTAGTTCCAAAGGCTCCTGCACTTCCATCAAATTAGAATGCTGGAAGGATTGTACAAATTTTTCCAACTCCTTAGGCTCCAAGCACTTCATTGCCTTTAAGAATGTAGGAGAAAATTGGTATGGCTTCTTTAAACATTATAAATTCATTAAAAGGTAATAAAACTTCCATTTCCCTTTGGGATGTTTTGTATATGCCTAGTTAGAAAGAGCTCTTATAAAATCAATTGTCTGTTATCCCTACTAGTGTCCCTCCTTCATTTCAAGGTCAATGTCATGTTGTCCTTACAAGTTTTGCCAATACCATTGCTGAACCATCCACCAGAGCTGAGAAACCTCCACAATTCTACCTCACCCTCATAGTGGGTGACAAGTTGGTCCATAATTACATAGTTGATAGTGGAGCTTCAACTTCGATCATACCCAAGGTGGTAGCTGATAAATTGGGTTTAAAGTATGAACCCATAGTAAAGGAGTTATCCAATTAGATGGTACAACTACCAAAATTTTAGGATTGATAAGAAACTTGAAAGTCTTCTTACATGATTGTCCCAATTTTCCTATCTTGAAAGATATAATTATTGTTGATCTCCCAACCCACTTTACAATCTTCCTCTCTAGGGAATTCACTGCCAAGATTGGAGTCTATTTTTTATCTGATTGGTACTTTTTTTCCTCCAAAATAAACTATGGACTTATCAGAGTTGTTGCCAGAATCCGGATAACGCGAGTGTAATGAAGACGTGATCACACAAGATGAACAAGTGCACACCAAATATATGCTAAAGCAATTTGAAAATAACACAAGAGATAAATTGCACAAGACAAAATGGAGAAAACCAAAATCTGATTAACATGGAATGGCCAAAGTGAGGACTACAAATAAGAGAGTACGAAAGTAACTCCTCCACAAAAGGTGGACAAGGCACACCAAGAATAGTCAGTAACTCCTCCATGAAAAGTGGTGACAAGGTGCTAAGAATAGAGAAATAACTCCCATCAAGAGAGTTACTTATGACATTCTTATGACACCTATGACACATCTATGACACAGACCTCCACATAAGCTAGCCTATCCCATAAATGTAGGAAAACTCCATGTATGCACAAGAAATACAATTTCCCTAATTAATAAATAGGGAAAAATAAAAACCTACACTAATACCCCCCCATAAGCGCAACTTAGGTGGGCAGTGTGGAAATATAGAATGGGTCCCGACAACTAGGCCTGATGAGGTACCATCTACAAATGCAATCTCCCATAAGATAGAGAAAAGGATAAAACCCATAGGAAAAAACTCTCCACCAAAAGAGAGACATAAAAGAAAGAAGAGGCTAGAAGGTTCCCCCTAAAGATGATTCTATTGTAGATGTGGACCGCACCCCAAGAAGAGCTCGTAGATGAATGAACTTGCTCTCGGTGAAAGGTTTGGTGAAGATGTCTGTAACCTGCTCTGAAGATTGGCAAAATATCAAGTCAATGACCTGACTATGAATAAGCTCCCAAATGAAATGCATGTGAATCTCTATGTGCTTGGTCCACTGGTGCGAAACTGGATTCCTACAAATCTAAATGGTACTCTAGTTATCACAATAAATGATGGTGGGCTACCTGATGGGAATGCCAAACTCAGAAAGAATCCCCTGAAGCCAAATAGCCTCAATAGCTACATTAACAGCTCCCCTATACTCTACCTCTGTGGATGATATAGCAATAGCATTCTGCTTCTTGCTAGACCAACTGATAGGACCTAAACCTAAAGAGAAACTGTAACCAAAAGTGGACTTGCGAGTCTGTGAATCGCCAGCCTAGTCTGAATCTGTATATCCAACCAAGTCAACCTCTATGCCAAATCTATAATGAATCTTGTATCTATGTGAACCATGCATGTAATGTAAGATCTTCTTAGCTACTTTCCAATGCAGCTCATGGGGTTCTTGCATAAATCTGGAGAGAAGTCCCACTGTATATGAAATGTCAGGCCTGGTGTGAGTCAAGTAGATGAGACTACCAACAATTTGTCGATATCGAGTGGCATCAACCAATGGTGAAGAACAAACAGTCTCAAGCTTGACTCTTGATAGAAAGGGAGTCAAAGATGGCTTGCAATTAGCCATGTGAAACTGAGCCAATAAGTCAAGAGCATACTTAGGCTGTGCAAGAGAAATCCCTGAATCTGACTATGAAATCTCGATGCCAAAGAAGCAGTGCAACAAACCCAAGTCTATCATGTCAAATCTATCCTAGAGAGATGCCTTCACAGCTACAATAGTCAATGAGGAATTCCTGGTGATCAAAAGGTCATCAACATATAGAACCAAAATCAAGAGCGAATCATCCTGCCACAAGAAGTAGACATTGGGATTAGAATGGCACCTAGTGAAACCCACTGTGAGAAGGAAGGAATCCATCTTGGTATACCAAGACTGAGGGGTTTGTTTGAGGCCATAGATAGATTTCCTAAGTCTACATACTAAGGAGGAATCTTGAACAAATCCTAGCGACTGCTCCATGTAGATCTCCTCCTCTAAGTCTCCATGAAGAAAGGCACTCTTCACATCCATCTGATGCACATCCCAACCATGTGCTATGGCAATAGCCAATGTGAGTCAGATAGAAGTCATCTTTGCAATGGGTGCAAAGGTCTCTAAGTAGTCAATGCTTGCCACCTGTGAGAAACCCTTGGTGACCAATCATGCCTTGTACTTATCAACCGACCCATCTGATACAAACTTGGTTTGATATATCCACCTACATCAAATCATATTTCTTCCCTTAAGAAGTGAAGTCAAATCCCAAGTGTGATTTTTGATTAAGGAAGAATATTCTTCCTTCATAGCACTAGCCCACTCAGGTACCCCTGATGCCTCTCAAAAAGTCTATGGATCTGAAACTGAAGCAAAGAAGGCATGTGGATCTCTCTGAAAATCCCCCCTAGTACGTTTGTCATCTATGAGATCTTTTGCCCAAGTGCTAGCACTCTCAAGTGTCTGTCTGGCCCAAAGTTATCCAGAAGTGGGTGAGTCAGGTGCTAACTCCCCATTCTCTGACTGACTAGAGGTGGATGACTCTGCATCACTGTCCTCGCTATCTGAACTCGAAGAAAAAGAAGATGACTCTGAATCAAGAACCTACTGTGGCTGATCTGATTTTGACAAGGAATCATCATGAAGAAGTAGATTCGATGAGGGAGAAGTGTCAAGTGTTGAGTCTCTAGGACTCTCCTGAAAATGGATACTTCTCTCGATGAATAACTCATGTGTGACTGGATCTAGAAGGTGATATCCCTTAATACCATCCAGATATCCTACAAAGATGTAAGGCCAGGATTGATGTTCCATAGCTTTGCATTTCTTCTTCAGAATATGGGCCATGGCTGGGGATTGTTAGGTTGTGGAGCTAAAAGCTTCACTGATGCAGACATGGAAGAGGTTGTTGAGTTGCAGAGAAACTGATGTCGGTCTGATCAACCGATGTCAATCATATCCAGTGAGCAGAGCAACCGACATCGGTCAGTATCGGTCAACGTCGGTCATCTCCAGCCAGACAAGGACTAACCTTAGTCCCCTGTGTAGTTTTAGAACTATTAGTTCACAAATAGTTTGTTAACGAACTAATTGTTTGCATGTTAAAGGCTAATTTTAGTCTTGGAGCTGTGGATCTAATTATTGTAATTGGATGTCTAATTATTATTTGCATGAGATCTATATAACAAACTCATGGGCTGTATTGTAAAGTTTGTTAGTTGAGTAAGAGCAAGGTTAGCTCCTTCAGAGTGAAGAGAGCAAGGTGTGTTCCTCCTAGTGCCACAGTGCCAAGTGTGTATGATTAGGTAGATCTACAGGTTGTTGCAAGATCTGGTAGAGATCCACAGGGGTGCTGATTTGGAGAATCAGAAGGGTTCTTCATGTGTGTGTGCGAGGTCAAAGGAGATCTGCGTGGTAGCAAGATCAAAGGTGACAACAACACATCAAAGAGAAAGAAGAGGAAGGCAAGGTAGATCCTTCCAATTGTAAGATCATTTAAATTGTAGGTTGTTGCAAGTTCATGGGAGATCTACATGGTAAGTAAGGTCATTGATTTGCAGGTTGTTGCAAGATTAGGTGAGATCTACTTGGAGTACATTATGTACTTGGAGTATGGTGTGTACTCGATCATGGAGTACGTGGAGTACTTGTGTACTGACAGTAGTGATACTGACTGATTGGAGGTGAACACCAACTCTATGTTTGAGTTGTGTGTTGGGACCATAATTGAGAGAGTGAGCTCTTGAAGAGATTTACTGTTTATGTCTTAGAGGTGTGGGAGCCCTAGAGGAGTTAAGGAAGAAGACTTGGCATCTTCTTTGTTGTATTTTCTTCTGGAAGAGTATTAATACAATTGGGTATTGTCTCTCATATTCTGTGTTATTTCTGAATTCTAGTTACTTGTGCATTTTGGTTAAATTTTGCATGTTTAGTTGCTTGTACATGGTAATCAATGGTGCTTCCTAGGTCCTAACAAAGTGGTATCAGAGCAGTTTATTATTCTAGATTCCTGACAGTTGGTATCAGAGCTAAGGTTGCAGGGAGCATGTTTGTGTTTGATTATAGGTCACTCTCAAGGGTTTTTAATTGAGTGAGAGTATAGCAATGGCAGAAAAAAGTAAGCTAAGAATGGAGGAATTGAAAAGCAAGAATGGTCAATTACGGTGTTATGGAAAGAAAGAGCAGGTAAAGAAATATTGTTGGTTGGTAGAAGATCAACATGAAGGAACTGAAGAAGCAGATGTTGCAGGGGTTGTTGCACAAGATGCTCTAGTATGTTCCTTGGATAAAGTAAAATATTATTTTATAGATTCTGTTGCCTCTTTCTATGCAGCCTGAAATAGAGTATTTTTCCATGTTAAGGTCTTTGGAGACTTTGGAAAGATTTATTTAGGGGCTAGTGTGCCTTGTCAAAGTTTTGGCAAAGGAGAAGTGCGGCTAAAATTGCAGACGGCCAACACATGGGTGTTGAAGGAGGTCATGCAGGTCCCAGTCTTGAAGATGTGGCTAATTTATTCAGAAAAGTTGGGTGATGAGAGATGCACAGTAACTCTCACAGTAGATTCTTGGAATGTTGCCAAGGATGCACTTAAATTAGCATGTGGTAAGAAAGTAGGTACTCTTTATCTACTTGCTTGTATTACTAATTCTTCTTCTATTGTGAAGACGTGGCTTTGTAGGCTTGGTCACATGAGCAAGAAGGAGATGCATGTTCTTAAGAGGAAGTCAGATGTCTTTGACAGACTTAAGAACTGGAAAACCTTGGTGTTCATGGAGGAGATGACGAACAAAGATTAGTGGAGAAGGCTGAGTAACTCTGAGCAGGGTAGTTTGGACAGGGTTTTGATCCAAAGAGAGCTCACAGGTAAAAATTCATCACTCATAGGAGAACACAGGTACCAACGTCGATCAGGAGGAACCAGCATCGAATAAATAGGTGTCGATGTCGGTCATGTGCAGAGCAGAGATGATGGTGTCGGGCAGGGTAAGACCGACATCGATCAGAGAACCAATGTCGATGACAGGTAGACATCGACTTCGGTCAGGAAATCGGCGTCAGTAGTCAGGACAGTTGCATGGAATCGACGTCGATCAGATGCAGACTGTGTGGTGATCAAGGTCGGTCACTAAAACGGATTTTGGGTAGACAACAAGCTGTCAAGGAGTCTCAAATGCCCATATAGAGGACTGAAAGGGTAAGTAAGCCTCAAATTCATTATTCCTCTTCTTTATACTCATTGCTTACTGCAGAGTAGGAAGGATCCAAGAAACAGTGGGAGCATGGCATGAATGAGGAATTTAATTCTTAAGATGCAGAACTAAATGGGAGATTTGGTAGGGTTGCCAACTGGAAGAAAGCACTAAAAGACGAATAGATTCCTTGGTTAAAGAATAGAGAGAATGGATACGTGAGATGGAAGGCCAGGTCATATGGTCTTGAGCAAGCTGCAGGACAGTGGTACAGGTTTGATAGGTGGATGACAAAGCATGGTTTTAGTCAATGTCATTGTAACCATTGTGGTTTCTTTACCATGTTGGATAATGGTCGCTACATTATCTTGTTACTATATGTGGATGATGTGCTTGTTGCAGGTGCATACATATAGGGAGTTGTTGAGCTAAAGGTAAAGTTAGTTCAGTGGTATGTCATGAAGAATTTGGGAGCAGTGAAATTATTTGGCATGAGTAATCCTAGAGATAGAGAAGATCACAAGTTGATGTTGTCACAGGATGATTGTGTGAAGGGAGTGCAGGATGTAGTACAGCAAGTGCACCTATGGATGGACAGTTCACAGAACAGGGTCCCCAATCACATGATGAGGTTGAGTACATGTGTACTCCCTAATATTGCCCCAGTAGTGGGAGTTGTCAACAAGTTTGTGGCCAATCCAGGAAGGAAGCACTGAAACCAGTTCAGTGGGTTCTCAAGTATCTAAGAGGGACCCATAGTAGGTCGACATGCTATGCAGGGTCAGGACTTCAGATATGGCAGGTTACTTGGATGACAGGTGTTGCACCATAGGATGTGTGGTGGTTAGTCTTCAAGATTGAGCTTGAAGAGGGATACAAACCAGTAAACAAATTAAATGGTGTACAGGTACAAGTATAGTGTAGTTGTTTATCTCCAAATGGGAGATTGTTAGGTTGTGGAGCTAAAAGCTTCACTGATGCAGACATGGAAGAGGTTGTTGAGAGGTTGTTGAGTTGCAGAGAAACCAACGTCGGTCTGATCAACCAACGTTGGTCATATCTAGTGAGCAGAGCAACTAACATTGGTCAGTATCGGCCAATGTCAGTCATCTCCAGCCAGACAGGGACCGACGTCGGTCACCTGTGCAATTTCAGAACTGTTAGTTCACAAACAGTTTATTAATGAACCGGTTGTTTGCATGTTAAAGGCTAATTTTAGTCTTGGAGCTGCGGATCTAATTATTGTAATTGGGTGTCTAATTATTGTTTGCATGAGATCTATATAATAGACTCATGGGCTGTATTGTAAAGTGTGCTAGTTGAGTAAGAGCAAGGTTAGCTCCTTCAGAGTGAAGAGAGAAATGTGTGTTCCTCCTAGTGCCACAGTGCCAAGTGTGTATGATCAGGTAGATCTGCAAGTTGTTGCAAGATCTGGTAGAGATCCATAGGGGTGCTAGTTTAGAGAATCAAAAGGGTTTTTCATGTGTGTGTGCGAGGTCAAAGGAGATCTACGGGGTAGCAAGATCAAAGGTGACAGCAACACATCAAAGAGCAAGAAGAAGAAGGCAAGGTAGATCCTTCCAATTCTAAGATCATTTGAATTGCAGGTTGTTGCAAGTTCAT
Source organism: Torreya grandis (assembly GCA_037957365.1). Taxonomy (NCBI): domain Eukaryota; kingdom Viridiplantae; phylum Streptophyta; class Pinopsida; order Cupressales; family Taxaceae; genus Torreya; species Torreya grandis. Next base: position 405,522 of record JARHVA010001046.1, on the reverse strand, counting down.
GGGAGATCTACATGGTAAGTAAGGTCATTGATTTGCAGGTTGTTGCAAGATCAGGTGAAATCTACTTGGAGTACGTTGTGTACTTGGAGTACGATGTGTACTCGGTCGTGGAGTAAGTGGAGTACTTGTGTACTGGCAGTAGTGATACTGACTGGTGGTACTGGTAGTAGTGATACTAACTGGTTGGAGGTGAACACCAACTCTGTGTTTGAGTTGTGTGTTGGGACCGTAATTGAGAGAGTGAGCTCTTGAAGAGATTTACTGTTTATGCCCTAGAGGTGTGGGAGCCCTAGAGGAGTGTAAGGAAGAAGACTGTGGCATCTTCTTTGTTGTATTTTCTTCTAGAAGAGTATTAATACAATTGGGTATTGTCTCTCATATTTTGTGTTATTTCTGAATTCTAGTTACTTGTGCATTCTGGTTAAATTTTGCATGTTTAGTTACTTGCACATGGTAATCAATGGTGCTTCCTAGGTCCTAACAAAGTGGTATCAGAGTAGTTTATTGTTTTAGATTTCTGACAGAGATATGAAAACTCTGAGGTGCTCAACATCAGGTTTCCTTTTATGCCAAGCTTCAAAGGGTGTTATCCCTTTCAAAGCTCTGTGAGGAACCCTGTTTTGAATGTAGCAAGCACAATTGATGGATTCAGCCCAGTACTATGGTGCTTAGGATTTGGAGTGAATCATACAGCTAGCCATCTCTTTCAAGAACCTATCCTTGCATTCTACAACCCCATTCTGTGAAGGACTATAAGTGACGGTGTGCTACAAAACAATCCCCTCTGTAGTGCAACACTGCTCAAATTTGATGCTGGCATACTCCCCTCCATTATCAGTTTGAATAACCTTGATGGATTTCTCACTCTATTTCTAAATAAGAGCCTTGAAGTCTAGAAAGTTCTCAAACACTTCAGACTTTTGTTTGAGAAAATATATCCAAGTGTACCTAGAGAAATCATCAATGAAAGTGAGGATGTACTTGGCCCTTATGAAAGATGGTTTGGGAAAGGGTCCTGATACATCATTGTGGACTAACTCCAAAGGTTGTGAAGCCCTCCAAGCTTTGCCTTTGTCAAATTTTTCTTTGGGATGCTTCCCAAGGGAGCACCCCTCGCAAAGTTCTTTTAAGAATTGGACACGAGGCAAGTCAATGACCATGTTATTTTTACAAAGTTGTTCAAGATAGCGGTAGTTAAGGTGGCCAAACCACTCATACCACAATTTGCTAACTCTATTTGAATGAGTCAGCAATGTTGTTGGAGAAGAATTTGATGCAAAATGTGAGAATGTGTATAACCTGGCTTGGTGATCTGCCCTACCCACTGCCACTGTAGTATCACTATGCAACTCCTTGATAGCCACTGAATCTGGTGAAAACTCAACTCTCATACCCCGACCAATGTGAGTGATTTGGTACACTGATAGGAGATTGGTTGAAAGAGAAGGAACACTTAGAACATTGTTGAATGTTCTTCCTTCCATTTCAACTAACCCTCTCCCTGCAATGAAAACTAATGTGTCATCACCCAAACTAATTGAAGTTATGCTACAAGGCTCTAAAGATGAAAACTCAACTAGTGAAGAGCCCATGTGGTGAGAAGCACTCGAGTCTATGACCCATGAAGATGTAGAAGCTGCGGTTGCTACAAGGGCCTTGCCCTTTTCTTTCTCCTTACGCTTGCCTTTTGCCTTAGTAGAATCTTGGGTAGATGAATTCGACTTAATGGACTCAGGAACACCTATGTTGTTCTTCTCTAGAAGATGAGTTAGGTGATCTATTTATTTCTTCGTGCATTTGTGTTCATCATGCCCTGTCTTTTTACAATAGGCACACTTAACCTTCTCCTTCTTAGGTTTAGCATTGGAAGAGGAAGTCTCAGTGTTGTTTTTGACAAGATTGGTGTTTTCTTTCTTCTTCTCTTGGTCTTTGTTTTTTTTTCTTCTCCTTTGTTGAAGTATTATTCTTACTATTTCCAACTATCAAATCTTGGGGTTGAGTAGACTTCATTGTGCCGATCTGAATTAGCTTATCTTGCTCCCTAGTCAAGTCGACAATGAATGAATCCAAAGAAGGTATTTTCCATGTAGTGCCAAGGGCACTTTTTGTGGAATGGAAAGTGGAGACAAAGACTGAATAGCTTGGACCTAACTTTGCGAGAATAGAAATAATGAGTTGGTCATCTTTCTTCTCTATCTCGCATTCTTTCAATTGCAATCTAAGGGCATTAAACTTAGTGAAAAAGTCATATAGGGTCTCAAAGTTGATAGGACTTAGACTTATGAGTTCATTTTCGAGCTCATGACCTCTCATCTCATCAAGCTTTCCAAATAACTTTTCTAAGGTGTCCCATATGTCATTAGGATTTTGAGAGGATTCTAAGTGGAAGGGAAGTTCTAGAGACACAGACAAGCTCAGTAATCTAAAGGCTTCATCACTATGGTTGTACCACTTGACCTTTTCAGCATCTGTGTTGGTTTCTATTTCTGTACCCATGGTGATCCTATACAACCCTTTGCTTCTAAGAATGATTGACATTTTAACTTTCCTTTCATGATAGTTGAAGGGTGTTAGGGGTTTAAGTTGGAAAAAAACTATTTTTTAGCTGAATTTAGGTGAAGCTGTGTTGATTGCAAGTTGTGAATGTATGCAAAAAAGAGAATGAAAGCAAGTTGTGAAAAATAATCGCACCCCCCAAAATATTGAGCCCCCACCAAATATGCAAGTGCATGCTCAAAAGACATCGGACTCAGCCGAAAATGCGTTTTAGAGCAATCAGTGCAAGACTAAAGCAAACAGGACGTCAGACTCAGTCGAAAATGCGTCCTGGGAGACCCAAATTTTTGGCACTTTATAAACTAGTGCATTTTTGAAAAATAACAAGTTTACGCTATAGATAATTGAATTACAAGCACTTTTACAAAAAATGGCACCCAAAATTGAGCTACTGTTTGCAAGATATTAAAGTTATAATTTTCACGTAAACTAGTGTTTTTTCAAAAAAAAGCACTAAAACATTAAAAAAATACCTGTTATGGGGAGAGAAAGTGGCCTTCCAACCACTCGTTAGATTCGGCATGGAATGAGGAATCCAAATGAGATTTTTGTGAGGGGGAATTGGCCTCCTACCAACCCGGGCCTCACCCTTCGTCTTCGTAGGTCGAAGATACAAGTTTTAATTGAAAATCCCCAAAATACAAAATTGTCTAAAAACTTTAATACTCAGTCAAATTGACTAATTTTTGTTTTATCAAGTCAATTTTTCACTAAAAAAATAAAGCAAAGATAGTTTGGACAGAATGGCAAGTGTCTAAGGGTGCCACATGGGATGCCAAGTAGGAAGGGGCGTCCAAAAGCAAATAGTCCAAAATTTTGACTCAGAAAAGACACAAAATTAAATGCAGACCTGTTGAAATCATACGGCCTAATGTGTGGCAGAACTGAAGCTCAAAAGCTAGGTGCAGAAGCTGGAAGAATAACAACAGACACAACAAGAAGTGGCGTCCCAAAAAAGAGGGCGCAAATCTAAATTTTTTGGCAAAAAATAGCAGACCTGTTGTATGGCCTGAGATGCCTAACTAGAAGGATGCAGCTGTTGAAAGTTGGTGCAGCTGGAGAAGACTGCTGGAACTTGGCGTGGCAGAAAGGAAAATGTTTCAGAAGGCGCCTTGCTAGAAGAAAGCACTTTTGTGCCTTGCTGGAAGAAAGCACTTCTGCGCCTTGCTAGAACTGAAGGCAGAAACAAAGCTCCAACTTTCCTCTTTCTGTTGTTGAATACAACACCTTCTTCAGTTGTTGAATGCTGCTCCCTGAAGTGAAAACAACCAAAGGCCAAGGATTTCCAAGAAAACTAACTAGAAGTGATATTTTTTTTAAAATTTTAGACCAAACTAGAATTAAAAAAATGAACTCCACTCCTCTTGATTTCAAAATAAGCTAAAAGCATAATCACACACAAGATTATCGGGAAAGCTCTGATACCATATTAGGGTTGTTGCCAGAATTTGGATAACACGAGTGCAATGAAAACGTGATCACACAAGATGAACAAGTGCACACCACATATATGCTAAAGCAATTTGAAAATAACACGAGATAAATTGCACAAGACAAAATGGAGAAAACCAAACTCTGAATAACATGGAATGGCCAAAGTGAGGACTACAAATAGGAGAGTACGAAAGTAACTCCTCCACAAAAGGTGGACAAGGCACACCAAGTATAGTCAGTAACTCCTCCATGAAAGGTAGTGACTAGGTGCTAAGAATAGAGAAGTAACTCCCATCAATGGAGTTATGACATTCTTATGACACCTATGACACATCTATGACACACACCTCCACATAAGCTAGCCTATCCCACAAATGTAGGAAAACTCCATGTATGCACAAGAAATACAATTTCCCTAATTAATAAATATGGAAAAATAAAAACCTACACTAATAGGACTAAGGTAACAATTAGGAGACAACCTCTTGAAAGGTTTCATATATAACATTACATTGAGACAAGTTATAATATGAACTATGTAGTTTATGGAAAGAAGGATTCTATTGTAGATGATGGCACTTATTCCAAACTTGAAGGCATTAAAAAAAATTATTGATGAATATGGTACTAATACTTATGAGCATGATCCTTATACTCTCATGGATGATAGTCATCTAGGAGTATATTACATACATGAAGGTTGAATACCAACACCTCTACTTGCCATGGAAGAAGGTGAAGAAGATGAGATGTGGAAAATGTTTTTTAATGGTTCAAGAAGTAAAATTGGTGTAAGGGCTAGTGTCATGATAATATCCCCATCTAAACATCAATACTATGCTTTATATAGATTTCATTTTAGTTGTACTTATAATGTAGTTGAGTATGAAGGTTTAATTCATGATCTTTAAAGGGAAAGGAGAAAAGGAATCAAGAACTTACAAGTGTATGGAGACAGTGAATTGGTTGTTCATCAGGTTAGGAATGTGGTTACTTCCAAGAACCCTTTGCTCAAGGCTTAAAAAGCATAGGGTATGGGATTTGCTTGAAGATTTTAATGCATTCAACATACAGTTAGTCCCAAGGGAGCAGAATAATTATGTTGATAGACTAACTACCACAAGAGCTCAATTTGATACTCTAACTACCATAAAAGAAGAAGGGAAACAATATCACATTAAGATCATTATTAGACCTTCTGTACTTAATAATGAGGCATCTTAGCAAGTGTTTGATAGTGATAAGCACATTGCATATTTCTTGTAGAATGAAGCTGAGTTCTTCTCAAGGAATCAGAAGAGATTTCAAGAGCAATTTGGTAACCATGTTGTGCAACTAAGGACAAATAAGACACCTAAGGGTCTAGTGACCTTAGAAGGTATATTTAATAAGAATGATCAGAAGAAAAATGAAAATGTGAGTATGTCTACAAAAGAGGAGAATTATGAAAGATTCTTGATCTGCAAAGATAGACTCCTCAAACTAGGCAAAGTATGTTCTACATTAGAAAAGTAAGCATTCATTGATTTTTGTATGGAGTTTCACAATATCTTTGCTTAGGAGTATAAAGACCTTAAAGGATTTGATCCTAGCCTATCAAGACATACTATTGAGTTATCATCTAGAGTTAAACTAATTAGACAAAAATAGAGGCCCAGTAATCCCAAGGTTGAACAACTCATGAGATTAGAGCTCACTAAACTCCTTGAATCTAAAATAATTTTTCTTATCAAACATTCAACACAGGATCATTACCCACTACCTTCAATAGGGCAGATTTGGTAAGTAGTTTCAAGTTCTCAATGTCTTTCTTCTTGATGGATATTCAAGTTATAATTATATCCTTGTAAATGATGATAATCAGTCTAAGACAACATTTACCACTAAATGGGGGACTTTTTCTTATAGAAACATGTCATTTGGTTTATCAAATGCAAGTGCTACCTTTCAATTAGCCATGGAGATGGCCTTCAAAGGTTTGATTAATGAGATGTTCATTTATCTAGATGATATAACAATGTTTTCTAAGGATGCTAATGAACATATGACACATTTAAGATAAGTTTTTGAAATTTCCAGGTAATATGGAGTATCTCTTAATCCAAAGAAATGCATCTTTTTTATCCATGAAGGTAAGCTCTTGGGACACATTATTTCCAAAGATCATTTGGCTATTGATCCTAAAAGGATAGAGGCTATTCTTGGCCTATCATTTCCCTTACATAAGGAAGGTCTTCAAATTTTCTTAGGTAAGATAAATTTTGTAAGGAGATTCATACCTGGGTTTGCATCTTTAGTGAAACCCATCACAACCATGCTCAGAAAGAACTAGGTCTTTTTTATGGACTAGAGAGGTAAAGAATAATTGTTAAACCATAAAAAAGGCAATTGTAAAAGCTCCTAATCTTGTGAATCCTTATTTTTCTAAAGACTTCATGTTGTATTCATTTGCTAACCTTGACACTACCTCAGCCATGTTAATGCAAAATAATCATGAGGGTGTGGAGCAGCTATTACATTCTATAGTCAAGGTTTAGAAGAATATGAAGTCAATTATAACTTTGTGAAGAAAAAGGTCATCATTGTTATAAGAGGACTAAACAAGTTTAGGTATATGGTTTCAAATTATAAAATACATGTTATGGTTTCTCATCATAATACCAAAGAGTTCCTTTTGAGCAAAGACCTTAGTGAGAAGAGAGTAGGATTGATCACTAAGGTAATGGAATATGATGTTGATATCAAAGTAACAAAGTTGTAAGAGGGAAAAGTCTTTGTGAACACTTAGTTTCAAATTTTCTTGAGTTAAAAGAAGAGGTTCTAGTCAATCATGATTTCTTTCAACCAACTAGTTCCTTGCACATACATAGTTGGACACAAGATGTGATCAATTTTTTTCAAAATGGTGAGTATCCTAATAATATGATTAGATCACAAAGGAGATATTTTAGATTGCAATCTATCCCATTTTATCTTATAGATGGTGTCCTTTTTATAAGAGAAATTAATGGTGTGTTATTGAGATTCATTGATAATGATCAGTTTGGGGTGGTGCAAGAGAAGTTTCATGATGGGACAGCAAGAGGTGATTTCTCCCCAAGAACTATAGCTACTAAGATCATGAGATCAAGCTATTATTGGCCTAGCCTCTTTAAGGACTATCATGATTGGGTGAGAAGGTGTGTACAATGTGCTTTCTTTATGGGAAAGGAGAATCTTGTAACTCTCCCTTTGAAGCTTATACAAGTTGATCAACCTTTCATACAATTGGGTCTTGATTTCATTAGTATGATAAACCGCCCATCAAGTGTTGGTCATAAATGGATACTCACAAAAACTAATTATTTTACAAGATGGGTTGAGATAATATCATTAAAGGAAGCTAATGAGAATGTTATCTTGGAGTTCTATGAGAGTATCATAATAAGCTTTGACACTCCTACTATTATTTCAGATAATGTTGTTGCTTTTATAGGTGCTAAGATAGTTGATTGGGCAAATAGTAATGGAATATTTATAAGCACTTCGTCAAACTATTACCCTCAAGGTAATATGTTGGCTGAGTCTACTAACAAGAACCTAATCATAATCATCAATAAAAGCTTAGAGCTTAACCAGAGGGCTTGGCACACCAAATTGAATACAACCTTATGGGCTAACAGGATAACTCCCAAGAGGTCAATAAAAAATTCTCTTTTTGTGCTTATCTATGGGAGAGAATCTAGGTTGTCTAACTATCAAGCATTGACTACTTTAGAGTTATCACACCAACTAGAGTTGCTTGAGAATACTCCAATGGAAGTTAGATTGATAGAATTAATGGAGTTGTAAGAGACCCTAAATAAGGCTCATTAGGATTTGGAGCATCACCAAGTACTAATGAAGAAGTATTTTGACAAGAGGGAAAATCCAAGATCATTTCAAGAAGGTGACATAGTGTTGAAGTGGGATGAAGATAGAGAAAAACTAGGAAGACATAAAAAATTTGATTACCTATGGAATGGACCATATGTGATCACCAAGTGCAAGTAAAGCAACTCTTTCCAGCTAGCAAGGATGAATAGAAAAGAGTTACCTATCCTTGTAAATGGAATACATTTGAAACCTTCATATTGAGTGGTAAATTTATATCCTGTAAATATTAGATTAGGTGTTTGTTTTGTTTTATTTGTGTGTGTAGTGTTCCCTAAGTGTTCTAGTTGAACATATGTTTACTTCTACTTTGTGTTTTGTCCTTGTTTTTTATTGTTGTGTGTTGTCAAAGGCATTTATGTGTAAATCTATTATACATGTGACCCCATATCCCAATGGACAAGATTAGGTAACTGGTATGGGTTCCTTTTTGCATAGAAAAACATGCAACCCTTGGGAAATTTCTAAGAATGTTGACCATTTTTCCCCATAGGCCAAATTGGTCAACCCCCTATAGCTAAAATTTTGTATAGGGGAATTTTATAATGTCATAAAGAATGTTTTAGAGCCCCCATGGGATGTCAAAGGTGCTTGGAACAAGTGTGGAAATTCAAGGAGTTCATCTAGTTCTTCATTGTATTCATCCTGACATTTTGGGTCTAGTGGTAGAAAGTATAAGTGGACAATTTGTTGAGGATAGATTTTGAACGTGCAACAGTTGTAGAAGAAGGTGACTACATGGGTTTGTTCACCTTAGTCCCAAGTTTATATTAACCATGTATGATGTCCTCTACTGAAGTGAAAATGGAATTATCCATGTTTAAAGTTGGTCTCCTAGACATTTTTTATATGTTTCCCATACTTAAGTCATTAGAGCTCGATCGTCACCAGAATGTCATGAAAGAACAAGTGGAATATCCAACTTGTGCATTTAGTATCTTGATTAGGAATCCTTATGTGACTAGCAGATCAAAAGGGTTTATTCCTCTTGACATCATGAACACCTCCAACAAATTTGGTGTCTTCATGATTCATGTGCTTCAAGATCCAAGCCTTCAAAGTTAGTCAAAAAGCATAAGATGATCGCATAAACATAAATTTTAATACCTAGTAAATAGTTGTTGGTTTTCAAACCAAAGCAGATCTAATGGCTCATGATCGATCATACATCTCAATCCAACAGAACATGATGAAGTCAAATTGTCAAAGGGAGATCTGATTGAGTGCCTAAGTGGCAAGCATCACATTTGTGGAGCTTGTCAGATAGAGACCCAATGAGCATAAGTTTGTTAGAGTTAATGATCAAGCTTTTGAGAAGATCTAATGGTTCATGTTTGATCATGCAAAGGAGATCCAATTGAGTGAATGGACTCAAATACTATAAAGAGCTCAAGGTTTATTGATAGAGTGATGAGTTAAATATTGAGCAAGACTAGGAAGATCAATGAAGCAAAAGTGATCCAAAGACATAGGAAGCAACAAGTTTAGGTCAAAGTGTCAAATTTTAATGACCAAGTCAAGGTAAAGAACGTGCATCTTTGAAGATCCAATGGCATGCAAGAGATATGATCTAGAAATCCAACGGTGTGAAGGAGGTCAAAAATTCAAGATCTAACAGAAAGGATCTATGAAACCAATAAGAAAAAATATGATTGGTTCAAGTCAGATTCGATGGATAAATGTCAAACCAAAGAGTCATTTTTTACTGAAGTAAGAAAATATCATAGACATAGTTTATAAATGAATGAATAGTGTGGAAAGGAAATGCCACATGATTAAATATGTAAGACCAAAGATCTTATAGCAAAGCAAGCTCTTCAAACTCATATGCCACCATGAAAGTCCAGTTGAGGTTTGATATGAATAATGGCTGCCAAATGTAAAGAACAAAGTCTAGGGATCAACAAATGGTTACAGATGGTGAACATAGGTTTCTAGAAGATAGATAGTAGTTAAGAGAGCGTATTATAACTCTCATAGCATGTTTCAACCCCTTTGAATAGTGCTTATGTGTCGACTCTCCTCGTTCAATTTCAAATGTTTGAAGGATGGTCCATGATGGAAATAGTTTCACAAAGGTTGGTGGAAGAGTCATTACATCATTTTGGAAGGAATTTGTCATGGTTTACATGGACATTTGGCTTAAATGGCATTCATTGTCTATTTCACACTTGGTTTCACCTGTAATTAACTAGTTTTCATGCTTGGACACGTGTTTTAGTGACCCTTAAACTTATTTCTTTTCTTCTCTCTCAAAATTTCTATAAGTAGATACCATTTTGGCTTTGTAATTTACCACATCCATGTATGGTGAAGCCCATGTAGACTAATGTCATATTTTTCCTTTGAATATTAATGCAAGTTTCTTTCTGATTTCTCAAACAATTGTTTAAGTGTGTAAGTGATCTATAGTGATAATCTTCTATCCTTCTTTCCTTTATCCTATCTTATCTAAGCAAGATTTCTTAGTCTAACAGGTCATATAGAGTGTAGTCGAATATGTCAAACTCTTTCAAGTGTATAATTGTTCTTAGAATGTGTAACCTGCCTTCTGGTTCATTTGCCTTGTATTGTTTCACATATCTCGCCTCTATATTGAAATACTCATTTTAGAACCTTTTAGGACTTTGAGACTAGTTTGTATGCCTTGTTCCATTGTGAAAAAGAAGGCCAAAGAACAATAAAAGAAGTGGAAGAACAAGACAAATAGGTTGTCAATGTGGAAGAACAACAAAAAAAGTTTGAAGAAGCTGAGGTCGAGAAAAATAAGGCCAAAGAAGCTTAGGTTGAAAGAAATAAAGTCGATGAAGCATAGTTGAAAGGAATAGAAGGGATCATGAAGAGGTAGTATGCAAGTATGAAGAGGAGAAATTTACACAAAGATAAAATCAAATAGAACAAGAGGCACGATATAAATATGCCAAATAATAGTGCCAAAAAGAGTATAATGCTAAGCATGAGGCAAAAGTACAAGCTATCAATGAAAAATTTGAGGCTATTGCTAAAGATAAAGAGGAGGCTAACATCAAAGCTAAGGCTGAGGTAGATGCCAAGGCTGATATTATGGCCAGAGCCAAGGCTAAAAAGGCAACTTGAATTCAAATCAAGGCCATAGCCAAATCTCAAGATAAGGAAAAGGCATAAAATAGAACACACAAAGGCACATATTGTGAAAGAAAAGGAAGCTAAGGAAAAGTCATAAGTAAAACACACATCATTTCATAAGGATGTGACCCAATTAGGTGCATTAGAGGAGACTTCACTATCAAAATCTCTCCCCTCTACCCAATGGTTGTGGTATGTCCCTATTATATCATCTTGTTGCAATACTTTCTTGCTTCTGTTGGCTCAATTTATGCTATCTCCTAGTGCAACCCGAATGACATCCACCACACTTACTTCCACTTCCATAAGGGAATCTTTAAATGTTTCATAGCTACCATTGCCCAAGCAAATTGAAAGAGTAGATGCATTCCAAAAATCCATTACCTAAAAGGATTCAGACTTGGAACATATTATTTTTATGATGTGTGAGGAGAAAGTGGAAGCACAAATTGCTAAGGCTAGTCAACTCATCAATGTCACTTGTCTTGCTCTGGTTGTGCAAGTCCTTGGTGATCAAGTAATGTCTAAGGACAAACCACTCATTGTGTTACTGACTCAAGGAACAAAGGATTGGGTGAGTACACATAAACTGCACACCCAAGGGTAGGCTATCCATGATAAAATAGAAGGCATTTATGAACTACTAGAGGAATATGTAAAGGTCCTAGATACTAATACACATTAGGCTAAGCAAATTGTGGAAAGAATGCTTGATTGGAGGCAACACCTTGATAAATACTTAGATTATGCTAAACCAAAGTTCATAATGATGGATAAAGATAAAACTATAATGAATAATTGAATGGCTAGTGGAGAAACACTAAAAGGTGCATTTTAATAGTTTCTAAATGTTAGTGATACCATGATGATGAATCTCAAGGTCTAGTAGAATGATACAATACACAACACATTTACGACTGTTCAATCCTAAAGGACTATAAATAGGTTACATGATATTATGTTAGATATTTAGCCTAAGTTATAAAATGCTAGATACTTCTTTATCATTGTAGAAAAAGAAGATGTGCACAATTTGATGGTCATTCAGATTCCATTATGGGTTTTGCTTACCATGGTGTAGGAAGCACTTGATAATTGGAAAATTCTCAACTATGAACTCTTGTAGGTTGAACCAACTATTGTGAATATTATAGATGAACTTAAGTTTGTTCTACTGTAGGATCTCTAAGCAATTTACACAAGAGAAAGTTGGATACAAAGGTGCAGTTTGGGCAGCCACAACGTACACAGTTGCCTGGCCAAACTTTAGCACCACCTCTATAGTAGGTAAATACAAATTTTAATGTTTGTAGTTTAAGAAAAGAATTTTGCATTCTAACATAGTCATAAGCATTTGGAGCAGGGCTAGGTTGGTTGAATACCCCTAACCTAGATGGCCACCTAGTTAAGCTAGTTTATAGATAATTGTTAAGGGTGGTAGGCAAGTATGCTACTTAGTTAAAAACTTGAAAAGGTGGTTATATTATGTGCCAGAGGTTTAAACTAGTAAACAACACCTGGATCAGTTACTACCACTTTTTTGAAATATTAATCATTTCCAGCTTTAGTTGAGATTAGAGTTCATATTTTGTCTTAGGATGAAATAACAATTTAAGTTTGGGAAAGTGTTAGACATGGAGTAGGGCCTCATAAAATCAGAATTCTATAATTGATGGAAACATGTGTGTAGGGTATCATTTTTTCATCTATATGATTTTTTTTATGTCTTCGGCATTGTTGGCCAATCAATAGATATAAGAATGTCATTACTCTTTTCTTTTTGTATGTAAAATAGTTGCAATGTGAAGAGATATAGCCATGTAAAAAGTTATATATAGTGTTCTTATGTAATGTAATATTGTTTTAATGTGTGATAGTGATTAATAAATTAGCTCTATTATGGTTATTCTAAGATTCTTTCACGTATGCCTAGTGTGTAGTGTTTACTCTATTTTGTTTCTTGTTATATCTTTTATTATGTTATTTATGTTCTAGAATTCTTAATGCCATGTTAGTTTATCTTTATATTTTTTGTTTTTATAAAATTAAAGATTCTATAAATGTTGTCACTTAGATTTTTACCCTTTGAGGAAATTTCTCAGCTCTCTTCATCCAAGTGGGCCAATGGAAACACCTTTAGACTTTGGGTGAGTCTAAAAATGAGGTGAATCTCTATATAGGGCTAGATCCCTTGATGTACCACTTTGAATCACTACTACACCTAAAATTTATGAGGGAAAAGTAAGAGATAAAATTAAAAGTAAACTATCCTAAGGGAGGTGAGACACCAAATAATTTGATGGCTTCTAACTAGCTACATGTTACACATGAAAACAAGAGACTAACGAAACATACACTTCTCCAATCTACATCTTCTCACATCAATATTACATTATGAGATTATGGATGAATGTTTAGGCTAGGAGGACTAGAAAAGAGGCCTTGAAATGTAACTATTGAATATAATAACTCACTTAACCTTAAAACTTCCTAGAACACTTCACATTCATTACAAGAAGAAGCTTTCCAACTATAAATAGGTGAGAGAATGAAACAACAATGCTAAGGAAACAACAAGTCATCACTAAGTAAAATCAATCATCCAAGTAAACACACTATGAAAAGTTATGGAAGAGGTAAAAATTTGTAGTCTTATTGATCAAATGGTGTGCAAATCAATAGGGCTTTGCCATACTTAGGTAGAGTATAAGATATAAAGGCCAAAATGGTTAGTTCTTATAGAACTTGAGAGAGAGAGGAGAAGAGAGAAGTTCAATTAACTCACTTATTAAGATAATAAAATGTGTTAAATATGCATGAGAAGAGGATATGAAATTAATTATGAAATGTTAGGAAGTAGAAGTGTCCATACAAGTCATGAAACTCATAAAAAGTGGCATGAAATTGCTTGTGCTAGCTTAGAAAACTACCTTCATCATCCACACCTATTTAAACATCCAAAAACTAACTAGGGATAGGTCTGATGATTGGGATGAGAGGGAAGTATTTCATACATGCCTCTCCATGTATTGGTTGTATTCAAAGTCATATGGAATCATCTGGAAATGAGTTATCACTACATGCACTCTAAGAAACTCCTTTTTCAGTCACCCCTCACACTTGGCCTCAAAATTGGCTTTAGTTTTACATGAAAATCCATGGTAGGGAGAGGATGACACTTTTAAAGACCCTCCATGGCCTTAGATTCATCGTGCACACCTTAAAATTAGCTCACTTGAAGATTTCCACCCTTCTCACTAGTTTTGTCACTATGCTAGTTTTGACTAGCTGAGATGAAGTAGCTGGTTGAGGCACTTAAGAGTAATTCTAAGGCATTAAATTGACATATGGAGTTATATTAAGTCCTTATATTCCTGTCCATGTGATTTTAACCTCTTGGAACATCTTGAAACCTGCACATCACACAAAATGGTTAAGAAAATTGTATTTTGTACCCCATATATATAATTTCATATAGTCAAAAAGCATGGGGAGTATCCTGAGAGAGTCCTATATAATGTTTAATGACTTTCATGATCAAAATAGGTCAGTATAATATCTTTCCATCTCCATTTCCTTCATCAGGTCACTGGCAAGGGTCTTACAAGGGTTTAGGCATGTTTACCCTCTTAAACTTTGTTCATAAAGGTTTCACATTATAACTACCAAAAAATCCCACTAAATAAGAGTTCAATACCCTTGATAACACTTATAAACACCTTATATCTCCATGCAAGGCATCAAGAGAGATATGAGCATTCAAATTTTCCATATCGAGCTCTTTTCTCCATTCTAACAGGCCTGAGTTGTCCTAAAGCCCAAAAATAGATTATTCATGGCTTCCTTTCCATACAAATAACTCAAAAACATCTATTATGTCCCTATTAACATGCCCAAATGGATTATAATTACTCTCTCATATTGGAAGTGAAAATGACTCTCTATTTGGCTTTAGGCCTAAACCCTACCTACATAAGCCTGACTACAATTCTTGAAGGTTTGGACCATTCATTAGGTTTAATCCTTCCTTTCTTGGTTTTAAATGATATAATAGGTGTAATTAAACCTCTCACAACTTCTTGAAAGGTTCACTCAGCTCTTTGTCTAACCCTATCACCCTCCTTCCCAAAAATTGACAGTTTGCACCCAAGGGAAGTACCCTCTGTCTGAGACAAAATAGAATGCATTCCTTCTTCCTTAGACAATGGTGGATATTTTAAGGGATTTTACAAGTTATGGAGACCTCTTCGATAAAATTTTAGCCTTTTATTAGGTCATTTGACCCTCCAATCTCTCCAAAACCAAAAATAGACTCCTTTTATGACAGACTGTGTGCATGATTTAGGGAATGGACTATGTGATGCAAAATGAGAGCTCTCTCTTAGCTTGTTTTATATTATCCAAAGCTTATGGTGACTTTCATGATATTGATAGAGGTTTTATTATTTCTCTCATCACTCTAATCTTCCATATGATCTTTATACTCCTACCTGGTCCAAACTGTATGCACAATTTTTAATCATGTTGACCTATTTTATGGTGTACTTGTAGGTGTGTGTGTGTATGTATTAAGCTTTTATATTAATGCATAAAGACTCTCCTTGAATATTTGAGTCATGTGTCAATGTTTTGGACCTTTTCATTCATGTTTGGACTCTATTTACCTCAATAAACTCAAGCCTTCTACTCTCTGACCCTCACAATCAACTACAGTTGACTATGAGGGGTCCTATAGGTGTAATTTACCTTGGAAAATACTTCACGCCACCATTGGGATATTTTGAGGCATTTAAAACATATAGTTTCCAAGATTGATATCTATTCCATGATTAAAATCTTGCGATGAATGATGTGGAGGTTGGCAGTTTGTTGTAGGTGGATTTTTTCAAGTCAAGAGACCCATGTAAGTGCTAATGGGGTTCAAAACATTTCATATCAATTCTTATTTGGATGCCCTCTAGATCATAAATGTTATTTTCAACCCTCAAAACTCATTAAAACATGGAATCATGCCTAGTTTTGAAACTTTTGAATGAAAAGGTCTCTTGGAGCTCAAACCTCTAAGTGAACATTGCCTAGAAACAATGCATAAAAGTGTGATTTTATGCCTTCTTATAACCATGCTACCTTAATCGTATTGACCCCATCTTGTGCAAATATATTAAACTTCATGGAGACTATGATCTGAGCAACATTTTAGGTGATAATTCAGGCGATGGTTCTACCCCAATTGGTGGTAGAACTTCTAGGAGCCATAACTTTTGCATCATAGCTCCGTTTGACTCCACGTTTGAACCGTTGGAAAGATAAGAATGAGAGAAAAGTCATGAGATGGAATATAGATCCACTTGGTGGGTTTTTAACCTTTAAATAAAAATGTAAATGCACCAAAATTCAATTTTATTAGTGTAGTTTAAAAATAGTAAGTTTTTAAAAATAGTAATTCCTCAAATTTTGTATTATTGTAAATCATGGAAGTTGAACCACTTAATCTCTCTCAAGATTGGTGACCTTCCACATCCTCCTCCTACCTTAAAAAAAATTATAAATGAATATGTAACCTGAAATGGAAATCAAACATCTCTTCTCAAAGATAGACATATGTTTGGGTTTGCAAATTTGATGAATAAAACATCTCTTCTCAGAGATAGAATTATTGTTATTGTGTTGTTCTTATTTATTGAATTATCTTTCAACCAAAGCTTTTGAGTTTTGGATCAGTGGTATTAGAGTGGTTTGTCTTTAGAGTTTATGATCCCAAGGATGAGTTCAGATTACATGAAACTTGGGTCGAAAATAGAACCAACAGATTATCCACCTATTCACTCCAAATGACTTCAAATGGCAGACAACACTGAGACATCCAATCCTTTCAAGGAAATGGTGAATGAAGCTATCTAGCAACAACAAGAGTAGATTCTACAAAAATTCACCCAAATTTTCCAACAAATTTTGATGGGAAATTTTGGCTCCTCATTTGCAACCCCACATCTTTTTAAGTGCCCCAACACCCTTCAATGTTTAGGTTAATTTTGATATCCCTATATTTGAAGGCAAAATCAATGTTGATGCAGTAGAAAATTGGTTGGATCAATTGTCATCATATTTTTTTGTAAATAAATTCATTGATAAAGAGAAGATCACTTTTACTCTTTTGAAAGCATCATTGCCTATCAAAAAATTGGTGGGAAGTGTACAAAAAGAGATTTAATGCAGTCTAATTGGAACTAAGGACAAGTTGCACATACACTTCATCCAATGTAAATCTTCCCTCTCACATCAATGCTTCAACATGGAGTTTTGGAGATAACATAGGCTTGGAAGAACTATAAAATAGGCATTTTAAGACACTCTATTGAGTAGCCTACTCATTACACCTAAAATCTACTTTGACACTTCTTGCAGACTTGCAAAAGAGAGATTACAAACACACAAGGTACTAAGGATAGTAACATGTGAAGGTAAATAGAACTTAAACATGCACAAGACTAAAGATCCATTGTGTACACTTAGTGAAATATTTTAATGAGGTGAAAAACTTGTCTTTATTAGGTTAAGGAAAAATTTGGGTAGGGCTTTACCATACCTAGGTAGAGAGATCCATATAATAGACAAGAAGGCTTAATTTATAGAAGATGTGAGAAGAAAGAGAGAAGGGGAGTCCAATATTCACCTAGACATGTGTCAACTTGATCAAATCAATTAAAGATGCATGGGAGAGAGGGATGGGGTGAGCCATGTAATGTTAAGAGTTACAAAAGTCATCTCCATTCATCCAAAACCTACAAAATGGTAAAAAAACTCCTTTCCTTGCACAAAAAATTGCCCCTCATGATTGGCCTTCCAAAACTACCCTATAACTACATTTAATCAGGTCTGATGATGAATTTGAGTAAGAGGGGTTACTAGTAAGCCCTCACATATATTAGAGAGGTTCTTGATCATCCTTGGCAATCCCAAAATAGCTTTTTCCCCTACACCTCTCACACTTGGCACCTAAAAAAAATTCAATTTTTTAAAAAGATATATAAAATAAAAGTAAAGACATGTTTCATAGAATTAGATATAAGAAAAAATCCTTAAAAGGCTCTCCAAATGAAGATTCACCATTTTCTTTGAAGTGTTCACTAGCTGGCTCATTGGATTGGCTGAAATGAGAGAGCTGGTAGGCACACTTAAGAGTTAAGAAACTTGATCTAATGACCATGAGGACTTATAAAAAGTCCTTAACTCAACCCAAAAAGGGGTTGGTATCTTGAAAGTTTTCCATGCCTACACAACACAAAAAATGGTCAAAACAAGCCCTATTTTGCCCTATTCTATATAGGTCCATACACCTAAGTCACATTTGGATAATCCTTGGAGATTACTCTTCATCATACAAGTGGTTTTATGGCTTTTCCCTTGCATTTGGATGCTCAAATTGCCTCATCTTCCAAATTAGGTCTCTATGGAGGTTTTGCAAGGGTTTTTGGTGGTTTAGACTCTTAACCTTTGTTCATAAAGGTTACACATTAAATTTATGATAAAATTCAACTTATGGATTCTAAAGGATCCCATTCAACTTCCTTAAATATCCTGAACAACCATGCAAAGTTTCAGAGAAGTTCTAAGCATTTCTAGGTAGCCATTCGAGTCATTTTTAAGCATTATGCGGAGTCTGAGCACATCCTAAGCCAAAAATGACTTCTTGGAGACTTCATATGTAAACCAAAGTTTGGAAAACCTCTGTATATGTCCTAAAAACATGCTCCAATCCCTATAATAGCTTACCAAGAGCTAGAAATGGTAATGACCCCTCTTTTGAGACAAGGTCTATACCTTGTCAATGAGCCTGACTGCTCCTTTGAGCCAAAAGACCACTATTTGCACTTATCATGCTCTTTAAAAATGTTAACACATCATTTATAACTATATGAAGATGACCCAAGTCGTTGATATGTTTTCCTAAGGCCCAAACTGAAAGTGACCTCCTATTTGGAATTAGGCCTATTCCTTGCCTACTAGGTATGTATGCAGACCTTCTTGTGTAGGGTATCTTGCTTAGTTTACAACCTCCTATAAATGTTTCTCATGTTTATATAGGTGTGATCCAACTATAAAAACCTACATTTGATCTTTTTTGACATTTGGTCCATCATTTGACGTCCTTAAACAAGAAAATAGGGTTTATGCAAGGGGAAAAGTAACCCCTATCTAAGACAAAATAGGGGGCACTTCCCCTATATGTCTAGACAATATAATCATTGGAGAAAATTAATTAACTTGTTAGGGTAATCTATAACAATGTTTAGCCCTTAGTTTCAAGCATAAGACTTTTATCTCCTCAAATTCCTTAGGTAGGCTTTGAAGAAGGTAATATGTGAGGGCAGGTAGGGTATAAGCTTATTTTTTTGCCTTTTGAAAAGTTTTTTTTACTTTTGTTTCCTTAAAATATGTCCATTTTCATGGTGTTCCATATATAAACTATATTTCAATCATATCCTGATGTGATTCTCACTATAACACTCACATACTCCATTTTTGCTAGACTAACTTCTTGCTTGTCATGGACTGAGACAACTTAAACTCCCTGCCTATAGGTTAATTTGGCCTTGTCCACCCTTGTATGAGGTGTGTTTAGATCTTCTATGAGCTCCCTAATGTCACTCTTCATTTTTTTAATCTAACTTTACCAATACAATCTCTTTTGATGCAAAGGAGACCCCACATCTCACTCACTACCCATATACCATGTTTAACTGTGTTCCATGTATTGGCAGACCCCTGCTTGTAGATTGATTTGGATACAAATAGACTTGGTAATGTGATGTTTCAAACTATATTGAACCTCTATAGGTAACTTAGCCCTTCATTGTTCGTGCATCCACCTTGAAAGAGGCATCATCTCCTCAATTATCATGCCAAAGTCACTGTCTATCTTGTTCACTATCTCAGTCACAGTCAATTGACTGTAAGCTACTTGTCTCCTTTAAAGATTTGATCAAGGTGATTGGAAACCACTTGTGGATATCCAAAATCTTAAAGTATTTGATTTCACCTTAATTTTCTCTTGAAAGTGTTGAAACACTCTCAAACACACCTTGATTGTCTACTTGTGTCTCACTTCCTAGGCCTGTATATGGACTAGGGGAAGTGCTTAGGGGTCAAAACCATGTTCCAACTTAGTTGAAGGTGATATTTGATCATTGAATGTATGTTTGGGTTATTTTGACTCATTTGAGTATAGGGATTAGTCAAGGTATGCCTAATGTTTGAATAAGGACACTTTTAACAAGTTTCCTTTAGATGTCATTGAAACTTTTCAGTGGTTTTTTGGCCATTTTCAAGGTGCTCAACCTCCAACCTCTACTAGTCCCCTTTACTCCATTATTTGCAAGTTGTTTCTCTATGTTAGAGACAATCCGTTTAGTGCATTAGGAGGTGTCAAAACATCATCTATCCCTATCATATACCTTTCACAAAATGTTTAAGGGCATTTCTTTTGTCTATTTGGAGCAAAAGGGTCTGAATATAATCTTTCATTTATTATTTAACACTTTCCTTGTCAAGCTAACATCATCAAGAGGTCTGTTTGGACCTTTCTATATCAAGTAACCTCAAATGTGGTTGATCAATTGTTGAAACACCTCTAGAAGGCATATTTTCATCTTGTGGCACCAACTGTAGATGATTATTCTTTATACATAGGTAGGGATGAGACCATATTCTAAATATGCAAGTTTATAGCACATATGTGCCTCCACCAAACACTTCAATGAATTCTAGTAGTCCCAAGAGATTAAGGACCCTATCAAACCCTCCACTTTTTATTAGTGGCATCAACATGCTTCTGTAAGTGAAGTTTTTTTTACTATAATAACAAGAAAATGCAAGGAAAAGGCCTTCTAAGCACCTCAAAACTAATTATCAATTCTTAAATTCCTAACCTACATTAGGAGCATCCCTAAAACAAAATCAAAACACCTTTTTCAACATGAATAAATCATTTTTAAGGCAACTGAGATGACTACAAGTGTAGACTAGACATTTTACAAGCATATACCAGCCTAAAAGAGGCTTTCCCAAGTACTTGAGCTTTTCAAAACAAGAAAAAGCATGGGGATATATTTAAAAACATTTAGAAGCACTTAAAACACATAAATCCATCAAACCAAAACAAGAAAACTTGAAACATGCTCAAAAGGAGACCCCCTCATAGTTGTAAGTCCATAAAAAGCTACTTGGAGTGTTAGCCATTGTTCATAAAGGAGGAGGCACCAAATTTCAAGTTATTATTATGAAAATGAATTAAATTCAAATTAATATCCACATATAGAAGCACTCTTCCCAAATCCACCTATAAGACCCATGACAAGTGCTTGAAGTTAGCCTTTCTTTGCTTGCCAAGAGGGAATGAAGGAATATAATTTGTATATAGACTTTTTTGTAATCTCATTTCAAAACAAGCATGGAAAAAAGTTTGAGGAGGTGAAGACTCACTCAACCCATGTTTTTAGCTGAAGATGAGTTCAAGGAATCTGTAGAAGTGCCCAAAAGGGCCTAAAAACAAGGGAAAACTCCCATTTTCTGCACATAACTAACTCTTGGCTGACATATAACTGCTCCTGACATGATCTTGAACTCTTCCACATTGAAACTCACCTTGGTGACAATTTTTATTGCATAAAAGTCAATACAATTCAATTAATGGGCTAGAAAAGTGGCCAAATGGCCCTTTTTGCATATGAAACCTAGCATATGAAACCTTTGACTAAGTTTGACCAAGTTTAACCTAGTTTGACCAAATTTGACTTTTGTTGACTAGGCCATTTCAAGGGGGATGAGCTTAGATAAGGACACAAGGCCAAGTAAGATAATAGACCAAAATGACACCCTATAAGACAAATTAAAACCTTCTTCAAAAGTTTAAAATGGTATGGGTTGACCCCATTTGACTAGAAGTCAAATTTGGTCAATAATTTGGCAACTCCTAGGGGTAACATGCTTGCCTATGTTAAGGACTAGTAGCCTTATCCTATCTATTGGGCCAAGGGAGTCAGAATGCACCTATAAACAATAGAAATAGACCTGGAAAAGATCAACAAGACAGTTGACTTACCTCAAAACACACAAAGGGAAAGAATTGTAGACACCTAAATCTGGCCACTGATAACCTCTAATCAAGGTTTTTGCTATTCCATTCAAAATGCACAATTTGGCTTAAAAACACTAAAATGCATTAAATTAGTTGAAA
Source organism: Torreya grandis (assembly GCA_037957365.1). NCBI lineage: Eukaryota > Viridiplantae > Streptophyta > Pinopsida > Cupressales > Taxaceae > Torreya > Torreya grandis. The sequence continues at coordinate 383,279 of JARHVA010001046.1, read as the reverse complement.
TTGAACTATTCAAGTGCCAATTTTGGCTAGGATATCACTAAATAGGGCAATGCAATTTATGGGCCAGCTAAATTTGATCAGATCATTCTGAGTCAAAATGCTAATTTTTTACCTAAGTGCTTTGGATTGCTCTTTCCTATCAAATCTCTTGCATAAGACATGTGCCTTCATTATTTGTTGTTGGAAACATCCTAAATAAAATAATGGATTCAATGCATCTGACATTACCTTCCAATTCCAATTCAGTCAAATTTTGGACTAATAACAAGGCATTCTGATCAATTTGAGTAATTTTTGCACAAAGTGATTAATCATGCTTAAGAGCCAATTAATCCAAATCAAGGCTTAATCAATAATTCCATGGAAAATTGTTCAATACTTATTTTTGAAAATGAATATAGAATATCTACATCATTAGGTGACCTCATTTCTTGGGAAGACATCCCTAGGCTATAAATGTCCCAAATATCAGGAATCATGTCCTCCATGCCTCTTAATTGATCCTCTATCCCAAATATTGATAAGCCTATTTATACATTTTAATTCCAAAAATTAAATTAATCCTCAACCACACATCTCAACCTTAGGATAGATAGTTCAAGTTGATTCTAGACATTAACAAAAATTTATAAATAGAGAGGCCATGAACATCATTTCTAAGCTATTTTGGTGCAAAGTTATTATGCTCAAATATATTCAAGAATCCATTGAAATTAGTGTTACGATACCAAATTGATTCCAAGCCAAGCCAAGCCATAAGCCAAAGGTGCCAATGAGAGATCGAGGTAGTCAAGCTTCCATTGCCAAGGACTTCATGAGCACAAGCTGAGCAAGCCACCACTACAAAGGCATTTGGAGCATCCAAGGAAGGTGAAGGAATTATTGTGTTTTATTTATTATTATTTAGTTGTGTTTGTCATTTGTTTTTGTTAACTAAGATCTCCCTAGTGTCTAGGCCTAGAGATGTTATGCTAGTTAGTGTGTTCCTTTCATTTTTTTTTCATTGTGGAACTAACATGATACTAACCATCCTTTCTTGAGTCAAATTCTTAGATCACATAATAGCATGCCCGATGGGACTAAACACATCTCACACCTGAAGAAGATCATTTTAAATATTTAAAATATTAATTTGGACTCTTAAAACTCTTGAAAATTGATTTTCTAATTTTATTTTGCCATTTTTGTTTGCCACAAGTTTACACAATAACCAACATCAACTAGTAAAATTGACATCAGTTGCATAGCTTAACTAATGTCAGTTAGCAAAATTAGCATCAGTTGTATATCTGCCTTTGATCACATTGGTATAATCGATGTCAGTTAGATAACCATCATCAATTAAAAAATGTAACCATCATCGGTTATATAAACCAACATCGGTCACTATGTTTTTCTTAAAACATAGACTTGAGAGCTCTTTTTCTAAAGTTCATTATTTCAAACCCAGAAGAGCTTCAAGGCTAAATGACATGCTAACATTTTTGTTGTAGGACCAAGCTTGACACTTGCTAAAAACATGTTTTAGATCACCTTTTGCATACTTAAAAATCAATTAGGAACCTTGCTTTGGTATTTAACAAAAAATTAGATGTTTTATGGTGAATGTTTTCAAAGTTTGCAACTAAGATCAAAGGGTCAAATGAATACCACCAAATCTTTCATTTGGACTTAAAATTGAACACACTTGTCATTTTTGTCTTCAATAGTTGTTTGATTTAATTTTGTTTTGCAAAGAGAGGGGTGTTGTGTGTATGCTCTTCCATTTGTCCCCTTTAGGGAACCCTTGGAATCAAATGAGCCATTTCTATTACAAAAAGCCTAGTCCAAGGCTTAGAAAGAATGTCATCTAAAGCACTCCTTAAAAACTCGTCAAAGTTTGGGTGACCTTGAAAATGACCCTAAAGTATTTCTATTTCATGTTTTCTTTATTTTTATGCAAACTTGGCTTGTGAGAGGGACTTCATCACCTCTTGTGAGTTCTTTAGGGAAGCTTTGACCCGGGGATTCATCTCCCATCATTGACTTCATTTGGCTCCTAATTGGAGTTACACACATGATGTATTTGCATTTGGACATTGCACTATACTAAGCGAACAACAAGATGTAGTGGTTGTAAAAAGGACTACACCTTTTTACAACTAGCTAATATCGTGGTCACCCAATTTTTGTGCTTTTATTTTTCATCATTTGACGTAAAAGTCATTATGTAATTGATTCCCCTAGGAATGTTTGAAAGTTTGTTAGTTTTAGTCAACCCCATTTTGCCATACCCTTGCTAGGATTTGGATGATTATACTTAGTGTATTTTGGTCATTTATCTTACTTGGTGTTTTTGAGAATAAAACTTGTTTATTTATTTATAAAGCCATGTCAAAAACAATTTGTCTATACGTCACTCTTTTGTCTAAAGAGACGTTATGCTGGCTATTTTACACCACATTTGTGCCTTGAAATTTTTACTAAACTTGTTTGTGTGTGTGTCATTTGAGTTGAGGAGCGTAGTGTTATGCTGCCCAAATAATGTCAAAATATTTTGAGCCTTTTTAAGTCTTTGAAACATAACATCGATCACATCATTCGAGCATGCCAACACTATTAGGCTGCTCAATTTATTTCAAGACTAGTTTACCTTGTATCAAAAATAATTTGTTTCCAACCATGTCATGTATACCATTTGGATCTTTGTCTTATATTGTCATGTTGTCCAATATTGTCTAGCTCATTTGATCAAATCCTAGTCTTCAACATTGAGTTTTCAATTAGCCTTGTCAAGTTTGGATTTAAACATTGATTGATTTCTGTTTAGGCCTCAATTCGTGGCACTGATACTTAGATCTTTCTCTTTTGGGTTACATAATTTTGGATAATCGATTACCCAAATTTAAAAACTATTGATGGTTTGTTTATTTAATACCTATCCTCTTCATTGGTTGTGCCTTTATTTAGGAGAACATAGCTTTTTTCAAAGAGCCTTTTGTCTTATGCCTTATGCCAACTGATCATGTTTATGTTTGATTCCATGTGCTAGATTTATGTCAAAATTATTTTCAAACTTGTTATATTAAATCAAATCACATCAGCCTTTGTTTCAAGTCTAGATTTTGACATCATTTGGCCAAAAGTCCTAACATATGCATGTTTGTTTAAGCCTAGTTTTTGACTCTGTGTTTAGATAAAAGACCTAGTAACTTAACTTTTCCCTTTCCTAATTTAGACCTTGTTTGGAACACTTTGACCTAGACCTTTGACATGTCAGTTTTTATTCAAACACTTGACCTTTTATGCATATGACATTTGATGTTAGGCTATTTATGTCAATTCTTAGCATAAATCATTTTAGAGATACAGCTCTAATTTCAAACCACATTGGAGATACAACTCCACCTTTTGACCAAGTTAGACTAAGCTTAAACCATTTGTCCTTTAGACATAGTTTTTCAGAGTTTGTAGAACTCTAAGCCTTTTTGTTTTTAGAGCTTTCATCATTTACATGTATATATCTATCTACACTTATGGTGGAGTCACGTAAAATCTAAGTTATGATAGAATGGCCACACAAAATCCCACTAGGAACCCCTATAGAAAAAGATTTTTTAAGGAGTTTTGTTATTCTCCCTACAATACTCCATATGGGGAACATAGTCAAAATCCATAAAATCCAAATTAAGACCTTGATTGGCATGATGAGGCTTGTGAGGAAGACTTTGAAGACCCAACTATAGATAATGTTGTTTGGGATACAAATCCATACCTTATTTTCAATAATCATTACATGGAACATAGTAAAAAACCAACTTATGAGCCAACTCACAATTGGGATGATATGGTTTATGAGGAAGACTTAGATGCTTTGGATTATGCAAGTAATCAAGCTCCACCACATCATACCATTTCTATTGTAGGACCACAATGTTTCACCATTTCCATAACAAGACCTCATCCTTTGGTTTGTGCAAGCAACCAAGCTCCATAATGCCCAAACATTTACATACCAAGACCTCATCCTTTGGTTTGCATAAGCAATTAAGCTTCACAATGCCCCTTCATCACTCTAGGACCTCATCCTTTGGATTGTACGAGTAATCAAGTCCCACAACACACTATTGTTACCATCTCAGGAGTTTGTCCTTTGGCTCATACAAATAATCATGCTCTCCAAGGCCCTACCATTATCCAAATACAAGTCATTCCTCATCTAGTACCAATCCCATCCAAACCTCAATCGCTCCAATCATTCAAAGACCAAGATGTGTTCAAAATTAGTATCTTCCAACTCATTAGAAACCAAGGCCAAGAAAACCAACCAATCCAAGATGTTTTTGTTGAACCAACCATTTGTGATAAGTCAACCTATGGTGAATCACCTATTGATCATATACTAGTTGTCTTGGAGTCTCACTTTGATGAGCCAATCTTTTCTAAGTTACTTCTTAATGATTATAACCACCTTTGAGAAAATCATTACTTTGACCATATGCCTATTTTTCAAGAGCCACCTATTGACAAACCAATCTCTGAGGAGTTATCTCTTGACCTATTTCCCATCCTAGAGGAGTCTCAGTTTGACAAACCAGTTTTTGTGGAGCCCATTATGCCATCATAGGTTGTTACTTGTCCAAAACCAAATATTCAACAAGACATCATTATAATAGTGTACCCATCAGATGAAGAATCAAATTTAGAGTTAGGTTCTATTCTTGAACCAACATCAAATTTAGCTTTAAAATCAAAATTAACATTAGTCTTAACATCAGATTCAGAGTTTATTGAGTCAAAATCAAAATCAAAATCAACATTAGTCTCAACATCAGATTCAGATTCTTTTGAGTTAGAATCAGATTCAAAAGAAGAATATGTTTGTGGCTATTACAACATTGGTTACTCATGTCTTTCAAATCAATTTGAATACATTTGTGATCCTTTTATAGTTTTTAAGAATGAGTACTTTAGATTTGACATAAGTTATCCTATTATCTTCTACAAGGATTGTGTAGCCTCTCCCCATTCCATTACCATTCCACATGCCATTACCATCGACTAAAATAGCCATATTATTGACATTCTATCTCTCGTAAGTGTTGATTGGGATCGATAGAATAACACTTTGTTAAACTACATTCATGGTGACATAGCAGTTGAAGAAGAGTAAGGAGGCTAAGACCACATTTATATAGCAAAAAAATACTCTCTTAGTGAAACTTTTTCAGAGGTGCTAGGGGATAATCAAAGTCAAAACTTAACATCTTCTAGTAAAACTTTTTTGGAAGTGCTAGGAGACAATCAAATTCAAAAGTCAACATTCCTTAGTGAAACCTTCTTGGAGGCACTACAGGACAATCAAGACAACTTCATTGGTGAAAACCTCATTGAGGCACCAATAGCCGAGCACAAAATTTTTTCACTACTTGATGAAGATAAAATCAAAATAGCTTCCAATCTACAACCTAATCAGATGGTAGATACTCTTAAGATCAAACAACAAAAAAATTTGGTAGTCTTGTTGAGAGAAAAAATCTTCATCCCCACCATAACCAAAATTATGTCAAATCCATCATCAACAACATTAAGTGTGACTAAAATTTCTGATCTTCATTTGTTTCCCCACCATTATACATTCCATTATCATCAACCATTCCATTTCAAAATCAAACCTACCATCCATTATTTTTCACTATTTACCTTCCATGGCTATACTTTCTTTTGTAGAGTCTACAAAGATACCTTATCTCGATGCTTGAAGGAATCAGAATCAACGACCAATGAAGATCACAAAAGCATTCTTAACAACCCAATCTATAGCTAGTTCTTGATAGAGTAAATTTTTAGATGAGGTGTGGGCTAGTAATTAACATAATCAAGTATTTTGTTTGTATCATTTGTTGATTAAGATGTGCATCTCCCCATCAACAGGAAAAACAAAATAAAAAACTATACCCAGATGAAAAACATGTACCATATCGTTTCACATTGCCATTGCCATTATTACATATCCATTTACCATTGTTGCATTTCATGCTATTTACCCCATCACTTGGGGGTGACCCTCTTACCATTTTATCCAGTCTATCAAAAAACCAACATTATCCTTAGCAAGACCATGACATCTAACCATTCCATTCCTATCTAGACCAAAGCCTATTTTTAGTCATTCTACCCAATCTTGTTTTGATCTTGGTTCATTTGGTTCTTCTTGCACCTTTTATGGGAGGATTCCAATCAAGTTTCAACAATCAATCCAATCTATGTTTCAATGATAATCTATGAAAGTAGTGTGACAGTTGATCTGGCAAGATATCTTTCATCATATTAAGCTTGTTTATGTGAGCTTGATTATAACTGCCTATGGACAAATCAGTGTCTCACTAGTATTGCTAGTAATTATAATCGCCTATGGGTAAATTAGTATCATTAACTTATGTCATTGTATCCTAGTTATAACCACCTATGGGAAAACTAGGGGCAACACTTATTTATCATGCATTGTCGCATCACCTTGCCATCGCTATTTTCATTTGACTTGCCATTTGCCAAATTTAAGAACTTATTGGGACCTAGTTGGTTTTTCCCTACCTTTTTTTGCAGATGGAATTACTATGACTTAAGGTCATTTTAGGACTATGTGGGTCATGATCAATTCATGTTGAGGTCACCTCAGTCCCCTTTTCCATATGCTCTCACCATTTTATGAGTAGGTATCTTGTCATTCTCAATCAAGTTAAGATACCTCAAAATTCTAAAACCATTCATAATATTTCAAAATCTAAGAACATTTGTCTTGTCTAAGCATAGTCAGTTATCCTCGATCTACCTTATTGGGGCATGGTCTTTGTTAAGATGTTTTCTTTTGCTTTTGTTTTTAGGATTTCTATTTGGTTTGTTTATTTTAGGTTATTTGTTTGTTTGTTTGGTTTTTCTATTTATTTATTTATTCACTTGACTATTTTTTTGCTTTTAGCACTGTTGCCTTGACTCGGTCTATATGCGTTCATTAGGTGATTCCTCAAGCACATTATTCTTGAGTCTATCCATATTCATATGTCAATATTTTCATTATTGTTTTTATCATTGGTGCATTATTTTTGAGTGTTTATTGGGCCAGGAGTCAGTCCTTATGCATATTGTGGCCATGTCTTCATGGTGTTTTATCATGAAGCCTACCATCACATGCTATAGAAAAAATTAGCTTCAAAAAGATATACAATCAATGGAGTTGTAGAAGTTTCTCCTTAGCACCTTGGTAAACCCTTCCATCCCACCCTTGATCAAATTAACCCAATGACCATTCTAGTTGTATCATTGTTAGTCAAGATGAACATCTCCTCATTGGCAGGTACAACTAAATCATTCATACTGATCAATCTTATTCTTTTATTCATCTATTTCATCACTTTGCACCTGCTCATATTTAATATATATTCTAGGTTGTATCCTTGAGTTATGCTTGCTAATCAACCCTAACTGGGGCAAAATCATCTTTAGCTAACCTAGGTCCTCTTAATGATTATAACCACCTATGGGCAAATCATTATTTTGAATTTTATTCTTGATTATAACCACCTTTAGTAAAATCAACATCCTTTTTACATCAATGCATGCAAGAATTTTCTCATTTGGATTAATCTTAACCACGGGTTAATTCCACGTTTCTTCTTGTTTCTTTTTTAAGGACCATCCATCAACAAATGTGACGGCCACTTTCTTGAGGGGGCATCATCATAGGCTTCCCAAAACAATTTTGGAGCTTTGTTCTTCAACCATCATCTTCTTTTTTTTGGCATATAAGACATTTCTCATTCTTTGAGAAGACATTACTTTTCCTATGGTTTGTAACATCTTCGCAAATATGGGCAAACTAGAGATGCCTAAATCTGGCCACCGATGACCTCCAACAAGGATTTTGACCAATTTCTACCTAAAACACACAATTTGGCCTAAAAGCACTAAAACACACTAAATGATGTGAAATTGACATATTCAAGTGTCAATTTTGGCCAAGTTATATCCATAAATGGGGTAGTAAAATTTATGGGTTAGCTAACTTTGATCAGATTATTTCGAGTCAAAATGCCAATTTTGCATCTAGGTGCTTTGGATTGATCTTTCCTATCAAATCTCTTGTGAAAAATATGTGCCTTTATTATTTGTTTTTGACAACATCCTAAATATAATAATGGATCCAACGCATCTGACATCACCTTCCAATTCCAATCCAGTCTAATTTTGGACCAATAACAAGGCTTTATAATCAATTTGAGTAATTTGTGCACAAAGTGATTAAACATGCTTAAGAGCTAATTAATCCAAGTTAGAGCCTAATTAATAATTCCATGAAAACTTGTTGAATACTTATTTTTAGAAATGAATATTGAATATTTGCATCATCAGGTGACCTCATCTCTTGGGAAGACATCCCTAGGCCATAAATGCCACAAATATCAAGATTCATGCCCTCTATGCCTCATCAAAGCCCTTCATGCCTCTTAATTGCTCCTCTATCCCAAATATTGATGAGCCTATTTATCAATTTTAATTATAAAATTGGATTAATCCTTAGCCACACATCTCAATCATGAGATGGATGGTTCAGATTGATTCTAGACATTTGCAAAAATCTATAAATAGGAGGCATTACCACATCATTTTTGAGATATTTTGGTGCAAATTTATTATTCTCAAATATCTTCAAAGACTTGATAATGCAAATTTATAATGCAAAAATGATTCTAAAATTCATTGCAATTAGTGTTACCATGCCAAATTGATTCCAAGCCAAGCTAAGCCACAAGCCAAAGGTGCGAAGGAGAGATGGATGTAGTCAAGCTTCCATTGCCAAGGACTTTATGAGCATAACCCGAAAAAGCCACAAAAACAAGAATTTTGGAGCATCCAAGGGAGGCAAAAGAAGGTTTCTTTTTCATTTTAGTTTTGTGTTTTATTCATGTTTGTTAACTAAGCTCTCCCTAGTGTCTAGGCCTAGAGATGTTATGCTAGTTAGTGTGTTTCTTTCATTTTGTTTTCATTTTAGAAATATCATGATACTAACCATCCTCTCTTTAATAAAATTCCTAGATCAAAATAACAACACACAAAAGACCCAACAACAGACAAAAAAAGGACACACTTGTGTTATAAGCACTTAAGAAAGACAAGACACAACTAAAAGTAAACAAATATCTACACATCTTGATCATACCTCCCTTCCTGGATCAAAAAGGAAGTACCTTAGATCTCCTTCCTCACTAGATGAGTGAGGATACCAAGCATGCTTCCTCTTGGATGGGGTGATAGATGGATCATTATTTCTTTTTGCTCCTTGATTTAACATGTCATTGAATGGAGTCATCTCAAATAAGTCTCCAAAGTAGATGAAGTCCTCTTGGACTTGAAAGCATGCTTCATACTGCTTTCCTCTTGTCTCCTCATGACTGATTGCATATCCATGCATGGGACAACTTGTTTCATAGGATCTCATCATCCTTTTCCATTGCCACAACCTCTTCAAACTCTTCAAGGAGCATTGTATCATGATCATTAGGAAGTGTTTCTTTCTCACATTATTATTTGATGTTGGTGGAGGTAGTTTCATAGGTGGATGTAGAAACAAGATCCAAGTCACTTTCAAAAGGCCTAAGATCACCATATATTGCTCCATCATGATCTAGACCATCTTGATGATGATGTTATTCAACACGTACCTGCTCTCCCACATATTGAGCTTGTTTTTTTAGGACTTTAGTCTTCTCACATTCCTCATACTCCTTAAACATTTATACATAGGTTTGCCACATGTCTCCGTTTTGAGAGACAACCTCTTGCTTGTCATGGATAGTAGTTAGCTCTAAAGAACTTATAGGCTCTTTGAGGTTTTTAACTTCATTGCATCTATTCTCAAATATTTTCCATAGATCATCATCTTTTGATGGTTTACCTCATGAGAAGGAGGAACAAAAGAGACTTTTTCCTCTTCTTCTTTGGGGTCCAAGAGAACCTCTTTCAAGACCTCTTCTTCAATACAAGGAGGATCTTATTTCTCATCTCCACATCCTGATATCTCCTTATTGGTAATCAAACTCTCTTCATCTTCAATCCAATTTGAGATTTCAATCTCATCCTTCGTCTTGGTGATATCAACATTAGGCACCTCAAAAATAGGAAGTTTGGACAAAGGGGATTCCCAAGTAGCAAAGAAATTATCATCATTTGAAAGGCAAACTTGATCAGTTAGAGGGGGAAGGAAGATGGGTTTAATGGCCTCTTGAGGAGGGGTGGGAGGAATTTGAATGATTTTAGGTTTCTTTCCCCTAAAAACTTCTCCACCTAAGCATGATTTGTTCCTTTCTTCGCCAGCTATCAACACCTCTTTCCATCTTGGGAAGGTAGGTGATGAGTGTCATTTAACTCTTCATTTAATCAATGTTTAATTGATGTCTTATCAACCAGGGATGGTGTCCAAAGCTATCTGTAGTAAGGTGTAGGATGGTAGATCTAGAAGTCTGCTTGTGGGGGTATCTGATGGTCCCATTCTAACTTTGACTAATGAAATGTGTCTTAAACTACTTGATTCACTCTTTTGCTGAAAAGGAAAAGATGTAACTATTTAATCAAATAAATCCACTCTTTTTCTTGAAAGTAAAATCACACTCCTATTTATGCTTAGTGGAAAGTAAAACCACACTCCTAATTTAAAATGAAAATTTTCTTCACACTTTTGTTGTAAAAGGAAATACACTTTGCTTAGAAAGGAAATATCTTTGGAATAAGGAAATGCCTTTTGAACTGTGAATTTATTTTGATGTTTTATGAATGAATGCAAACATTAGCAAGATTCTGATTAGTTATAACAAAGAGTTAATATAACATAATATAAATACTGTACACAGTTCCTAGTTCTAAGGAGAGTGGGCCCTTGCTCCTCTTGGACACAGGAATAAAGATTAATCAATGTTGTAAATTGAAGTGATAATTCATAAAGCTAAAATGATTACAATATGTCTAAAACCTGTAATATGCTTTTAAGTACCTTTCATCTATTCTCTCCTCATTTTTTATAACAAAAGTCTTACATTTTATACTAATACAATCTACTCAAAATAGGATGCAAAGAGATAGGATTCCTTGGTCGATCTACTCATCCAAAAATAGGAGATTGGATTTCCAAGAGATCCAATTATTCCAATGAAATAGATATAATATCCTAAAATAGTCCTAAGATCCAAATATATACAACTTTATCAAAAGCAAATCCTACAAAATAATAGGCATGTATTTTTCTCATTTGACTTCAGCTGGAATGATTCTCTCTCATCTTATCTGGCTGCCTGCTTCCTCATTTATAGCTTTGTCTTTACAAAATCCATGAAATTGACCCTACAGAGTTGGTAGGAATGAGCCTACGGAGTCCATACAAACAATCCTATGGAGTCCATATAAATAAGCCTACAAAGTCCATAGAAACAAGCCTGCAGAGTCCATAGAAGCAAGCCATCTGTGTGAGTTTGTAGTTCTTTTGGATGGAGATCAAAATTGAGCTTTCACTATACATCACCTGTGTCTTCTTCCTGAGCATTCTTCACAACAAAAATCACTAAAACATGTTATGTATTAGACATTAATAAGAAAGTAAAGGTTTAGCCTTTGGTTTAATATAAACAAGACAAATATCTACTTTACATGTAATAGTTATCTAACAATCTATGATTTGTATAAGATAATATCTTTAGAGAGATGAATTGAGGGAAATAACATGTCAATAATGAGCCATATTCTGAGCCCATCAGTAGGCCCAAAGGTGTTTTTATGGGGCCGAGGTGCTAATGAAGAGGTGACTTTGAGTTTCCTTGGGGTTGGCATCTTGATGACAACTTGGACAAGTGGGCTTTGAGAGTTCACCTTCAGCTGCCATGATAGACTGTCTTAAAATTTGGTTGGCCAATTCAAGCTCATTTTCAAGATGGGCTTCAAAATCCAAAACTCATTTCTCACCATGCTCTTCAAATTTATAAACCTACTCAAGCATGACATCATCCTTCCTTTGATTATTTTCTTGGATGGATTTCCAAGAGGCAAAGCTTTAGGAAATGGACAAAGACTTTGGGGCATTTTGAGGTTGCCAAGACGGAATTGGTTCATGAGCTCTCAATCTCTCCTCTAGGTTGAAGATTAGACCACAAACATCAAGCATCTCATAGGTGAGATTTGGCCAATTAGCCCCCTCTATAGGTATCCACTCCATTTTGACTTGTTCCAAAGCATTTATTACACTCCTAATAGAAACACTAAGAATGATTTGGCCACAACCATGTCTAGTGTCAAGGTCTAACATGTAGTCTTGGTAGCCAAGAAGAGCTTTTTTGAAACTAGAAATGGTATGACATGGAGGAGAACCAAGTGGACTAGATGAAGCACCAGATGAAGAGGAATGATTATAGGTAACATAGGGCTCATGACAAGGTTGAAAAAGGCCTTGTTCATGTTGAGGAGGAATAGGCAAAGTAGGGTAAGTTTCACCCACTTGTGTTAGGACAAATTCAAAATCAAAGTAATCCATGAGACTTGTGAGGAATGTGTAGAGCAAGAAAACAAATTCAATAAGAATACCTAGGATGCTTTACCAGTAGATTCATACATGAAGTCACCATTTGTGTTTAGCAAACTTACCTCGAAAAGTTGGAATATTGAGAAGAATACCAAAAATTATTAATGAATAGACCTCTTATCCCACTAGGCATGCCAAAACTATTATCACTTGAACTTGCACCCAATGAGGAGATGGGACAAGCTTTTCCTCATTCAAGTGAGACAATGGAACCACCTTAGGGCTATGGGTATCCCTATTAGGAGGTGGATCTCTAGATTAGGGGCTAGCTCCCCTTGATGCATCACCAAAGCTTATATCCTACTACTAACACTTGGGGATGAAAAGGGATAGGGATAACATGAAATTAACCTAATCTATAGGAGGTGATACACCAAAATATTTTATCTACTCATACCCTTAGGATTCACTTGGAACTAAGGATAAGTTGTACATAAACTTCATCTAATGCCAATCTTCCCTCTTTACCTTTGTTCATAAAGGTTACATGTTGAATTTATGATCAAATTCAGCTTATGGATTCTTAAGGACCCCCTTCAACTTCCTTGAATAGCCTAAATGACCATGTAAAGTTTTAGAGAAGTTCTAAGCATTTCTAGGTAGCCATTCGAGTCATCTTTAAGCATTATGTGAAGTATGAGCACATCCTAAGCCAAAAATGGATTCTTGGAGACTTTATATGCAAACCAAAGTTTGGAAAACCTCTGTATATGTCCTAAAAACATGATCCAATACTTGAAATAGCTTACCAAGAGCTAGAAATGGTAATGACCCCTATTTTGAGACAAGGTCTATATCTTATCAATGAGCCTACCTACTCCTTTGAGCCAAAAGACCATTATTTGAACTTACCATGATCTTTAAAAGATTTAACACATCATTTATACCTCTATGAAGATGACCCAAGTCATTGAGATGTTTTCCTAAGGCCCAAACTAAAAGTGACCTCCTATTTGGAATTAGGCCTATTCCTTGCCTACTAGGTATATATGTAGATTTTATTGTGTAAGGTACCTTTCTTTGTTTCCAACCTCTTAGAAATGTTTCTCCTATTTATTTGGGTGTGATCCAACTATTAAAACCTCTATTTGAGCTTGATTGACCTATGGTCCATTATTTGACCTCCTTCAACAAGAAAATATGGTTTATGCAACAGTAAAAGTGCCCCATGTCTAAGACAAAACAAGGACACTTCCCCTATATGTCTTGAAAATATAATAATTGGATGAGATTCATTAAATTTTTAGGGTACTATGTACCAATTTTTATCCCTTGGTTCCAAGCATAAGACCTTTATCTCCTCAAATTCCTTAGGTAAACTTTGAAGAAGACAACCTATGAGGGCAGGCAAGGTATAAGCTTGTTTTTTTGCCTTTTGAAAAGGCTCTTTTTGCTTTTGTTTCATTTAAAGATGTCCATTTTCATGGTGTTCCATATAGAAACTCACAATCATCTCCTACACTCACATACTCCCTACCGATAGGTTAATTTGGCCTTATCCACCCTTGTATGAGGTGTTTTTAGGTCTTCTATGAGATCCTTGAGGTCACTCTTCATTTGTTTAAGCCAAATTTACCAATACAATATATTTTGATGCAAATGAGATCCCACATCTCACTCACTACCCATATACCTATTTGATTGTGTTCCATGCATTGGCAGACCCCTACTTGTAGATTGATTTGGCTATAAATGGAATTGGTCATGTGATATTTAGAATTGTCTTGAACCTATAGAGGTCACTTATCCATTCATTGTTCTTGTATCCACATTAAAAGAGTCATCATCTCTTCAATTCTCATGCCAAGGCCATTGTCTATCTTGTTCACTATCTCAGTCATAGTCAACTGACTATAAGCTTTTTATCTCCTTCAAAGATTTGATCAAGGTGATTAGACAAAACTTGTGGATATCCAAACTCTTAAATTATTTGATTTCACCTTAAGTTTCTCTTGAAGGTGTTGAAACACTCTCAAACACACCTTGACTATCCACCTGTGTCTTACTTCCTAGGCTTGTGTACGGACAAAGGGAAGTGCTTAGGGGTCAAAACCATGTTCCAACCTTGTTGAAGGTAATATTTGGTCAATAAATGTATGTTTGGCTTATTTGAATTCATTTGATCATAGAGCATAGTCAAGGTAAGCCTAATGTTTCAATAAGGTCCCTTTTAGCAAGTTTCCCTTTTAGTGGTTTTTTTGGCCATTTTCAAGGTCTTTAAGCTCCAACCTCTACTAACCCCCTTGACCCCATTCTTTGCAAGGTGCTTCTATATGCTAAAGAAAATATATTTAGGTCAATAGGAGGTATCAAAACATCATATATCCCTATCATATACCTTTCAAAAAATGTTTAGGGGCCTCTATTTTGTCTATTTGGAGCAAAAGGGCTTGAATATAGTCTAACTTTCATTTATTGTTTTACACTTTCCTTGTCAATCTAACATCATCAAGAGGTCTGTTTGGAACTTTATATAGCAAGGAACCTTAAATGGGGTTGATAAACTATTGAAACACCTCTATAAGGAATATTTACATCCTATGGCACCAATTTTAGATGATTATTCTTTATACACAAGCAAGGTTGAGACCATATTCCAAATATGCAAGTTTGTAGCACATATGTGCCTCCACCAAACACTTCAATGAATTCTAGCAGTCCTAAGAGATTAAGGACCCTATAAAACCCTCCACCTTTTATTTGTGACGTTATCATGCTTATGTAAGTGAAGTTTCTTGACTATAATATATAGGGAAATCATGAAATAGCAAGAAAATGCAAGGAAAATGCCTTCCAAGCAACTCAAAAAAAATTGTCAAGTCTTAAATGCATAACATACATTAGGAGCATCCCCAAAATAACATCAAAACACCTTCTACAATGTGAATAAATCACTTTCAAGGAAACTAAGATGATTGCAAGTGCAGAATAGACATTTTACAAGCATATACTAGTCTAGAAGAGGCTTTCCCAAGTACTTGAGCTTTCCAAAACAAGAAGAAGCATGGGGATATCTTAAAAAACATTTATAAACACTTGCAACACATAAATCCATCAAAATAAAAAAAGACAACCTGAAACAAGTTCAAAAAGAGACCCCCTCATGGTTGTAATTCCATAAAAAAATGTTTGGAGTGTTAGTCAATATTCATAAAGGAGGAGGTGCCAAATTTCAAGTTCTTATTATGAAAATGAAGTACATTTAGATTACTTTCCACCTATAGAAGCACTCTTCTGAACTCCACCTATACAGCCCATGACAAGTGTTTGAAGTTGGCCTTTCTTTGCTTGCCAAGAAAAAATAAAGGAAAATAAGTTGTAGATGGACTTTTTTTCATTCTCCTTGAAAACCAAGCATGAAAAAGAGTGTGGGGAGGTGAAGAGTCACTCCACCCATGTTTTTAGCTGAAGATAAGTTGAAGGAATCCGTAAAAGTACCCAAAAGGGCCAAAAAACAAGGAGAAACTCATATTTTCTACACATAACTAACTATTGGCTAACATATGACTGATATTGACATGATCTTTCATATTCCACGTTGAAACTCACCTTAGTGACAAATTTGCTTGCATGAAAACCTATATAAGTCAATTAATGGGCTAGAAAAGTGGCCAACCCTTTTTGCATATGAAACCTAGCACATGATAAATTCATGAATTGAAAACACTTAAAAACATTTAAAATACCATATTAGGACCTATTAATCACAATTTGGACCTTTGACCAAGTTTGACCAACTTTGACTTTGGTTGACTAAGCCATTTTAAGGGGGATGAGCTTAGGCAAGGACTACGACAAGGCCAAGTAAGATCATAGACCAACATGACACCCTATAGGACATGTAAACCTTATTAAAAAGTTTAAAAGCATATGGGTTAACAAAACAAGGAGACCTTTGATCATTAACCACAAGCTTTGATCGAGACAAGACCACTTGACTACCTCAACCACACAAAATAAAGGACACACACAAGCAAAGCAAACACACTAACGAGACACACATGTTCTCAAGGCACTTAGGAAAAACATGAAGGAAATAACTATATACAACTAGAAATTAATCATACTTCCATTTCTAGGATCAAAAGGAAAGTTTTTTGCATCTCCTTCTTCATGAGATGAATCATGGTGCCAAACATGTTGCTCTTTGGATTGAACACTTGGTAGATTAGACCTACTTCTTGGCACTTCACTTAATTTGACTCAAGTAGACCATATTAAAATAGGTTTCCAATGTAAAATTATTCCTCTTAGCCTTCTAGACATACCTCATGTTTCTACCTACTCTTCATCTCATGATCAACTTTCATCCTCTTTGTAGGCAAGGTTTCAAGAAGAATGGTTTCTTTTTCCTTCTAAGATTAAGGCCAATAGAAGCTTGTTTTGACCTCCAAAGGCTGAGGTGTAATTTTATCTTGCTCATATATGAAATTTTGAAAAAATTCTTCTTACTTAACATCACTTCTAATCAACTCTAAGTGATTTGGATAACACTTTAGGCAACGGTCCTACCCCAATTGGTGGCAGAACTTTCGGGGGCCATAACTTTTCCACCATAGCTCCGTTTGACTCCCCGTTTAAACCATTGGAATGATAAGAATAAGGGGAACACTTTGAGATGGAAAAAAGCTCCAATTGGTGGGTTTTAACCCCTAAAAATCAAATGGAAGTGCCCCAAATTTCAAATTTAGTAGTGTAGTCTAAAAATAGTAAGTTTCTATAAATAGTAATTTCTCAAATTCTGTGTTGTTGTAATTCATGGAAATAGAACCACTTCATCTCCCTCAAGATTGGTGACCTTCCACATCCTCCTCTTGCCTTCAAAAATAGGTATAAATAGATATGTATCTCAAAAAAAATAGACATCTCTTCCCAGAGATAGGCATATGTTGTATTTGTAATTTTGAGCAATAAAACATCTCTTCTCAGAGATAACATTATTATTTGTGTGTTCTTGAAATATTCTTCAACCAAGACTTTTGAGATTTGGATCACTAAGGCATTTATAGACCCCTTGAGGGACTCAAACTCATTGCAAATGTTTTCAAAGTACTACCACAAGTCCTCATCTTTCTATTGATTAGCATCATGAAGGAGAACAACAAGAGAAGCTCCTTCATCCTCTTCTTTAGGATCCAAAATGACTTCCTCCATGATTTATTTTTTGACACAAAGAAGGCATTCTTCATTATCAACCAAACAAGACTCAACACAAGGGCTCACCTCTTCCTTAGCATTTAGGCCCTCTTGAGGGTTCTCAAATTATATCTTAGCTATCATAATCTGATCTTGATTCTTAAGGGCTACAAGATCTTCAATCTCATTATTAGTGATGCCAAGACTAGGCATCTTGTAATCATGTGACTTAGCCCAATGAGCCTGCCAAGAAGATACACTTTCTTCAAGCAAGAATTATAAATTTTCCTCAACCAATTACTCCTCTTTAGGTTTTCATACCATAGGTGCATCAAGGCAAAGGGTAATGGGGTGAGGACAAGATAAACTAGTTGGTAGAAGTGGAACATAGGACTCAAAATCAAATTGAGAATGCATTGTAGGGGATTATTTTGGGAGTTTTTGAAGAGGGGTAGACAGACCTTGGGATAAAATAGCTTGGTTATATTCCTTCCACTTGACAATCACTTCATTGAAATCTGATCTAACTTGAGCACTCTCTTAAGGGAGATTATATGGGGTGTGTTTAGGCATAACATCTTCTTTTGGGTCTAAACCTTCGATCACACCTTGAGTTAGCAATTTCATCCTTAACTCCAACTCTTCAATTTTATTGGTGAGGTTTTCTTGAAAAAAGTATTTCTTTAATTTCATAAGAATCTTCATGAGGATGAAGAGTATAAGAAGGCTGACATGGAAGACAAGAGGTCTCTTGAAGAAGGGTGGGAGGAGCTTACATAGGATCAAGTTTTTTTTTTCAACTTCACACTCTTTATCTAGGATTTTATCCTCTTTCTTTCCCCATGATTCCACTACCTTACTCTAGATTAGGATGTTAAGATTAGGAGTCCCTTCTTGAGGTAGTGATGCAACTTGAGGAGTGAATGAAGTATTCAAGAAACTTGGAATCTCCTTAGGCTTGGATTCTCCACCTTGTCTCCAATTTGGGATTTCATATCTAAGGTCACTTCTTGAGGTGGGGATGTAATGGGAGAAGGCAATGAGGGCTTAATTTTCATTTCCTTTGATGCTAAGATGGACTGATTAATCTACATATTAGTCAACTCAATCTACCTATCAAGATTTGCTTAAAAAACTATGTTTCTCTTTTCAAATTTCTCTTCCAACTAATTGGGAAAAGGATGACTTTGATAAGCTTGATTGGATTCATGAGTGGGAATAAGGTAGGACTGATAGCAATCTTGGGGAAGTGGATATGAAGTCTGATAGGTTTGGTGAGGCTTCCTTTCATGAATTCTTAACCTATCTTCTAAGAAAGAAACCAAGCCACTCACATCTAGCATCTCACTTATGAGCCTTTGCCAATTGGCTTTCTCAATAGGTGCCAAATCTATTTTGAACAACTCTAATCCATATCTCACCTTATGAATGAAATGACTAGGAATCTCTAGACTGTATCCCAGTTGTGTGTCAAGATCCAACATGTACTTCTCATATCCCAAAAGAGTTTGATTGAAGGTTGTAATGGACTGAGTTGAGAAGTGACTAGGTTGACTAGGAAATGCAAGATATTGAGGAGGTTGATTTTAGGTTTGATACAACTCATGAGAAGGTCTAAAATGGTCATATTTAAGCTGGTAAGAATCATAACAAGGTTGATAGGGATTACCATAAGCTTAATAAACCTCACAAACTTGTGTAAAATAAAACTCAAGACCAAAGTCATCCATGAAACTTCATTAGGAAGCAAGAACATAAGGAATGACTATCAACAATCTTAAAAATGAATACCTAGGCTGATTGACCTACTGATGTAACTTCAAATTTGCCATTGATGCTTAGGTAGATGCCTCCAAAGGCTGTTGTGTTGAAAGATAACACCAAAACTATTTCAACTTCTTGGACTAAAGGTCTCACCAGGTATGCCAAAAATTGTTATCACTTAGATTTGCACCCTTTGAGGATATGTCTCAGCTCTCCTTATCCAAGTGGCACAATGGAAACACCTCTAGACTATGGGTGAGTCTAAGAATGAGGTGAATCTCTATATAGGGTTAGCTACCTTAATGTACCACTTTGGATCACTACTACACCTAAAATTTGTGAGGGAAAAGGGAGAGAGAAAACTATCCTAAGGGAGGTGATACACTAAATAAGTTGATGACTTCCAACCAATTGCATGTTACACATGAAACCAAGAGACTAACCAAACATACACTTCTCTAATCTTCATCTTCTCACAATAATATTACATTATGAGGTTATGGATGAATTTTTAGGCTAGGAGGACTAGAAAAAAGGCCTTGAAATGGCACTAGTTAATAAAATAACTCACTCAACCTTGATACTTCCTAAAACACTTCACATGCCCTATAAGAAGAAGCTTTCCAACTGCAAATAGGTGAGAGAATGAAACAACAATGCTAAGGAAACAATAAGTCATCACTAAGAAAAATCAATCATCCAAGTAAACACACTATGAAAAGTTATAGAAGAGATAAAAATTAGTAGTCTTATTGATCAAATGGTATGAAAATGAGTAGGGATTTACCATATTGAGGTGGAACATAATATACACAGGCCAAAATGGCTAGTTTTTATAGAACTTGAGAGAGAGAGGAGAAGAGAGAAGTCCAAAGGTCACAAGGATACGTGTCAAGCTAATAAAAGGACTTACATATGTATGAGTAGAGGATATGAAATGAACCATGAAAGGTTAGGAAGTACAAGTGTCCATACAACTCATGAAAAGTGGCATGCATTTCCTTGTGTTGGCTTAGAAAATTACCTTTATCATCCACACATATTTGAACATCCAAAATCTAACTAGGGATAGGTCTAATGATTAGTATGAGAGGGAAGGATTTCATACATTCCTCTCCATACATTGGTTGTAGTCCAGGTAATTTGGAATCATCTAAAAATGAGCTATCACTGCCTACACTCTAAGAAACTCCTTTTTTAGTCACCCCTCATACTTGGCCTAAAAAGTGGCTTAAATTTTTGATGAAAATCCATGGGAAGGAGTGGATGACACTTGGAAATACCTTCCATGGAATTATAGGAATCATGCATGCCTTAAAATTAGCTCACTTGAAGTTTTCCACCCTTCTCATTAGCTTGTTCACTATGCCAGTTTTGATTGGTTGAGATGAAGTAGTTGGTTAAGGCACTTAAGAGTTGTTAAAAGGAATGAAATTAACATGGGGAGTTAGATCAAGTCCTAAGATTCCCTTAAATGTGATTGGCATCTTTTGGAACATCTTAGAACCTACATAACACATAAAAAGGTCAAAAAAACTATTTTGTACCCCAATCCATATAATTCCATATAGTCAAAAATATTGGGGAGAAGTCTAAAAGAGTCCTACACAAGGTTCAATGACTTTCATGGTTAAAATAATCCATTATAATGGTTTTCCATCTCCATTTCCTTCATTGGGTCACTACCAAGGGTTTTTCAAGGGTTTAGGCCTATTTACCCTCTTAAGATTTGTTCATAAAGGTTTCACATTAAAATTACCAAAAAATACCACTAGATAAAATTTTAAGACCCTTGATAACACTTATAAACTCCTTGGATCTCCATGTAAGCCGTCAAGAGAGATATGAGCATTCAAATTTGCCCTATTGAGGTCTTTTCTCCATTCTAACAGGCCTAAGTTATCCTAAAGCCCAAAAATGGCTTCTTCATGGCTTCCTTTCCATCCAAATAGCTCGAACACAATTTTTATGTCCCTATGGACATTCCCAAATAGATTAGAGTGCCCCTCTCATAGTGGAAGTGAAAATGACTCTCTATTTGGCTTTAGGCCTAAACCCTGCCTACATAAGCCTAACTACAATTCTTATAGTTTTGGACCACTTGTTAGGTTTCATCCTTACTTGGTTTTACATGTTGTCTTAGGTGTAATGAAACCTCCAAAAACTTCTTGAAAGGTTCACTTAGCTCATTATCTCACCCTAGCACCCTCCTTCCCCAAAACTGATAGTTTACACCCAAGGGAAATACCCTCTATCTGAGATAAAATAGAAGGTACTCCCCTACTTACTCAGATAATAGTGGATATTTTAGGGGCTTCTCCAAGTTATGGAGATATCTTAGACAAAATTTTAGCCTTTTATTAGGTCATTTAACCCTCTAATCTCTCCAAAACCCAAAACAGACTCCTTTTAGGACAGACTGTGTGCATGATTCAGGGAATGGACTATGTGATGCAACATGAGAGCTCTTTCTTAGCTTGTTTTATACTATCCAAAGCCTATGGAGACTTTCATGATATTTATATAGGTTTTTTTATTTATTTTATCACTCCAATCTTCCATATGCTCTTTATACTCCTGCCTGGTCCAAACTGTATGCACAATTTTTCACTGTGTTGACCTATTTTATGGTATACTTGTAGATGTGTGTGTATGTATTAGGCTTTGATCTTAATTCATAAAGACTCTCCTTGAATATGTGAGGTCATTTATCAATTATTTGGACCTTTTCATTCATGTTTGGACTTTATTTACCTCAAGAAACTCAAACCTTCTGCTCTCTACCCCTCATAATCAACTATAGTTGACTATGTGGGGTCATGTAGGTTTACTTTACCTTGGAAAAGAATTCACACCACCATTGGGATCCTTTGAGGTATTTAAAACATCTTATATTTTCCAAGATTGATATCTCTTCCATGATTAAAATCTTTCCATGAATGATGTGGAGGTTCACAATCTACTGTAGGTGGTTTTTTTAAGGTGAAGAGACCCTTGATTATATATTTGATCATGTGGTATGTTGGTTGTTCCTAGTGTCAGGACTTAGTTCCCTCTCCCCCTTTATGTGCTTATTGTTTTCTTAGACCATGATGCTTATTGGGGTTTCATTACTATATAGTTTAGATTTTGCGTGGTCATTTTTATGGGACCCAATATTTATGATGTGATTTCTCATGGGGGTTGATACTATTTTATTGATTGTGTCATGATGGTACTACCTCCAAAAATCCACTACATTGAATGTTTTTTTTTTATGGAGGTTGACTATATTTTTTTTGGGCCATTATGACTTGGGAAAAACAAGTGCATGGTCTTGGGTGGTGTATAGTTCGAGCCACCCAAGAGGAATGCTAGAAGATGGAAAAATCAAGAAGGTGGATCAATGGCAGTTGGTTTGGGCTATCCACGGTGGGGAGGTGAGTGTGCATGGTGGTTTTCTAGAAAAGGATGAAGCATAATAAAATCAAGAATTCTTTTTCTTCTTCTCCTTCGAGGGGGTAGTGGGTAGAATTCCAAAAAAATTTTTTTTTTGGTTTTTGTAAAAGTCAATTTTGGGGGATTGGGTATTTTTTTAGTCATGGGAAAACCTAAAAAAGGGTATATTGAAGGTCCAATATGAAGTATGAGGACTTCATAGTAGACCTCCAATACACAATAATTATGTAGGGTTCTAGTTCAAAAATGATATTTTGATTTTATCATGTGAATTGGGCTCTATTCTATCAATTTGAACTACTAAGATATTAATTTATTTCTTCTGGTTATCTTGTAATTTTGATACATGTTGGACCTTCAATGTTTGGTAAATTGTTTGCCTCTATTTTGGATTTGGATTTCATTATGATGGATTTCGGCATTTTGGTTCAACTTGGGGATTTGATCATTCCAAGGTTTTAACTACAATTTTTATTGAAAATATTAGCACCTTAATGTAGATTTGTCCTAGGAGAAATATAAAGCCTACCCCAAAATAGGGGTCTTTAAAATGATTGCTTTCTTTCATTGAAACCCTTGCTACCTTGAATTGATTGGTGTATTTTTTATTTTTGTGAGTGGGTTTTGCTTATGTTTGCATCCTTGCTACCTTTGGAAAGTTTTGTATGAGTTGGTTTACCTCTTATGTTGTCTTGGGCATTCAAATTAATTTTTAGTTTGGCATATAGTAGTGTAGTGTTGGTGTCATTTATTTTTTGTACCCTATTCTTTTAAGCCTGCACAATTGTTTATTAAATTGGCTATTGACATGATGAGAGCCATGTACTCACCAATGGCTATGCATAAGGATTTTTATGTCTAGGTTGTTTCCCTTCTTGGTAATGTTGTTGAATGTTAATGATATTATGGATGTTTACATTATTTTGTCAACCTAGTTTAGCTACTATTTACTTGTGGAATTGACGTTGTTAGAGCCACAAGATTTTAAATGGCTATGAAAAATGTTATTATGTTGAGTACAGTATTCTTGTTTCAATAATTTTGGATCATGGTCTCTTTTATGGCCTGATGGTGTCCATTTATAACTATCTTATAAATAGATGCTTTCAGGAATAAAATGGAAGCTTGTCAAACTTATTTTATGCTTTGGTGTATACTCTTGTGAGCATTTATTAATTTTCATATTAGTTTAATGCAATCCATAGAATGATGAGAATGTATGAAGTTTATTTTAATTGAATAAGCTTATTATAAGCCTCCCTTATAACCAATATATCTCATAGGCAGAGCCAGATGGTTGGTTTCATCAAGCAATACAATTTGGGAATGATGGAACCAAATTTATTTAATAACTTGGGTTCCATGATTTCTAGATTAATGGCTATGAGTTATACCAGTTGTACAGGTTGCATGTCTTATGATATATGCCTTCACATTTTGAGTAAAATCACCAATCAAAGTTATTGGTGTAAGTTGGTGTTTTACCTTTTTATGGTTGTTGTAGATATTTGCTTGAGTTGTCTTTTGATAAGTTAAGCTATTGTTTACCATTTGAGTTATCAATGACTATAAATATCTAATACACTTAATTAGTCCCCTCTAAAACCTATCGATCTGACTCCACCATCTAACTGATGGTTGGGGTGGTTAGGGACACTAAATGATTGGGCTCATTAGGCTATAGATTTAGGTTATTCTTTTGATTGGCTGAGTACTATAACAAATTTATCTACTTTAGTGATTCATCGATTGGTATGATTTATTGGGGCTTAGTTCATCAGTTGTAAATCTCAAACAAAAGCTTGCATATAATTGCTTATATGTTGTATTATACTCACTTGGATTTTCATAGTGAATTTTTATTTATCTAAAATATGTATTGTTGTAATAAAAATACCTATTATAAAACCGTTGTGTTTTATTGTCTTAACTCCTTGTATTTCCTTGAAGGTAAACTTGCATCATTTTAGTGTCCGAGGAAAATAATAAAAGGCTTATATTTCTTATCCATTGTGAAAATAATTGTTTAGGGTATACCTTAAATTCTGACATTACTCCTTTACCTCATGTTGGAGACTTATTATCATCTTAGTACACTTCGAAAGTCAACACTATAACTAGAGGCTAGTTACTCATGTAACGAGTTTAATGACATGCTAATCTTTATTGGATCAGTTTAGTTGTTGAAAACACTTATAGTATGTGTTTTTAATTCATATAATAATTGCATAGTTATTTGAGGCTATTATGGTAATGACTATGAAAATAGTAGGAGTTTTGGATTATGCAGAATGATGTGATATAGAGGTGGTGTTTAGTTGTGTTAAGTTGATTACTCTTGCATAAGTAAATGTGAAATTTATTCATATGAAATGAAATGATGTGATGCTTCCATGTATAGTTGTGCTATTGGTCTTAACTTAAATTCTTCATGTTGAATAAAGGTATTTCTATTATTTTGAATAGCTGATTCCAGATGTTAAAATTTTGAGTTGGGCAATTTTGAATTGGATAAATCCTCTTTAAATTAATCTAATTTTTGTAGTACTCATTTACTTCTTTAGAGTAGATGTTAAAAACTTCTACTACTCTTATGCCACTATTGGTATTCTTGACTTTAGCATTAACTTTTGGGTGACCATTTTAACTATTTTATGCATCATCCTTTGATATATATTTGTATGAAGTAATGGAAATGAGTGGTCTATCTTGTACATGTATGGGTACCTTAACTAGTCTTAGGAATGATCTAAAATTAAGATACTATTATGTGATTATTATAATTGTGGAACTTAATTGAAATGGTACTTAATTCCTTGCATGAGAAACTTTAAAGATCTGGTACACTTGCATAGAGATGTTAGTTATGCATATCATATTTAATATGGATGGAAATGAATGGAGCTCTTAACTTTTGCATAATTAAAGCCTTGGATAAAATTGCTAGTACAACTATTTATGCTTGTTGTGCATAAAATTATCTTGGGTAATAGTCATGGTAATTGAGTTGAGTAATGGCATTATCCTATTAAGGGTTGGAGTGGATTTAGTGCATGATATAAATATTTGGTAATATGTGGTTGTTATGATAAACATTAGGGTAATTAATTTCCACCGATCTTGTTCCTTTAGTAGCTCTCCTTGAATCAATCATTAAAACACTTATTATTATTATTATTATTATTATTATTATTATTATTATCATTGATTAGAGCATTGAATTGTTAGGCCTGTTTCTCTAACTTGGTTTTTATGATGACAATGCTAGTTTACTTTTGGATAAGCAAGTATAGCTTACTTGTATAAATTATTTTAACTATATTCTTCTTAACTAGTTGAATAATAATAATTTATAAAATGGGCTCAATCGACCTCAACATGATAGCTAACTGTAATTTAAGGATGAGCCCATAGCTATTCATGTTGGTGGAGATTGAATGATGATATGAATCTAGGAATCTAAATGTATATTTTCATTATTTCAAACTTCGGTTGGCAAGTTATTAACCTTTATTTTATTATGAGGACAATATAGTTCAAGGATCCATGAGTCATGGATTATTACCAATTTTTGATGGCTAACACTTTTCGTATTGTCTTCTAAAATCCTTGTGATCTTATTATCTATTTTATATTGTCTTACTATTGATATGCATGTGAATGTTATTGAATTATTTCTCCTTGTCCATGTCACTTATGGGATATGTATTTTAATTTATATCCTTGTGTAATCATCATGAATATGCAACTAGTTGTAACAAGATAACTCCATAACTATCCATATTATGAGGATGGGGCAGATTGATAAGAATGGAAAGAGTTAAGCCATAGTTATTATTGTTATTTTCAGTTAGGATTATTAATTACCTTAAACTAACATTGCAAAGATAACATAATGTGAGGACCCAAGTCGAGAGTTAGTTTCAACTCACGATGGATAACATTATATAAATTAACTTTCATGTGTTAGTAGCCATACTTATGGGATGGTTTCTTTCTTCGGGTAACTAAGCCTTAGAGATCATCAGGGATGTTAGTGACAATGATGTTCCCCTTGAATGTATTCTTCTACTTGGTCTTAGTAAGTATGTAGATTATATTGTAAATTTTCTCTTATTCTTTATGAGAACATGGATGGTTGTTAATGCATGTTTTCATGTATCATTAGTTTAATATTGCTTTGACCTCATGTAATGGTTAGGTTGTGGTACACCTTAAGGTTTTATGCTCTAGTTAACTTAACTACTATATGAGATATAATTAGTTTATTCTGCAAAGAAAAAACTTGGACAACTAAAATTAAGCTAGAAGTGTGAAATTTAGTAACCTCTATTTGTAAGGATGTTTAACCATAAATAAACAACCTTAGTCACTCCAAGATATTTTCGATTGCCTACACGTTAGTGCGTGAATGAACAAGATGTAGTTTTGAATCCCCAAGTTACATAGTGGACCCTTTCCACAATGTTATTTGCACTCTAATAATAGACAATCCCATATTTTTTTAGGCTTGTTTCACATCTTCTCCTAGTTTAACATTAAGGGAAGGTGTTTAGGCAATGCTTCCTCAGGTTCATCATTCTACCCAATATTCTAGAGTGTAGTGTTTGTATTCAATGATCCTTATATTCAACACCATTCCTACTTCCACTTGGTGGATACAACGACTCAACATCCATGTACTATGACAAGATGAATTGGCATCCAGAGGGACACATGGCTTCACACTACATACTTTATTGTACATGGGTATCTCATCAAGCCTTGTTTTTAGAAACCATTTTCTTTTTCTTTTTCTCCCTCTAATCATATATTAAGGGATGGTGTTGGAGTTAATATATGCTTAAGCATATTTGTGTATATTGAGGAAGTTATTCTCACATGCATGAGGATGTTGGGATTAGTTTACCTTCCTCTTATAAATGTGCCTTTGTACCTAAGGCTAATATATGGACAATAATTTCAACATTGTATAATCTAATTCTATGAATAGATAATTTATTCTTTTTGTGTATGTTGAAGCTTCCATGGTTGTAGAAATGGTGTCTTGGAGAGATCTTGGTTGAAGATTATTCTTAACTCTATCATCTAGAACAACACCACATTAAAGATTATCCATCATTAAAAAATAGAGAAAATAAAATTTTGTGCAAAATGTAAACATGGTGAATTCAAACCCAAAATATCCTATGAACATACAAGCAATCACTTAGTGATAGCATGTAAAACAACGATTACCACCCTTGTATATGTCATAGGATCAAAAAATTATAAATGTTTATCAAGATATATATCTTGACCTTATGAAAGAAAAGGGTTCTATGTATCAAATAGCTAAAGTTATATAGAACATACAATAATAGATTGTGTTAGAGAGTGATGCCATAGTCGTTGACACATAGATGTATGGTCAAATCATATACATTATGAGGTAAGATGGAGTTGTTACTAATTTGAAATATCTACTCAAGTTGGTAAACACTCTATGAAATGAGGATAACTCATAAAACATAACAAATTTACTAAATAATTTGTTATACTATGCACAAAAAGGGCAACAACATATTGACAAATTAGTTTGGTATGTGAAGACTAAAAAAACATGAAATGTTGGCTCTCAAATGGATATTGAATATTAGGATATGAGGTCCAAAATTCTATATTTAATTTTGGAAGCACATTCAATATGATTCCTCAATCTACATGGGAATTTATTAGATGATTGATTCTTAGTTATAGTCTAATAATGATAAGTATAGTAAACTATGGGAAGGTAGAACCTATTGGTTAGCTAGAGGATGTGGAGATCAAATTTGTTGACCTAAGCTTACCAAGATATTTTGAAGTAATTGACATGAAGACTGATAAAACATAATACCCTATATTTATTGGTAAGAAGTGGGGTTATGATGGTGAGATGACCATTAATATAGTGCATAACATGCTGGAGGTATACCAAGAGGATAAAATTATCATTATACCCCTAAAAAAAGTCAAGAGAAAGACATTCATCCTACCTAAAGATATGGATTCACCCTATAACTATGAAGATAATATTTAGTTCAAAGTGGGTATAAAATATAAGCATAACATAGTATGAGCTACCGAGTATCACTTTTTCCATCCAAAAATGGAGCCGTAATAGTAGCTACAACAAATAAAACAACTTTCATCTTGACCTATGATAACAAAGGCACAAGTTTTATAGTTCTAGTTAGGAAAATTTAAGTCACCTTTAGTGCAATTGCCAACAAAATCCAAAGTAAATTTAATATATCAAGTAGGTACATATATGGATTACATCGAACCCACTTAGGAAGGTGTTCTATAATGTAATGTTACATCTTTAGTGAGTAGGGATTCAAATACTCATATGCCAGATTGATTAAGAAGATATCATGAGGTGAGACAAATATAAATGGTTTTTTCTATAGAGTTACACTTAAGCTCAATAGTTTACAACTAAGGATTTAGGATAATTTATTTCATGATTAGAGAAACATGTTTTGGTTATAGATTAATGAGTTAGTATAATAAATTATGATTTCAAGGGTACTGATGTGACATGGTGGGCACTACACAATTCAAATCAAGTACACTAGGAAGATGCTTACAAATTACTACAAGCTCAATTTCACATAGCCACTACAATCGTGAATTAGTGGCCATTTTTATTGGAAGGATAGTGTCTTGAAATACATATTCATAAATGTGTAGTATTTATAGGGTGTATATCCTATATACTAGGTGCCTATTTTCAAACATATTTTGGTGCATATTGTAACAACAATTTACTTACATCAAAAATGAAAAAGGGAGATTAAAAATTGGTCACAAATCCAATCAAGACATTATTCAAACATTTATATTCAAAGATGAGAACCCTTTTGTATACCAAGCCCTTTAGAAGCTAAAGATATTCTTATGCTATGGTCATGAAAAGGATCTTAGTAGTACATAATACTACGCTTCATAGGAAGAAACAACTAAGGACTTGAATGCACCTCTGAAAAAATTTAAGGATAGTAAACGTAAAGTGTAATTTTTGATAAAACCTTGTAATAGAATCATTGATAATTAGGAATAGGCTGAGTCCAATGATAGTGATGAAGACTTGGATTTGAAAGGATTTTTTGATCCTGAGTGACAATTTGAGGAGCCTAGATCCAAGATCATAGATCAAACTAAATATGAATAACTACAAAATCTCAATATTTAGGAGTAAGAAGGATAGAAAAAATTGCAAAACTTGATTCCAAGTGACTCCAAAAAATATACTAAGAGCCATTAAAGAAATTAGTAGGGAATATTGTCATAGATTCCATGCCAAAATTTGTGACTTTAGGTGACTATTGGACACATAATGAGATAAAGGATTAAAACTACTGTGAGATTATCAAGATGTATTTCCAACAAAGTTTGTATAAGTGAAATGTGTAGACCCTTCACTAAGGGAGACACACATAGAGCTAAAGGAGTGCACATGACCTATTGAAAAGTGCCCATATAGATTAAACCCAAACATGAAAATGAAGATAAAGGATGAACTACACCCGATGCAAGAAGCATGCATTATCTATTTAGTGGAAAAGTAGACTGGGTTAGCTCAATACCAGTGCAGCTATTTCAGAGAAATTTTGCTTATATTCTTTGGAAGAAAGAGAAAAGAAACTTGAGAAGGGTATGGTTAGTAAACCTTGATATTTTGTGTGCACGTTGATCCAAATAGTTGTAGATACTCCTCTTTGGCTTGGGAGGAATGACCTATAGATAAGAAAACACTCAAAGAAATGTTTGAGTAGTTATATAGTAGGGTGGATTGCCTAGAAAGCTAGGTCTAAGAAGCATGAGCTCCCTTAGAGGCTATCAATCCATGCTTTTAAAAATCAAGTTCTAAAAATGAAAGATAAATTATTTGCATAAATAATAGAAGGTACTAAATCAAATACAAGAAGTGCTTGATAAATGAATAAGTGAATTTGACTAATTATACCAATAAGTAGATTGATATTAATGCCAAATGAATCAAGTGTGGTCCAGAAAATAGGGTGAGGCTCTATGATCAGGTATAAGTTCTGATAGGTGAAAATAACTTGCTATTTGATTTGTCACATAGTGACCATTGGTGGTTGGGGTGATTGTTAGTAGTTAGGGTGACCATCGATGGTTGGGCAATTGTTAGTAGTTATGGATAGACCATTGGAGTTCAAGGTGACCATTGACAATTACTGTGCTTTTGTGCTAGTTCAATAAATTGGTCTGATGAGGTTGCATAATAACATTCTAGAAAGTGGGTTTGGGCTTAGTTGGTTGCAAAATAAAAACAAAGTAACTAATTAGTTAAAATAGATACTTAACTCATGGCTTGATGATCTGAAAGATGTTGGGGAGGATGAGAACTTATTGGTGGAACCTAGGGCAATTTTGGTAGAGTAACAATACTTGGCTATTAGTTGATGGATGATAACACTTTGGATCTTTATCGCACTTGTTGGTTCACTAGAAGAAGACTTGCAAAAGGAAATACTAATGTAAGAGGCTTTAATTTTTGGTATGGATAATCTTGGTTGATTGATTGATTCTTTTTCACCTCCTCCTCCTCTCTTTTTATAGGAAGGAAGGAGAGGTGAAATAATAGGTTAAAAAGAGGTGCAACAAGGAGTTTAAATTTAACTTTCACATGCATTGGCTTGTATATGGATTAGATAAGCTAACTATATCACACAAGCTGGAGTTGACTAAAGTTGATTGATCAGTGGTTAAAGGATGATCATTGATGGTTAGGCCTAACCATCGGTAGCTAGGGTGACCGTCAGTGATCGAGAGTAAAGTTAAGTTTAGTCAAGGTTATTTAGGGTAAGTTAGTTTATATAGTTAGCTAACTTGACTCAAGGTTTATGGTCAAAAGGTTGTGAAAGACTCCCTATGAGGTACCAAGGTGGTTTAGGGGTTAGTTTGACATCTAGAACTGTCATGCATGGTTTTTTAGTGTCTACATTTTACCTCTTTTTATTATATAGGTTATATAAATAAACCATAAAACAAAAATGGATTGTGGGTCAAAGGTTCAGTTGCCTCAAGCATAGGAGGAGGTGCTCCCTCTCAAACCAAGAATAGATGAGGTGAAGCAAAATTGGGTACAGGTTTGATGAGTGGGTAGGTTGGTGATGAAGTGGTTGATAAGTTGGGAACTAAAACATAAACATGTGAATAAATTATGACTAAGTGCAATAGTCAAGATCATGTAATGACTAGGTTACCATGGTTGGTAAAAAATAAGGTTTATACTATAAGGACAAGTGACAAGTAAACCACATGATCGTATGTGACAGTTGGGCTACACTTGTAAATGTAATTCTCCTAGACAAGGTCAGTGTTTTCATGGGTATTTGAGGTAAGAAGTACTCCCATGAAGACACAAGTTGGTTGGGTGTGTGTGAAGTAGCGTAAGTTCAAAATGTTCAACTTGGCAATTCAATCAGTATGGTCAAAATGATTAGGGCAAGGTCATTACAAAACATGTGATAGTCAGACCAAAATGGCCAAGTGGTGAGGTTGAAATTATTGGTGGTCAAGGGTGATAGAGAAGGGAATCTCCATTAAATGGCTGTAGGATTAGGTTTGGGTAAAAAATGTGGTTATAAAGTTGTGGTTAGGAGGGAAAAAATCCCTAAAAAATCTAAACATCAATGATCATGTTTGATCGGGTTGACTATCGGTGGTTACCTTGACTATCGGTGGTCATATGTTAGCCCTAAAAGGGAAAAGAAAAAAAGACTATTGGGTGTTTTATTTGCTCATTTGAGCATATTGACCTTCAATAATTAGCTTGTTGGTAGTGTTAGAGAAAATAGTGATTGTTAAGGGTGAGTGATTGAGTGTGTGAGATTTGAGGTTGACTAAGGATACAAAGGGGATGAGGGAGAGTGTAAGGTTAGGTAGTAGTACTTAGGGTTATTCCTTAATGACGATCGAGGAATGAGGTAGGTACTATTTTGAATTGATAGAATGATTCAATTTGTGCAATTAAATTTTAGTTTAAATGGTTTATTGTTGAGTTGGTTGTGTGTTTATTATTTATGTGGGTGAGTTTGACTTAGGGCTAGGGCTTGGGTAGATGTTTTTACGTTTGAAGTTGAAATAGTAGGTTTAGATGTAAATTTGTAGGGCTAGGGTAGATAAGGGAGGGTATGGGTAGTTTTAGGTAGGTTTGTTTTAGATGTTATGAGGTTAAGTAGGTATCTTCAAAGGTTAGGGGTTCAGATTTGATCATCGATAGTCATTTTTATTTGTCACTGGTCACTACTAACCATTGGTGGTCAAGTATCAATCATTGACAATCGATACCTGACCTTTGATAGGCCACATTGTGGTGACCATTGATGATTGGTTACCTAACCATCGATAGTTGACTATAATAATAGTTGACCATCGATGGTCGAAGGATGAGTTGAAAAGTTTTATAAGATTGATTATTTGATAGGCAATAGTTTGTGTTAAAAGGTAAAAGTGGGTTTTGAAGGGACCCTACCAGTATATGATTTCATTGACCATGAGGAGTTGCTTATGAGGATAGTTATGGATGATGTAGGTTTTACAACTAGATATCCTACATGATACCAAGCACACTATGTCACAACCAATATTGATCATGAGGATAGGGGTCAACAAGATATGGATGTTGATGTAGGAGGATGTGGTCAGCAAGTTCAGATGCTGGGGGTTGCCTCAGATGTATAAATAATGCTTGCAAAGAGGGACTAGGCATGAGTAGCACTAGCTACAACTTAGGCATCTTTGGCAGTAGCACAAACATCTTTGGCATTAGCACAAGATCAGGTGGCTACTCTGATAGGGGAGAAAAATAGGCTAGGTCTCAACCAACCTTGGTGATGTAGGAGAGAGATTCTCTCTAGTAGGTAGAAGGTGGAGTACTAGCAACTACAGGACCAATAGGGACTATCTCAATGTAGAGATATGTAGTGACTATGGTAGATTTGTAGTATTATGAGGCCTTGGTCTTTAGATTTTTTCTAGATGAGCCCTGATGGGGTGAGTATAAGGCTGGGATTATAGGAGGTGCTAGCATGGTGACACTAGGTTAGTAAACCACCTCTGTAGGTGGACAAGAAAGTTCAAAGGGGTAGGCTCCATGAGGTAGTGGTGCTCTAAGATCATATATTTGTTATGAGACATTATATTTTTGACATTCCATATGATTTTAATATTGGCTTGTGATCTGATGTAGTGAGATGTATATTTTGTTTTCAGAGACATGTATATTTTGTAATCACTATGATGATTATTTATAAGATATAGATGTGATTATTTGTTTATGGTTTATGGTTCATGGTTTTGATGTTCATGTTGATTATTGATGATGTCATATTGATTATGGTAATGCTCATGATGATGTTGATGTTGACTCACCTAGCTAGGCATGTGATGATATGTCTCTTTAATTTATGTTCATGAGATGTTTGATATGGATTGATGTAATTGATATGATTATGATGTGATGGTTATGGATGACTATGATGATCCCAATATTATTATGTGATGTTGTTGATGATTAGGATGATGGTTATGACATTATGATTATAGTATTTTATGGATATTGTTTTATGGATGTGATCATTTAATTTCATGTTTGAGATGATCATGTTTATGATATTTATATGATTATGGTTATGGATACTGGTTATGCTTAGGTGGACAAGGTTATGATGTGATTATTTTTATGGTTATGGATTATGGATCATAGTTATATGGATGTGATAAATGGTAGGATGTTGATGATGTTATGATGATGTTTATGATTATGGTGTTCATGTTGAAATTTAATGTGTATGCATCCTCATTTAGATTTAGACATGTGGTGGACATGGTAGATGTGATTATGAATATGCGATGGTGATATTTGTAGAGAAGATTACATAAAATGATTAGTCAAACATTAGACCAATAAATCAAAAGAAAAATGTATAAGAGTAAATTGAATTAAGCTTATCTATTCATGCAAGAATTACAAAAGATAAAAAGAAACAATTGAAAGAAAGAAACATCATATTAACTTTCCAAGTGGATTCAACATATAAATGCATCTCAAAATCATGTTTTTCCTTGATCAAAAGATCTTGTCTTCAACAATAATGGTGGCCAACTCTTCCAATGTCTCAAAAACTCCTTGTAAAACCTAGGCTCATGATTTGAAATCACTAAACTAGACTATCAATGAAGCTTGAAAATAAAATAAATGGTTAAATGCAAAAGATTGTGGAGATAATTTAGCATTATAAATTTGCACAAATCAATCTTAAAAATGATGTTTATGGCCTCTCTATTTGTATATTTTTGAGATTGATCAGGATCAACCATGAACATCCATCTCAAGATTGAGATGTGTGGCCATGAATTAATTCCATTATATAATTAAATCCATAAATTTTCCTCATAAATATTTGGGATAGAGGGACATTTAAGAGGCATGGAGGCTCTTAATGAGGCATGAGAGACCCACAATCTTGATATTTTATACATTTATGGCTTATGGATGTCGTTCCATATGTTGATGTCATTAGGTGGTGTAGTTAATAGAAATCAATTTCTAAAAAGAAATATTAAACAACTCTCATGAAAAATCCACTTAAGCTCTTGATTTTATCAATTAACCTTAAACAAGGTTAATCAATATTCATGCAATTATTTAAAAATTAGCCCTCAATTAATCAAAATGGTTAGAAAGTCATATTGCTATGTTATAATTTGACTAGAGAAGAATTGAAAGGTGATAATAGATGTGTTGGATCTGTATTCTCATTTAGGATGATGCTCATACAAAATAACAAAGGTACATGACATGTACCAATAAATTATAAGAAAAGAGTGATCCATAGCATTGTTGAAGAAAAGAGTCATTCACAACACCTAGGTGCAAAATTGGTACTTTGACTCGAAATGATTAGATCAAAGTTAGCTGGCCCATAAAATGCATTGCCCTATTTGGAGATAATTTGACCTAATTATCAATTTTAAAATTAAAAGTTATAACCATTTAGGGTGTTTTAATTATTTTGACCTAAAATGTGCATTTGAGTAAGATTGACAATTTCAACACAAATGGTGTTAGGAATTGAATGTCTAATTTTTGCCCCTCTTTGAGAAAGTGTAGTGAGACATTTAGATGAAACAAAATATTTTAAAAGAAAAGAGTTATCAATAAGAAATTAAAAATGACCCAATATGCCCCCTCGAGAGGACATACTAGGATGAAAGAGAAGAATGGGCTCTCAAAAAGAGAGGGACAATGAGAGATTAACCTATGGAGTAGATCACATACAAATGAGCTAATTATTGCACACATGATTACCATCAATGATCAAAATATAATTAGAGGTATAATAGGCCCCAAAAATGGGGGAATGGGAAAGATACAATCCATAAATATAAGGGACACACTTTAAGTGTACCCAATTTGAGTGTTCAAGCTACGTGATTATGACATTGATCAATCTTGAGACAAGTTGCACACTAAAATATTTATATCATGGGCATTAGCATGGAGATATTGTAATTAGAGGAAAAGAGAGAATGTTTTGCTTTAGGAATGGAAGCACCACTAGAATGGGGTCTCTAAAGATAAGATAATATGAGGTGCCCTAATAGAACAAATGTGATCATGATAAGATAGTTTTGCCCCAGTAGGGCTAATTTTGATAACTGATAAAGAATAAATAATGGTTTTTCCCTTGTAGGGTTGATTTTATTTAGATGTTATTCATATTTTATTCCCCAGCATGGGAAATTGGCAAGCAAAATAGATCAAAGATATAACCCAAAAGATAGGTTAAATCAAGCAGGCACAAACATACATGCAATGGTGTAATGGCTTAGAAAGCTACAAGAAACCAAGAATATGAGAATGCATAAAGTGATGAAAGAGATGAAAATAATAATGAAAAATAGTCGAGCTGACCTCAATAGAAATTTATCACTACCTACATAGTTCCATGGACTCATGTTCCAACATGAACTTCAGGCCAATGTAGTTCACCCAAGTTTGGGAGAGAATGAAAAGAGGAATGATGAAAACTGACAAAGAATTGATTATACTCAAAATGTATGAAAATATATGCATGTCTATTCATATATTCAAGTGCTAAAATGTATGATACCTAGATGCCCATTTTCCAATTATGAGCCTAGATGATGAAAAATATTCTTGAGAACTATTCATCAGGGTGATGTTGACATTGAAGACTTTGAAAACTAAGCATAAAGTGCTTGCTATATAAAAATAAATAAGGCATCATAAGTATGAATAACTTAGAATGACATAATATTCCAATTGTGCTGAGTCGATTCAAATGTGAATACCTATACCTAAGGATAATGGTAAAATAATGACCAAAATCAGAGTTACAACTATTTATATTTAAACAAAAAGGCAAAGATAAACATAAATGAACCATAGTGAAATCAAGATGTGATTAATCAAGACTTAAGTAGGAACTAAAATGTTTAAAAATAAAAAGCAAGTACATCTTAATGACATGAGACCAAGATATAAATAATCAAGATCCATGTGGACCATCAAGACATTCTTGAAACACAAAGGAGAAAAGCAAAATCAAATAGAAAAACAAGACATCAACAACAATCAAATAAAAAAAATGGTATAAGAAATAATTAATAACATAGAATCAATATATAAATAATCAAGATCCATGTGAATCATCAAGATGTTCTAAAACATAAAGAGATAAGCAAAAACATATAGGGAAACACAAGATGGAGATGAGACAAGAAGTAATGAAAATAAAAAAGGAGAAGAAATAAAAGGAGAGGTTTTAAAGCACCAAAAAACACCAAGAAAACACAAATAAACACACAAAAAAAAAACCAAGTTAGTGCGATTTAAAAATAAATGTTCATACACATGCGGTAGAGACATTACTTTACACCACAACATAAATAAGAATAATGACACAACAATTGTTCCCTAATTAAAGAAGAATAATGAAAGAAGAAAAAGGGGGAAGAGAAGAAAAGGAATGGGTTGGCCAAGTTGACTCCAGATGTATAAGTTAAGTGGACGTTGCTTACATAGTTCCATGGATGCATGTTCCAACATAAACTTTAGGCCAAATATAGTTCTCCCAATAAACATGGTAGAGGAAAAATTATGATCATACTAGTATGATGGATGTTATAGAATAAATGGAAGATATGAATAACAAATGAGAATGGTCTTGCAAACAACAAGCTGATGGGACAAGGAAGAATGATCTTGCAAAATGGAAAGTGCATGCGATAAGATGAACTAGCATTTCTTTGCTTTGAAAATGGTAAGAGCATTGCATGGCGGGATGGGAATGTATAAATATACAAAAGCATGAGGTAATATCTTTGTTCTTATTTAGTTTATGTTTTGATGTTTTTGATATTTTCAAAGTATTTCTAATATTTTTGGTGTTTTGGGGATAAAATATGCATAAGGTGGAACAATCTAGCCAAGGAGATGCATGTTTGAGAGTAGAGGTTCTAATGAAATAGCTAAGCTGGCCATAATGACCCATGTTATCAAATTAGTGAGAGCGTAGTGAAGGGGTGACCGAGCTAACCTCAATAGAAATTGAGCACTACCTACATAGTCCCAAAGGACCTCAAGTCAATGTAGTTCAAAAGGCATGGTTCATGGATCACAATGCTATAATAATGCCTTAAAAAGGTCTATAGGGCTGCTCCCAAGAGACGAGGCATGGACAATGTCCAATGGGTAAGTGGTAAATGCAAAATGGTTTTATTTCTCTTGTTGACATGGAGATGCACGTCCTAGTCAATATGTGAGACAAAAAAATGATAAGTTATAAAGTTGTTATCCAATAACATTTCAGAAAAGTTGCTCTATCAAAAACTAGTTGATCTGGATCTGAATATTGTGTTCATGATCTTCATTAGAAATTGATTCTTCTTACTTCAAATGTTGAGATAAGATATCCTTATAGCTTCAACAAAGGAAAGTGTTGCTAGTGATAAATAATATAAGTGGGTAATAAATGGGTGGGTGATAATAGAATGTATAATGAATGGGAAACAATGAAGATCAAGACTTTCAATCACATGTAATGTTGTTGATGTCAGATTCAACATAATTTTTTTTATGGCAAGGCTAAAGAGTTATAAGGATACTCTCAATAGGACCACCCGAATTCTATTGCTTGATCTTGAGAGTAGCTATCATCTGATTATGTTCTATATTGGAAGCTATTTTGATTTGATCTTTAGTATGTAGTGAAGAACTAATGTGCTTAGTTATTGGTGCCTTGACAAGGTTTTCACCAATGAATTTGTTCTAATCAGCCCATAATGCCTCTGAGAAGGTTTCACAAAGAGATGTTAACATTTGACTTTGATTATCTTCTAGTGTTGAAAAGGTTTCACTAAAAGATGTTGAGTTTGATCTTTGCTCATCCCCTAATGCCCTCAAAAAGGATTCACCAGGAGATTTTTCTTCTTCTAAATGAATGTGGTCTTGGCCCCTTGAGATTTTGTAAATGTATGTCTCTATGGATGTAGTTCAACAAAGTGTGATTTTGTTAGTCCCAATCGATGTTTGTGGGAGGTAGAATGTCAATATAATGGTTATGTTGGGCAAGAATAATGAGATGGTGAAAGGCAGCATAATCCTCATCAAAGATACTAGGAGAACTTATGTCGATGATGAATTAATCATCCTCAAAAACCATAGAAGGATCATAAATATATTCAAATTGATCTGCAAGGAAAATGTAACCAATGTTGTAACAACCATGACTATAATATGTTTTTGAATTTGATTTCAAAGTAAGGGACTCTGAATCCAATGTCAACTAATGTTGATTCTATTTTTGATGCTAAATCTAATGTCAGTTCAAAAATAGAACTAGACTCTAATATTGATTCTTCATCTGATGTCATTATTTCGATAATGTTCTATTGAATGCTAAATGTTTGACAAGTAATGGCTAGTGATGGCATAATGGGCTCAATAAAAATTGATTCATCTTGGAAGGGTTCAACATAGACTAGCTCATCTAAGTGAAACCCCTCAAAGAGACAAAATCGCTCAAGGGATGTCTTGACAAAATCATGTGTGTCAAAGTGAGACTCTTCAATGAGTGAGAAAAGATCAAGAGACAACTTTACAAATATGGGCTTGTCAAGGAGATGAGGCTCTTTAAAAAATAGGTAAAATATGAATAGGTAACTTATTATAAGTTGACTTATCACAAATAGATATTTCAATAATAACATTTTGGTTTTGGTTCACAATTGCTTGTGAAAAAATCAATTTTGAACACATTTTGATCCTCATAAGATGGCTCTTAAAGAGGTAATGGTTCTTGTTTTAACTTGAAGATCAACACAGAATTTCCAAAGTGGGGAACATTTGGTTTAACAAGAATAATGGTTTGGGGTTCAATAATGGACTCTCCAAAAATTAGACTATTAAAGAAGGGATCAAACACAACTATTTCATCAAATGGAGGTTCTTCAACAATAGGTTCATCAAAAACTAGTGATGGGATAAGAATGGTAATGACTAGATGCTTTATAGTTTGGTTGCTTGTGCAAACTAAAGGAAGAGGTCCTAAAATGGTAATGACTAGACACTTCTTAGTTTGGTTGCTTATGCAAATCAAAAGAGCTCCTAAAATGGTAACGATTGGACATTTCTTAGTTTGGTTACTTGTGCAAACCAAAGGAGGAGGTCCAAAAATGGTAATGACTATATGCTTCTTAGTTTGGTTGCTTGTGCAAACCAAAGGAGGAAGTCCCAAAATGGTAACGATTAGATTCTTCTTAGTTTGGTTGCTTGTGCAAACCAAAAGAGGAGGTCCTAAAATGGTAACCTTCATGCATTGTGGAGCATGCTTGTTCATACAAGTCAAAGGAGAAGAAGGATACCCTAAAATAGTAACCTTCGAGCATATAGTATAAATCGAAGGGGAAGGATGAGGATGACGTACGATAATCAGCATAGATGTCATTTGTTTTCAATAGATAGGCCTAAAGATGGTAACATCCTCAAACAATATGGAGTGCTTATGTCCATCATCAATATGATCTACCTTGCAACTAGGGCCATAAGAAACCCTATTACAAGTGTAGCT
Organism: Torreya grandis; assembly: GCA_037957365.1. Lineage (NCBI taxonomy): Eukaryota > Viridiplantae > Streptophyta > Pinopsida > Cupressales > Taxaceae > Torreya > Torreya grandis. The sequence continues at coordinate 342,188 of JARHVA010001046.1, read as the reverse complement.
TAGTGTCATTATTAAAAAGAGATTTGTTATCTACATTTGATTAGATTTGGACAATGTTTTGTAAACATTCTAAATAAGATATGAATTTTGATCCTATTTCAACAAAATGACTAAAGTACCAAAGATATTATAAAATGAGGGTGGCTTGGAACCACACACAATTAGAAGATTTGCTTCACTAATTTACTCAACCTTTGGTAAAACTAAAATCATATAGATTAGAAGAGGGTAAGGTAACTCAAAGATCCAATGTGAAAACTAGTACACCAAAGCCTAGATTTTTACAATACACCTATACCATAAAATCTAGTTTCAACTACAAGGAGTTGATCTAATAAAATTAGAGGAAATCTCTCTAGATTATGAAGAAGACAATATGAACTAAGCAACTCAAGATGTAAAAATATGCATGAATCACTAAGAACAAAGCTAGGACAAAATGGGTAACACAACGTTGCCACATGGTTCTAGTAGGATAAAATATGTTCTATGAATCAAAGCATGAGTGATACATAAGATGAATTTATTCCACCAAGATGATAATATGATTTTGAGTCTAATAAATGGCCCTCAATCCAAATAAAAATTTAATGTAAGTTAGAACAAGTTTAGTGTGCAAATGGTGAACCCAATTTTAACACACCAACCCTTAAAACTTTGAAAGGTTCAATTTAAAATGTGAATTATAAATGAGGGACTTAAACAAATTAGGTATGGTGATTTAGACTCAATTGGGTAGCATAACTGTGCCAAAGTGGGTGACATGACACAAAGTTTTTTATAACAATTTTGAACAAGGAAAAGATAAATTTTCTAATTGGATAACGTAATGCCTCCCTTGCTCAAGAAATTTAAGGAAAATGTATTTTAGTTAAGTTTGTTGAGTTAACAAGTAGTTTTAGACACAAATCAAGACCAAGTAAGCTAATGACAAAGACAAAAACAATCATCTTTAGTCTAAATTGATAAGGTATGACAAAGTGGCATTAACTAAACTAGCAATTTTTCAAACATTTTAGATGGATCCCATGTCTACCAACTTTCACATTAGAAAATAATAGAAGCAACACTTTAATTGGGTGTCTAAGGCACTTATCTTGTTTCAAAAAGGTCTTGCCCTTTTTGCAACCACTACATCCATCACTTGTTTAGTGTAGTGCAATGTTCAAAGTGTAGATATGTCATATGTGCAACTCTAACACTAGAAGTTGGTTTAACTACTCAAACCTTTTATCCTAGTGGGAGTGGTTGAAACCTCGGGTCAAATCTTCCCTATAAAACTTATGGGATGTAATGAAGTCCCCCTTGCAAGCCAAGATGTAATAAAATAAAAGACATAATATAAAAACTTTAGGGTCGTTTAAAGATCACCCAAACTATCATGAATTATTTGGGAGTGTTTTAGATGAAATTCTTTTTATCCCTTAGATTAGGCATGTTTGCAATAATTATGGTGCTTTTGATTTAAAAAGTTCCCTAAAGGGGATGGATGGAAGAGCATACATGCAACGTCCCTCTTTTTGCCAATCAAATCTAAGTTTAAACAACTATTGAAGACAAAATTTGATAAGTGAGTCTAATTTTAAACACCAAATAAAAGGTTGAGTGGTGTTTTTTTGACCCCTTGGTCTTAATTGCTAAAATGGAAAATATTACACAAAATAACCACATGAAGCAAAAAAAAACCTAAGTTCATTTTAATCCCAAAGATTGAAGCATTCAAAACTTATCTTAGATTCAATTTTAATGCACCAATTTTGAAAATGTTTAAGACTTAAGATTGGGTTTAAGCACTAAAACTTGAAATATTTCTAAGATTTAACATGATATGTTCATTTTAAGCACCAAATACCAAATGTGTAAAACCATAGCATGTTCGTTTTAAACCCAAATGAAAATGTGTTTGGTTAGTCAAATGCAATAAAAAAAACTTCTAAACTAATCCCTCAACTTGAAAAAACACAATTATAAGGCCTTGCTTTGAAGCATTTAAGAGTTTGAGCAAATAACATTAAAAATTTAACTCTCTATTGTAATATTGCTATTACACAGTCAATCCCGCTATTTTCCTACAAAACCACAATTTCAAACAACAATATTTTTGTTATGGGTTAGATAAAAAACATAATATCATTGTTCTCTAGGCAAAATTATTGGCCAAATCAACAATATTGCTACCCAAGACAAGATATCACTATTCTGCAATATCGCTGCTCTAGCGAATGAAATCATTGCTCTGGCTAACAATATCACTTTTATGAAACAAAATCATTTTTATCAGACAAAAAAAAACAAAAAATACAATATCACTTTTCCTTGATAAAATCACAACCCAAATTAAAATATCACTATCCAGAATGATGATATTGCTATTTTGAAAAATTGTTACCCAGATAAATAAAATTGTTGTTCTATCAAATGATATCACTGCCCAGGGCCATGAAATCACTTTTTAGCAAACAATAATTTTGTATACAAAATCACTACTATGACAGCAATGATATTATAATAGAGAGCAAAATTGACGTTATCAAGAACAAAAATGCAATTTACCAAAAAATGGATTTTTTATCTAAAATTTCATTCTTTTAGCTCCCTCAATCCAAGATTATGCATAAACATGGTTAGTAAGTTTTTTGAAAGATATTTGTAACCAAATTTATGGGGTACGGTCCCACTGAGAGTGCCAAAATGTAGAGAGGATTACATAAAATGATTAGTCAAATATTAGTCCAATAAATCAAAGGAAAAATACATAAGAGTAAATCGAATTAAGCCTATCTATTCATGTGAGAACTACAAAAGATAGCAAGAAATAATTGAAAGAAAGTAATATCATATTACCTTCCCAAGTGGATTCACCATAAAAATACAGCTCAAAAGCATGTTCTCTCTTGATCAAGAGCTCTTGTCTTCAACAACAATGGTGGGCAACTCCTCCAATGTTTCAAGAACTCCTTGTAAAATCTAGGCTCATGATTTGGAATCACTAAACTAGCCTATCAATGAAGATTGAAAATAAGATCAATGATCAAATGCAAAAGATTTTGAAGACAAATTAGAATTATAACTTTGCACAAATCAAGCTTAAAAATGATGTTCATGGCCTCTCTATTTATAGATTTTTGAGATTGATCAAGATCAACCATGACCATCCATCTCAAAATTGAGATGTGTGGGCATGAATTAATCCAATTATATAATTAAATCCATAAATATCCCTCATAAATATTTGGGATAGAGGGATATTTAAGAGGCATGAAGGGTCTTAATGAGGCATAAGAGACCCATAATCCTAATATTTTATGTATTTATGGCTTATAGATGCCACCCCATATGATGATGTCATTAGGTGATGCAGTTAATATAAATCAATTTTCAAAAAAAATTTTAAAAACTCTCATAAAAAATCCACTTAATATTTTGATTTGAATCAATTAGCTTTACACAAGGTTAATCAATATTTGTGCAATTATTTAAAAATTAGCCCCCAATTAATCAAAATGGTTAGAAAGTCATATTATTGGGTTATAATTTGACTAGAGAAGAATTGAAAGGTGATGTTAGATATGTTGGACTTGTATTCCCATTCAGGATGCTACCAACATAAAATAATAAAATTACATGATGTGTACCAATGAATTAGAATAAAAGAGTGATTCAGAGCACTTAGGTGCAAAATTGGCATTTTGAATCGAAATGATTTGATCAAAGTTAACTAGTCCATAAAATGAATTGCCTCATTTAGAGATACTTTGACCTAAATTGGCACTTATAAAATGACAAGTTCAAAACATTTAGGGTGTTTTAATGATTTTGACCTAAAATGTGCATTTGAGTGCAATTCAAGTAAGATTGACAATTTCATCACAAATGATGTTAGGAATTGGATGTCTATAGTAGCTAATTTGTTTATGGAGGTAGAGATTATGCTAATGATGTTTATTTTGTTTATGATGTGATAATGATATTATGTGATGTGGTTTGGATTATGGTCATTTTGTTTAGATTAAGGTGAAGTACATAAAGTAAGTTAAAGAACAAAACTAGATGTGAGGAGAAGACAATCTAAGTGAATGTATCAACCAGTGTGAGAGAATAAGAAGGAGGCACGATGCTACTTCTTTATCAAGGGATAAAATAAACTAAAGTTGGATTGGCTTAAGGAACATAATCCCTTCAGATGCATCACATTAGCATGCGTTAGTTGGTTAAGAAAGTGTCTTGATCACATAATATCAAGTAAGATCAAAATCCCTTACTTATAGTGTATAAAGGGGAGATGGATGAAGGTGGAACCTTCTTGTGAGACTAGCTTGCCTCTTCTTACTTAAAATCATATATGGTGTAGACTGATCGATGTAAGAAGTCTATTTATGAGAGTTGATTGCGATTTTAAAAATTACTTTGTTATTTTTAATGTTTGATAATGGGTATTTTGCTATTTTATTATTTCTTGGGAGGTTTGGGGGAAGTTGATCGATGTAGGAAACTTCCAAAAAAAATTCTATGCTATGATAAATGTTTTACTCAACCATCCTTCAAGGGAGTGGTCTAGGTTTTGTGTGATTTATTTAAGGATTTTGATATCTATCCTTCAAGGGATCAATCTACCTTATATTGAGTAATTTAGATATGTTTACGTAGCTGTCCTTCGATAGAGTAGTCTATCAATGTTAGAGAGTGACCCATATGGGTTATTTTGATTTTTATTTTGATGTTTGCTCTTGATGTCATGGACATGCTTATATAGGCTTAAAGGGTTACCTTTTATGAAGACAAAACTAAAAGCATAAGAAGGTTGATTAGGTGTAAAAAAGGTTTAGGTGATAATGACCATGAGAATCCATCCTATGAAAGGGGTGGATAGTACCATGAGAATCATGCCATGGGCAGAGCTGTGGTACCCATTGTTCAAGATTAGGTTATGGTTATGATGGATAATCACATGATTTAGTTTTAATCAATTGTTCCTAAAATAAGGAGATGAATGTGGTTTGAAAATAAGGGATGAGTTTAAGTTGGACAAAAGGTGAGTTTGATCCTATTTTAACAAAAGAAAGGACACATATGTGAAGCATTGAGGGACTTAGGTTATGGATTCCCTTCAAGAGAGGATAATCAGTAAACTCTTGATCCACACTTGTGTGTTATGATATAAGGTCCAAGCCAATTGAAATCAAAATTGCCTCACTTTCTTTTCTCTATATTGGTGACATGTTGATTTTACTTTAGGAAGAGGTCTCTAATATTGAATTCTCACACTTTAAGGTATTTGTTATAAGCATGCTTGATGCGTTATTGAAAGACATGAAGATGAGTAAGTGTTGATAAATGATGTTCATCAAGTAGCTCAAGTTGGGCTAAATGTTCTTGATGATAATCAATCTCAAAGATGAGATTTCAAAAGGATATGCAAGGCAAGACAACCTCTAATCTAAAAACTAAAGAGAAAGGGGTAGCACCTACAGAGGTTTGAATGCTAGTAAAATATACCTATAAGGTGAAGGGGATGTGTAAATGCATATCTCAACCATATATATTAACTATTTTAGTTAGTATGTTATTGAGAGTTTTGTTAGAGGCTTCTACTTATCCATTAGCTTGTGGACAATAGGGTGAAGAAAATCATAACTTGGTACTGAATGCATCACAAAGACTTTGGACTTATTTATTTTTGAAAGATTTTCCATTGTCGATGATATTTTTGTGAGAAAGATCAAAATGATAGATGATGTGATGGTTGATAAAGTTGATAATCTTTTTGGCTTTAGTTAAGATAAGAGGAATAGCCTCTACCCATTTGGTAAAATATTTGGTCATAGTGATGATGGAATGATGTCATTGTGAAGAATGGGGGTTAATTTCTCCAATGAGATCTAGACCTCATTATGAGAAGGGAAAAAAATCTATGGATACATGAAGAATATGGATAGGTACATGATGTAAATTGGCATGTTATTGACATTTGACATAATTTTTCACATAATCACAACAATATTGGTAAATGGTAGGCCAATAATAGCCAAGGTGAAGGATGCATTTAGTGATGACTATGCCACTAAAGTGTCCCCCACATATCCCATCATACATTTCCCTAATACCATGAGAGACTTCATGACCATGTAGGTAATAGAAGAGGATACCATTAAGTTGTATTTATAAAGAATTCTCCCTATTATGATATAATGTGAGGTACTTTGGATAAACACTCTTTGAGCATTCTTGGAGAGATAAAAAAGAATGATGGGAAGGTTAAGATAGTCGAAGGTCAGTTGATACCAAAGGTTGGGTTGGGTCTCCTCTACATTAAAGATGGTGGGAGAGTCTGATTTGACATAAGGGGGATAGGTAAGTTGGTGGATAATGACATATATCTTAGAGTCATAAGATGTAGACAAGATTTGAGAAGCGAGGGAAGCCATCATATCAGCAAACTTGTTCATAGATCACAAAATGGTTTGGATACAATAGTGTTTAAATGATGCTAAGAATACATCAACTAATTTTTTTGTATTATTTTAAAACATCATTATTACACTGGTAAGAGCCATTGATTTTATTGACCACAAGTTAGGACTCACCAAATATGTTAAACATTTTGAATCCTAAGGCTAATGCAGTTTAGAGGCCTATCATTAGGGCTTCATACTCAACCATGTTATTGGTACACTTGAAATCTAGCTTGAAGGATAAAGGAAGAGGTTCAATATGAAGAGGATAAGGATGATGTCAGCTTACCCACCATGTTGACACTTTGATCCATCGAAGAAAATGGTCACTTGACAGGTGAAGTCTTTATAAGAGAGGGTTACGATGGGCTCATCTAGAAACTCAAGAGGAGGAGGTTGATTCTTTTCTAATAGTGCATCAACCAATTGGTTGGCAATGATTTTTCCTTTAATTGACTTCTACTAAAGAAACTCAAGATCAAACTCAGCTAAAATCTTGCATTTATAAAGAATTCTCCCTATTATGTTATAATGTGAGGTACTTTGGATAAACACTCTTTGAGCATTCCTGGAGGGATCGAAAAGAATGATGGGAAGGTTAAGATAGTCAAAGGTCTGTTGATACCAAAGGTTAGGTTGGGTCTCCTCTACATTAAAGATGGTGGGAAAGTTTGATTTGACATAAGGGGGATAGGTAAGTTGGTGGATAATGACATATATCTTAGAGTCATAGGATGCAGACAAGATTTGAGAAGTGAGGGAAGCCATCATATCAACAAACTTGTTCATAGATCACAAAATGGTTTGGATACAATAGTGTTCAAATGATGCTAAGAATACATCAACTAATTTTTTTGTATTATTTTAAAACATCATTATTACACTGGTAAGAGCCATTGATTTGATTGACCACAAGTTAGGACTCACCAAATATGCTAAACATTTTGACTCCCAAGGCTAATGCAGTTTAGAGGCCTATCATTAGGGCTTCATACTCAACCATGTTATTGGTACACTTGAAATCTAGCTTAAAGGATCAAGGAAGAGGTTTAATATGAAGATGATAAGGATGATGTTAGCTTACCCACCATGTTGACACTTTGATCCATCGAAGAAAATGGTCACTTGACAAGTGAAGTCTTTCTAAGAGAGGGTTACGATGGACTCATCTAGAAACTCAAGAGGAGGAGGTTGATTGTTTTCTAATAGTGAATCAACCAATTGGTTGACAATGATTTTTCCTTTAATTGACTTCTACTAAAGAAACTCAAGATCAAGCTCAGCTAAAATCTTGCATTTATAAAGAATTCTCCCTATTATGGTATAATGTGAGGTACTTTGGATAAACACTCTTTGAGCATTCCTGGAGAGATCATAAAGAATGATGGGAAGGTTAAGATAATCGAAGGTCTATTGATACCAAAGGTCGGGTTGGGTCTCCTCTACATTAAAGGTGGTAGGAGAGTCTGATCTGACATAAGGGGGATAGGTAAGTTGGTGGATAATGACATATAGCTTAGAGTCATAGGATGCAGACAAGATTTGAGAAGCGAGGGAAGCCATCATATCAACAAACTTGTTCATAGATCACCAAATGGTTTGGATACAATAGTGTTCAAATGATGATAAGAATACATCAACTAATTTTTTTGTATTATTTTAAAACATCATTATTACACTGGTAAGAGCCATTGATTTGATTGACCAAAAGTTAGGACTCACCAAATATGTTAAACATTTTGACTCCCAAGGCTAATGTAGTTTAGAGGCCTATCATTAGGGCTTCATACTCAACCATGTTGTTGGTACACTTGAAATCTAGCTTGAAGGATAAAGGAAGAGGTTTAATATGAAGAGGATAAGGATGATGTTAGCTTACCCACCATGTTGACACTTTGATCCATCGAAGAAAATGGTCACTTGATGGGTGAAGTCTTTCTAAGAGAGGGTTACGATGGACTCATCTAGAAACTCAAGAGGAGGAGATTGATTGTTTTCTAATAGTGAATCAACCAATTGGTTAGAAATGATTTTTCCTTTAACTGACTTTTGCTAAAGAAACTCAAGATCAAACTCAGCTAAAATCATGAGCCACTTAGCCATACATTCATTTTGGTATGGCTTGGAGTGCATATACTTGAGTGGGTTAGTATTGGTCATGATATAGGTTTTGTGGTTGAGAAGGTAGTGGAAAAGCTTGGTGGCCACAAAGATCAAAGTGAGGTAAAGTTTATTGATATGGGTTTACTGAGTTTCATACTCTACAAATGTGCTTCTAATTTAGTAGATGGATTGCTCTTTATGATGTTTATTTCGATGAGTCAACATTTCCCCTAAGGAGTGGTCAGTGGAAAAAATATAAAGCTAAAAAGGTTGATCTTCCTTGGGAGGAATGAGGACAAGTGGATATAAAAGGTAATTTTAAAGTGAATTAAAGGCCTTTTGATAGTTGTTGTTCCACTTAAAAGATACATTTTTCTTCAGAAGGTGATGGAAGGTTGGCATCCGTCTAATAACTGAGAGATGAAATGATGAATGGATTGGAGCTTCCCCTGAAAGCTACAAAGTTTCTGTAGATGGGTAAGAAGAGGCATGTTGAGGATTGCTTTGATTTTGGCTAGATCAAATTCAATTCCCTGAAGTGAGATGATAAATCCAAGGAGCTATCCTAACAAAACCCCAAAAATACACTTCTTGGGGTTAAGGAAGACATGGTAATAGATGAGTCACTCAAAGATAATCTTAAGAATAGCCAAATGGTCTTTATGACATTTAAATTTTTCAAGAAGTTCATCAACATAGTCTTTGATAATTTTGTGAATAAGATCATGGAAGATGTAGGTCATAACATGTTGGTAGGTTGCACCAGCATTAATCAAGACAAAAGGTATGAACTTATAGCAGAAAGTCCTCCATTTGGTGATAAAGGCAATTTTGAGTTGACCCTTAGGGGAAATTAGGATTTGATTATAACCTAAGAATTTATCCATAAGAGATAACATCTCATGGCCAGCTATAAGATCAACTAGCTAGTCAATGCTTAGTAGAATAAAGTCATCCTTTGGGCAAGCAATGTTAAGGTCACAAAAGTCCACATAAATGTGAAGTCCCCCTATGGCTTTGGTGACATGTACGATGTTTGAAACCCATTGAGGATATTTAATGTGTTGAATGAAAATGATAGATAGGAGATACTAAAGCCCTTCTTTGATGAGAAGGGTTATGCAAGGTTGCATTCATCAAAGTTTTTGCCTAATTGGTTTAACATCATGGTTGGTGACTATGTTATGGGTAGTGATGGAGGGATCGACTCTTGGAATGTCTTTGTAAGACCAAAAAAATGCTATGCTACAGTCTTGTAGGAAGTGGGGAAGTCTCGAAGCTCCTTAGAATTTAGCAATTGGCCAATTTTGATAATGCATAGGTTATCTAGAGTGCCCAAGTTGATATCCATGGTAGATTCAATCAACATGGTTAAAGTCTCAGGAGGAAGAGACTTGTGGATAAAGGAGTCTTCTGCACCAACATAGGTGAGAATGGAATTGTCATCCTAACACTAAATGGTATTAATGGTAGGAGAGTCATTTCTTACCATCCCAGGGTGGGTGAGAAGAATGGTTATGATCACCCCATTATTTTGATAAGTCAGGGGTCTGAGGTTGATCATGTTATTGAAAAAAAGTTAGGGGGGATTATGTCAGAATCCTTAGCTATCTATGGTGGAGTGGATGGGGATGGGATATTTTTTTCAATGGTGATAATGGGAGGCAGGTTGGTTTGTTATTTAGGTGGCATAAAATTAAGGCTATGATTTTCATGTAGTTTTTGAGTTTTGATTAAAAGTAACTCATGTGGCCCATGTTCATACTAGCCCAAACCAAATCCCTTCCAAGCACACCTATAAAGGTATGTTTGGATAAAGTCTAGTTTATCTAGGTAGGAGAAAATGGATGTGAATGGTCAAGGTGAAAAAGAGGTGGCATAAGTGTCAAGGGGTTTATTGAGTCCCCCATAAATGAAATTGGTTTAACAAGTTGAGGGTCTGAAAGGAATAATGGTTCCAATATTGGGGGTCATAACTAGGTTGTTGGTCAAGATTCCCATACTCTTGAGGAGTAAGAAAAACATCAAGGGTCAGAAGGTGATACTTCCCTATTGAAATACATTGTAAGGTTAATTCAAAAGGGTCCATTGTGGGGATTTGGGTAGAAAGAATGGATGAAATAGTGGAGGTTTTGGTGGTAGAGGAAGATGGAACTTTATCTTTTATTAGTGAGGTTTTTTTACATTGGGGATGGAAAACATCATTGGATTGGTACATCATGTTTCATGATGTAAAGGGACTAGGGTCAGCTTGCATGGTAACAACTTGACCTTCATGTTCAAATTTGATGCAGTGGTGCAAGGTGGATGGCACACAGCCCATAAAATAGATCCAAGGGCATCCCAACAAAACATTGTACTGAAACTCACCTTCTACTATGTAGAAGAGCTCAAGAAGCATGCGTGGTCTTAGGTGAATGTGAAGGACAATAGTACCTAGAGTCATGGCTATGGTATAGTTTAATTATCAGAGCACCATGAAGGTTTTTGACATAATGTTCTCAAGTAATTTGAGTTAATTGTATGTATGAGAGGAGATAATGTTGATACTAGTTCCCCCATCAATAATAACATACTTGATGCAGGTTTGGTTGATGTATGCAATAATGAAGAGGGGAGGGTCTAAGTCATCTGGATGGATGGAAGGCATTTTCAAATCCTTGAAGGTAACAAGGCTAGAAAGTTGAAGAGCTCTGATAAAGGCTGCTAGAGGTTGTGGGTCTTTTTATTGGACCTTTATGGATTTCAAAACCTCTATCATCGCTTGGAAATGATGGGGTGAGGTATTGATCAGTTTAGAACTACTCATTGGATTTATTCAAAAGGGTTGGATTGAGAGGGACCCAAGATAGACACCTTAAGCTTGGTTGAAGGTGTAGGTGCTTGGTGTTAATTGGGTGATCGAGTGGTAGAAGAGGGATATGTCCATAAAATGGACACTTTTGACTTTCCTTTATCCTTTGGTTGAGCTTGTGATCATATGACTACATGGATGGTATGGATTGGGGGAGGAGTTAGGATAGAGGGTTGCTTCAATTCCTATTCACTTTGAAGTGAAAGTGGAGCATTAGGTAGATGTCGGTTGATGGCTCTTGGTTCTTGGATCAGTGTTGGGTTCATAGGGGGCTCATATGATAATAAGTCATCCTCATGATATAGTTTATGGGTTATCACTTAGAGGGCCTTTCAGTTCTTTGTGTCATGCCTAGGTGTCCTATAGTATAAACATACTAATTTTTCATTATATGAAGAGGGTTTAGGACTGTGTGGGTCAAATTATCTGATAGGTGGCAAGGTTAAGAAAGATGCTTGCAATAGCCTCTATAAGATGGTTGAGTAAGATTTAGGAAATGGTATCAAAGGTGTGAAGGTCTTAGGTTTGGTAGTTGAGGTGAAATCCCCTTTAAGAGTGGGCTTGGTGGTAGATGTTTTGGGTAAATGAGCATTCTTGGTGGACAATTTCAATTTTGGTAGAGATGTTAATGGTTTGGGCTTAGAAGTTTTTGGGGTAGATGTTTGGTAGATAAGCGGTTTGTTTATAGATAATTAGAAGATAAGAGGCATGTTCATGGGTGGTTTGGTAAAAATAGGTGTGGATGAAAGTAGGAGTGATGGAGTAAATAAAAGTGGTGGTTGGGGTTTGTTTGGGATGGTTGTTTTCCCAATTAAAGTAGAGGGATGAGGTCCCAAAATAGAGGGAAAAGTGGAGAGGGGAGGTAGAGTCTTGGTTTTTGGGCTTCTAGGTGGTTTTACTTTCTTTGTTGGCTTAGCTTGGGGTTTGTTTGATAGGTTTAGTGGGATTAAATCCAACTTTACTAATGGGTGAATAATGTTATGAGTAGGAAATATGTCAAGGTTCTTGGTGGCTTTAGTTAGAATGATAGAAGGTGATTTGGTGACTTTGGGTGAGTTTAGTTCTGATGGTGCTTCTATAGTTTGATGGGTAGAGGTGTGTGATGGTTGGGTTGTGGTGATATTGGATTTGATAGTGGAAAGGGTAGGTTGTTATGATAAAGATGGGTCCTACTTGGTTCTATAAGGGAGCCCAAGCTATTGCCAAAAGGTGGCCTAATCTAGGTTAGGATTGGATATGAATTTTAAGTTTTTAACCAGTCTAGGGAAAGGTTTATAGATAGGTATGAAACTTCTGGTAGTGGATTCAAAGGATAGGCCCAACGGTCAAGAGAGAGGAATGGTTACCTCATATGTTTCTTGATTACCAAGTTCTAATATCTAGGAAGGTAACTCCTCAGTGGGAGGTGTAGGTGAAGTGGTTTCTTCCTTAGGAGTACTTTCTAAAGGAAGAGTGCATTGTTGTATGATTGAGAAAAAAGGTAGAATAGTAATGGATGCTTCCTCTGATGTACTTATCAAAGGAGAGGTTAGTGACCCCACTACCTAAATAAGTGGAGCAGGAGAAGAGGTGATTTGGTCTATAGTTTCCTTAGTAATGAGTTCACCAAGAGCCATATTGATAGTATGGGCCTCATAATTATGACATGATTTTGTTTGTTTTTGTTGTTGGCAGAAGGAATGTGGTTTGGAAATGGTTGCTTAAATATGTCAAGTGATTGGTTTGGGGGTGCATTAGGGTTATCCAACACAAGTTACCCCTTGTCAAAAAGAGTTTGGACAACGTTCTTGAAGGTATTACACCACTAACATCATGTCCAATGACTAAGTGGTAGGCACATAATTCATTTTCCTTGTACCAACAAGGTACATGATGAGATGAATTGAATTGATATAGTGTTTTGATTGGAGAGAGTTGTATGATATTGGATTTTAACAATTTATCCAAGACCAAAACATATGACCCCCCAAATAGAGTAAATTTATTTTGGGTTTTATGGTTTGGGTTCTTGGTATTTTGATTGGAGGAATTGGAAGAGTTAAAATGGTTGATAATGGGTGGAGGGGTGGTCTTAAGGACAACTGAATTTGTGGTTCCCTTATTTTTGGAGTTAGTGCTATTTTGATTATTTGATTTGGAGGAGGAGGTATCATTTGATTTGAAGGTGGAATTATTGTTTATCAATTTTAACTTCCCCTCATCAATGGCTATGTTCTCTAGTTTTCATGCCATGGTGAAAGTTTCATCAAAGGTCCTAAAGCTTTGAACTTGTAAATTAGAGGAAATGTGTTTGGCACAAGCCTGACTAAAGAATTCAATCATCTTGGGTTGGGTAGAGAGAAAGAGAGTTGGTTTATCATAATTCTCCAATGGGCTATGAAGTTAGCAATGGATTCATCATCAAATTATAGAATGGAGTAAAGATCAACGATGAAGACTTTTTTAGAGATGTTTATGGAAAAGTGATCTTAGAAATCTAATCTAATTGGCCAAAATAAAAGAGGGAGTGATTTGTAATAGTACTGTACCAATCTAGTGGTAGACTTGGTAGAGACATAGGGAAGGTATAGATAAGGATAGCATCATCATAGGCAATCATATAACATGAATGACTAAATACTCTCTTTACTCTAAAACTTTGAAAACTTTGAAAGTTATTATTGAGGAACATATGGTCGAATGGGGATGGATGGGTGAATTGGTACTAATTTAGTCATATGAAAAAATATTATGAGCTCCAGAAATGGATTACTCGAAAGTAGACATTTTATCCATTAAATTTTTGATAAGGTCAGTTTGGGGTTATGTGCACCCATAGTTATAAGGTAGATTGTGTTGGTTTTGAGTAGGTGAAACATATGGGTAGCTTATAGGGGTTTGAGAAGCTACCACATATTGATATGTGGATATGAGTGATTGGGATGATGCCACATATGAATACGTGGAGATAGTTAGTTGGGTGGAAGGTAGAGGTACATACCCTTGTGGGTTAGGGATGTAGCTCATGTTTGGTACGATGGGCACCTATTAAGAGATTAATGCAAGTTAGGTATGAGGTATGGTTAGGTTAGTAGATAGAGGGTAGGTGGTAACTTTGGTATTGATGGGTGGAAGGGTGGAACGTATGGGAACCACCAAGCTCTAGAATGGGATGGAAGTAGGTAGGTTAAAAAATAGAGGAATGATGTTGACACTAGTAGAGGGTAATCCTATGGTATGGGAAGTGTTGGAGTCCAAAGGTTGGGCTAATCTTATACTAGGAGGGTTGTTAGTTGGGGAGGAATGTGACTAGGCATTGCTTGATTGAGTGGTTTGGTTTTGGATAGTGGTATCAATAGGGTTATTGGTAGAGGATGATACCTAGGTGACTAAAGGTTGGGTGGAGATGGTGGAAACATAAGTGTCATCCATAAGGTGGGATGACATAACATAAGGCAAGTCAACAAGTGAAACTGAAGTAGGGGTACATTTAGATATGGTGTTAAGGTAATGTTGGAGGGCTATGGGGTTATCTAAAAAGATGGTAAAATATACATCACTTTGAGAAACTATTCAAGGGATGGTAGGACTTGTAAAAAGATGGAGAGAACTCTCTACATCTAAGATGTACTCTATGGATGAGGGAAAAGAGGAAGATGGATGATTAGGAGGTGGGTTTTGATTTGATTGGTTTCTTAGTTGTTGCCTAATTAAAACCATGTAGGTAAGGAAAAAAATAAGATACAAGAAATCTCACAACTCAAACAAAGAGAAGACAAGAAAAAGTCATGAAAACAAAACACACACTAAAACATGTAAATCCTAGGGTTCTTTTTTGTCTCTCTTGTGGCTTATGCCTTAAGTTTTAAGAATTGTATGACTCAAATTAGCTTATAGAGTAGGTACTATAAAATAAGTCTATGGTTGGTTTCAAGTTATGTTTAGGCTCTCAAATGGATCTCTATTGGAATCAGTATGTGGATTGATATTAAGGCGTAACCCTCATTTCAAATACCACAATGATAAGGGTATCGGATGCTTAGCTAAGATATATCAATTGTTAAAGATTATACTCAATCAGAGAGCTGAGTTGGTTCTCCCTTTGGTGATGAAACCTAAGTAGGATGGATGAGAAAGGTAATCACTAGGTGATGAAATCCTAGTCAGACCTTATGTCGATGTTTTTATGTTTGATTAAGTGTAAGTTGTTTGGTCTTATGTGTGTGATAATAGTGAAACTATGATTAATTCACTTGGTTAATTAAGCTATGTGAGCTAAAATAAGCAAGCAAATAATGTATGTAGTCAACTTTAAGTCCAAAATGAAAATTTGATTTTGCTGGATGAGTAGAAAGACAAGGAGAAGAAGCACTTACATGCAATTAAGAATCCAAGAAAATAACTCAAGGGTCCCATCGGATGTGCTAAAATGTTTAAAAAAAAATTCACTTATATTCTTTGGAAGAAAGATAAAAGAAACTCGAGAAGGGTATGGTTAGTAGAACCTGATATATTGTGTGCATGTTGATCTAGATGGTTGAAGATACTCCTCTTTGGCTTGGGAGGAATTACCTATAGATAAGAAAACACTCAAAGAAATGATTGATTAGGTAGATAGTAGGGTGGATTACCTAGCAAGTTAGATCCAAGAAGAATGAGCTCCCTTGGAGATTGTTAATCCACACTTTTAAACAATCAAGTTATAAAAATGAAAGATAAATTACTTGCATAAAGAATAGAAGGTATTGAAATCAAATACAAGAAGTGCTTGATAAATGAATAGGTGAATTTGACTAATCATAGCAATAAGTAGATTGATATTAATACTAAATGAATTAGGTATGGTCAAAAAAATAGGTTGAGGATCTATGATCAGACAAGGCATCTAAAATTGGGGTTTGGTTAAGGTCTGATAGGTGAAAATAGCTTGCTATTTTATTTGTCATTTAGTGACCATCAGTGGTTGGGGTGATCGTCAGTAGTTAAGGCGATCGTCGGTAGTTAAGGTGATTGTCAATGGTTATGGACAGACTGTCAGTGGTTAGGGTGACTATTGGTGTTTACTTGCTTTTGGTCTGGTTCAAAAAATTAGTCTGATGAAGTTGCAAAATGGAATTTTGAAAAGTGGGTTTGGGATGGGTTGGTTCTAAAATAGAAACAAAGTAAGTAATTAGTGAAAATAGATACTTAGATTATGGGTTACTAATCTAAAAGATGTTGAGGTGGCTGAGAACTTGTTGGTGGAGCTTGGGGAAATTCTAGTAGAGTAATGATACTTAGTTGTTGGATGATGGAAGACAACACTTTGGATCTCTGTCGCACTTATTGGTTCACTGGAAGAAGACCTACAAAAGGAATATTGATGCAAGAGGCTTTGATTCTAGGTGCAAATGATCCTAGATTGATTGATTGATCCTTTTTCACCTCCTCCTCTCTTTTTATATGAAGGAAGGATAGGTGAAATAAAATGTTAACAAGAGGTGAAACAAGGAGTTTAAATTTAACTTTCACATGTATTGGCTTGCACATGAATTAGACAAGCTAAATATGAAAAAACAAGCTAGAGTTGACTATTCAGGTGGTTAAAGGATGATCATTGATGGTTAGGCCTAACCATCATTAGTTAGGGTGACCGTCAAGTATTGAGGGCAAGGTTAAGTTTAGTCAAGGTTATTTAGGGTAAGTTAGTTTATCTATTCAGCTAATTTGACTCAAGGTTTGTAGTCAAAAGGTTATATAAGAGTCCCTTGGGGGTCTTAAGGTGGTTTAGGGGTTAGTTTGACATCTATAACCATTTTTTATAATTTTATAGTATATAAAACAACCTAAAAAGTTTAGATAAATCAAAATATGTGGGGACTACCATGCACTAAATGATGCTTATATTCATAATCCACTCCCTATTCATTTCACATATGAAGTCTTGTAGTCATTCAGAGGACATGAAGTATATTATTTTATAGATAGGTTTATTGGCTACCATTAGATACCAATCATAGTAGATGATCAAGCTAACACCAAATTTTTAATGGAATGGGGTTTATTTGCATACAAGGTAATGCCTTTTGTCTTGAAAAATGCTCCTGTTGTGTTCTCTAGGGTTGTGGTTACTGAATTTAAAGACTTATTCCATGATTTATTAGAGTTTTATCTAGATGATCAGGCTATTTTTTCTTTATTCAAGGATTACTTATCCAAGATACAGTTGATGTTGGAAAGTTCCTCAACTATGTTATTACATTGAACTTGAAAAAATGATTGTTATTTACACCTATTGGTGTCATTTTGGGTCATATAATCTGTAATGATGGGATTTTTGTTGAGCAATAAAAAATTATAATTATTGTGGCTATGCCACCTCCTATCAACTCTACAGAGGTACAATCATTCTTAGGTCATACATGATACTACAAGAAATTTGTAAAAGGCTAATTTGCTATATCTTCTCCCATGGAGAAGTTATTTTGCAAAGGCACTAGGTTCAAATGGAATAATGAGTGCCAAAAAATGTTTGTCAATATAAATCAAAGACTGGTGACAACTCCCATATTATTCTTTCCTGATTAGAGCAAACCATTTCATGTTCATATATATACTTCAAGAAACTACATTAAGATTTATTATAACACCACCAAGGGATGAGGGATTGGACCATCCCATTCATTTCACATGCTAAAAACTCTTAGCTACATAAAAAATACACAAATACATAATGGGAAGCCTTGGCAATGGTGTTTACACTCCATAAGTGTAACATCCCCACTAAGATTTACTTAGAAACATATGATTTTTTTTAAAATTTTAAACAATGTATTCTTTCAATAGATTCAACCATGAGAATCTAATTAGTGATTCAAATAAAATCAGTGATTTAAATAAAATAATCTAAGTATGATAAATATAAAATAAGCATGTGACATCTATTTGTCACTGATCACTATCATCATATGAAACATCACATAATGGAATATAGAAAGTAATTATAGATTTGTAACCATGATTGGTACAAACATGTAGCCATTAATGTCATGGTACAATAATTAAATAATTACATCTCATCAAGTATAATGTTTCAATAATAATAAATATAATACAATGTATAATATATAAGGCTCCATAGAGTATGAGTTCCATGAACTCCAGTATCTATAGCAATCTCAAGTGTAGTCTCCAAATAAGTATTACTATGGAAAGGGAGAGCATCATCTAAGTGATTTTACACACCAACCACGAACCATCGATCCCCCACATAATCCCTCATCAAGGAATGACCCTCCTTTCATGGATGAGTAGATAGTTACAATGTGAGAATCTAGAGAGATAAGCTAGTATTCACATGTTGTATGATTTTAAAGAACATGCAGTGTACCATAAAGAGATCCATTCTAACATGACGTTTCACAAATATGTAAATCATACATATGAAATGACAATTTATAACTAACATTACTTTGGCCAAAGTTTTTGATAGTTATTGATCTTTAAGATCAATCAAATTTATATACACCACTTGATCAGATTACTTTCATTTGGCATTGATGATGCTAGTAAGCTAGTGAGGTCTGTCTCACTATTTACTTAGTACCAACAAAGAAAGATTTGGTTAACATATATATAATAAATATATTCATATAAATTACTTCCTATTAGCAAGCATAAAACAAAATAAACACATGAATAATAAAAAATGCATACATTTAATCCATCAAATATGAATAATCTCCACTATATCATTTATCCCATAAATAATAAGCATAACAATTACAATTTATACCAATCGAATATAATATATATTTAGACTGAAATTTTCTAATTCCTATATTAGTTTCAAATATAATGCACTCTATGACAAGCCATAATATTATAGTCCATTGTTCATGATCACAACTGCTCAATTACAAACAACCATTTATAACAATTTTAAGACTTAAATGTCTCATAATCCTAGTTATATTTTGCATGAACATGATCTTTCATTTATACATCTTGTTATGTTTTAGGAGGTTGTATTCATGTTGATATAGTTTCTTGACTCACGAAGTCTTATTAATTTTGTTTAACAGTCAATAAAACTAGAGCCACTTGACCCAATACACCCATATATGCTATGTTCTTATAAGAACACCTAAATCTTTAGATAGATATATTTTTTGTATATGTGTACTCAAAAATATATGGATACAATATATTAATGTCAATAGTCATTTATAATTCTAGTCAAAGACTTGATCATTATAATCTTCTTAAAATACATTTACGATCTATTACAATATATATCAATATTCTTGTAATATTAAAGAACATATAAATATATACATACCACGGACTATATTTGAATTATACTTATCAGTTCCACACCCATATATAAACCAACCAAACAAAGGATTTATATTTGAATAAAAAAAGGTTAAAATTAATGAACATGTAAATATATTCATGGAATATTATGAATTTAACATGAAAGGATGGAAGCCAATCCAATATGAATAAATCATCATATATAAATCATCTTAATAAAATAGCCATTACATGACTTATTTTTTATAATTTATTGACTATATGGAAATGATCTTTTCCGATAATACAATATCATTTCTATATTGCTATAATAATAATAATCGATATATATAACCATATTCATGGAAATATATAATCTCTCCCAATTAATGGAGGGAAATGACAAATAAAAACTTATCAATAAAAAATTAGGTCTCTTTATCGGTATATATAAATTATACATATATATCATTTATAGATAAAGAGATTCCATCAGCATATACCAATTCAAATATTAATTTCAACGTATTTTCCATATACATATACAATTTACATAGTACAATGGATATATACTGATCGTTAAAACACTCTATAATGATCAACAAAGTAACTATTATGGAAATATATAAGTGATACAAGTACAATAAGGATAATATATAAATATATTTCATAGATTGGTTCATAGATTAGTATATTGATCTATTGAGACCAGGCAAACCAATTATATCAAATACCACATAGAAAAGGATACTCTAGGATCTACTTATAAAATGCATATAAAATATGTAAAATACGATGATCTAGTTATGTTCCTATACAATATAATGATCTATTAAAATATAATGATCTTGTAAAATACATATTCCTTATATACAAATCAATATACATAAAAATATAAATCACCATCTATTTAATTATTTGATGTATACCATTATATAAATCACCCTACTTTTTTGTCCTAATCATTGAGATTGTAATGTTTGAATCACATATATCATTCGCTATATATATAGTTTATAAGTGTGGTGGTATACCTGATTAGATGTAATATTCCTCTGTTCATACTTTTATATGAATCAAAAGCACCTAACATATCTATTTCTTAGTTTTTACTAATGCAGATCGTTATACTATTATATGGTGCACAAAAATTGCATAACTCACTATCTATATTTAAATTGCTATTTATACTTAGTTCGATATAGGTAAATAATAATATAGTTCCCCATAGGTCTGATTAATTTGTTATATGAATATTTTACACTCAAATTTCTACTTCCTATTGACATACATATTTTGCATAGTGCATTGTACAATTCTCTCTCTCTCTCTCTCTCTCTCTCTCTATATATATATATATATATATATATATATATATATATATATATATATATATATATATATATATATAGATACATACGATTAATTATAAAAACTAGTGAACTACGTGTAACAATTAATCACACACACACACACACACACACACACACACACACACACACACACGATTAATTGTTACACTTAGTTCACTAGTTTTTATAAGAGGAAAACACAATATTAATATACATAGAAATTTATAGATTATATAAAAGATATCAATGGTGCCTACTTGGTAAACATATTAAAGTTGAAGTAACAAGACTCAAAATTCAATGCACTGCTGCTACTTTATCCACTCCATCCTCTGCACCTTTCCTTTTATCTCTTTCTCCTCTTATTCTCTCCTCTATGTTGCACTTCATTCCATTCTTTCCATCTTTGTATGAGTATTGCTCTTTTTTAAAAAAAAAATTGCCTTCTCTTTTTTTTAATTCAAAGATGTTTCTCTTTTTATGTTTTTATTTTCTTTTTCCTTTTTTTAAAAAAAAACTCCCAAGTCACCAACTTTTCCTAATTTGCCCAAAGCTTAGAAAATCTTTGATTTATTTATTTTATGAAGCTTTTACCCTTTTTGGAAAGATTTTTATTTCCTAATTATAAAACAATTGCTTTATTTAAATTTTTATAAATAACTTAATAATAATGTCTTAATATAAATAAATAATAATAATGATTTGACCAATATAAATTCAATAATATTATTTTAAATCGAAATGGTAAATAACACATTTTTATTCAAATCTAAATTATAACAACGTATTCATTGTTATAGATACACTATTTAGGTTATCTATGTCATTTTTTCATCTGTTAAGTCACATAATTATATTCCTGATATCATAAAGATAATCGACTAATATTCTCAACCATTATCAAGACAAGTTGGTTAGTTTACATATGGGTATTAGCACAATTCATGCAAATTTATGTTTTTAAAAATATTAACAATCATGAATACAATGACACATCATAAACGCATAATAACATTCACAATGCAATCACACAAGATTAATTCACCTAAACATAAATCTAAACTAACACACATATGTAATTATCTAAATATAAATAACATAAAGAATGTACTAATGCTAATAATTCAAATAATGCATATAACATGTACTAACTAATGTAGTGTGTGTAGGGGTTTTAGTCATTCCTCTGTCATCCCCCAACACCTCCATCGATGTTATCCTCTTTGATGATGCTCTCCCTCCATCATGCTCTAAGGGATGAATCTTTCATGTGTCCAACTCATGACAAAAAGGTAGTTATCCATAACATTGTGATATATATACCATAAAATACTGCTGAAATAATAAATCAATATGATCATAATGTAAAGGATATACAATACAACTAAACTCATAACAATGAAATCATGAAATCAAAACAACATATAACTGTCTCATAACAACATACGACTTACAACTTTAGTTAATAATAATCAAATCAAATCACCAACTATAAATATCCATGTATAATCAAGTAAATTGGCTTAACGAGGAATCATGATATGACATCTTTTCCCCCTAAAGCTAGTCATCATCTTGATGACACTTATTCAAACATAAGTTTCTAAATTAAAAATATTATTTATCATAGAAATAACATAGTATGAAGCATTAATTCAAGTAAATAAATATAGAAATCACTTGTAGAACTAACATAGTCCTCCCAAGTAGCAATATCCTTAGAGTATTAGTCCTAAAATACCTTACACTATGACATCTCTCTATTACGTAAATAAAGTTTGTGAGTGTTAATTACTTTGATTGGTTCTACCATGACCTCCTTGAGATCTAAAACCTACAAAGCATTCTAATCCAACACATGTGAAGGATCAACTATATATTTTTTATGATAAGAAACATGAAAGACATTATGTCATAGAGCTAGGAATGGTAGCAATATAAGCATATATGCTATAAGATTGACCACTTATAACACCTCTAAGGGTCCTACATATCTTGGTGATAGTTTTTCTGATTTGTTGAATTTAATCGAACTCCTCTGTGGCTTAACCCTCAAGAACACTTGATCACTTAATGAAAATTGCCTATTTATTCTTTTCAAATAAACATAACTCTTTTGCACATAATTGACCTCAAACAATCTCTACTCGATTAATCTGACTTAATCTTTCATTTCTAAAATCATCTCAGGTCTAAAGACTACCCTATCTTTCAACATGTCCTAACTGATTAGTGTCTTGCACCTTATTCCATATAGTGTTTCAAATAATTCCATCTTCAAAGCTAATTGGTATAAGTTATTATAAACAAACTCAACCAATAAAAATAAATCTTTATACTTGTATTATTGATCCATACAATACATACAAAAAAATCTTTTAACACTTGATTAACTCACTCAGTATAACCATCACTCTTTGGGTGATATGCAGTGCTAAAGTTTAATTACATATCCAAAGCTAAATTTAGAGTTATCCAAAATCTAGAAGTCATCTTTGGTCATGATCTGAAATGATCTTCTCTATAAATCCATACAATTGATACACTTCTTTTACAAGCCTCTTTGCAAGAGTGGGTGCATCATTTATCAAATTTCTTAGTATAAAATGAGCCACCTTGGTTAGCTTATCAACTAATACCAATATCATATAATGCATGTTTCATGACAATGATAAACCTTGGACAAAATCTACACTGATCACCTACCACTTTCATTATGGTATATCATGTGGATATAACAATCCAGCTAGATGTAGATGCTCAATTTTCACTTGTTAACATTCCAGATAACATGACATAAATTCCACTACATCTTTCTTGATTCCCTTCTATAAATAAAGTTGTCTAAGCTCTACCATGTGTTTGGTTACTCCTAGATGTCTTGAATATGGGGAATTGTGTAGTTCCTTTAGCACTTTTCTCCTTATATTCTCCCGATCTAGCACATACATTCTTTCATTATATCATAAAATACCATCATTATATAATATAACTAATTTATACCTAGGATTCTAAGCATTCTTAGACAATGGTTTCCTGACCTGATCATAGAATTCATCTCTTGACAAAAATTTAATCACTCGATCTTTGAAAGTACTCTTGATAGTAGCCATGACTTTTATATACCTCCTATGACTTAGAGCATAAACTACTCTATTTTATTTGCCTTTGATATAGTTGATATCTAAATCATAATCAGATAAAAAATATAACCAACATCTCTGACAAGCATTTAGATTCAGTTGGGTGAATATGTACTTGAGTCCCAAGTTATCATTCTTCAGCTCAAATGTTTTTCTTAGTAAGTAATGTCAAAAAATTGGCAAGGCATGTACAATTATTGCAAGTTATAGATCATGAAAGGAATAGTTCACCTCATAAGGCTTTATCTTCCTTGATTCATAAGCTACTATTGTGCCATCCTGCATAAATATTCCTTCTAATCTATCCCTAGACACATCTATGATCACTAAAAATTGAACATTGGGATCAAGAACTCTTAGAACTGGTGCTGAAGTAAATCTTAATATTTTAAATTTCTAAAAAGCTAATTCACACTTATCTGACTAGTTACAACTTTGGTTCTTCCATTGCAAAGAAGTAATATGATTAACTATCTTATAAAAATTTAGAATGAACTTCCTGTAATAATCCATTAACCCCATAAAACTTTTTACCTCGTGGACATTATTTGGTGCTAGACACTCCATAATGGGTCTTACCTCTACTAGATATACTTAAATATCATATGTAGAGATAATATTCCCTATATATTGTACTCTCTTTTGGAAAGATTTGCACTTGGATAACTTGACATACAACTTGTGCTTCCTCAACTGTTGCAGAAATAGTTCTAGATTTTGAAAATGCTCCACTTCATTTTTATAGTATATAAGGATGTCATCAATAAAGACCAAAACAAAATGATCTAAATAATCTCTAAACACACTATTCATGAGATTCATGAATGTTGTTAGAGCATTTGTCAACCTAAATGGTAACACTATAAACTCATAATGCCCATATCAAGTTCTAAATGTTATTTTAAGAATATCCTCATCCCTTATCCTCAACTAATGGTATCTTACTCTAAAATTAATCTTAAAAAATACTGTTACTCCTTGCATTTGATCAAAAATATCATCTATATGAGATAATGGATACCTATTTTTAATAGTTGCCTTGTTCAACATTCTATAATCTATGCAAATTTGAATAGTACCATCCTTCTTCTTGGCAAAGATAACTGGTGCACCCCATGGTGACACACTTGTCTTGATCAATCCCTTTGAAAATAATTCTTAGAGTTAAGCATTTAATTCAACTAATTTAGTTGTTGTCATCTTATATGGTGATTTAGACTATGGTTTTGATCTAAGTATGATGTAAGTTAAGAAATCAAGCTCACACTTAGGAGGCAATCTTGGTAATTACTTTAGAAACATTGTTGTCACTTAGATTTTCATCATTTGAGGATTTGTTTTATCTCTCCTCATCTAAGTGGCACAATGGAAACACCTCTAGGCTTGTGGGTGAGCCTATGAATGAGGTAAATCTCTAGATAGTGATAGCTCCCTTGATTTACCACTTTGTATCATTACTACACTAAAAATTTGTGAGGGAAAAGAGAAAGACAGAGATAAAATTGATAGAAAATTATTCTAAGGGAGGTAATACACCAAATAAATTGATGACTTCCAACCAACTGCATTTTACACATGAGAACAAAGGGATAACCAAACATACACTTTTCCAATTTGAATCTTCTCACATCAGTGTTTCATTATGAGGTTATGGATGAGTGTTTAGGTGAGCAAGGATAGACAAGAGGCTTTGAATGGAACCAATTAATAGGCTAACTCACTTAACCTTGACACTTCCTATAACACTTCACATGACCAATAGGAAGAAGCTACAAATAGGCAAGAGAATGAGACAACATGCTAAGGAATCTATAGTCTTCACTAAGAAAGATCCATCATTCAAGTAGACACACTATGAACAGTTATGGAAGAGGTAAAAATCAGTAATCTTATTGATCAAATGATATGGAAATGAATAGGGCTTTGCCATACTTAGGTGGAGCATAAAATACAAAGGCCAAAATGGCTAGTTCTTATAGGAATTAAGAGAGAGAGGAGAAGAGAGAAGTCCAAAGGTCACAAGGACACTTTTAAAGCTAAGAAAAACAATTAAAAATATATGAAAAGAATATGAAAAATGAACCATGCAAGGTTAGGAAGTATAAGTGTCCATCCAAGTCATGAAACTCATGAAAAATGGCATGAAATTACCGTTGCTAGCTCAAAAAATTGCTTTCATTATTCACCTCTATTTGAATGTCTCATATTTACTAGGGATAGATATGATGATTGGAATAAGAGGGAAGGATTTAAAACATGACTCTCCATGTATTGGTTGTATTCTTGGTCATCTAGAATCATTTGGGAATGAGCCATCACCATCTATAGTCTAAGAAAACTCCTCTTTCACACATCTTTCACACTTGGCTTCTAAAAAGTATTAATTTTACATAAAAATTAATAAAAGGGAGTGGATGTCACTTTAAAAAACCCTCCATGGCCTTAGAGTCATTACGCATAAGTTAAAATCAGCTCATTTAAAGTTTTCCACCCTTCTCACTAACTTGGTTACTATGCTAGTTTTAACTGGCTAAGATGAAGTCACTAGTTTGGGAACTTAAGAGTTGTTCCAAGTCATGAAATTGACATGGGGAGTTATATTAAGTCCTAAACTTCCCTTCCATGTGATTGGCATCTCTTGATACCTTTTGAAACCTACACAACACATAAAATAGGCAAAAATATCTTATTTTATATTCCATCTGTACAATTATGTACAACTCAAAAGGATGGGAAGGATTATGAAAGATTCCTATAAAATATTCACAAACTTTCATCTTAAAACTAGGTCATTATAATAGCTTTCCATCTCCATTTCCTCCATCAGGTCAATAACCAGGGTTTAAAAGGGTCTAAAATTATTTTATTCTCTTAAGCATTATTCATAAATTTTAGATGTTTTAACTACCAAAAAATCCCACTATAGTAGTGTTCAATACCTCCATCAAATTCTCCAAATGTATTATATTCCCATGCTTAGCCTCAAGGGAGATGTGAGAACTTTAATTTGGCCTATTGAGCTTGTTCTTCCACTTTGTATAGGTCTAAGTTGTCTTTGAGCCTAAATATGACCTCCTTGTGATTCCTCTACATTATTTAGACTTTTAAACATTTTAAATGACCTTATACACGTGATCCAATAGGTTGGAAAGCTTATCTCATGATAAAAGTGAAAATGGTTCTCCATTTGGCTTCTAGGTCTAAACCCTACCTACTAGTCTTGATTAAAACTCTTATGGGTTTAGACCACCTAATATTTTTCACCCTTCTATACAAGGTATATTATGTTGATCTATATATTATCAAACTCTATAAACATCCTTTCTATGTCCATACAACTCTTGGTCCATCATTCCATCCCTTCTTTCCAAGCCTACCAATTTATGCATGAGGGGAAGTATCCTCTATCTTAGACAAAATAGAGGGTAATTACCCTATTTAATTAGAAATTTTAAAATTTGGATAATATTATATAAGTGATTATTATTATTATTTATACAATATTTGATTCTTTGATCAGGTCTCTAGACCCCTAAACTTCAACAAAACCCAAGACAGACTATGTAAAAAGATTGTGTGTAGGGTTTCATGCTATGGGTTGTGAACTATGTAATTAGATTCCATTTAGTAAATTTTTTACAAGTAATTGGGATAATTAAATATGTATATCATCATAATGGAGATGATTGAGGTCTATTCTTCAATCTAACCTTTCTCATTCCTCTCACTGCATAACCCTCCACTTCACTGTCTTGGACTGCAGACTGTATCTTACTTGAGAAAGACCCCTGTATATGATCCTACATAGTTGGACCTTGAACATGGTGATTCAATACCTCATTAAAATTTTTAATGTCATTAATCAATGGTTCATATCTATTCACTCATGTTTTCAATATCAACATTAAGAATCATCACCTGTTATGCTCACTGCCTCTCTCAACCATCTACAATTAGTTGTAGGTGAACATTTTCAAATGAGGGGACACCTGTATATGAATATTATTTTTTGAAAAAGTTTTTACATCACCATTGAGTCTCTTGAGACACTTTAAATCACCTTCTATATATCAATGTATGTGTTTCCCTGCTTAAGTCCTTGTCATGGATGGTATAGAAGTGAAGGTCTATTGTAGGTGTATTATTCAAGAAGTAGACAACCTATAAACCTATTTGATGATATATTAGGTCAAAATTACTCATTTAAATAATTTTAATACATTAAGTTATGGTATCAAGGCCTATTTATCAACTATAGGTAAAAAAGGCTCTTTTAGACTCAGACCTGTATATGTCAATAAAGGATTTTAGTGTCTTTATAGGCAACTTTATATCTCTCAATAACTGTCTTCCCCTGGTTATCCTCCCCTAAAAATTTGTAGATTCATTTTAATATATGGTGAATTCAAGAAAAGCACATTAGGATGAATCAAAATTCCTTATACTACTATTGCAAAATGTCAACAAAACACCAAGGAACTTTGTTTTGCATTTTTGGGGATAAGAGCCTTGAACATAATTATTTAATCCTAGAAGGTAGTCCATAAATCCATTTTATCATTTGACACTTAAAAGAGGTATTTTATGGTCAATTACACCTAACAATATTCCAAGGAAAGGTTTTTTCATGTTCTAACCTCCCAAACAAGGACTTATATACCTCTGCTAGGGCCACCTATAGGTGGTTATTTAATGTATAGAGGCAGTAAAGGAGAATCTGGATAATGTGCATGATTTTAACCTTTAATGAGTTGTGAACCAATATCAACACTCCCAAATTAAATATTCATGCTTCAAAGGGTTTGAAACCACCACTAATATTCTCATCCTGGTATGACATCATCATGATAGGTTGTCATGTTGTATGTGCATCTTGAATGGTATGGAGGTAGTATGCAGGGTTATGAACTACACCCATGGTATATGAGATTCCAACAACCATTGTATCTTTTTTAAGTGTCAAACTTGTGAATATTTATAACAAGTCAAAACTTCATTTTAATGTGGCATTTCCCCTCCATGACACCTATAGATGAATATGTCCATGGTAGACTGTGTGAAAGTGTTCAACATGATTATAACAGTCTTCTTTTCCTGCATCATATGAAAGCATAAGAGATTCCTCATATGGATATAAGATATTACAAGTATTTCAAACTTTCATTATACTTTTGTGGATGCTCTCATAGCCTCCGCAAGTCATGATTGAGACTGAGGATGAGTTGGGAGTTGACTGTGTATCCAATTTTCACTACAACATCAATGATGCTCATTTTAAAGATTTAAACTTTGAAATAAAGATATTATCCTAACCCACTTGGAGTGAGTAAGGCATCATGCCATATTGTATTAAATCCATTGCAGAGAAATAACTTTTTTGCAAATGGTGAAATTGGAGTGCAAGACCACTATCAACACCTTCTTGTAAAGTGATTTGTTTGAACTGTAAAATCATTTCCAAATGTGAAAAAAATCATGGAGAACATGAGATAAAGGAGGAAAAATCATTTGGAATCAATATTATCAACTTTATTGTATAGAATCATCCAAACAAAATCAAAACCTATAGGGTGCACAGATTAGCAAGCAGAAAAACACAGTGAACTTCATGAGGATGTTTCATAAAGCATATGAAAATATTATTTGAAATATTTTTATGGAAATTAATCTATATGAATTTAATTTCACCTTCCAAAGGTTTTTGACATAGAATTTCTCTAACTGTTTGTACCAAACATTAACCTACTAATTGGTTTTGTGTGTCTAAAAGGGTGAAAAAGAAGAAAAAAAATCGTATCCTAATTTTGACACTTTAAAATTACTTAAATCATGGAAATGGATATGAAGAAGATAAATAGTCATCTCATGACCTTATATTACATGTCACACTCCCTTATGGGGTGTACAAGCGCCAAACTCTTCTCTTTTCCAAAGAAAATTACTTTTTCTTCTAAAGAACATGTCACTTTAAGTTATGAACAATTGATTAAGGCATAATATGAAACATTTCAAATGACATCACCCTTATTACACCTTTCCACTTCCATAGGAGGCTGTATAACTCATTTAATGCCATATTTTGACCCCAAAAATGACTCAAAATGATATAAGGACAAAAAGACTAATGACTAAGGATAATATGACATTAAATAACATTAAATGACGTATGATATACCTTGTGACCAAATATTAGACCCTTAAAACATCTAAAAATCAATTTTTTACATATAGGGCTCCCAATTTGATGTGCAAGGTCAAATTTGGTCAACAAATTGGTGACTCATAGGGGTAGCATGTCTGCTATGCTAACTAGACCAGTAGCCTTATCAGTCCATTGGGCTTAAGGAGTCATTTGAAGTCTAAAACACAAAAAAAGACTTTAACCATTGACCATAAAATTTAATCAAGACAAGACCACTTGACTACCTCAACCACACAAAACAAAGGACACACACAAGAAAACACACTAACAAGACACATACATGTGCTCAAAGCACTTAGAAAAAGCATATATCAAAAAAATATAGATAAGCATACCTCCCTCTTTGATCAAATGGAAAGTTTTAAACCTTCCTTGCTTCATGACATGAAGGATTTAGTGAGACATGTATCCTATTTTCCTTTAGCATTGATTCCTCCATCTTCTTCATGGTGTTTGCCAACTTCATTGGCATGATGTTCAATGAGAATCAAGCATCTCCATATAGTTTAACTATGGAAATGGAATCCTCTTGCATCTAAATAGTCTCAACCTTCTCATGGACTTGGCCTTTGATGTGCAAGTTTGAAAATCTGATAGTCCTCTCAGCCTTGCTCTCCTCCTTGGCTTAATGTGCTTGATGTTTGGAAGCACCAAGCTTTCCTTCACCATGTTCCCACATCCTTGAATGTGGTTTTACCTTATATGGAGATATTTACTATATTTTAGGTAAAACAAGGTCTTCCTTAACATCATTATCCATGTATACAACTTCTTGTACACTAACATCATCAAATGGCTTCATGAAAGTAGGTTCTTGACCAAAAAAATGACATTCACCTTTATGTTTATCAAATTCCTTACATATGGCATTGAACTTCTACCATAAATCTTCTTCCTCATAAATGTCATCTTCAAGAGATATTTCCTCTACCTTGGTCTCATGAGACTCTCTTAGGACTGCCACTTCTTAAGGAGTGACTTGACCTTCATCCTCGATAATGCACTCCACGTCATGCTTGAGATGATCATCCACAACTTCATGATTAGACATGGAGTCTTCTTCAAATACCTCTCTCTTCATGTCTTGGCCACATTCCTCATGGATACACTTCCCTTAAAAAATTAAGGCATTAGAGTCTACTTCATGGACACACATCCCTTCAAAAATGGAAGGATCAAGTTGTGGATTGTCATCTTGTTCACCAAGGGGAGTCTCTATGGTGATTTATTCCTCATAGTCACTCATGAGACCTTATCTATCATCCATGAATTAAATTTTCTCTTATTCACTTGATTCTCTCAAGATGAGCTGTTCCTCAATAAGGGATGAGGTAGGAGGTTGGTGGATAGGCTCATGTGAAGGAGCTGGAATATGAGGTGTAGTGGAAGGTTGATGAATTAAAGATGGAGTGTGAGGGGAATTGGAAGGTTGATGAGTTGGAGATGGAGTGTGGGATGAAAGAAAAGGATTATGAGTGGATTTGGGAAATATAAAATCATTAGTAAGCTCATACAAAAGTGAATTCTTGGGCTTACTAGAAGGAAAAACAACTACATAAGTAGGAGCTACATCTTTCCAATAATATCTTTTTGTATAATCCATTGAGTCATCTAATTTCATATGACAAGACTCATAAGAGTACTCTTGAGGTTGATAGGCATCATGATATGAGCCTTATGGCTCATATTTGGACTGATAGAGAGGTGTTTATATTGTGTCATTTAGATGAGGAGAGCTAAGACATCTCATCAAAGGGTACAAATCCAAGTGACAATAGTTTTTGGCATGCCTAATGGGACTCTTAGTCTAAGAAGTTGAAATATTTTTTGTGTTGTCTTTCAATACATCAACCTTTAGAGGGATCTATCTAAACATCAATGATGACTCTAAGATTGCATCAGCTAGTCAAGCAGCCCAAGTATTCCTTTTGAAAATTATTTATGATCATTCCTTGTGTTCTTGCTTCCTAATAAAGTTTCATGGCTGAATTTGGTGTTGAGTATTGTTTTACATAAGTTGGTAAGGTTTATCAAGCTTATGGAACTCATTATTAACCTTGGTATGATCTTTACCAACCTAATTATGACCTTGATATAACTTAGAAAAAGGTTGGTTATAGGACTAATAAGGATCATTTTGGAGTTGGTAAGAGTCATAACAAGACTGGTAATACTACTCTTCAACAAAGCTATTATGCTGATCAAAAGAAGATGAAGACTTATGGCAGCCCTATAGCCCTTCATTTCCCTCTCCATATGGACACCATGTTGTTGGACAATCCTGTGAGAATGGATACCAAGAGACCTATCAAGAAAAACTCATCCATAACCTCATAATGAAACATTGATGTGAGCAGATTCAAATTGAAAAAGTGTATGTTTGATTAGTCCTTTGTTCTCATGTGTAACATGTAGTTGGTTGGAAGTCATCAACTTATTTGGTGTATCACCTCCCTTAGAATAGTTTGCTTTCAATTTTATCTCTCTTTTTTCCCTCACAAAGTTTAGGTGTTGTAGTGATCCAAAGTGGTACATTAAGGGATCTATCCTTATTTAGAGATTCACCTCACTCTTAGTCTCACCTACAAGTCTAGAGGTGATTCTATTGTGCCACTTGGATGAGGAGAGTTGTGCCATCTCCTCAAAGGGTGAAAATCTAATTGAAACAAACACATTATGAAAATTCCTAAGGAATAAATAATATTTGAGAAATGGTTCCTTAGATTCCTCCATTTTATTTATCTTGATGATAAATGTTTGGAGTCTTTTTCCTTGAGCCTTCTTGATTTGCATTGCAAAAATATGCCTAAGTTTCAACTCTTTTTTATCACCTTAAATTTGTATTTGATTTCTAACATCATCCAAGAACTCAACTTTTTTTAGATAATAGTCAACCTTGGATTTATGCTTTTCAAACCAATTGAATTATAGGATCACATCATATGACCTAACAGTACTACATAAAGATATAATGCTGTTGTAGAATTCAGCAACCTAATCTTATCTTTGACTAAACATTTGTCAACTTTGACTTTTGAATCATTTCCATATTGTACCAACCATGCATTTGCCAATACTCTAGCTCTTGTAGATAGATCACTAAACATTTTAGGAGCTATAAAACATTCTCTAGTCCATGTATCTATCAAAATAGAAACTAGATGTTCAAACAAAATACCTAATAGTTTTATGGGTAAAGCTTAGAATTTAGCTTACCAATTATCAACTGTCACGTGAATATTATACTAAAAAGTTCCTTTTTAAAGAGTATAACCTTTGTTATTTGACATGTCCTAGGCACACTCATAAGCATAATGATCACCTTAAAAAATGAAGCAACCTCCAGGTGGTTTTTTTCTATCAGACTCTTAGTATTTATTGAAACTCCCTGTGAAACCATTACCTAATTTTTTTTTAATCAAAATGAGCTCCAAAAATACTGATCCAAGTGAATGCACTGATTCAAGATGTAATGTAAGACACATATCATTCAAAATTATACAGAATAAATACACACAACTATAATAATAAATTGAAAAGAAGTAATAGCACCAAGACAAGAATGATCCAAATAATCCACACAATATTGCATTAGAAATATGAAGGGAGAGAGGTGCATATATAGGTTGGAGAGGGAAAGATACCACACATTTTAGTGAATATGGTACTAATATTTTTAAGTAACCAACATCATCTCTCGAGCCCTAAACAAGCTAATACAATCATGTAGTCAAAATCTAGTGGAAAAAGGCCTACACCAACACCCCCTATAAGCATAGCTTAGGTGAGTGATGATACAAAAAATAGGTCCTGGCAACAAGGCCTAATAAGGTACCCATGTTTAATGCAATCTCTCATAAAGTAGATAAAACTAAAAAACCCATAGAAAAAACTCCTCTCAAAAAGGGAGACAAAGAAGAAGTGAAGAGGCTAAAAGGCCCCCCTGAAGATGATGAAGCTACCAAAAAGGAATGCACCCCAAAAAGAGCTTGTATATGAATGAAGTTGATCTCAATGAAGGGTTTGGTGAAGATATTAACAACCTACTCTAAATATTGGAAAAATAATAAGTTTATTACCTACTCATGAATCATCTCCCAAATGAAGTACTTGTGAATCTTGATGTGTTTGGTCCTCTGATGAAGGACCAAATTCCTACTAATCTGAACAGTACTCTGGTTGTCATAAAATATGACTATAGGTTATTTGATCTAGATACTAAGATCAGAAATAATCCCCTAAAGCTAAATAGCCTCAGTAACTATGTTTACAACTTCCATATACTCTACCTCTGTGGAAGATAAATCAATAGCATTTTGTTTCTTTCTCAACCAACTAATGGGGCCAAAACCTAATAAAAAACTTAAGCTAAATTAGACTTATGACTCCTAGTGTCACCAACCCAATCAAGTCTATGTAGCCAACCAAGTCAAAATATGAAACAACCTTGTAGTGTATGTCATACCTATGTGAACCCTAAATATAGTACAAGATCCTCTTTGTTGCTTTCTAATATAGTTTATGGGGTTTCTACATGAATCTCAAAACAATGTTAAAATCATAAGAGATGTCTAGTCTAGTGTGAGTCAAGTAAATAAGGCTGCCAACAAGTTGTTGATATAAGATAGAATTAACCAATGTGGTGGAACAATCTCCCTCAAGCTTGAATATAGATAGGAATAGACTCTGAGATGGCTTACAGTCAGTCATATGAAACCATGTCAAAATATCAAGAGAGTACTTGGGCTATAAAAGTAAATTTTTTGAATCTATCTGAGTGATCTCAATGTTAAGGAAGTAGTGTAGTAAGCTCAAGTCAGTCATGATGAATCTATCTTGAAGAGTTTTCTTCACTAGTGAGATAGTTGAATAAGAACTCTCTGTGATCAAAAGGTCATCAACATATAAAACTAGTATCAACAATGAATCATCTTATTATAATAAGTACACATTGGGGTTTTAGTGGTATCTAGTGAAACCTAAAGTAAGAGGGAAGGAATCCATTTTGTCATACCAAACTTGAGGGGCCTATTTGAGGCCATAAATATATTTTCTAAGTCTGCACACTAAGGAAGAATCCCAAACAAAACTAGGTTGCTTCTCTATGTAGATATCATCCTCAAAGTCTCTATGAAAAAATGCACTCTTCACATCCATCTAATGTACACTCCATCCATGTGTTGTGGCTATAAAAATTGTGAGTCTAATCAAAGTCATCTTGGCCATAGGTGCAAAGGTCTTTGAGTAGTTGATGCCGGTTACCTATGAAAATATCTTGGCTACCAATCTATCCTTATACTTGCCAATAGATCTATTTGTAACATACTTGGTTTGATATATCTAGTGACATCAAACCATCTTCCTTCCCTTAGGGAGAGAAGTCAAATCCTAAGTGTGATTGTTAATCAAGGAATTATATTCCTCATCCATGGCTCTATGCCACTCAAGTATCCCTGAAGCCTCTCTAAAAGTATGCAGATCTAATGTGGAAGAAAATAAGGCATGTGGTCCACTCTTAAATTCTATCCAAGTACATCTATCATCATCTAGATCCCTTGCCTAAGTGCTTGCACTTTTAAGTGTCTACCTAGCCCAAAGAGGGCCTAAAATGGGTGAGCCAGGTACCGAATCCTCATCTTTTGATGCATGATCAAAAGTGGATGAGGATGATTCTATATCACTCTGATCACTATCAGAACTAGAATAAGAAGAAGAAGAGAACTATGCCTTAAGAACCTATTATGAATGATTTGAATCCTCGAACTACTCATCCAAACTGAGTGAAACTAATGTAGAGGGAGAAGTGTCAAGTAAAGAGTCGATGAGACTCTCCTAAAAATTAACACTCCTCAATGAATAACTGATGAGTCATAGGATGAAGAAGTCTATAACCCTTAACCCCATATGGATACCTAACAATGATGCAAGGTTTGGATTGAACCCCCATAACCTTGTATTTATTTTTGAAAATGTGCACCATCACTAGTGATCTGAAGACCCTAAAATGCTTCACCTCTGGTTTCTTATTATGCCAAGCTTCATAAGGAGTGATTCCCTTTATAGCTTTATGAGGAACCTGATTCTGATTGTAACATTCACAATTGATGGCTTATACCTATAACTATGGAGTCAATGATTTAGAGTGAATTATACAGTTGCTTATCTCCTTCAAGGATTGATTTTTGTGTTCTATTATACCATTCTACTGAGGAGTGTATAGTACTATCTACTTAAGATCAATTCCCTTGATGGCACAAAAATTATCAAATCTATAGTTGATGTACTCCCCCTATTATTTATTTGAAGTATTTTGATGTACTTTCCATATTGCTTCTCAGCTACAACCTTGAAGTCTTGAAAATTATCAAAAACTTTAAAATTTTGTCTAAGAAAGTAGACCCATGTGTATCTAGAAAATTCATCAATGAAGATGAAGACTTATTTGACCCTAGTAAAAGAATGATGGGGAAATGACCATATGACATCACTGCGAATCAACTCAAGAGGTACTGAAGCTTTCCTAGCTTTGCCTTTGTCAAATTTTTGTTCTAGATGTTTTCCAAGGGCACAACCCTTACAAATTCCCTTAAAGAATTTAACTCTAGGAAAGCCTGTACCCATATCCTGTAGACTCAGCTGATCAAGGTAGAAGTAGTTAAGAAGGATGAACCATTCATGCCATAGTCTGCTAACTCCATTTGAATGGGTAAGCAATGCAGTAGGAGGAATATCTAGAGTAAAATGGGAGGAGGTGTTTATCCTATAATGGTGATTATTCATCCCCAATGCAATTTTAGAGTCACTATGTAGCTCTCTAATCTCAGCTAAATCTAGTGTTAACTTGACTCTCATGCCTTGCCCTATGTGAATAATTTGATACACTAAAAAAGATTAGTTGATAGTGAAGGTACACTTAAAACATTTGTGAACATTTCACCTTCGAATTCAATAGTCCCTCTTCCTACAAATTTTGTTGGAGTGTCATCACCCAAAGTGATAGAGGACATGATACAAGGCTCTAAGTCAAGAAACTCAACCTTTGATGAATCCATATGGTGTGAAGCACTAGAGTCGATAACCCAAAATGAAGTAGATGTTGAAGCCACTACAAATAAAACTTTTCCCTTATGTTTCTCCTTTCCTTTTTCCTTTGACTTAGAAGATTC
This sequence comes from Torreya grandis, assembly GCA_037957365.1. NCBI lineage: Eukaryota > Viridiplantae > Streptophyta > Pinopsida > Cupressales > Taxaceae > Torreya > Torreya grandis. Next base: position 304,660 of record JARHVA010001046.1, on the reverse strand, counting down.
TTTGACTGATGATGATTTTTTGATAGACTTAGGGACCCCTATATTGTTTTTCTCTAAGAGATGGGTAAGGTTATCTATCTATTTCTTCATACACTTGTGCTCATCATGCCCATTCTTCTTGCAATAGGAACACTTAACCTTTTCTCTCTTAGATTTCCCTTCAGAGGGGGAGGTTTTAGTCCTAGTTTTTGTATTGGTTTTATGTTCTTTCTTCTTCTCAGAATTCTTTCTTTTTTGTTTCTTATCATTGTTTCTAGAGGCTTTCTATTTTCCATTCTCAATAATAAGGCCTGAAAGTTTGGAAGAATTGGGGGTTCCCATATGGATCAATTTATCATTTTTCTTAGTTAAATTTACAATGTAATCATCTAAGGATATGATTTTCTAGTTAGATCCTATGGCTCTCTTGATAGAATAAAAGGTAGAAGCAAATATAGAGTAATCAAGTCCTAGTTTTGCAAGCACAAAAAAAACTAACTGTTAATCTTTCTTCTCAGTTCCACACTCTTTTAATTACAATCTATGTGAATTTAGTTTGGTGAATAAATACTCCAATGTGTCAAAGTTTCTAGGACTCAAATTAATTATCTCAATCTCAAGTTTATGACCCCCTATGGTGTCAATTTTTTCAAATAAATTTTCTAGGGTGTCTCATACTTCTTTGAGAGATTTGGTTGACTCTATGTGAAACAAAGATTTTGATGACATTGAAAGACATAATATCTAAAAATCTTTATGACATTTATTAAACTATTTTATCTTATCTTCATCCATTGTGGGATCAATTTGACCCCCATAGTTATGCGAAATAACCCTTTACTTCTAAGAACCATTGTAATCTTACTTTTCCATTCCTGATATTTGAGGGGTGTGAGTACATTAAAAATACTAAGATCTATTATAGAATTAAGATTAATGCGTTTGTTATTGTTACAGAAATTAAACGTGTGTAAAAGGATAGAATTGTAGAATATAATCACAACCACAATACAATCCCCTTGAAACTATGTCATGTACCCCCCAAATTTTGGCACTTTATAAAGTAGTGATTTTTATAAATAAAATAATTCCAATACATGGGAAATAATAAAATAAACAATTTTTTAAAAGACGGTACTTAATTTTGAGTTATCATTTATAAGATAATAACAAAACAATTTCTCATAAATAGGTCTATGACTAAAAACTTGCACTTGAAACTTAAAAAAAATACTCTTAGACAAGGTAAAATATGCCTTCCAACCACTGATTGGAACTAAAATTTTATGATGGACTTAAAAAATTTAACATAAGTGAAAAAATATTTTGTCAGTTTCTTCAGTATGCATGAAAGCAAGTGTGGCTTCCCCTTTAAACAAAAAATATAGCTCAAAATAGAAAATAATGAAGTTTTAGTTGAGTAAAAAGGAGAATATTGTTGTTTTTGCTCTAGATCTTTAACAAGAACTCCAACACAACCTAAAATAGATCTTATGCAGATCCAACAACAGAATATAGATCTTAAAAAAAATAAGAGAGCGTAGTTTTTAAAAAAAACTTAAAAAATCACAGTAGAATGTAGATCTTTTTGTGGCACCACATAAACATCATAATCCCTTTGTCAATGTAGGTCATATTCCTTAGATGACTCCAAGTTTAGGTAGTAGATCTATCCAATGCAACAAAAATAAGCTCTGCAAACAAAAAAGTTGATGCCAAAAATATCCAATGCCTTTCTCTCTTGCTGTAACACCTCTCTAGGCCTACGCTTCAACCACTCATATTCTAACACCTTTCTCTCCTGAAAAGCAACGCAAGTCAAAACAAGGTACCTTTGTAGAACAAAATACTTATATTTTTCCAACGCTAAAGCTGCAAGGTGAAACTCTGATTAAAGAATTCAATGCTTCACTCCTTTACATAGTGCTTTAACCTCCACACTCCTCTGTTGTAGTCAATGACTTTACTAAAGATCTCCAACATAGATAACAAAGAATGCCAAGGCTAGTTTAGAAAAACAAGTTTTGATAATGGTGACTCTAACATAGCCAAATATTGGCACCACAATAGATCTATAATGCCATCTTGATGGAAAAATAAAACACCAAAGTAGAGGTACTCTTTTAATGCCACACATGCTACTCTCTTTCTCTCATGCAACATTTATAAAATGATGTCTTAGAGTTTAGATCTGAAAACAAGAGATCTCTGTTAAGAAAATTCAATGCCTAGATTAGATAATAATGATGCCAATTTAAGAAAATAATGCCATATATCCAGATCATAGTAAACTTGTTTATTTTTATAGTAGATCATATCAGAATGATTGATTAACAAAATAGATCTCTAATTTTTACAACTTCACAAAGAAAAGTGCTAATGACAAATCAAATAATACAATAGATTAAATTTCAATTCCAAAAAATAATATATCAAAACCTCATATCTAAAAGAAATATCCTTATGCAGTTAATAAATTTAGAATACAAATGCTAAAATGGAGAGATCTAAACTAAAATCAAATAAATTCAAGATTTGAAAACTTGTAGAAAAGACCAGACAATCTTCATATTTAGATCGACTCTAATGCCATATCATAACGAGCTCCAATAATGTTGATCCAAGTGAATGCACTAATTCAAGATGCAATGTAAGACACATATTATTCATGATAATACATAACAAACACACACAACTACAAGAATGAATCAAAGAGAAATAAGAGCACCAAGTTAGGAATGATCCAAATAATCCACACAATATTGCATTATAAATATGAAAGGAGAGAAGTGCATATATAGGTTAGAGGAAAATATACTACACATTCTAGTGAATGTGGTACTAATCTTTTCTAGTAACTAACATGACCTATAGAGCCCCAAACAAGTTAATACAACAGTGTAGTAAAAATTCAGTGGAAAAAAAGTCTACACCAACATTCTTATTTCTTGAACCATTGTTGAATCTAGCATTTTGATTTTTGAATTGACTCCTAAAGTCTCTACTCCCCTGCTTCTAGTTTTATTTTGAAAGTAGGTTTAGAACTTCCATATTTTTTCTTAAACTTTTCCCTAGCCTGTGCAAGATATTTCAAATTTTGTTCTTGTTTGACTGCCTTCTCGAAGATCTAGTCCATGGTAGATGGTCCATGAATGTCCACATCTCCACCAATCTAGGGTTTTAATCCCATGATGAGCTTCCTAATACTGAACCTCTCATCTATCTGGTACTGAGGTATATACTTCAAAAATTTGGTGAACTATTCCTAATACTCATTCACTGATAAGTCTCCTTGTTTCATATTTTAGTAATATATAAGCTTCTAGTCAAAGTATAGCTTTGGAAGCCACTATGATCTAAATAATGTCACAAACTACTCTCATGTAGTGGTGGTCAAGTTAAGATTCATTTCAAACTTCTTTTTTTCCCACCACATAGCTACTTCATCAGTCAACTAATATGCTCTGCAAACTACTTTAGTGACCTCTTAGTAGTTTTGAATATCAAAATACTTCTCCATCTCAGTCAACCATGGTTCAAATTTGTCACCCAAAATAGTTCTATCAAACTTAGGTGGATTCACCTTCTTCATATCTCTAGCCAATTTCACAACTACCTGAACTCTCACATCTCGAAGGTTTTCCTACTCAATGGGATGCACTTCAAGTTCATCCTAGTGTTCTTCCTGTACATGGCCATTAACTTCATATTCTAGAGATGAAATTTGATCTATGATCTCATTTTTGGATGCCATAATTTGATCCAACTTTGTTGCTTACTCAACAACAAATCAATTAGGATCAAATGGAGGGGTATTGTCATTGACATTTAAAGGACCCTATTTAGATACTATAGCTTTCATCATTCTCCTTTTTGGTAAACAAAAGGATAAAAAAATGTTGGTGGACTCATTAGGTCTTAGAGTTCGAGCTATAACTCTGATACCACATGTAACATCTCCACTGAGATCTACTTAGAAACACATGACTTTTTTAAAATTTTAAACAATGTATTCTTTCATTATATTACACCATGAGAATATAATTAGTGATTTAGATAAAATAATCTAAGTATAATAAATTTAAAATAAACATGTGACATATATCTATCACTGATCACTATCATCATATGAAACATAACAATCCAAATATAGAAAGTAATTATAAATTTCTAGCCATTGCTGGAACAAATATATAGCTACTACTATCATAGTACAATAAGTAAATAATTACATCTCATCAAGTATAATATTTTAATAATAATAAATATAATATAATGTACAAGATATAAGGCTTCACAGAGCATGAGTTCCCTGAACTCCAGTATCTATGGCAATCTCAACTATAGTCTCCAAATAAGTACTACTATAGGGAGGGAGAGCATAATCTAAATATTTTCTACACCAACTACAGACCATCGATCCCCCATATAATCTCTCATCAAAAAATTGTCCTCTTTTCATGGATGAGTATATAGTGATAGTGCAGGAATCTAGAGAGATAAGCTAGTACCCGTGTGTTGTATAATTTCTAAAAATATGTAGTGCACCATAAAGAAATCCATTCTAATATGATATCATATAAACATATAAATCATACATATAAAATGATAATATCTAACTAAAATTACTTTGATCAAAATTTTTAATAGTTATTGATCTCTATGATCATTCAAATTCATGCACACCACTTGATCAGATTACCTTCATCTGACATTGATGATGTTAGTAAGCTAATGAAGTTTATATCACTATTTACTCAGTACCAACAATACGAAATTTAGTTAACATATATATAACCAAAAAATTCATATAGATTACTTCCTAGTAGCAAGAATAAAACATGCTAAACACATGAATAATAAAAAATGTATACATTTAGTCTGTCAAACATATGAATGAATCTCTATTGTATCATTTATCCCATAAATAATAAGCATAACAATTATAGTTTATATCACTCATGTATAATATATATTTAGAATGCAATTTTCTAATTCCTATAAGTAGTTTCAAATATAATGCACTCTATGACAAGTCATAATATCATAGTCCATTGTTCATGAATACAAATGCTCAATTACAAACAACCAATCATAACAATTTCAAGAATCAAATGTCTCATAATCTTAGTTATATTTTGTATGAACATGATTTTCATTTATACATATTGTTATGTTTTGGGAAGTTGTATTCATGTTGATATAGTTTTTTGACTCACAAAAACCTATTAATTTTTTTAACAGTCAATAAAACTAGAGGAATATGACACAATACACCAATATATGTTATATTTTTATAGGAACACCTAAATCTTCACATAGATATTTCCTATATATGTGCTCAATAATATATGGATACGGTATATAAATGTCAATAGTCATTTATAATTCTAGTCAAAGACTTGATCATTATAACATTCTTAGAATACATTTACGATCTATTACAATATATATCAATATTTTTGTAATATTAAAAAACATATAAATATATACATACCATGGACTATATTTGAATTATACTTATCTGTTCCACACCCATATATAAACTAACTGAATAAAGGATTTATATTTGAAGAAAAGAAGGTTAAAATTAATGAACAGAGAAATATATTCACGGAATATTATGAATTTAACATGAAATACTAAAAGCCAATACAATATGAATAAATTTCCATATATAAATGATCTTAATAAAATAACCATTATATGACTTATTTTTTACAATTTAATGACTATATGAAAATGATCTTTGCCGATAATAAAATATTATCTCCATATTTCTATAATAATAATCCTTATATATACCTATATACATGGAAATATATAATCTCTCCCAATTAATAGAGGTAAATATAAAATATATAATGATTAATAAAAAAATTAGATATCTTTATCGATATATATATATATATATCATTTACAGATAAAGAGAGTCCATCAGTGTATACCAATCAACATATTAATTTCAACTTTTTCACCATATACATATGCAAATTACACAGTACAATGGATATCTACTGATCACTAAAACACTCTATAATGATCAACGAAGTAACTTTTATAGAAATATATAATAAGTGATACAGGTACAATAAGGATAATATATAACTATATTTCATAGATTGGTTCATAGATCAATATATTTATCTATTGATACCAAGCAAACTAATTAGATCGGATACCACATAGAAAAAGATATTCTAAGATCTACTTATAAAATGCATATAAAGGATGTAAAATATAGTGATCTAGTTATGTTCCTATACAATACAATGATATAATAAAATACAACGACATTGTATATTATTATTATTATTATAATTATAATTATATATATATATAGATATGAAAATATATAAGAATACATAAAAATATAAATCTCTATCCATGAATTGTTCATTGTATACCATTATATAAATCGCCTTACTTTTTTTAACAGATTGTTGATCTTGTAATGTTTAAATCACATATATCATTTGCTATATATACAATTTATAAGTTTGGTGGTATAACTATTTAGATATAATATTCCTCTATTCATACTTTTATATGAATCAAAAGTGCCCAACATATATCTATTCCTTAGTTTCTACTTATGCAGATCGTTATACTATTATATGGGGTGCGAAATATACATCTACGCTCATTGTCTGTACTCGAATTATTGTTTATACTTAGTTTGATATAGGTAAATAATAATATATTTCACCATAGGTCTGATTAGTTTGTTGTATGCATATATTACACTTAGATTTCTACTTCTTACTGACATACATATTTTGCATAGTGTGTTGTATAATTCTACGTATATACAATTAATTATTACACTTCATTCGCTAGTTTTTATAAGAGAAATACATAATATGAATATACACAAAAATTCTTAGATTATACAAAATATAACAATGGCACCTAACTGGTAAACATATTCAAGCTGAAGTAGCACGACTCAAAATTTATTTGCTCAGCTTGGTCTCTCTCAACACACTGCTGCTCCTTTCTCCACTTCATCCTCTACACCTTTCCTTCTCTCTCCTTCTCTTATTCTCTCCTCTTTGCTACGCTTCACTCCATTCTTTCCCTCTTTGTATGAGTATTGCTCTTTTTAAAAAAAGTTGCCTTCTCTTTTTATTTATCTATTTTATTCAAAGATTTTTCTCTTTTTATGTTTTTATTTATTTTTCGTAAAGATTTTTTTTTAAAACTCCCAAGTCGCCAACTTTTCCTAATTTTCCCAAAGCTTAAAAAATCTTTGATTCATTTGTTTTATCAAGCTTTTCCCCTTTTTTGGAAAGACTTTTATTTCCTAATTATAAAACAATTGCTTTATTTATATATTTTTTAATAACTTAATAATAATTTCTTAATATAAATAAATAATCATAATGACTTGACCAATATAAAGTCAATAATATTATTTTAAATCGAAATGAAAAATAACACATTATTTAAATCTAAATTATAAAAATATATTCGTTGTATTCAAAATGCTATCTAGGTTATCTATGTATTTTTTTCATCTTATAAGTCACATAATGATATTCTTGATATTATAAAGATAACTAACTAATGTTCTCAACCATTACTAAGACAAGGTGGTTAGTGTACATATGGTAGTACCAACATAATGTATGCAAATTTATATTTTTGAAAACATTAACAATCATGAATACAATGACATGTCATAAACGCATAGTAACATTCACAACATAATCAAACGAGATTAATTCACATAAGAATAAATCTGAACTAACACACATATATGTAATTATATAAATACATATAACATAAAGAATATACTAATGCTAACAATTCAAACAATGTATATAACATGTACTAGTTAGCGTGGTGTGTGTAGGGGTTCTAGCTGTTCTTATGTCATTTTCCAACACTTCCATCTATGTCATCCTCTTCAATGATTCTCTCCCTCCATCATGCCTTTGAGGGATGAATCTCTCCTACATCAAATTCATGACAAGAAGGTAGTTAGTCCATAACATCATGACATATATATCATAAAATATTGTTGAAACAATAAATCAATATGATCACAATGTAAAAGATATACAATATAGCTAAACTCATAGCAATGAAATCATGAAACCAAAACAACATAAAACCATCCCATAAAAACATACGACTTACATATTTAGTTAATAATAATCAAAACAAATCACCAAATATTAATATCCACAGATAATCAAGTAAATTTGCTTATCGAGGAATTAGGATGTGACAATAAGTTTATACACTATCTTTTAGCAATGTCATTTTAGTTTTTCTATTGATCATCAAGCTCTATGATATCTAGTAAATAATCCCATGTTAGGAGGAAGGATATCTAGGAGGCTGATGTTATTTTAATAATTTTAGTTCAAAATCAATGTGAAGCCTATGAGAGAAAATGTGAAATCAAACTATTTGAGTCAAATACATAATGGAGAGGAACCTGAAGAATTTTAAGATGAATCATCAGATGCCCTTTTATTTTGAATCTATACTATCCTAAAAAACATGAAAGACATAGAAAATTTCCTTGAATAGGGAATTTTTCCTATGAATTATGTGGATAGAGATAAAAATTAGTTGATCATAAGAACCATTCCATTCAACATCATTAATGGTATTTTAGAAAAAATGGGCAAAGATGACAAATTTTATGGAGTATCTTTACAACATAAGCAACCACAAACTGTTCAGGAGGCAAATCAAAGAATAATAGATAGACACTTTACAAGAAAATCTAATTCAAGGAAGATACTTTAAAGTGGCATCTGGTGGCCTACTCTATTTCAGGATGCATATCAAGTAGTAAAACACTACAACATATGTAAATGAATGGGAAGTGCTAATCATAGAGATGAAATATTGTTAAACCACATGCTAGCTGAGAATAATTTAAATAGTGGGGAATTGAATTTTTAGGACCGATAAATCATGTAATCATGCAAGGTATATAATTATTGTGATATATTACTTCACTAAATGGGTAGAAGCTATTGCGACACCAAGTTACAGTGCTAAAGATGTAGCCATATTTCTATATGAGAATATTATAATTAGATTTGAGTTTTTAGTGAAGTTGGTTAGTGAAATAATAATAATATCAAGACTTTAATGAATGAATTTTTGATATCACACTATAAAATCATAACATATCACCCATAAGTTAATGGGCAAGCAAAAGAATCAAACAAGGTCCTCGGCAAGATGCTCACAAAAATATGTAATGTGCAAAGAGATGATTGGGAGGATCAAATTCATATGATCCTATGGGCATGTAGGTAAAATATAAACACATGATAGGTTCAATCCATTTTATCTAGTTTACAAATTAGAAACAATCATGCCAAAGGAATACATAGTCCTTCATTTGTGAATTGCAATGATCATGTAACTAGGAGATGTAAATTCTATTTAGACAAGACTAATGGATTTAAATCAGATGGAAATAATAAATAAAAATCAAAATGGACACAAGAATTCAATAAGTAAATTCAAAAGTTGTGCCATGATCACAATCTACAATCTAAATAATTTTACCTATAACAAATAATATTACTATATGATATCAGATTTTTAGCATTTCTAGGCAAGCTATACATTTTATAAAAAGGACATTACATCATTAATGATGCCTCACATCAAAGAACAGTTATGTTAAGGGACCTTAAGGGAACCATTCTTTCAAGACATGTAAATGGCTATAGGATTAAGCTTTACCATCAATAATCTTTATCAGATCTCACATAAAAATTAGAGAGGGTGCTAATATCACCATGTAGATTAGGATTTTTGTTTAATGTGTTATACTATTGTTTTGATTTTAGGTTTTAGTGTAGCTATATAATGCGATCTCTATATCATAGGACATCAGAACCAAGTTGTAAAATTCAAAGTTACAAAGTGTGATAAGGAAAAAAACTCAACATAAAATGAATGACATAATATAAAGTCAACACAGGGGGTCATCAATTAAGTCTAGTATTGAGGCACTAACAAATAAAGTATGGAGGAAGGTTAATGAATGGTCATTAAAAAAGCTATTAATAATGACACACTTAAAAAGATGGTATATTTCCCAAAGTAGATTGAGAGTTAGAATCAGGGGATGTACAATAAAGGAAAGTGACAAGGGAAAATACAACGTGTTACATCAAAAATCCCATCAACCAAACCAATGCTTCTAGACATTGTATTGCTAACATCAAATCATTAGCAACTAATTACAATTAATTTAACAAGTAGAATAATGCATAGTCAACTCAACATATTCAAAGTAATGTGTCACATAGATTCAAGTGGGATTTAAACAAGGGCATGCAAAACAAAATTGCATTACAAAATTTATTGATAAGAGCCCTATGTGATTTATGCCTAATTCACTCATCTACATGTGGATTATTCTCCAACACCAACTTATCAAAAGCTATCATTCTAATGGTACCAAACTAACAACCATGGATCATTCACAACTTTTGATTCCCCTTATAAATGCTCAAAAGGAAGAGATGGGCATTGGTATTGCACTTAGATAAATAAAATACCATGATACATACCTATTTGACTTCATTGACATAATGTAAGCCAATTTTTTCATTCTAGACCAACTAGAAGCATCATAACCAAGTGCCCTAACATTTTAACATTTCCTATGAGGAACAAATGCTGAGCAACTTATCAAATTGCAAACTGTTGTCCTGCTAAATGAGGTGATGATGACACTTATCAGTTGGTATAATGAGGGTTCCATTAATTTATCACAAGATGTGACTATTTTGATTAACACATCCACCATGGCACAAATAATGAGACTTCTTGAGAGGGGTAAATCATTGGTTCCTTAAAAAATAAATAGCCCATCCATCCATTCAAATACAAAAGAAAAATATAGTAGCGCATCCAAGGGGTCCCGATAGACTTTGTATGGGACGTTTCAGTGCAAATTCTCTCTGAATCCATCACAAAGTGGTTTTGGTAGACCACTAAGAGCATAAAGTAGGCTACAAAAGGGGTCATCAACATCTCTTACCACATGATTTGGCTCAATGAATATTTCAACTAACTAGAATTTTTGGTCTCTAAGCTCATCAAAAACATTGAGAAGGTTATCAACATGACATCATAAGCCTATTGATATTAAGTTTTTGTCTTACTTCTCTATTTCACATAGTAGAAGTTCCTAGATCGCCCCATTAATATAGACATTGATTTATGGTTTACGGCCACCTTTGTAAACATTTCTTGAACCAAAATATGGTAATATTATGAGTAGTAGGGTAGATTCAATGCATGGTGAGTGGAAATATAAAATCTCATCCTATTGCATCCATGTGTGATTGTAGATGTCATGCAATATTTGAGGAAACATGCTATAGTGACTAAGCTTCATGATGACATCTAAATCAGAGTCCACAAGTTCCAAAAGGTACCCATTACTTCCTTGTAATTATTCATTACTATATTGGTTACACAGATGAAATTTCTATGGTATAAATTTTTGGATTCTCGTTCAATACAACCACTTTGAATGATATAGGGGCATGACCATTGCCTCAACAATCAAGAATGTAACCAAAAATAGAGGTGTAGATGAAGCAAAATCAACCCCATCACAAATTATTGTGATAAAAAAGAAGGCACTAGTGCACATAGCATCACTAACATAATTTAATAAGATGCACAGTACCAAACCATGTAATTCCAACAAAAAATGTTCCATAATTCATTGTAGAATACAATATTATTCAGTTGGGCATCACAAAGGAGGATTTGTACAATTATGTGTTGGAGGACATAGGTACTATGATCTATGAAGAGGATGAAGATTTTTTTCTTTTGGAAAGTACTGCACACTTGTTAAGTGCAAAATAAATTTTAGAAGAACCTTCTAGTGGACATTTCTACACTTCCTACATCAATAATTGTAGACACAATGGTAGGAGAGGATGAATGCAAACATAGGATGGCTATGGTTTTTTAAGGATCACCAAGTGCAAGTTATTTTGTGGCATAAACAAGTCCATAAAAATAATGAATCCCACAAAAACCATTGATACACAAGCCAAGGACCCATACTACACCATAAATTTCATTAACTATTGAAGATCATGTGGGTTCATTTGTTGAACCTCAACTAGTTGAGAAAACTGAGTTACATTAGGCTTAAGTGACATAATAACAACCACAAGATGTGATTTTGGCCTACAAACAACTGAATAGGACTATGGGTCTTCCAATCAAATTAAAAGCACCAATATATAGGAAAACCATAGTTGAATCATACCTTATTCCTCTCCTTCGTAGTCACTTTCATCTATGAATTCTTTGACTCTAGTGCATGAGTCATAAGTGAGTGCACAACAACAACCTAAGTAGCTAACCATACAATAAGATATCTCAGCATAATAATAATCTGCTAAGAATCAACTTGAGTAGGATAAGGCTCAAAAGGTCACTGTGAAGAATACAAAAAGAGAGGAGAAGAAGAAGAGGAAGGAAGAAGTGACACACAAGGTTTATAGGAGGATTAGAGGAAGTAAATAAGAAATAGGATGAATAAGCTATGAGGAAAGAGAAAGAGAGAGAAAATAAATAAGTGTAAACAATACATAAGAAGAAGGCTGAGGCTAATGCAACAACCAAGGCATAAGAAGAAGATAAAAATAAATAAGTTCTACAAAAGTAAGAGGAAGAAATGAAGAATCAGGGTCAAGGTCAAGGAGCCAAGACTAGGTAAAGGTAACTAACAAATCAAAAGTAAAATTAGAGTGCCAAACAAAGGAATGAGTTGTAGCATAAAAATTAGTATAACACACCAAGAAGGTGGTGATAACATAGGCCTAACAACCATCTTATAAATCATAAGGCTCAGGGTCGATGTAAGGTGGTGTGTAAGAGGAGGATTCCTAATGCACGCCATAATTCCCCAGCTAGTAGCTATGGGATGTCCTTTCAAACTTAGTGAGATAGATAACCTTATCACTTCTAATGGTATACATAAAGAAGGCACTTGTGACATCTAGGTTTATAATTTATCCCTTGAAATAATGGTGTAAGAAATACCACTTGATGTCTCCCAGTTGCCTTTGGAAAATGAATCGAGGTAATGACTACATTCCATGAGTCCATCACACAAAAGACATCCACATTAGAACATGAGGCATCAAAACTAAGGGATGAAAACATAGGTCTACACCTCCAACTCATAAAATCCATAAAATTAATTGATGACACTTGCGCTAAATTGGTCACTTAAGTCTTGGGTGACTAAGTCATGTCAGAAGAGAAGTAATTCATGGTGATACTATCTAAAATTATAAAATAATGACTCACTATGCAGAAGCTCCAACATATTTGAATGCAAATCTAGACATTGAAATCTAAGCATAGGTTATCTAAATTTTTTTGGAGTATGAGAAAGTCATAGATACTGCTAGGCATAAAGGTTTGTAGATTAATCACATCATGATGGATTAGAATAAACACCTAAACACTACATTGAACAAGGTAATCCTGGAGCTTACCAAGGCTGACAAATCCATAGAAACAATGGAAGATCAGATGGATACACTTGCTATAATGCATTTGATGCTGAAGGAGTCATTAAACTCAAGAGATGCAATGATGGTTAAGATGAGTAGATGGAAAAATTACTTGTTACATAATAAATTTGTAGGAACCCAAATGCAGTGGCACATAGATAGAATAGAGGAACTCACATTAGAAACTCAACTCAAAGTGTCATAGAGGAGGGCCATTTTTATCATCTCTAAGGATGATCATATTTAAAACACAATGTAATATCAAATCCATCTGTGCACTATGATTTATTTGGTGCAAGAAGCGCTCATGACTGAAAGATATTCAAGTAGAACTTATCCCACTTGGACAGTTCTATTTCAAAAATTGTCAATGAGCTATAGTTTATCCCACCTAGCCAAATCCAATAGGAACTCTAGTAAAGGAGATCTGATCAAGATCATAGTCCAATATATAGAAACAAAAAACATCACAAACATATTTGACTATATCTATTCTTTCTTTGGAAGCAATTCTAACACATCCATCATCATCCTCTATTTTAACATATAAATCTACTCTAGCCATAACTTCCACATTACAACCTCCTATGCCTTATTCTTATTTTATGCCTCCACCCTCTACATAGGTATGGTGTGCATTAATTTTGGAAAATTATGCAAGCTACTCATTTTTGTATAAGGTAAGGATTTAAACATTAGGAACAGGGCCATGAAGGTCAAAAACCTGCAAGGGTGATCTCCTAGTTATTCCAATCTACTGAAAATTTGAAAGGGTAGTAGGTTGGTACACTACTTAGTTTCAAGAAGTGAAAATTGGTAAATGGAACCTTGAGAGATTATTACAAGTAATGTTTCTAGTCCAACCCTTATCTTAGGCAACTCCATCAGCTCCAGCATTTGACACATTTCCTATGACTTTGTCTTAGGATGAGACAACAATTTAAGTCCAAGAAAGTGTTAGTAGTAGAACAGGGCTATAAAATCATAGAGTATTTTTTTTGACAAGTATGTGATCTGCACTATTTTTTACTTTATATCATTTTGGATGTATTCAACACCTAAATGCACATCAAGAGTTTGTAGAATGTGAAGAGTATCTCTTTTGTTTGTAGTGAAAGGCTAGAATATGAAGTGATAGAGAATTTGTAATCTCTATATCTAGTGCTCTGTTATATTGTAAAACTATTCTAAAATATAGAGATCAATATAGATATTTGATAATGGTTCTTATTTATGTCTACACATGTTCTTTATGTAGTTGCATACTATTTTCCTATAATCTGTTAATCATTTATAACATTGAATGTTTTGGTTAAGTAAGATTGCTAATCATGTTCATTCCTTTATAATTATATGTTTGGTTTAACTTAATTTGATGTTGTAGCTTCCTTAGTCTCTTTTCTATTGTGATTTGCACAAACCATCCAAACTAACATATTCTAATGGGTTTTATAGGAACCTATGCTAACAGGTATCTAAACATAGAGATATGTGGTCCAAATAGAGTTGTTAAACTAAGAAATTTATCAAAAGGTGGCTGAGAAAAGACTAATAATCATAGTTACTAATGAAGGTGACATCTAAATGATTATGCAAAGTCAAGCTGTCCTATGCACTTTATTCATATTGGTAAGAGATTTTTTGGTAGATTGGAGACAATATAAGCAAAAATTGAAAAATATAGATAATTCAGTCCAAAGAATCATGGATGAACCCTAGTTCATTCCACCTAGCTAGTTGGTACAAACATTACAAACTAAGAAAAAATTTCAAGTTGAAAAATAAATTTCTCTTGCATAACCACCACCTCCATAATTTAATTCTACACCAACATCATCATTGATAATTACCCCAATAACTTTTTAGTCATCATAGGTTGACCCATCTCTAGTTGTTCAGTCCATGCCTCCACCATCACAGTAAAGTACTGCATAGATAAAATTTTGTTATATTTTTAAGATAATATATTTGGGTAAGTAGGAAGCTTTATAAGTTTGGATAGTAAGGTTGAAAACCCATAAAGTGCAGCCTCCTAGTTACACCAATATATTAAAAACTCGTAAAGGGTGGTATATTAATACATTACTTACTTGAAAACCCAAAAGGGTGACTAAGTAGTGCACAAGTGGTGAAAATTGGTATATGAAACTACAAGAGATAACCACAATCATTTCTTCTTGACCAACCCAACAATTTAAAGACATGACAACTTCAAAAGCTCGTTCTAGCCACATCCTTCTTGGGACTTTATCTCGAGATGTGACAATTGTTTAAGTCTTGGAAAGTGTTGGTATTAAGATATGGAGCATAAATCACACAAATATGTTTTTAACTTCATGAAACATAATATATTTTGTATAATAAACACTAAAATTGAATGTTAAAGACTTGTAGAAGCTAAAAATTCTCTTTGAATCTAGAAAAGAAATGCATCAAAGATGGAGAGTTAGAACTTCCTCACAGCTCTATAGATACTTTGTTTTATAACAAAGAGGATTTATCACTATTTCCTAAAGTTTTGATAAGTCAATAGAGATCATTGATGGTTTTCCTTGAAATTTGTACGTGTTAATTATATTTTATGCATATTTATTCTCCTGTAATGGTTGAAACTTATAAATATTTATGTTCAATTTTCCAAGTATGTCTATTCTAAATGGTTGAATCGCTTATGAAATTGAATAACCACTAAAGGCAAATGAATATACACTAGATAAAGTCGTATATGTTAAGATAATTCCTTAGAAAAATTTCTAATATATAACTAGGTTATGTAATTTATAAACATTAGCATGCCTTTATGGTATTTTCTAGAGACCCATGCTAGCACTTCTATATCTATTAAACCAAAATAAATAACACACTTGACTATTTTCAAAAAGAGGGTTATTGGGACCCTTTTGCATCAATTCTCTTCCAGTCTCTACAAAATGATTTCCCCCAATTACATAATATTTATATTCAAAACATTTAGATCAATTAAATGCATCCCTACCAGGAGCCTCCATTGTGTCAACAAGAACTAGGAAGTCAGCCACATGTGTATATGGATTGTAACTTATTGATGTTTTCTAGTTACGAATATGCAAATGTGGTGTGCCTTTCTAATTTGATATGTATCTTAGCCTTATATGGGTTTGTAAATTTGAATCACATTTAATTGAAAAGTATATCTATTCTCAACTAAGTTATTCCTCCTCAATCAATCTCAAATGGTATTTTATATTATTTTGATAACACCATCCTTTAGATTAGACCCTGGCATTATGATTTGCCCACTACCCCCAAAATTTTTATTGTTATATTCAGAGCTAACCATGACTTACTCATCAAGATCAACAACATTAGATCTCCTCCTTTTGTGATTTAAAGGAGTTTCATCTAAATCATCAATATGTTCATCATCATTAGGAATGAAAACATCCTTAAGCTGCTTCTTTTACATTTTTCTTGTTTCTTTTGAACAAGAATGGAAACATCATTGTCACCAATATCGATATCATCTTCATTTGGAATTGATAAAAGTCTAAATGTAACCTTTATAACCTTATTAGATTACTAGTATCCTTCATTTTCTATTGCTTATCTAACTCTACCCTTGTAGTTTGAACTTCCAATACTTTTTGCTTCTTTATCCTTACTTGTTGTGCCTTTTCGATATGAAGGCACTAATGAAATCCATGATTTTATCCTTTATAGAATAAATTCCCCCATCATACATGAAAGTAGTATAGAAAATACTGTAAAAATAAAACACAATATTTTGGTATTAAATATGTTAGAAATAATATTACAGAACTTAAAATAATATATAACTGCTCCCCATGAAAAAAACAAACTTACTTTAATTGTCTCGATGTCTTCCATGATAGATGCACATAGTTCTATAAAACCTTAGCATATGTCTTGGCTTATTTCACAAGTAAGTAAACAATTTTTGTGTCTGACACCACACACATATCACGTAACAAGTTAATTGGATGATAATTTTCTTTTATGTATTCAAATTAAGCACAACACAATAATATATTTTCTCCAATACTGCTATGTTTGTCCTTCACATATAAAAAATGACCCATTTTATTTTTTCTTGGAACAAATTTCCAATCTCTAACATTCTTCATAATTTTTGAGAGCTCAATTAACTAACCTTGAATAATAGTGCTAACCTTTTGTCAGCTATCAGTGTCAGAAGCCTCAATTACAGTTTTAGAAGCTTTCATTAGAAGTCCTAATATAGAGACATTTACAAATAACTTTTTTTTAATGCCATTTGCCTTGGATTAAAAATGTAAAATATAATTTATTATTTTAATAATAATGATGTTTATACATTTTTAAATGAAAAAACTCTTAAATGATTAATATAAATAAAATCACCCTAATTTTATTTCTTAAGCTAAAAATATATAGTAAAAGTTAAAAAAATAAAATAAATTACACTACTTTAAAAATAGATAAATCTAAATAAATACAATTAAATTAATAAATATAATATATTTAAAAGAAATCATTATATTAAAACACTTATTAAAACATAAAAAGTTCAATATATATTTCAAAACACAATTAAAATAAATAAAAAAGGTTTAAAATAAATCTTATTAAAAAACACAGTTAATAAAAAATAATAATAAAACACAAAATTCAAAAAAATCAAAATAAACAAATAAAAAAACGTTTAAAAAAAAAGTTAAAACCAAAAAGAATTTAAAAAAGAATTAAAAAATTAAAAACTAAAAATTAAAATTTGAATTTCAAAACTAAAAAAATAAAAAAATAAAAAGCCTTTAAAAAGTTTAAAATAAATCTTATTAAAAAACACAATTCAAAATAAATAAATAAACCAAATTAAATTATAGGGAAGGAAATGAGGTGGTCGACCTCCTCACCAGTTCTAGAGTGGATCTCCAACTTTTAACTAACCTTTATGATGAAGGTAGCGTCCCCCCTAAGGTGTGTAATGTCATCCACGTGGAAGGTACACTTGCAACTTAAAATCATCATCACCTCACATATACTGACCCTTACCTCGACAGGCCTAATCACAATCCTACAAATCCATATTCATTTCAAGGTAAGGGGTACAATTATGAGAATGTTTCTTTGGTGGGCATTCCACTTCATTCAAGCCCTAGCATTTTAGACCACATCCTGAACTCTCAGCTTACACTCTACATCCCTACACTTATTATAAACATGGGTAATGACAGAGACTATTTAGAGCCAACTTCTTGCAAATAAGTTCAACAACAGAAGAAGGTTTGGAAAAAGCTTAAAAAGGGGGGCTTACTGAGTTGATGGAGCATATTACCGAGCACAATGCCATGGTGGTCCATGATTTCATCACTGCATGGATAAAAAGGAAGGTCATGATGCAGGGTATTTCCATAAATGTGTTTGAGGAGTTTATTGGCAATGCTACGAGGATGTCTTGTGACAGTGCTAAATAATTCAAATACCAGTCCAAGAAAAAGGAGTCCTTGCAATTCTTTTTTTGAACCAACAACTTTGTACAAACAAAGAAAAAGGGCTTCCCTCACGTTGACTTGCCATGATACTGGCCTGACATCTACTTTTAGGTCATGAGGTATATGACCCTAGAAGGTAAGTACATCCTAATTTTCTCACACTTTCTATTGCCAAATCATTTCATCAATTTTAAGATTAACCTCCTATATTTCCTTCTAAAGTATTTGGAAAACACTATCCTGTTACACCATGTTAATGACACTAACCCCATTCTCCACCAAGGCCTTATTCCTCTTATAAAACATGGCCAAACCCTTCTTAGTCAGAAGGTTCCCCCAAGAGGATCTTCCTCCGAGGAGGGACTCCCCAAAGGAGAATCCTACTGAGGGATCCCAACCTCTTTTTGAATGATCTCCCCAAAATGACCTTTCCAAATATCCACCCGACAATCTTTTACTTAAGTTGTTGTCCATTCCCAAACCCAAACCCATCGAGATTGGCTCTCCAAACACCTCAGACTGGAAGGGTAAGGATATTATATTAGAGGAATTGGATAAAAACAAATAAATGATAGAAAACTTCAATGCAAAAATGCAACAGGTAGGTTTTGGTTTGGCAAAGCTAATACATGACTAAAATGAGCTTCATCGAGTGGTGGAGGCCACTGTTTAGTCTTTTGTGCATTCTACCCACCCCCTTCCCAATCCCCTATCTTCAAATCTCTCAAGGTCCTGAAATCCCCCTTGGGTTACCCCAAGGGGGTCCCCCCAAAGCAAATCCCCTTATAGGTGGAAGGAAGGAAGCATCCTAGGATGATTTTTCCTGGGTAACCCACTGAAGTCTCTGAGAATTGTACTAGAGCCAAAGTATCAAATGACAAACCCAACATTTTGGTAAATGATAGTTCTATTGTTGAAGACACCCAGGAGGGTCCTTCCACATAATCTAGTTAAATTTCTATTTTTAATTTTGTTTTGCTTTAGTTTATAGTATATCTTTTTGCTCGTTTGACTGTGTTGGGCATGTTTAAACCTTTGTATCTCACTCTCATGGTTCCAAGACCCTATAAACCTTGGTTTTACCTTATCAAAGTTAAAAAATAAAAATAAAAATAATGAAAATAAAAAATTCAAAAAAGAAAAGATGAAATCAAAAAATAAATAACAAAAACTACCTAAAAAAATTAAAAATAAAAATAAAAATTAAGTTTTTTTTTTCAAAACTAAGAAAACAAAAAAGGGAACAAAAATAATTAAAGAAAATAAACTAAAAACAAAACAAATATATATATATATATATATATATATATATATATATATATATATATATATATATATATATATATATATATATATATATATATATATATGGGGTTGGGGCCGCCTCTACATGCACCCTTCATCTTCCATCCCTCTCCCTCCATCTCCTTCCAATGCCTCTCATATCCCTTGGCCAGCCATAATAACTACCACTCATGGCAATTATGTGTGGGGGGTATGGGAAGGGTGAGAAAGGTATGGATGGGGAGGAAGGTATGAGGCATAAGGAGGGTAGAGAACAAGGGATACAGGAGGAGTAGGGACAACAAAAGATGAGGGATTGGTGGCTCGAAGAATGAAAGGGATGATGGGAAGAGGACATGTGATTTTGAAAATCGTCCCCTTCTCATATATATATAATTTTTTTAATATTATTTTATTAAATTCTTATTTTCAAAATTTATTTTTTTGAAAGGGAGGGGGAGAGGTGGTCAATGGTGTGTAAGGGTGATTCCTAGAATAACCCTACACCTCAAGATCAGTTTTTAATTTTAATTTTTAAAATATGTTTTTTAGTTTTTTAATATTTTAATTTAAAAAAACATGATTTTTTCCTTGGGTTTTAAATTTTTTTTTTCTATTTTTAAGTTTTTATTTTATTTATTTATTTATTTTTAAGAATATATTTAAAAATACATTTTAAAATTTTTTCTCTCCCTAAAACCACCTAAAATTTCTAAGGTTTTGATTTAAACAAAAATTTGTAAACATAAAAAAGCCTAATTTTTTCATTAAAAATATGGAAAAAAAATATAAAATATAAAATTATTATTAATTTTTTTCTATAAATAATAAATATTGAATTTTTTTACAAACCTTTTAAATGGTATAAACTCCCTCTTAAATGTCTTATTAATGGTCTTGAAATTGCATTATGATATACTCCGAAGTCTTTAATCAATGCTCCTCAATATTTAATGCAAAGTGAAGAATAAAAATGAAAGGTATGTTTATATCTAAAAAAGATTAGGCTTACCATTGATATTTTAAGTGAATGTGAGATGAATAAAAAAGTATTAAAAATTGTATGAATTAATACATGAGAAATAAAAATAGTAAAAGTTTTATTTAATTAAAACATCTTAAAATATTAAATAGAAATATTATAATAAAATAGAAAGATTATAATATAAAATATAGTATAGAATTAGCATTAAAGGGGATTTTTTGGAGAGAATTTTCGGTGAAATAATTTAGAGGGAAATTTACATTCTTTAAGTTATGAGATTATTTATGGGAGGGTGGATAGTTGTACCATTTTATGTTTCTAGTGATAAATCATGGATTTATCCGATAAATAAATTTTTATTTTTATTTATGAAGCATCAATATTTTGTTTGTTTACTTTTTGTTTTAGTATTGATGAATATTATATAAATACTTTTAATGTCAATAAAGAGTTATATTTTTCATTTAGAGATGAGTTTGATCATAATACAAGTAATGCGATTGAGAATGTTGATGAAGAAATTTTTAATTCTCAAGATTTTTTGAAACAACTCTTAATTTTTTTTGGAATTGTATATCGTAGTAGGTTTTTGGATGTGTGTTGGACCCAATACCTCACTTTTTGATACAAGCGGTAATTATTTCACACATTCGCATATGCACAACCAAAACCAAAGGAAATTAATTGAGGTAATTAGCTAGGGATAACTACTCACAAAGGGTGATATGGGGAAGCAGGTTACCTTTAAGGATGTTTATGGGCTTCATGGCATATCAATGTATGCATACATGGATAGGACCTGATTATTCCATGTAGGACTGTTTAAAGGTCTTCAGCCCTAGGTAAATACCTCACTCTCCTCAGTGGGTTTCAATTTTAATCGAAGATGGTTAAGAAATCGAGATCAACCTAATTGAAAAGAATAACTCTAACAAACAAAGTTATCATTTAAGTTAAACAGGTCTTCGTTAAGAGTACAAGTTATTTTATTGAACCAATCTCATAATCATGTACGATTTCATAAAGGTAAATCATAACAACAACCAGTAATAAATTTAACACGTGTAGATTTATGTTAATTTCCCACAAGTATACAATAGAAAATATCGTTGCATAAAAGAGAGTATAAAAAAGAACATATTGAAACTCAAAACTTCGCAAGCAATTATTAAGTGTTACTGGTCAATGTTAATCACCTCACGACTAAAGATCACTGCACCATTTCCAACATGTTCCTTTTTAGTTCACACAACACTTAATAAATAAGCACAAAGTTCATTATTCGATTAAATGAATAGTAATATAATTATGATCCACTTTGTTATTCATCAAATAAATTACATTGGTAGCCTATAATTGAATCTATGTTATGACATTATATTGCTAATAAGCAATGCGATATAACCAAATAAAAGATAATTTAATGAAATCAAAAACATATTATAGCCAAGATTATATTACATTAATTATTGATTATACAATCAATTGTAAGTTAAAGGAAAAGAACATATTTAATTCATATGAATTTCACATATAATATAATAATTTATAGCTATACTTTGGCTTAAAATTCTACTGAAATAATGCAAAATTATCTCATTAATCCATTCATTTAGGAAGGAATTCATTTAAGGAAACAATCCTCTTTATATAATACAATCAAATACAATAAAATAACATGTTTCAGAATGAAATAAGTATAATCTATGCATGCTTTCAATGGGTTTCAAGTAAACCAAAAATTTAGAAGTACATAAACAGAAAAAGATGTCTACATAATTAAATGCATAAGAACTCATAGAATCATCAATGTCTTTTATATGAAATAGGAATTTCAATTGAGTGGAACTCAAATAAAATGTTTCACTTAAGGAAATATTACAAAATAATATTGAGCACGTCATGGCACAACAGTGAAAATAAGTCAACCATCAAAGAAGATGAAAGCACATGTAGTTCATAGGGATAAAGATCAAAAAATGTGCATGTAGTCATTTGAAACAACCTAATTTTTTTTTGGAAATTGTATATCAGAGTATGTATTGGATGCATATTAGACCCACTTCATTTTTTGATACAATAGATAAGCATTTAGTGCACTCATGTACGTGTAACTGAAACTGAAGGAGGTGAACTGAGGTAATTAGGTAGAGGTAAATACATAAAAAAGGTGCTATGAGGAAGCATGCTACTTTAATAGATGTTTTATGGATTTTGAACTGTATTAATGTACGCATACATGAATAGGACCCAAGCACCATATATGGCACTCTTACTTCCATATAGGACCATTTCAAGGTCCTTAACCCTATGTAAATACCTCACTCTCCTAAGTGGATTTTAGTCCCACTTAAGGATGGTTAAGTTTAAGGACTGGTTAAACCAGGATGGATAACTTTAACATCTTAAGTTATCCTTTAGGCTAACATAGGTTTATGTTAAAAGTTCAGGTTACTAACTTCATATTTAAACATAATTCATACAAGTAATCATAATCAACATCTAAAAAATAATTCATCATATACATATTTATAATCATTTATGGAACAAAAATATCATTACATAAAGAGAAAATAGATTTAAAACTCAAGGTTTCATAGTGCTACCAGCCAAGGTCATAAACACCTCACAACCTTTAAAGTCACTGCACCACTATTTAAAAAAAATATACATCATTTATTTACTAAAAATAGATGCCATTATATAGAATAATGATTAATGATATAATTATGATCAGTGTTGTTACTCATCAAATATTCTATAGGCAGTTTAGAAATGAATCCATATAACGACATTATATTGGCATAGCCAATGTAACATTATAAAACAAGAAAGATCAAGACATTATTCTTCTAAGGTATCTAATCAATTAGTCCTTAATTATCTAATTATTTCAAGAGAAGGAATCTATGTACTAATCCAATAGTCAAGTGAATTTTAAATAACTATATAAGAAAGGAAATCATTTATTTTGATACAAAGTTTCATTATTACCTAAGTAATGCTTACATTATGAATCACCACATTATAAAATTAAGATCATATTTAAATAAATTAGAAGAGAGCACCAAGTGATTCGCATATAACAAAATACAACATGATCATATGCAAAAAATTCAACTGAGTTTCAAGTTGAGTGGAACCCAAATAAAATGTTTCACTTAAGATTTTTTTACAATTTTTTGTTGGGTAAGCCATGGGCAGCAAGGTAATCATGTTAAGTTATCAAAAAAGAAAATGTAAGCATACATAGACTAAAGAATAAAAAATAGCAAGCATGTATGTTTTAGTTATATAATTATACAACATTATGTGAAGTAGAAACACTATGCAACATACTTATTTTATCTAATTGATTCATAATGAAAATATTAGAATTAAACAATTTATCTAAGATCTTTCAAATTCACTTTGTTACATAGCTATACTATGTAGAAATATTAGACGTGAGCTTATGAAACATCTCGATTAAGAAAAAAAAAAAATTAACTTTCAATTCATTTCATACTAAATGCAAGAACAAAAGTAATAATTTTCAGATCTAATATATGCAACATACATACTTTACACACAACTAGGTATGTTTGAATGAGAATTAGAATGAAGGATTCTGATTTGATTTTCTACATGTACTAGCATCTAGTAATTTTAAATAGTTTATGCATAGATGAAAACGACTAAGAATCCCATATATATGCATCTATGTAATTGAATTTACCATATATAATGTGATAAACCAAAGGTAACTATTAAGCTTAGTTCTCATACTTAAATTAAGTCTATGTATCTCTAAATCAAACCAACATAGTGTGTATCTAATTGAATATATAATCTAACCAAAAGATTATTCTTACATTGGAATAGAAAGTTCAAATTTCTAATCAATTATACACAATATGTGTTTAATAAATTTAGTATAATTATCTAAGTAAATTCTACTTATGATAATATCCATAGATCAATTTGAATATCTAGGTTATCTATTTAAACCAAGGAATCAATACTACAATTATTGTTTGAATTACCATATACAAGAATTTATAATAGTTCAACTTGATTATAATTTAACATTAGAAGAGAACTTTCTCAATTGATAACATTATTGGAATACTTTATCAATATGAGAATTAAAACAAATAACTAATAACTTAATATCCCTAAAATGTATCACTTTCAGCAACATATATACAATTAGCCATCTTACCCTTAAGCAATATTCAACTTTCATTTTAATTTTGCATCCCATTATTAACATAGGTTAGCATTAACATGATTAATCCATAATAATAAAGATTGTATATTATCTAGCTCAAATATCAATATTGAAATATACTAAGTAAATAAACATAATTAATGTAATTAAATTGTTACCAACTTACTTCACCTGTATGCGACATCATTGAAACATGGAGTAGAAAGTGAATGAACTGGACAAGCCCTCCCAACCATCCCTATGATCCCAACCAGCAATGGCCCTCACCATCCCAACCATAAACAAGATGGTAGTTTTAGTAACCAAAGACGTGAAGAAAATTTTTATCAATCAAATTTTCAACTAAAAGGCATCTCGATAATAAAAGAATGCAAGAAGATAACTATACCATTCCAATGTGAGAAGGGGATAATTAATCCATGTTCAATATAGATTGAAATTAAGGATGAGTAACATGGCTTCTAAATGATATAGAATATATTAATAATTAATCCATTATATAGTTTTTAAATTAATCACTTTGGATCCCCATCCAAGTTATTGTCAGCGTTAGTAGTCCCTATTAGGGATTAGTTTATTATATTAAATTTTACATGTATATTTATCGAGAGGTAAATAATATATTGGTCAGTAATTAGTTAACATAATATTATTACAAAAATATTACTTTTATAAGTTAGTTATTATTTAATATATAGTTAGGTGTGAGGAGATATTATTAGAAAGATTCGTGGCGATACGATTCACCCTATTTATAAGAAAGGATTTTCCTACATAACATTGTAACACTTGTATGAGTTTCGTATGAACATATAATAATATAATGTGTTTTTAAATTATTCTGTGTTTGGCTCTCTATAACTTTAGTTTCAATAATATTTGGTATTAGATCAGACTGCGGTTCAATGAAATCCTGAGCATTCTGAAGGGAAACTATTATTTTTTCAATTTCCCTAAGTAATGGTAGCTTAGTTTTCAAGGTTTATGCTACAATTATTTATTGTAAGAAATTATAGGTCATATGTTAATGTTTTTGGTAACTATACCATTATCATCAATTATAATTGATCTGGTTTGAGTGTTACCAACTATGTAGACTGATAAATGCATGTTGATTTTTTGATCGAGATTAAATTTTGTTTCTATAACTTGGTAATTGGTGATATATCTTGATGGGTTTGACATCTATTGTGGGATGTGTTTTGTTATATTTTATCATGCTTGCATATGTTGATCAATAATATCATCCATACAACCATGTAATAACAAAATTAGATTGCTTGCAAGTTCAAAATTTCAAGATCATGTGTGATTACCTCATTTTGTGTATACCATTTACCAACCACTAAAAATGCTATGACACACTATGTCACATTATTTTTAAGTCACCCTAGTCAGCACTGCATGCCAATCTCCAAACGCTCCTTTGATCAACCACATCTCTTCCTTGGTGTCTCCACCACAAGATCCATTTCGCTGTAACATCAAATTCTAAATCAGTAGATGTTTTTGATGTCAGACCTATAGTTATTCTAAAGAGATTCTAGTGTACTTTATAACCACTTCATGTAAGATAGACTCGATGGTAGTCACCTCAATAGATGCAAAGTTGTGTGTAAGTTTTAGTCTTTGTAAATTTTTGTCCAATGTTAAGTTGTTTATTAAAGCGTCAACCAGTTATTAGTTTGTCTTTGGTAGCTTGCATATTTTTGGGTTTAGTTATTGTTTTTTTAAGTTGGTATATGTAAATATATTCTCAATCAATGTCATTGATTTAGTTTTATATAAGTAATAATTTGAGTTTGGTATGCCAATAGTATGCCATTAAATTTTATTGAGTATTTTGTGTTAATATTAAGTTTAAGTTTAATATGTGTGTAAAAGTCAAGAGTCATATCAAAAATTAAAGTGTTAAAAGTTTATATTAATTTTTATGTTTATAATCAATAGATTCCTTTGGTCCATATCAATAGTCTATTGTATGTCAATATTTAAAGTCTCTTTTGTCATAATAATGTTTTCAAAGTGGTCATATATGTGTCAATATCAAAAGTCTGTAAAATGTCAAGTAAGTCAAATAAATTGCACAAGGATGCATTATTAGTTGTACACGGCATCCAAAACTATGGGGAGGGACTTCTCTTCAAAAAATTAATACATTCGAGTTTCACCAACACATTTGTTGAGTAAGTAGTATCACATATTTGAGGACAGAGAAAATAGATGATGGAGGTTCCAAACCCTCTCGTTAGTCACCAATGATGAGGCCTTAGATGATTTGGTGACATATATAGTGTGGTGTGTTTTTTTTATAGTTTTCACTGTGTTTGCAAAATAAGAACAAAAGAATATTTCTGTTCAAGATTGATAATTAGTGAGTAAATTTTAAACATAATTCCTTGATGTGAGAACATAGTGAAAGGATAAAATCACAAATGTAAGTCAATTCATGGATCTTGAAAAGGTTTGTGATAAATCTAGAAAAACACATGAGGTGAACAGTTGATGTGTTCCTGATCATGTCAAGGTTTGTGGTAACCCGATTAAAACCATATTAAGAGTGAGACTTTCTTTGGATCAAGGTAATGAGCTAAATAGGGCATGCCACAAGGGGTGAGCATATTGTAGGTTAGAGTGTGAATGTCTTTTCACCATGTAAAAAATAAGGGGGAATGTTAGGGATTAGTTTATTACATTAGCTTTTACATGTGTATTTATTGAGAGGTAAATAATATATTGGTCAATAATTAGTTAACATAATATTGTTACAATAATATTATGTTTATATGTTAGTTTTTATTTAATATATAGTCATGTGTGAGGAGATATTATTAGAGAGATTCATGGCGATATGATTCACCTTATTAATAAGAAAGGTTTCCTATATAACATTGTAACACCCGTATGAATTTAATATGAAGATATAATTATATAATGTGTTTTCAAATTATTCTATGTGTTTGGTTCTCTGCAACTCTAGTTTTACCAATAGTCCCGACTTCCAATATATATTGATATATAATATACCCATTTATTTTATTCAGGTCTAGTTTAAGAATGGTAACTAGATAATACACAACCAAATAAATGAACCACATAAACATTTAAATAAATCACTTAATTTATTCAAACAAGAATAATAATTAAAACTAGAATATAACATTTCAATGTTTACAAGATCAACACAAACCCAATATTACATAAAAGCAAATGAAAATTCCTTCAAATTTCTTCAACACCTTTTCAGGTCCAGCAGAATAAAACTATACATATTCATGCCACATTAGAGTCAGGTCGTTAAGTCTTGCACATGAGCCAACACACAGATCAATAAATTAATCATATCATAACTTAAACATTAATTATAGTCAAAGTTTTAATCACCAAAGCTCATTCAACTTATGCCTTAAATAATTAAAACATAGTGATATGAAACATAGTCAAAGATATCAAAGAAATCCATCGAAGTTTAATACCACAACAAGAACATACATAGTTAACATATATTCATAAGATCCTATACAAGCCATATAAACAGTTGACTTAAAGACATGAAATCCCAGTCAAAAATTACAATACCATGATAACAAATATAGTCAAAGATAAACCCAGTCAACTTAAAATCCATAGTATAAACATAATTTATACGTATATTTAGAAGCTTTGATACAAATTATATAACCTTAGTCAACTTAAAGGTGTAAATGAATATAATCATAAAACCAAGTTAGTTATGTCTTATAAAAATAATAACATAGTGATCAAACCTACACCAGAATACATACACATAGATGAGATATAACAAAAAAATCCTAGTTGTAATTTGTTTCCCAGAATCCAAAGGAAACTATTTAAAGTACTAACAATAGCATAATCAAATAAAGAAGACATTGATATTTCTCAAAGTAAATGTATATGAACTCAATCATCTATAATAGTGAAACCAAAGAAAAATAAAAATCCATAGACAGAGTAATAACTAACCCAATATGAATCCATCTCAATGAAAAGATAACCTAGTTTCATTCTTGCCGCAACCGAGATGAATTGAACACAGTCATAATAAAGAAAAGCAATATAAAATGAAACACAATCAAATATATATCTCGGTTGAGACCCATCTATACATCAGGTGGTCTGAATGAATAGGTTTCAATGCAGTCACACTATTTTGGAACCAAATCAACCATTAAGATCCTAGCATGCAGCTAAGAAAGAAAACAACATGCTTATTCAAAACCTAAGCACCCAAATAAGAAATAACTTCATTATTCCACATAAGTATGAGTACAGATGAATTGGATCAACCAAATAAAAAACACATCAACCTTTATTCACTCAAAATGAAGCCATGAAATTCCCACGAACATGTATAAAGATATAGGATTACAGCAAGCCAAAGAAACCACCGACCATCAATTTAACATAGAATTGATAAACTCTATTGGATATCAACCATAAAACCAATGAAACACTTCTATGCACATAGGGTCAAGAAAACACTCAAATTTTAACAAAAAAAATAGATTCAAAACAATAAGACACACACACACACACACACACACACACACACACACACACACACACACACACACACACACATGAAAATGCCAACATCAATTATATTGAATCCTTACCAAGGTCTGCATATGCATCCATAAGTCCTAAGACTTCTAGCTAATTAAGGAGCCTTTTTATTTTCTAAATTTTCACAAGAAAATAAATAACTAGGCAAAATATAACTTACCCAAAATTATAGAGAGAAAAAATTGAAAAGATAATAAGATAGAAAATTGAAACCTCTAAATTTCCAAGCAAGCTATGTCCAAAAATCTAGCATGGCCACCATAAAATCAATCAAACTCCCACTATTTTTCTTATTTTTCTTCCATTTTCCTAACCCTATCAACTCTTTTTGTCTACTGTCCCACTCCCCATTCCATCTTTCAATTTATCCCATATCCATTCAATGTCTACATTGAATGTGAGGAGAGAAAAATTATTATAGAATTGTAATAATATCAATTTTAATAATTAGTCCATAAAATTATTAGGTGTAAAATTAAACATGTAGTTAAAATACCACTACAACTAGTACCGACATATAATCCAAATGAAATAAATAACTAGTAGTCTACTTTATAATAATAATAATAATAATAATAATAATAATAATAATAATAATAATAATAATAATAATAATGTTTTAATAGTAAAATAGATCATAAAAAGATAGGATCATAAAATCCCCCCTTGAAAGGGAGTCATCTCGATTATTTAGTTAAAAAGGCATGCATGATACTACCTAAAAAGATGTGCATCTTCTCAAGTAGTGATTTTTTTGATTAGTGGGTCTCATTGTACCAAAACCTACTGTATATCTCTATTTTTTAGCTTAATACTATGATGGTTCATGATTTTTACTGGTTCCAATAGAATCTTTTCCTCTTCTATGATCTATAAATGAGTCCAATCTAAAATATAAGATAGATCAAGTATATACTTTCTTAGCAAAAAAATATGAAATACATCATAAATCTTTGATAGAGGAGGAAAAGATAACCGATGAGCAACAAGACTAATATTTTCCACAATTTTGAAAGGCCTGACAAATTATAGAGCTAACTTGGAAGACTTTCCAAACTTTATAAAAAATTTATGTGATCTAACACGTAGAAACGTTTTGTCGCCCATGCTAAATTCATGTGGAGTTATCTTTTTATCATCATAACTCTTTTCTCTATTTGAAGTTATTTTTAAATTTTGCCTTATTAATTCCATAATTCTATCATATTTTAACAATAACTCAAGTCCAAAAACAACTCTATTTTTCAAGTCATCCCAACCAAGAAGAGTTCTGCACTTACACCCATATAAAGCCTTAAATAGAGCCATCTTTATTTTAGAATGATATGAATTATTGTATGAAAATTCAAATAAATGGAGGTAATCTTCCCATTTAGTTTGTTGATTTATAACATATGTACACAACATATATTCAACCACTTGGTTGAGCCCTTTTAGTTTGTCCATCCATTTTTGGATGATATGAGTAACTGATATTAAGACTTGTTTCAAAGGCTATAGTCAATGTACACCAAAATATTGAAGTAAATAACTTGTCATAATCTAAAATAATCACTTCAGGTATGCTATAAAGTCTAACCACTTTTTTCATGAAATATTTCACAAATATGGAAGTATCATCCATTAAATTTATAGAAATGAAGTGGCTAACTTTAGTGGCCTTATCAATCACCACAAAGATTTTATCATGCTTGTTGTGTGATTTTGGTAGCCACACAATAAAATCAAGTGAGACTACAACCCACTTATCTCTTAGAATATCATGAGGATACAATAGTCCTCTTGGATGATAATGTTCAAGTTTAACCTGCTGGCATTCCAAGAATTTTGCTATAAAATTAGCACATCATGCTTCATTTCAGGCCAAAAATAGAGTCTTCTCAGCTCATGCATCATCTTTGTAACCCTTGAATGAGCATAATAAGGTGTTGTACGCACTTCCTTTAACATAAAATTTCTTAATCCACCCAAATCAGGTACATAAATTCTATCTTTATGCCTTATAAGGCCATATGTTGTAATAAAAAAATTAGTAAATCATTTTTATATAGGTTTGTCAGCTAGACTTGCTCTTACATCATGGAAGAATTCATCGATGATTTGTTATTCCAAAGTAACACTTATAAAATTTCTTTATAACACTAAAAAGACAACAATGTACATGCATCTATTGAGTGTATCAACCACATGATTCTACTTGCCTTTGACATATGATATATCCATGTCAAAATTGCTCAAAAATTCTAATTACCTACATTGATGTGTATTTAAATCATCTTGAGAGAATAAATACTCAAGGATGTGATTGTGAGATTTTATTTTGAATGGCTTTTTCAGTAGAAAATATTTCTATTGTTTGAGTGCACAAACAATGGCAACAAGCTCCATGTCATGCATAGGATAATTATTTTCATGATCCTTCTATTTATGTGACTCATAAGCCACCACTTTGCCATCTTGGATCAAGATGCCTCCATATCATTCCTTAGAAGCATCAACCTAAATTTCAAAGTTACCATTTGGATCTAGGATTATAAGAATAGGTGCTGATGTAAGCAACACTTTTAGTTTGTTAAATGCCTCCTCACACTGAGGGGTCCACACAAATGTTTTGCCTTTGCACTGTAAGAAGGTAATGGGATAAGCCACACTAGAAAAGTTTTCAAAAAAATTTGATGATAACCAACCAAACCCATGAAGCTATGTACTTCATGCACATTGGTAAGATTAGGCCAATCTTGAATAGCTTTAATTTTCATAAGATCAACAATGATGCCTTCTCTAGAACTAATGTGTCCTAAATAATGAATTTCATATTAATAAAATATACATTTGGAGAGTTTTCCATATAGCTTATGCTATCTTAGTCTTTACAAGACTAAATAAAGGTATTGATCATGCTTAGCTTCATTTTTAAAATAAATGATAATATCATTAAAAAAAACTAGTATAAATTTATCCAAAAGTCTCTAAATATGTTATTCATAAGATTCATGAAAGTTTCAGGTACATTAGTTAGGCCAAAAGGTAGAATCGTGAACTCATATTATCCATGATGAGTCCTAAAAGTTGTTTTATGAATGCCCTTTTTCTTGATTCTCAACTGATGGTAGCTTGATCTCAAATCAATCTTCAAAAAGATGGAAAAACCTTTCATTTTGTCAAACAAGTCATCTATCATAGGTAAAGGATAACGATTTTTTATTGTTACCTTATTTAGTAAGTGGTAATCAATGCAAAGCCTCAATGTACCATCCTTCTTCTTTACAAAGACTATCTGAGCACCCCAAGTAAACACATTTGGATGGATCCTTTTATTATCTAGGAGTTATTGTAGCTAAAATTTTAACTCTTGCAAGTCAAACACATTCATGCAATAGGGGCATTTTGAAGCAGGGGCAGATCTGGGCATGATATCAATGGAGAGATTAAATTCTCACTTAAGTAGTAAACTAGGTAGTTTCTCAAGAAAAACATCCATGAACTCCCTCAATATAAATTTTTTTGTGTGTATTAACTCCTTTTCTTTGGTAATTCTTGTAGTTAAACTATATAAATCTTGCATCCTTTCTTAACACCTCTTTTTAGCTATAAATTTGAGAGCTTTTTAACATCTTGCGGACCCTGGTTGCCTTACAATTCCATAATTTGGCCAAGAACATTGATGCATCTAACTCTTTTGTCCATATAATCAAGTGTGGCTTGATGTTCATGAAATCAATCCATACCAATGATGAGATCATGAGACCCTAAAGGTGTAAGAAAAAGGTTCACCTTGATCTTAAAAATACCAAGATCAAGTTCTACTTATTTCAAGCACTGAAGAATAGGCACCTTTTTGCGGTACCAAACTCAACCTCCAAACCTTCTCTTATAAAATGGGTTTCACTTTACATTGCCTTATAGTAAAAAGATAAATAAATTAATCTGTTGCACTTGAATCAATAAAGATAGTCAAGGAAAAACCATTTATTATACCTCTAGTTTTAATTGGAGTGGCTTGTAAATCAACATTATGATTATCAACAACAATATATAGCTTGTGATTTGATTCTTACCCTGATTTTAATTTAGGATAGTCCTTTTTATAGTGATTGTCACCATATTTTCAACAAACAATAGATCTAGAAAATACCATCAGAATGGTATTAACACCCATGATAGGTCCACGTTGGTTGCTTTGATGTTGTTCTTTCTTATATGATTCAGATTTAGAGGATCCATAGGACTTGAAATTTCTATTATGATTAGAAAATTTGTTAAATTTTTTATTGCCACTTAAAAATCTATGATTCTGATCTAATTTTTGAAAGTTCTTGTTCATGAGAGAAAGGCTTTTCATTTTAGACTATTGCCTACTCATCCTAAATTTTTATCTTGCCTTTTGGTGACACTATTTTTTCCTTAGTCATGTTGACTGATTCAATTAATGAAACTAAAGTCCTTGGGTTCTTCATATTGACGTCATGCATCAATATTTCCTTGATCCCAAGTTTGAACTTAGTAATCTTGGTTTTTTCATCATGCATATAGTTCACATGACGTAACAAGTTTAAAATTTTATTTTCATACTCAATAATAGACATGTTTTTCTTACTTTAAAAGTTAAAAATTAGTGATTTTCTACTCTTTATAGTTTGCATTAATGTATCTTTTGTAAAATTGAGTCTCAAAAATAGATTGAGACAGGTTTAAGGATTGATATCCTTTAATTGCACAAAAGTGATTCCACTATAAAGTTGTAGGACCAACTAGTTGATAGACTACCATCTTGGATTTAACATTCAATGGCATGTTATGCAAGTTGAAATATTTTTGAAAGTGTACTAGCCATGCTAATAACCTAGTTCTTCACCCAAAAATATGGGTGGTGGAAGCTTATTCAACTTTTTGATGATTAGGTCAACTATGGTCAAAGGTATTTCTTGAATCATAGGTCTTTCCACATGCCCCATTTTTAATTTGGTTACTTCTTCTTGGGATATCCCTTCAAGATTATTCAACCTTTGTTCTTGGCTATCAATATTTCCTTGCAAGGTGTTAAGGGTTGTCAATATTCTATTGAAGATCTCATCATGCTTATTGGTTGGATTTCCATTAATTACGTCAGTATTGGGTACCTCATTATTGTTATCAACATTATTCATAGGCAATTCTTCTTAGTGGAAAACAAGGATGTGGCTATAATGACCCTTTCCTCATCCTCTACCTTTGCCCTTAGCTAGGTTGACATTAAAAGGGTTTCTATAGATGTTTCCTCTTTTTGATCATGTTCTAACCATCTTGAGAATTACAAGTGATAACACAGTAAATTAAAAAATTAAAGAAAAAAACTTGTTCCTAAAGTTCTCTAGAGTAGAAAATAGCTACGATACTATATGAAATAATGCCCCAATTATTTTTGGAATTATATATCATAATATGCTTTGGATTCATATTGGACCCACATACCTCACTTGTTGGTGTAATTGATAACCATTCAACACACTCATGTATGCATAATTGGAACTAAAAGAGGTGAACTAAGGTAATTAGCTCGAGGTAAATATGTATAAAAGGTGTTATGAGAAATTGTGTTACTTTAATAGATGTTTTATAGGGTTCAAGACATATCAATGTATGCATACACTGATAAGACCCAAGAACCATATGTGACACTCATAATTCCACAAAGGATCATTTCTAAGTTCTTAACCCTAGGCAAATACGTCACTCTCTTCAGTGAGTTTCAATCCCACTTGAGGATGGTTAAGTTTAAGGATTGGTTTAACCAAAAAGGATAACTTTAACATTCTAAGTTATCATTCAGGTTAACATAAGTTTATGTTAAAATTTAAGGTTGCTAACTTCATATTTAAACATAATTTAGACAAGTAATCATAATCAACATCCAAAAAATAATTCTTCATATGCAGATTTATAATCATTCATGTAATAGAAAAGATCATTACATAAAAAGAAAACATATTTAAAACTCAAGGTTTCATAGTTCTACTGGCCGAGGTCATAAACACCTCATGACCTTTAAGGTTACTACATCACTATTTAAATAAATCATACATCATTTGTTTACTAAACATGGATACCATTATTTAGAATAATGATTAATGATATAGTCATGATCAGTATCATTATTCATCAAATATCCTATATGTAGTTTAGAAATGAATCCATATAATGACATTCTATTGGTATAGCCAATGCAACATTATAAAACAAGAGAGATCAAGACATTATTCTTCTAAGGTATCTAATTAATTAGTCTGTAATTATCTAATTATATTACGAGAAGGAATCTATGTATTTATCTAATAGTTAAGTCAATTTTAGATAACTATATAAGAAAGAAAATCATTTATTTTCATATAAATTTTCATTATTACTTAAGTAATGCATACATAATGAACCATCACATTCTAGAATTAAGTTCATATTTAAATAAACTAGAAGAGAGCAGTAAGTGATTCACATACAACATAATACAACACAATCATATGTAAATAGAATTTAGTCAAGTTTCAAGTTGAGTGGAACCCAAATAAAATGTTCCACTTCAAAAACTATTACAATTTTTTGTTGGATAAGTCATGGATAGTAAAGAAAGCATTTGCAGCTATCAGAAGAGAAAATGTAAGCATACATAGCTAAAGGAATAGAAAACAACAAGTATGCATGTTTTAGTTATATAATTATGCAACATTATGTGAAGTAGAAACACAATGCAGCATAATTATTTCATCTAATTGATTCATAATGGTGATATTAGACTTTAAAAATTCATTTAAGATCTTTCAACTTCACTTTTTTACATAACTATACTATGTATAAATATTAAACATGCTTATGAAACATCTCAATTAAGCAAAGGAGTTAAACTAACTTTCAATTCATTTCATATTAAATGTAAAAATAAAAATAATTATTTTAAAATATGATATATGCAACATACATACCTTACATGCAACTAGGTATGTTTGAATGAGAATTAGAAGGAAAGATTCTGATTTAATTTTTTATATGTTCCAGCATCTAGTAATTTTGAATAGTTTATGCATAACTGAAAATGACTATGAATCCCATATACATGCATCTATGTAATTGAATTTACCATATATAATGTGATAAACCAAAGGTAACTATTAATCTTAGTTCTCATCCTTAAATTAAGACTATGTATTTCTAAATCAAACCAACATAGTGTGTATCTAGTTGACTATATAATCTAACCAAAAGATTATTCTGTCATTGGAATAAAAATCTCATAATTATAATCAATTATATAAAATATGTGTTTAAGAAATCTAGTATAATTATCTAAGTAAATCCTACTTAAGATAACATCCATAGATCAATTTGAATATCCAGGTTATCTATTTAAACCAAGTAATCAATACTAAAATGATTATTTGAATTACCATATACAAGAATTTATAATAGTTCAACTTGATTATAATTTAACATTAGAAGAGTAATTTCGTAATTGATAACATTATTAGAATATTGTATCAATATATGAATTAAAATAAATAGATAATAACTTAATGTACCTAAAGTGTATCACCACAACATATATCAAATTAGCTATCTTAACCTTAGACAACATTCAACTTCTATTTTAATTTTGCATCCCATTATTAATATAGGTCAACATTAACATGATTAACCTATAACAATCAAGATTGTATACTATCTAGCTCAAATATTAATACTGAAAAATACTAAGTAAATAAACATAATTAACATAATTAAATTTTAACCAAATTACTTCACACATATGTGACATCACCTAAATATGGAGCAAGAAGTGAATAAACTAGACAAGCACTCCCAACTAGCCTTATGAGCCCAACCATCGATGGCTCTCACTACCCCAACCATCGATATGATGGTGGTTGCGGCAACTAGAGATATGAAAGGAATTTTGAGCAATTAAATTTTTAACTAAAGGACATCTCGATAATAAAAAAATGCAAGAAGACAACTATACCATTCCAAGTGAGACAAGAATAATTAATCCATTTTCAATATAGATCAAAAATAGGGATGACTAACATGGATACCAAATGATATAGAATGTATTAATAATTAATCCATTATACACTCTTCAAATTAACCACCTTGGATCCTTGTCCAAGTTATGGTCAACCTTAATTGTCCTGACTACCAATATATATATCAGTATATAATATACCCATTTATTTTATTTACGTCTAGTCTAGGAATGGTAACCAGATAATATACAACCAAATAAATGAACCACATAAACATCCAAATAAGTCAATTTATGTAAATAAGAATAATAATTCAAACTAGAATATAACATTCCAAAGTTTACAAGCTCAACACAAACCCAATATTGCATAAAAGTAAATGAAAACTCCTTCAAAATTCTTCAACATCCTCTCAGACCCAACATGATAAAACCATACATATGCATGCCACCTTATTAGAGTCGGGTTATTAAGTATTGCAAAGGAGCCAACACATAGATCAATAACTTAATCATATTATAACTCAAACATTAATTGCAGTCAAAGTTTTAATCACCAAAACTTATTCAATTTATGCCTTCAATAATCACAACACAGTGATATGGAATGTAGTCAAAGTTATAAAAGAAATCCATCAAAGTTTAAGACCATGAAAATAACATACATAGTTAACATATATTCATAAGTTCCTATAAAATTCATATAT
The DNA here is from genome assembly GCA_037957365.1 of Torreya grandis. Taxonomy (NCBI): domain Eukaryota; kingdom Viridiplantae; phylum Streptophyta; class Pinopsida; order Cupressales; family Taxaceae; genus Torreya; species Torreya grandis. The sequence goes on along the minus strand of JARHVA010001046.1, from coordinate 265,900 downwards.
GCAATCGACTTAAAGACATGGCGAAAGGCAATCATAAAAGACCAGTAAAAAAGTATAACACTGTGATAAAAAATGTAGTTAGGGACAAACCCAATCAACTTAAAACCCATGGCATAAACATAATCTACACATATATACATAAGCTTCGATACAAGTTATATAACCTTAGTCAAATTAAAGGCATAATTGAAGATAATCATAAAACCCAGTTGGTTATGTCTTATAAAAATAACAACATAGTGATCAAACCTACACCAAAATACATAAACATAGATGATATATAACAAAAAAATCCCAATCGTAATTCATTTCCCAGAATCCAAAGGAAACTATTAAAAGTACTAACAATAACATAGTCGAATAAAAAAGACATTGATATTTCTCAAAGTAAACGTATATGAACTCAATCATCCATAATAGTGAAACCAAAGCAAAATCAAAATCCATAGACAGAGTAATAACTAACCCAATATGAATCTGTCACAACGAAAAGATAACCCAGTTTCATTCTTGTTGCAACCAAGATGAATTGAACATAGTCATAATAAAGTGAAGCAATATAAAATGAAACACAATCATATATATATATATATATATATATATATATATATATAGACCCATCTATACACTAGGTGGTTTGAATGAACAAGTTTCAATGCAGTGACACTATTTCAAAACCAAATCAACCAATGAAGACAAGAAAGAAAACAACGTGCTTATTTAAAACCCAAGCACCCAACAAGAACTAAATTCATTATTCCACATAGGTACATGCACAGACAAATTGGACTAACCAAATAAAAAAACACAACCTTTATTTACACAAAATGAAACCATGAAATTCCCATGAATAGGTATAAATATATAGGTTCTTAGCAAGCCAAAGAAACCAACCATCCATATCCATGTATCAACTATAAAACCAACAAAACACTTCCATGCACACAGGGTCAAGAAAATGCTCAAGCTTTAACAAAAAATAATGGATTAGAAACAATTATATATATATCAAAATCCAACATCGATTATATTGAATCCTTACCAAGGTCTGCGTATGCATCTAGAAGTCCTAAGATATTCGACTACATATGCATTCTTTTTATTTTTCAAATTTTCATAATAAGATAAATAACCAAGCAAAATATAACTTACCCAAAATTATACAGAGAAAAAATCAAAAAACCAATAAGACAGAAAACTGAAACTTCTAACTTCCCAAGAAAGTTGTGTTAAAAAATGCAGCATGGCTGCCATAAAAACTAGTCAAACTCTCATTATTCTTCCTATTTTTCTTCCATCTTCCTAACCCCATCAACTCTTTTCGTCCACCGTCCAACTCCCCATTCCATCTGTCCATTTTCCCATACCCATTCATTGTCCGCATTGAATGTGAGGAGAAAGAAATCTTCCTACATTTCCCAAGGCAAACCCCCACTGAATTTGCAATGAATACAACAACTATTAATTAACCTATTTTGAAAGCTCGATCTACCAACCCAAGAGCCAGCCAATGAAAATGTAAATTAGTGTTTAAACCAAAACAATTAACGCTACTAAGGTGGGTTAACATTTAACCCCACGGCTTACGTCATCAACCAATATAAATGCCAATAAATCAAATGAACGTAATATGCCATCGACCTAAGTTGAATTAAAAAAATAAATAAATAAATCAATTAAACCATATTTCTATTTAAATTGGATGTATTCAAGTTCAATAGTTAATATAGTGATTGATAAGAAATAGTCTTCAGGGTTCCTTGGCCGAATTAATGAACTTTCAAAGTCGTTTAAGAACTTGTAATAGGAAGTTACGAGATGTCTTGGGATTTCGTATCACAACATAGTTTTAAATTAAGGAATTGGAATGCTGAAAATAATATGGGAACAAAATTTTATTTTTAATAATTTTGTTTAAATTGGAAGGATTCAAATTATATTGATTGACTAAAAATAGTCTTAAAGACTTATTGGTTGAATTAACGAACTTACAAAGTCGTTTAATAAATTGTGAAATGCAGTAACAAGATAATGCCTAATAAGTTAAAAGATGATATTATGTTTGTTATTATAATGTCAGTCCATGTGAATTGGAGGACCTTATGTTTGTAAACATTAATTAAACCCAACATAAATGGTTAGAATATTTGAAGTTAAAAAAACCTAGTACTCATTGATAAATGAGAATGTTACGACTTAAATGAAATGTTGAAGGGAAATACGCATACATTAAATCCCATATTAAATTGTTAAATCAGACAGAGGCCATAACTGATAATGAACAAAAAGGAGATCTGAGATCCAAAACTTGAGTAAACAAAAAAGTAAAAAATTCCATATGACTTATTGTTGGGAATATCTAGGTGGATTAATGAATGATATTCTAAAAACATAAATAATTAATTATAAATATCTTGACTAAATTATTTAATGAATAAGAAATCTTAAAATGATAATTTATTGAGAATATTAAGAAAACTTATACAAGTTTAGTCTTAGACTTATGAGAATGGAAACAAATTATAAATGCCATGGAAGGGCCAATGATGCCTTAACCAAATGAGTTGACTTGAATGAGTAAACAAATTTTCATTATGCAATGGGAAAAAGTAAAACATTTTTATTTAATGTTATATTTACCTTAAATGCATTAGCTAGCTCCAATATAATAATTGAACTACTAAATAAATTAGTTCGAAAAATAAGTTAAAGAAGGTTATCATAATGTCATAAGCCTAAATAGAACTTTATTATCCATGATAAAGATATAATTTGTTTTGAGCAGATATGGTTTATCTTCTTGAAGATTAATGGTTTATTCAATGAATAAATAAATTTTGATTTTTTTTAAGGTTTTAAAATCTTTTCAACGAAAGTAAAGTTAATAAGAGTTGTGTAGGGACTAATTCCTATTATTTTAATTGAGAAATAATTTTATAAGATTATAATATAATAAAAATATTAAATTGTAATTATAGTTATCCTAATAAAATTTAAGCATTTCATGTAAAATTATGAAATCTTATAAGTATAATGTAAATCTAATCCATGAAAAACAATAGAAGTAATATTTGGAGGATATTAGATGATTGGGAATGTAAAATTTGTACATTGAATGATGTTATTTTTAACTTTTAACGTTTATGTTTATCATCATCACATAAATGATCTAATTCAAGATTTTAAAAAATATATTTCTGTTGAATAAATAAATATTAAATAATTAAAAAATTAATGTTAAATGTGTCCAAATAATTTGACAACATATACTTATTGATTTTGATTGTTAAATTTTTGATATATCTATGCAATTGTGTTATTTTACATACAAATGTATATAATACATATATTTAAATTTATTTATGACAAAGCATGATAAAAACTATGAATAGATAGTGTATAATTAAATCCAACCTTAATTAATATATAAAGAAATAATTATAAATATGTGAAATAAGGAATAAAATTAAATAAATTTCAATTCTCTTATATTTTGTTCACCAAATTTAAATAAGATACATTATATAATTATATAAATAGGATTAAAATATCAACTAAATTTTATAATAATAATAAAATTAAGTTAAAAATAAAACATTTAAATTAATATCATTAAATAATTTTAGAATAGCAAAAATTTTTAAAAATGTTAATAATTGAAAATTTTTACATCAACATTTGTGAGTTTAATAAGTAAAGTTATTTTAACAAAGAACTTATGAAAATGTGAAAGTATCTTCTACAAAACATCTTAATAATACTACATCCCACTTAAAGCTAGATCCCTATAGTTCATGTAAAAAGGAGGTTTCATGTATCTACATTTACAAGATTATGGGTACTTTTCCCACCACTTATGTTGGTAAAATAGAAATATTTTAACAGATTAAATAGATTCTTTACAAGCCCACTTGTTCATTATTACATTTGCTCCAAAAAAATTCCATAAACTGCCTTCATTTCATGTATTTATTATTGTTTTTTAATTCAATTTACATATTTTTTAAGAAGTGAATTGAATTTCTCAACGACACGTCATTGGAGCTAAGAATGAAGAGGAGTGATCATAATGGAATAAACCATAGCCATGACTATCGCCGAAAAAAAGTGATTAGATGTGTATAACACACTCGAATGTGACGAGATTAAATAATGCAACCAAAGATCAAATATATATTGAATTGACCTGCAGTTGAAGATTAAATACGAGCATCCCCATCGAGCGAGAACACGTACGATCTGCAGTTGACCTAAGATTGCGATATTTTTTTTCGCCTTTATAGTTGGTGAACAATCCCATGAATACAGTAGGAGTTCTGTCATTAAATAATTTCTGCATGCATAGAATTTATGGGCAATTGGAAGAGATAATGATTATTATATTTTTGTTAAATTGTAAGAGACTTATTTTGAAATTATATTGTATAAATTAAGGGATGTTATTGGAATATATGAACATGTGTTTTTTAGTTATATAATATTATAAATGTAAATGAAATATTTCATGAGAATATATGTAAAATATTCTTTAATATTTGTTCTTTGAAACACATAAAAATTCTTACATTTTATTGTTCTATTGGTAAAAATTATTATTTCCACCGATTCTTGTAATTCTTTGGAGGACAAGGATTAACATATATAGTAAAAGTGACATGCCTTCAAGCAAGACTAGATTAATGAGATAGGATAATAGGCCAAACTCATTTTAGTTGTGAATTTGATAATGCTTGACAAATAGACAAACTACATCATTGAATTTAAGAGAGATGACATAAAAGTAATTAATTAAAATATGATGTTGCTGCAAGTTGTTAACTTGTGTATTTTTAATTAATTGTATGTTAACGGATAAAATAAATAAAAATTGGATTCTTAATTTTAAGGATTTTATAGAAATTCTTGAGAGTGTGATGGTTTTTTTTATTAAGATTTATATGTACAGAAAATTTGGTATAAATCTGTAAAGTAATGTGCATGTTAATCATTTGAAGATCGTAGGCTCTAAAATAATATAATCAATATTTCTTATTTATATTATATCTCTGGAGATATTTATAGAACTCTTTTATTAAACTAGATTCATGTTATTTGTTCTTTAATTTCATAAACCATTCTTAACTTTTTGTAAACATTAATTTCTAAATTAAAATCGAAATAATTTTTTTTTATATCATTACTTCCATAAAAATAGGTACATATACTTAGCTTAAACCTCACCTCATACATGACAATGAGCCCCACCTATGTTTTAAATACATTATATATGAAGACATGAAACTCACTTATACCCTGAGATTGTAAGATTGATAAGATTTAACAAAAATCGGTATGCATTCATCTATTGTCATCTCATCAGCCTTAAGCCTCTTCACTATGCTCAAACCTAATCCTGATTCATTAGGAAATAATGATATTAGTGCAATTGATGACTTGTATTAAACATTAATAACACAGACTCTTGAGCTGCTTCTTTTTTCTATGACTTGGGATCCTCCCACCTACCTCCTCCTTTCAAATTCTAATTAATGTATTCAAATACAAATAGGACTTTGAGAAGGGATTACCCTCATGCCTGTATTCAATATATGCCTTTGACGTTATGCAAACAAATGTGCTTTTATTCTTCCTAGTGATCTTATTTCAAGATTAATGCAACACTTATCTTCTATAAGAGTATTTCCTAGAGTTTCTACTCTACCACAAAGAAGTTCAATAATTATTTTCTACCTTAAGCAATGGGTAACTTGGGATGAATCTCGAGGCTCTTATCTTTCAGACATTTTAATGAAAATTTGATAACTTACTTCAATTACTACTTACTAGCAGTTTATCAGACACTCAATATATAAATTTGTGAGGAGGTTTTTCAACACCCTCCACTTTTATATGTGTGTTTGGTTGGTGTAGAACTTAACTCTTAAGAATATAAATAAAAACCAGTCAATATATTAATGCAAGAAGATAAATGTTAATAGAATGTAAAATTATAATAGAAAGGATAAATGATATACACATATGGTACATAATATTTTTACCTGAGAAAATATTTTAGGAAAAAAATTAAGCACAACTTCTTTTTTATTACATTCATTCAAAAATTTATAATACAATAATGTATTTTTAAACTTTTATTTACCTTAATATATGTGCGGGTATTTATAAGTACATCAATAGTTAAACATCAAATCAATATTACAATATCATTGGTAACACAATCATAAATTATATAAATCATAGGCCAAAACCATCCAAAACACATCTCAAATGTCTTAAATAAAAGGATAATACATTGTCTACTCCAACTAGAATCAAAGGTGATACTTCTACTAATCTAAAATTTGATTGCGAATTTAGATTCTTCTAAAAAATTCATACTTAATAAAAAAATAGTACTCAAAACAAAGTTCAGATGAGAAATTTATGCCTCTTACAAGTTGTGACAATTTATAAGAAGGTATCTCATAGGCGGCACTTTGAGAGGTGTTTGAAAAAAAATGAATAAGGTACCTCCTAAATGATACTTTAAGAAGTTTTTGGGAATGGAATAATAAAGTACCTTTTAGGAAATAACTTAAAAAGTGTTTGTAGTCAAAGTAAGAAGGTGGCCCCCTCATTTCGCATGTATATTTGAGACGATTATAAATCATGTAAAATATGAAAACTATACAATACATTTCCAACAAAATAAACAATGATTTAAAAATAATAATTTCCAACAATACTCTATTTTCTTTCAAAATTTTATAAACTTATACAATCAATTTAATATAATTTTCCACTACATAATTAATATAATTATCCATAAATAATTCAAAGCATTTTATTATTTCACAACCCACATATCATTAAAATAACTCTAATTAAAACCTTGCTCCCAATAGTGAAAGGCTACTAGATTTGAACTCAGTATAAAATATAATAAACAACAAAGAGAGATGTTCTTAATAGCCAAACTAGTAACACTTAAGAAATAAAAACATGGTTTATCATCTTAACTCAAGGGTGTACCCCTATGCTTTAATAAAATATAAATGTTGCTAACCTTCATAGATGCCATGAAGTACAAATTTCACCTCTATGATAATTCAAGGCAGGATAACTATAACGAACTGAATCTCATTGTACTCGATTATTTGTATCATTGGTTTTTCTTGTCTCATCAATTTTCTAATAACTAGGCGGTGGATGTTAAGCTTCTTTTTATGGATGTAGTTTGAGATCCTCCCACCTCCCTTCTATTTTCCACTTCTCAATTGCCTCTTCAAAATCCTTAGCATCCCTATAATATTTTAAGAATGGAATCCCTTCATGCTTCTATTCAAGATATGCCTTGGGTCTTTAGTTCCAACCAGTCTGATTTTCATCTCTCACAAATATCTGATTTCAAAATCAATGAAACATGTAGTTTATATCGGAGGATTTCTTAGTGTTTCTACCATATCGTCAGGAATTTAAATAATTGATGGTTACTTAAAACAATAGAAAAATTAGGGTAAATTTCAAAAAATTTGTTTTTAAATTTAAAAAATATTTTATAAATATAACCAAATTTATTGGGGAGACAACTTATAATTTGAACCTATGATAATTTAAAAAGTAAATACAATGTAAGACTCATCTCTTTAAAAAAATTAACCATTCCATGAAAATTTGATAACACACCTTCGTTACTATCAATCTATCAAATACATAATATGGAAACGGATGAGTTAGTTGTTCATCATTTTCTACCAGGGTAACCATGTCTAGTTGGTGTAAAAACCAAGTCCTAAGAGCAAGATATGATTATATAAAACCTCATCTTATGGATATGTTGAGGTGGTCAATGGAAATATTATTTGATGAAGGAAAACAATTATGTTGACAAAAATTAGTCAATAAAACATGATATTATCTAAAAACTATTTTTAGAATTTCAATGCAAAATTTATTGAGATATGTGAAATGAAATAATTTTCTTGATTTGGGATTTTCCTAGTGGCCAAAATTTCATACAACAAGGGCACCCAAGTAGAATTCATAGACTCAATGTTTTTACTTTGCATATCCTTTTTGGTGCCATGATCACGATACTTCACTTGAAATAATCTCAATTATTCCTTCAAAAGATCAAATTCTATAAAATTTACTTTATATCATAAAATTTATTTATTATGAGAGACCTAAAATTCAAATACAAAAAAATCTATTTCAATCAATAAATCATAATTAAACATTTTATTAAAAGATCACCTTACATACAAATATATTTGATAAGCTCTTAATTAAGGCTCATCAATAATAACTCTAACAAATAACATCCTGAAAAATCTCTCATATCACCAATCTAGGAAAGTTGTTTTAACTATATATATTTTCTCTCCCCTATTATTGCTCTTTTAAATCTCTACATGAAATATATTAATAACTCAGAATTTTATTATGCTCATAAATATGAGCAATAACATAATAATTCTTAAAATCTTTGCCTTAGTGTTCATATGGATGAATACACCTCCTACTTCTCGCAAAGCAAAATAACATAAATATCAATTTCTATCAATAATACATCTATTTATAAAAAGAAAAAAAATATTTTGTTGAAAAAAAATACACAAATTTTATTAATATCTACGTTCATAAACTTTATTTGATGCTTTTAACCAAAAATAAAAGACACAAAATGACGACTTACAATATGAAAAAATACTTATTTAAATTATATGTACTACAAATAAAAATGAACAAAACTAAAACATTACATACTTCTAAAATTATAACAATGTTTTAACAGACAAAATGAAACTTTTAAAATATAACAAAACACAACTAGTTAATACACCATAACAAATAAAACTTATACAGAACTATTACAAAGATTAAAAGACTTGCTGCTCTAATATGAATTTAACAAAAATATAAACCTAAACAAATTAAAATAATATAAACAACTAAAATACCACGAAGCACCCCAAAAAAAACAATAAACTAAACCCTAAATACTAAACTACGAGCTTTGTTATCATGGTTTCACCGTTGCTTTCACCATGGTTTTGCTAGAATATTCTCAAAACTACCATATGCTATAATAACAATGTCTTCATGGAAAATCATTCTTCACAAAACAAACACAAAATGCAATATATGCAGGGGTTGCTGTGAGGTCAAGATGATCTCAAAACCATCACCGAGAAGAGATGCTAAGTAGATCGATGCAAGATAGATCTGAGTCAAATAGAGTTGAGTCAGGTAAAAACACATCCAACGCAGGTGGGTCGATCCACTGTAGGATATAATTAATTTTCCACTCCAATATATGTCACAAACCGAGAACATTGATGAACCTGAGTTGTTAGAGACAGACTGCAACGTGAGGAGTCGTCCGCAGAAGATCATATTCAAATCTTATAATATTATTGTTCACCTAATCACTAAACTAATAAGTTTTATAGGAAATTTATTCTGAGATTAAATGTAAAAATTACTTCATATCAGAGAATTTTTCCATTGTGAGAGAACCAAAAGTAGAACATAAAAAATTCTATTTCAATCAATCAATTAAAATTTAATATTTTATAAAAAAATAGTATTATACATAAATAAATTCCATGAGTTCCTAATTAAAACTCCTTAATAACAACTCCTAATAACTAATATTCCCGTAAATTTCTCATATAATTATAATAAGAATGTTGTTCTAACCATTTATGTTCTCTCTACCTATTATTACTCTCTAAAATATCTAGATGAGTTGTATTCACAATTCACATAACTTAATTGTGCTCACAAATATAAACAATAACAAAACAATTCGTAACAAATTCTTGGATGAATATTGAAAACACTTTAAACTTGTAGAATCCAAATGTGATGGCATCAAGAATAATAATCAACTTTCATATAAGGAAATAAACAATTCTTATTATACAATGATGAGGATCATTTGTAACATTGATTTAAATAATTTCACACAAAATCTCTTACCTAAATCATAATTATTTTGTATTCTCCTTTTATAGATCCTAACAAGTGCTGGCAGCAGTACCTGCCGCAGTAGAGGGATTCTAACATTGCTCATGGCTGCCTAGCTTACTGGAGAAACCTTCAACGGAAAGATGGCTGCACTCCGGGGTGGTTATTCCAAGAGAGCTTACATCACTTTCCTAGCTGGATTTGTAGATTATGTTACCGGGTCTCGCCAAGGGTCTCAGAAAAGTCAAGAGTGTGGTAGTAGTCTTATCAGACGTTCCACAAGACCAAAGTTATATAATATATTATGAAAGGAGGATTTAAATAGAGATTTATTTGATTTGTGTGTGCAGTTTAGTCTTTGACAACAGTGATAATATTTTCGACATGCCGTAGGGTATTTCTATGTTATGGACTGCTGTGAGAAGACATGGAGTCACACACTGCAATATAGGATTGGGTACTGCTAGCAGTGCCCTGACAATATCTCTATAGATAATTGATTTATATTGTTGAATGAAGGAGGCCAGTCAATCATCTAAAGGTAGTTGCAGAGATGACAGGTAGCAACAAGAGGAAGAAAAATAAAAAGTTAAGTCTACAGGCAGGTGCAGAGATGATAGATAGCAACAGGAGGAAGAAAAATAAGAAGTTAAAGCTTATGCTGAAGACGCCATGGATAATTGAGGGCATGATGATATAGGAAAAAGTCCTCGAGCCTAGGTATAAGGGTTAGAGGACACAGGCATAGGAGTAACAACAAGCTAAAGAAGAATCAAGGAAGCTTATAACTATTTTGAAAGAATGCTACAATATAGATCTCAAAACAGAGTTTGTGACCTGCACGACAATGGAAGATGCAGAGTTGGTAGACAAAGTACAAAGAGAAATTGCACCTACCCTCATGCCCACCCCACATTATGCCAATTGAATCATTTTGTTGACGTATTCGACATAGGTCCCTGTCATTTCAAAACACTTGCCGTCGTATGTAGACAAACTTAAAGATGATACTATTGTAATTTAGAAAACATTAATATACTCTGTTGATTGTATCTTTGTTTAGTTATCTCAGTTTTCTATTAGATGCATGACCCAGTAAGTATTCACAGCTTAACGGTAACTACTAAAAATAATAATTTATTGCCAGTATTTGCTAAACTTTGAAAAACAGTTGCATTTATAGCAAATAGGGAGATTGTTATTGGCTTGAATGCTTTTCAAAACAACCTAATAACACCGGGCAGCTACTAATAATTCAAATGTGACTGTTTATGGTATAAACAAAATAAAGAATTTAAAAATCGTGCATTTAAAAATCGTGCATGTGAGATATATACATATAAGTTTCTTTGAAAATAAACAAGGGTGTCATGCATCAAGTCCCTGCAAGAATTGAAATAGACAAATTTGTTAATGCTACTAAAATTACTATAGACTACACATAATAGTGGAAAATATAGTAATAAGACTTATTGATAAAATGCTTTACTATGTCTCCATTAACAACCAAATGTTTGACATTTTACTATTTTATTAAAAAATTTAATGTTAATTGAACGATATTTTGTTTTGGTACACTCTTTTATATAAAAATGTGTAACAATTTGCATTTAACATTTGCATTAAATAAATTTCTAGTGTGAATCACTAAGCAATATCAATGCTGACAAGTGTTGAATGAATAGAACTTCCAAAAAAGTATGCATGAATGCATCGAGAGGCATGCATCCCATGGAAAATTTATAAGGAACAATCTCACTTACACATTTTGATTTCCAATGGACCAATACTGGCCTAGAAAAAGAATCTTATGACGAAAACTCATAAACCTATTAGAGTCATTAAAACAAAAAACTTCAACCGTACAAAACTTTCTGGAATATTATTCCAAAGAATACCATAATCTATATAATCCATAAAGAAAAACTCGTGTACATTAGAATCATTGCAAGTTTGACTCCAATAATTCCTATTGTCAAATAGGACATTAAGAGTTGCAAATAATAGAATTAGATTCAGTTCACTAATAAGATCAATCCATGTTCATGTCAATGTGATCACCCTGTCTATGCCTTATAGAACTCGAGTTTGTGAGGCCATTGGTAGAAGAGCTATCTTGTGATGAAGACTCAGGTGCCCGATCTTGGCTTGAAACTACCAGTTTCCCTTTCATCAGCAAGCCACTTTAAAAGGCCCATGATAATTGGAAGAAACTTCATTGACATTTGTAGGATGCCAAAGACCTACAACATTTTATTGAGATCAAATATTATACAAAAGTAAAAAATCAAAACCAACTAAAATAAATCAAAACATGAGTACTATAATAGGAATATTTCCCATAATCTCCCTACTAAATGTACAAATTGACCTAGGATAAACATCTCCAATTGAAAAGAAAGATAATTTACTTACAACGTCATGTTGAGTAGCTGAAATATGCCTAGAATGTCTAGCTATACCCAAAGGGATTTGACCAATAGGAAAAGCACAAACACAACACCAAGATAGAGTGGATTCCTATCACCCATAAGTGACAAGGATGATATCAACCTAGTAAATGCAAGGAGGCAAGGATAAACATAATCAATATTTTGTGTCCTACTAAAAAAGCCGCCATTGCATTTGAGTGCAAAACAATATGAAATTCAAGCAACAAAATTCACGAGTTAAAGCTATAAAATAAATGTCGTAAATGCCATGTGCACTTATTACAACAAGAAAACTTTATACTTGAAAAAGAGAGTAAGATAAAAAAGAATCCCAATGAAGTAGAAGAGAAAATATTATGTACATGTAACAAGCTAATAAAAGACGTTGAAATTTATAGTGATAATTTACTCCACTTATATGATAAACTAATTTTTTTAATAAAAAAATGATTGGCCTTTTGAATAATAAACTGAGAATCTGTTTGAAAGACATCTCTCAAACAATGAATAGAACTAGACTTGAGGACAGTGCTGGCATGATAGAAACTCACATGAGCAATAATACGTTGACCCACCATGTATTTTGTCTTTGACTTAAATTGTCTCCATAAAGACTTACACTAAATTGGTGTAATTAATGTATAAAATGGAGAAACTTGCAAGAGAAAAAAACATAATTAGTTTATGCATGATTACAAAAATAGAAAAATGGAGAATAAACAGTCGAACAAGTTAACCACAATTTTTAAATTCAAAACCATACCTCATCCCAAGTGCTTGAAGCAAGCAGGTTTACTATGGCAAAAATACTTCTCTTTTGGATAGTGTCAGATGTATCACTGTTGTCTAATAGAGAGGATGATAGAACATAACCAATTTTATCTATTTTCTCCTCTAGGCGTAAGGCAACCATAACAAAAAGAAGCTTCAGAGACTACACATGAAAACAAAATAATTCTTATGATAATGGTCTTTGCAGCACATAAACAACACCCCTCACTAACATTTAATAAATAATCAACAAAAAGTAATAGTTCCTAGAATGAGCATCCTTCATGATATCTCGCATGTCTTCTTTCCCAGTTCAGACCCTTGGCATTGATTCATATCCTAAGTAAACACACTATAGAAAAGTAACAAGAATCAAAAAGTAAATTTGGAAATAAAAATGAGTATGATCTAGGTTTCAAATAGCATTCATTCATAAAACACTATAATGATTGGAAAATAGGAACTCAAATCTCAAATTTTACCTTCTTTGATATCCACAATTTTGATCTACACTCACAGTTTGATTTCCTCTAGTCTCATTCTCCTGACAAGGACTCCTTCAAACTTGATGAATAATAAAGTGGTATAAACATCTCACGAAACCTACAACAAGATCCCTGCAAGTTGATTCTCAAACACACCAGTCCTGATCGATAGACCCTACATCACTACAAACTTAGCTTCAAGCACTACATTAATTTAGGGAGATCTGCATCAAATCTAGTGTGACACTCTTCAACATGCATCTTTTGAATTGTGACCCTTTCAACTCCCTCCAAACTTACAATGTGATGCTAAACTCATCTGAAGTGACAAACTGACATCTTTGCATCATTTTTACAATCCATTTCAAAGGCAATGTCATCGTCGGCCCATCAATCCAAATAAACTTTATTAAATGCACACCAAGGCACTCACGTGGCATGGGCATGTCTCTTAGTCCAAATAAAATTTATTAAATATGTACTAAGGCATGAGCACACATGCTTGATGTTTCCTAGATTAAAAAATTGATACATAATCCTTAAAATCTGGTATAAAGACTTTAGCTGATATTTTGAGGCCTAAACTTAGGATAAGCTCATTAAATGCATGGACATTGTTTTATGGACTCATATTCAATACTTCATATTTTAATTTAAATGCTTAGATTGTATGGTAAATAGGAATTAACAAGGTTGAATTATATTTGAAATTTATGAGATCAAAATATAAGTATATAAAAGGATAATGTATTTATGTTTTAGTAAATACCTTATTTTATTTTTAATTTTCATATAAAAATCAAAAGACAATGCATTTATTATACTTACTATGCATGATGTTAGAACTCCTTCCATAAATAACATGTAAATAATTTTAGCCAATCATAATATAGATAAATGTTTTTTTTCATGATTTTTGTTAAAAAATGCACAACTTAACTTTTGTAAAATTGCAATTTTTTTCATACACAAAAAACAATGATTTTTGATTGATCTAAAAAGCAAAGTTTAATTGAAAGTTAAAACATATTGAAGACTTAAGTATCCTTCTGGGACTAATAAGAGAGGTGGTTAAAAAGCAAAATGAAAATGCACCTATCACTTTCTCATTAATGTAAAGGACAAACAACTATGTAGGAAAATCCTTGCTCGCATAAGAAGGGTTTGGGAAAGAGAGGTCCAATATTATGACAAGTACCAAAATGTTGTTCAGTGTTTTAATTAAAAGTGACACTAGGGTAATTAACCCTATTTAAAATGAAAAAAATTAGGATAAAACTAAAATTTATAGTTTATTGTAGTAAACTATAATAACTAGATTTTAATTATGTTTAAAATAGAAAGAAAGTTATGTTAGATGATTGGACAAGGTAATGATGAAAAGATAAATAATGATATAAAAAATACATTTGGTCATGGGATTCAAGAAATATAAACTTGTTGTGAAAGTTAACTGGACTATGAAGTACTATAAATTTGGAATCATAACTATCTTTGGGATAAAATTGATAGGTCATTGATTATGTATCATACAAAATATGTAGGCCACCTATTGCATACATTCAATACTATCGATTTTGTATATGAACATCAGTTATGTACCTTGTTGATTTTATATTTTATAACTTTATGGGTAGGTGCACATGGTGATCCTAAATAAGTTTGTGGTTGTATTATGTGGAATTAGTGTGAAGAATGTGATAAAATGATTATATTTCACTCCTTGATCTAACCTTTAAATGTAACAATAAAATATTGTGTGAAAGTTAGATATTGTAGGACACCTCTTAAAGATTTTCAACTCATATCTTGCACACTTGGAGTCATAATTAATAGAGTTAGTTTTTGCTTGTGAGTGAAATTTCAAGATGAGTGAGAGAAATAACTTCATCTTCTCTTAAAAATAATCAAATGAAACTATATTCTATTGATATAAAATTATTTTGGCTCAAGTGTTGATGGATCTTTTTCAATTTGATGTATAGATAATGTGTAATCAATTTGCAAGATCGATGACAAGTGTAGAATTTTTTTGATGAATGTGCAATTCAATAACTTGAAGTCAAATGGATGTAAGATGCTCCCATGGAATCCAATTTTTGTAAATGATTATGATTTGATTTTTATATATAGGAATATCTATGAAATGATGTGCATAGGCCAACCATAAGATAATGTGATAACATAAATTCAATGCACGTGAAATCAGGTTAGGGTAGATGGACCAAAAAAATCATGAGGGAAATAATTGAAAGGTCACTAATTCCATCTAAGATATAATTTACATACTACATACATTATATTTGAAGGAAAAAAGGCTCAAAATGCAGATGAGACTACTTATAGAGTGAATGAATAGGATCCTAAAGCTCACAATAGACAAATCTAACTTGAAATTGAAGATATCTAAATGCATCAAGGATGGAGAGATTCTAATGAGGGGTGAAATGTGTTTGAAAATATCCAAATGTACACAAGTGGACCAAGTGTGATAATTTTGAAAAAATACACCATATAAAAAGATGCTAAACTATTATATTCAACATAATGTCCCACTTTTATGTTCATGTGCATGTGAGTGCATGCATGCATCAAAGTAAAATAATAATTGATGCACATACTTTCACTTACCTAGGAAAAAAGGATGAAACCTATAGATTCCTCAGAAAGACTTCACCCACATGCATTGATAAATCCTAGTGAATCTAGGTTGCTTGTACAAAAAGATGTAAGTAGTCAATATCTCAATAATTTGACACATATAAAAAATATGAAAATAAAAATATAAAATATGAGTGTAGGAATGAATACACTTGCCAAAACTAATTTTGAAAATAAAATATGCTCAGGTGATATAACTTTTAGAGTAAGTTTAAACAACTTAATTATGCTTCTTGATCAAATAATCAAATATTTAATGGTCTTTGATCTATCTCTTGTCCATCTTTTGTAAACTTATTGGTGTGAAATATTTGGATATATTCCCCCCTTTTGAGGTGAGGTATTGGAAACATGTTCCTACAATCACATCGGGTTCACTATTTTTTTCCATTAAAATTGACACTAGGATAATTAATACTATGAAAATGCTTCAAAAATAGGACACAAGCAATATATATGATATAATAGACAAATAAATTAATTATATTTGAACTACGCCCAAAAATAGAAACAAAAGTTAAGCTAGATGATTGAACAAGTAATAAAAATATTAAAAATAAACAAAGATAGAAATAAACACACCTAGATAAAATCATGGAATTTTGGATCTGGAAACTATCTATGGAAGCTAACTAGATTGTGCCCTAAAATATAAAAATGTAACTATTCATGGGATAAAATAATTAGGTCACCAATTATGTACCATACGAGTTCAACATAACACTAATTGTGTACATTTGGGGCTTGATTATGTACATGTATGTTGATTGTGTATTTTGCTACTTTATATATTTTACAAATTTATGGGTAGGAATGTACTTTGATGTTGAATAGGGTTGAAGCTAAATGGTGTTGAATTGATAGGCATAATGCACTGATATGCTTCTCTTTCACTCCTTGAAATATCCCTAAAATGTGGCAAAAAACTAATTTGTGCAAGTTAGTTGACTTGGGAAACCTCTTGAGGAGTTTCAGCTACATATCCGCATACTTGCAATCAAAATATATGCAGTTATTTTTTGAATGTGAGTAAAATCCCAAAAAACGTGAGAGAAATGGATTCACCTCCTCTCCTAGATAATCAAATGTAACTAGATGCCCCGACTATAAAATTATTTTGGCTCAAGTGGTGATGGAACAAGATTTTAATTTGATGTAAAGGCAATGTAATTTAAGCATCAAGCTACATGACAAATACATAAAATATTTGACCAATGTGTGGCTCAATAAATTAAATCCAAAAGTATGTAAGAGGATCCATTGGAATTATTTGTTAATAAATTACTATGGATTGATTCATATATATATATATATATATATATATATATATATATATATATATATATATATATATATATATATATATATATATATATATAGGGATCTCTAGTCCACATGATGCCTTAGACTGACCATACGATAGTGCAATAAATTCATTTTTATAAATGAATATGAATTGATTGTATATAAAGGGATATATAGGACATGATGCACATATTCTAACCATAGGATAGTGAAATAAATGACTTTTAAAATATGTGAAATCAGGGCAAGGTGGATGGACTTACAAAATTAGAGGGATAAAATTAATGGGTCACTAATTATGTGCAAAACTAAATTGACATACTGCCTATTCTATACCAAGAGGTAAAAAGACTCATAATGGAGATGAGATTTCTAAGAGAATGTATGAATAAGATCCTCAAGAAAAAAATAAATAATTTTGACATGAAATAAAGGATATCTAGTTGGATCAAGGCTAAAGAGATGTAATAAGGGGTGAAAGGTGTATGAAAATAGCCAAATATATACAAGTTGACCAAGTGTGATGATACATGACAAAGATTCAATGGATAAGAGTGATAAACTAAAATTAACTATTGAAATAATGCCTCATTTTGATGTGTATCTAAATTTGAATCCATTCATGCATCAAATTAAAATAATAATTAAAGCATGTACTTGCACTTACCTAGGAAAGAAGGATGAAAAAAAGTGGATGTTTGTGTAGGACTTCACCCACATGTGTTGATACCTCTTGGTGGACTTAGATTTCTCTAGAGAACAAATTTAAGTAGTCAATGTCTAGATAAATTAATGCAAACATAGAAATATAAATTATAAGCTTAAGAATGAATACACTTGATGGTATGTGAACCATGTTTCTGCTAATTACAAGTAAAAATAAAATTTATTCAAGTAATAAAACTTTTAGAGTAAGCTTTGATGACTCAAGTATTATTTTTAATTAGAAAATAAAATATTTGATGGTCCTTAATATATCTTTTGAAAACTTATTGATGTAAAATATATGGATATATTCCCCCATTTTGAGGTAATGGATTGTAAACATATTCATACAATCATGTTCGGTTCACCAAAATGTATTAACTAAAAGTGACACTATGATAATTAATATTATGCGCAATGAGTTAAAACTAGGGGCATGCAATATCTATGATATAACATTAAACTACAACATTAATATTTGAATTATGCTAAAAAACGTAAATATAAGCTAAGCTAAGTGATTGAACAAGTAATAGAAATGATGAAAAGATAAAGAGAGATAGAAATAAATAACCTGGGTATAATTATGGAATCAAAAATTGATTGTGGAACCAAAATGGAATATGACTTACAAATATGGAACTATAAATGTCTATAGGAAAGAATCAATAGGTCACCAATTGTGCACAATAAAATTGGAAGGCCAAAATTTGTGTACCTTTTGTTGCTACCAAATGCATACTTGTGTGTTGATTGTGTACCTTGTTATTTTATGGATTCAATTTTTTTTTGAGAAGGTGCACATTTTGATGTCGAATATGGATGCTACTATGTTATGTATAATTGATAAGTAAAAAGTATTGAAATAATTTTATTTCACTCCTTTATATAACCATAAAATGTAGCAACAAAATAGTGTGCACAAGCTAATTGAATTGATAAACTTTTTGAGGAGTTACAACTACATATTCCATGCACTTGGAATCAAATTCCATGTATCTTTTTATGCATGTGGCTAAAATCCATAATTGAGAGAGAGTAATTTACCACCTCTCTTAGATAATAATATGAAACCGTATTATCCTTGTTGGCCCCAAATTTTGGCTGTGTTTATCCATTTTGGCACAAAAATGGTACAGTGCTGAAGGACCATAGTGTAAAAATTTATGGTGTAAAACTTTATGGGTGCAAAAGAACCATGGCATGGAACCTACAAGGTATAAGAGGATAAGGGCATGTAAGCACTAGCATGAGATGACCATGTTAAAGGAGAATTAATCATGAGGAACCTGAGAGCATAGGACTTAGAACAATAGTGGAAGACATGGGAAGCACATGATAAATAGGAATGGTTAAGGAGTGATTCATATGGGTCACCCAGACCTTATCCATCGTAAGTTCTACACCGGCCTGAAAGAAGATGAACACATGGCAGTGAGGATCTAGCATAGAGCAAGTATATAGAGGGTGAAAAGGCCCAAGTCCTTAGGAGAAGTTAGTTGACAAAGCACCATGATTATTAGTTTGTTGAGAGTTCATTAGTCATTTAATTTGATCATTAATATTTTAAATACTTGATCAGGGATAAACAAGTATAAATACCCCTATTGTAAAGCATTGGGATGATAGAATTTTGGCTTAATAATGCTTACACTTAATATATGAGTTATGGATTTATAATCATTTATGTAGTCATGTTCAATTGAATGGATGAGTTGTGTATCTATGTTAGGTTGAGTTGAGTAATTTCTCAGTTAAGACTTAATATGAAATCTTCCCAATTTTTGTTTTCTTTATAAATAACTAACTCTGCACTGAAATAGCATTAGTCTACATAGATATGTTAGATGACCTTAGTAATCCTAGAGTCAAAGTAGTTTATATATGCTTTCATGTAGTATCCATTTAATTACATAATTAAAAGAAGGATATGACTAAGTTTATATTACTGTGCAACATAATCTATGGGAACCAATCTTTAGCTATGCACTTTGGGTGAGCATGCAAGACCATAGTATTGTGTGAAATGGCCAGTGCATTATCTCATTAGTTTAGACTTCAACATCGAGGATATATTAATAATAAGAAACCCATCATTTTGGTTTTTTTTCCAGGACCCTTAGTATTTGGTACATAGTCATGGAAGATGTTTAAGAGTATCATTCTTGAGAATATAGAACAGTGGATTACCAGAGTTGATACTTTTGTGGTTCCTTACCTTGAACCAAGAATTTTTGCATGACAATGGGTAGAGCATAATCTCTATAGTGCATTGTATGAAACTTTCTTTGTTGAGATCTTGATTCATTTTTGCACTTGGCTATCTGTGTATGCTCAAGGATGATTACAAAAAATTGGGACAAGATAGTCTTGGACATTATAACGATAAAGAGATTTAGCATGACTTGGAGATCTATGGACACGAGTTGTCAACATTTGGTGGAGAGGAGTTTTAAACAGCTACATTCTAGAGTATGTTGTAGCTACTTATTCATGTCCTAAAGAAGCCAAGTTCAAGTTCCTCAAAGAACCACGTAGCCATTACATTCAACATTTTCCATTAGAAATCAAGAAGTTATTTACTGACTATGGATTTGAAACTATGTTGATGGAGATCTAAATCCCTTTTTGCATGAACTACACATTTAGATGGGGAGTGAAGAAGAGTTGGTGAAAGATTCTAGGTTTAGAATGGTAGCTAGTCAGTGGGCATTATGGAAGCGAAAGTATGATGAAGCTCAGAAGAGGATTATAGGAGTAAGCAGTGCAGGAAGAGACTGAGATAACTTAGGAAGTCCTATTAGGATCCATAGGGAAGAAAAAACACACAAAAAGGACCCCATCACTTTTAAACTACACCTCATGTCACTTTTATCATACAAAGTAGAACCCAACTAGATGATAGAAATTGAAGAACCAAGCCTGAACCAACCAAACTCCCTAACCATAGTTTGTGCTCATGATTTTAACTCAAATGAAATATGTATACATAATTAGGATATAAATAGTGTATAATTAAAGACTGAACCTGTAAGAGGTATTAGCCCTGAGCTAGTTGACACTCATATGGACCTAACACATTCCTTCCCTCTTCAAGGGAATTTCATGGAATAATTTGGAATGCTTGGCGGACTTGATATTTAGGGTGGATAAAATATAGGTCCAGGTGTAATTAATCAACTAGTCACCATGCCCCATAGCATAGGCATTGTTGTGGAAGGCATTGGAGGCTCTAGAGGCATATTGGGAGGTGGTGCAGGAGGAAGTAGTGGACTTCCTCCTCATAGGATAGGATCTAGAGGTCTTAAAAACCACCAGTTCAAATACCTCATCCATCCATGATATATTATGAAATGATACTTCACTTACCTGAATATCGAGGCATGGAAAATTCTATAGAACACATCCATAAATGTGAACTCATATGGCAAGCATGAGGTATCACTTCTTATGAGAAAAAAGCCACCCAATTCACAAATACATTATTGGAACAAATACACAAATGGTATAGAAAGTTTGAGTCTAAAAAAGTGGTGGTGGATTATGATCAAATTAAAATGTCATTCTTTCAATAATTTGATATTTCAAAATTTGAACAACAAAGTATAGTCATATTGAAGGACATAACTTAGGAACTTACTAAAAGTGTACAAGAGTATGACGCTAGGTTCAAAACACTCTTGTCAAAGTTATCATTTGAAATCAATGCTATTCATCATGCAAAATGGTTTATGAGAGGCTTGTTATTACCTTTATGATAAAAACTCTCCCAGAAGACCTTCACTAGCCCATGTGAGGATTTGGAAGCCACCCTTCATGTTGAAGTGGTTGGTAGTATTGACATTGGGATCATTCCTTTCATGGAAGCCCAGATAACTTCAATGGCATTAGATATTTGGAAATTAATTGAAAATAATACACATGAAACTTGCAGTGGTATTCGGTACACTTATTATGAGTCTGAAGGGCATACCCAAAGTAACTACTTGCAAAGGTATCCATTATTCTTTGACTCCCAGCACCCAAGTCTTAGCATGAGGTCCATGCCTTTCCTTAGACATATTGGTTACTATAGAAAATTCATATGCGGATATGCAAAGATTATCCTACCCCTAGAGGAACTTATAAAGCATAAAAATAACTTAATAGGGACTTGATCCTATCAAGAAGCATTTGAAACTTTAAAGGACAAGCTGGTAACTACTCTAATTATCCAATATCTAGACTAGATAAAACCATTGCACGTCCATGTTGATGCATCTAGAATGGTAGTTGGTGTAATATTTGCACAACTAGGGGAAGGTCACCTCGATCATTCAATATATTTTTATAGTAGAAAATGCACTCTAGTGGAGATGAATTATACCACTATAGAGTATGAAGCATTATCCATGGTCTATGCTCTGCAAAAGTTTTAACAATATTTGTTGGCAACACCTTTGTATTTTATAAAAATCATGAGGCCTTGAAGTACTTAGTAAACAAGCCTATCTTACATGGAGGAATCTACTGCTAGATAGTATTGTTCTAAGAATTCTAATTTTCCATCATGGTCAAACCTAGAAAAGCCAATTGTGGACCTAACCATTTATCCCAAATTGAGTCTAGATAGTAACTATGTGCTATCAAAGATGAATTACATGATGTTAAAATTTTCTATGTTACTTGAGTACCTAAATAACTCAAAGATATTTTTTCCTTTTTAACCATTGGCTCAACACCCAACTCTCTCACCCCTCAGGGTAAGAAACAACTTGTCATCTATGCCATACCTTTTCAACTCATAAGAGGATATCTTTACAAGCTTGGTCATGATGAGGTTCTTCGACACTATGTCATGCAACATGAGCATTCTGAGGTCCTTTGAGAAGTTCATGAAGGTATTTTTGGAGGACACTATGTTAGAGAGGCTACCACACATAAAGTTTTGCTAGCTAGATTATGGTGGCCTACCCTTTTTTAAGATTCTAAATTATATGTTAGGCAATGTAACATATGTTAGCATGTATGGAAACTAAACTGACAAGATGCCATGCCCCTTCGACTAATTTTTTCTTAGGAACCATTTGAGAAATAGGTGATTGATTTTGTTGGACCCATCACTCCAATTGGATGAAGAACATATTCTCGATATCTCATCATAGTAATTTACTATCTCACATGCTAGGATGAAGTTGCACTTACAAAAGATTTTACTACTGCTACTACTATGCACTTCATTTGGTAGCATATCATAACTCAGTTTGGATGCCCACTAGGTTTCACTAGTGATCAAGGTACCCATTTCTTGAATGCAATAATTCATGTCTTATTGAATGAGTTCATGATTACACACCAAAAACAATGCCATACCACCCTTGATCCAATGTCACTGCCAAGGCCTTCAATAGGATCCTAGGTACAACCCTAGCAAATATTTGTAACATTAGCCAAACTGACTAGGATGATAGGGTATTTATGGTCCTATGGGTTTACCAAACAACTTACAAGTGCCTGAACAAAAAACCTCATTCAATATGGTATATGGAAAAGAGGAAGTGTTGACGCGGGAAATTACACCCTGTGGCAGGAAAACAGGTTCCTGCCTTCTCCTCGCAACATGGAAACTCTCCTCTCACCTATGGGACCGGCGAAGCTAGAGGAGAGAGTCTCTAGATAAGGGTTAGCTCCCTTTGATGCATCATGTTTTTCCAGCAAGTGCTAACGTACACACACACACACACACACACACACACACACACACACACACACACACACACATATATATATATATATATATATATATATAAAAAATAAAAGAGGGGGATGAAAAGGGAGAAAGAGAATGCAAGAAAAACAAGCCTACTGTAAAAGAGGTGATGCACCAAAAACAAGGTTGACCTTCACACATCCACTCTTAGAATTAGACAAATACAGATATACACTATGCACTTGGCAGAAGGACCAGGCTGCAAGAAACTAGCAGGGAGGCTTCAATGGAAAATCCAGAATAGAGATCACCCAAGGTGCTATGAAACACACACTTATGAAGTAATTTATTCTGCTCCTTCACTCCCAAATACTGCTCTTCTCCTATCAGCTACAACAATGGCGCCTTGTAGACAGCAGGTCTGCTGGTGTTGAACCTGTGAGAGCGTCAAAAGATAATGACTGGACACAGACAAACACTCAAGGCATACTCTAAAACATCTATCCAAATGGAGGTAAAAAATGCATTTTATTTGATTCAGGCAGAAATTTTAGCAAAGCTGCCCCTGGCTAAAACCGTCAAAAGATGATTACAAAATGACCAAGTTATGAATGTATATGAGAAGCAAGGAGGCCCATTTGGCGCTCCCTCTTTTACAAGTGGCATACGTGTCCCTTCATGAAAAGAACAAGTCGCTCAAAATATTAATGAGCTATTCATTTTGTCTGCTCGAAGTCTGCATTTTTAATGTCAAAACGTGGTTTGTCCACCCATTAAATGTAAAATGAAGAAACCGGTTACATTACTTAGCTGTTGCGTCTTCTCATGATCAATTCGAAGGAACTATTTCACCTGCTGGAGTCACTTCTCAAATTGGTGCCACTTCTTGCCACTTGGATTGACTGCTTACTCGTTCCTTGCATGTCGCATTGTCAATTTTGTCTTAATTCTATCTCATCGGCCCCCTTGGGTGAATATACTGGCAGGTCGGTGCGTTTTGAGCTCCTTCTTGGCTAGCACTTTCTTTGCCTTTTAAAAAATAAATGGCTATCTCCTTTTTGTAAACTTGACGTCCATGTAGGACGTCATCGGGCCTACTGGCTTCTCTTCCTAAACTTCTATGCGGCTTGCTAGTTGGGTCCAGCTGGTTGTTTGATTGCTAATGGTTTGCGTGGACTGCTCTCTAGCTTTCAATGTCTCTGCAGACGTTTTGTTCGAGCTCCCGTGGGCTTTGGCTCGTAGACAATTTCCCGCAAACTCTTTGTTTTATGTTTTTTTTTGCGTGGGCTTTGAATGTTTAAGCCATGCCCCCTTTGCTTTTGTGTCATAAGCGACCCAGCCCTTTGCTCAGTAATGCATTAAGCCATTGATTTGAGCCACGCTTGGATCCTTTCCTTTATTAAAAGCTAAGCCTTTATGTTAAGTCGCGTGCGCCAATGAACTAAGGACATTGAACCTCCATGAACCGAACCCGTTGAACTAAGTACGTTGAACCCAGCCCGTTGAACCAAAAAATTGGTTCAACGGTTCAACGGTATGAAAGTTCAACGCATATGAACTGAGGTACTTGAACCGAGTGGTGAACCTTTTGAACCAAGGGTGGTTGAACCACTGAACCAGGGCATGGAATGAACTCTCTGAACTCGCTGAACTCAAAAATGACTGGCATTTGAACAGCAGGTGAAGAAGGTGACCAAGATTTTGCCTGCAGGCAAAATTGGTCAACAAATTGGCGACTCACAGGGGAAGCATGCCTGCTATGCTTAGAACCAGTTGCCTTAAAATCCATTGGGTGCAGAGTTAGATGCAGCTTTGAAAAAAAACAACAACTCAAAATATTTGAGAATCAAACATGAAGTTTTTACCCCCCAAGCAAAGGGAAACACATAAGACTAAAAAACGCTACTTGTGCAACAGCACTTAGGGGAAATAGGGAAAGAAAACTAAAAGCAACCTACTATATACAATTAACCAGGTATTTTTTATTCCCTCCTAGATCAAAGGGAAAACTTCCTAAGTCCCCTTCCTGGAAAGAAGACTTATAGTGGAAGGCAAGTCGCTACATGAAAAGGAGATTTGGTGACTTGCGCCTCTTCCCTGTCACATAATTTGGCTGGAATTTGAGTGGATATTCAAACATGCTCCCAATGTATACATACTTTGTTTGTTCTTGGAAGCTTGCCTCTTGTTGGTTCTTCAAGCTGGTGTTTCCCATCAAGAAAACAATTGCTACCAGCCCATCACCATAAGCTCCTTGATACGCACCCTTGACTGGCTTGCTCTCCTCTAGCTTATGCTCGGGTTCCATGGTATGGCCATCATCCTTGATGATTTCAAAGAAGATATCTTCAGATTCACCAACCTACCAGAGGGATAAATCTGAAAGACTGAGGCCTCCTTGCACGCTTGTTAGAACCCCAATGATGTCTTCTTTGCTCTTATCCAACTCATAGCCTCCTTGAAGAATAATGAAGCTTGCCCCGATGACCTCAAACAAATCATTCAAAGCATGAACAAGGGATTGTCCATGCTCTTCCATGTCACCTAAAGTGATCTCCTCCTCATCCACACTCATGGAGTTTCCCTGATTAGTCATGAACTAAGCATACTCCTCTTCACTTGCTTCCCTCAAGACTGGCTCCTCCTCGAGAAGGGGTGAAGTGGAATGCTAATGGATGAACTCATGTGGAAGAGGAGGCAATCCTTGAAATAGAATTGAATGATTCTCCTCCTTCCATTTGGTTAGCACTTCACCTATATCAGGCATGGCCTGATAGTTCTCTTGGGGATGTGTAGGTGGGGTGTGTTCAGACATGGAATGTGTTGTTGGGTCTGAACCGTCCACCACACACTAGCTGAGGAATCTCTCCTTGGATTCCAATTCTGCAATCTGCCTATCCATATCTTCCTAGAAAAGCCTTTCCCGGAAGTCACAATCATTATCAAGAGCAGGAGTAGCCCCATCTTCTTCAAGATTTTGAGCAAAACCTTTCCCTTCTTCCTCCTTTCCACCCCAAGATTCCACGGTTTGCTTCCAGCTCATGATCTTGGGATTGGAATCGTGCTTCTAAGAACAGGCAGATACTTTATCATTTTTTAGGTCCTGAACTGGTTCATGGTGTTCCTTCTTCCAATTCGGAAAAGGGAGATCATGTTGAAAGACTTGAGGAGGTTGGGGAAGATTTGGGAGGGTTGCTCCTGTATAGGAAGAGCTGTTCGAGAAGAGGCATGCTAAAAAGCTAGGCACACGGGATTGAGGGTAGCATCGATTGATGCATCAGATGAGTCAGAATGAGCAAGGGCCATATGATAGAAAGGATTTGGCATACAAGAGGGAGTTTTCTCTAGAATAGGAAAGGGCAGACTTTGGGCCAAAATTTCTTGATTTTTGTCCCTCCACTTTACCAACACTTCATCAATATTGAAATTAGCTTGTGGATTGGTGGAAGGGGTGTCTTTTGGCATCAGCTCCTCTGCAGGGTCTAAAAGCTCCATCATTCTTTCTCTAAACAGTCTCATCCTAGCTTCCAATTCCTCAACCCGCTTAGCCAGATAATCCTCACCTTGTACTTCTTGGAGCTCGTGGGAAACACCATAGAGATGGGGAGTGCATGAAAATTGCTATGAAATGTAAGGAGCTTCTTGAGGAAGGGTGGGGGGAACTTGAAAAGGACTAACCTCATCTTGTACCTCACACTCTTGGATAATGTCTTTCGCCCCCTTGTTGTTTCGTGACTCAATCACTTGATTCCAGCTCAAGAAACTCGGATTGGGCATCTCCTTTGGGGGTAATGGAGCCATAATGTGAGAGGGTAGCGAAGATTTAGATTCCACTTCCCTCACTACCAAGATGGACTGCTGCATCTGAAGATTTGCCAATTCGATCTGTCTATCAAGATTAGCCTTAAACACAAGGTTTGTTGTTTCAGACTTCTCCTCAACATGATTGGGGAATGGACTTTGACAGGCTCGACTTGGGTCAAGAATAGGTGATGTATATGACTGATATGACACTTTGGGTAGTGAGTATGCAGGTTGATAGACTTGGTAAGGCTGCCTCTCATGCACACTCAGCTTCTCCTCCACAGATGCAATTAAACTGCTCACATCTAGCATCTCATTTGAAAGCCTGTGCCAATTCGCTCTTTCAATAGGAGCCCATTCTTTCTTACCCTGATCCAGTGCATTTCTCACATGATGGATGATATGATTAATAATATCTTGGCTATACCCCTTTCTGGTGTTAAGATCAATTACATATTTGTTATATCCCAGCAGTGCTCGCTTGAAGGCAAAAACTGCTTAATTGGCGAAAAGATTGGGTTGAGTGGGAGAAGCAACATACTGAGAAGACTAAGCACAAGAGTGATATAGATCGTAGCAGGGTTGAGAATGGCCATATTGGGCATGATAAGGATCACCATAAGGCTGGTAAGGATCATAGCCATGCTGGCCAAAAAAAAAAGAGTTCATAGCTTAAAATGATGGAATTTACACATACCAAAAAACTGTTTCTTGATGGTACGGTTCCAGAACTGCTTAACCAGTTGATTTAACTTAGAGTCACCAGATGCTAAAGAAATCAATTTGTTGTAACAGGACCAACATCAATCTTGAAACTTTACTTCATTGAAAACTTGGGTCCCACCAGGCGTGCCAAAACTGTTGACGCACACGGTGCTGTATTGGTGGTTTTTTTGCTGTAACAGGATCAACGACTAACCCTAAAACTTTACTAATTAAAAACTTGTAGTTCCATTGGGCGTGCCAGAACTGTTGATGTTGGAGATTGCACCTGATGGTAGGAAAATAGGTTCTTGCCTTCTCCTCGCAACATGGAAACTCCTCTCTCGCCTGTGGGATGGCAAAGCAGGAGAGGAGAGTCTCTAGATAATGGATAGCTCCCTTTGATGCATCATGTTTGTTTTAGGCAGTGCAAAATACAAGTATAGGTATAATATATGGGGGGGATGAAAAGGGAGAAGAAATGTAGAAAACAAACAACCTACTCTAAAAGAGGCGATGCACCAAAATGAAAGGTTGACCTTCACACATCCACTCTCAGAATCAGATAAATGCATACATACACTATGCACTTGGCAGAAGGACCAGGCTGCAAGAAACTAGTAGGGAGGCTTCAATGGAAAATCTAGAACAGAGATCACCCAGGGTGCTGTGAAACACATACTTATGAAGTAATTTCTTCTGCTCCTTCACTCCCAAATATTGCTCTTCTCTTGTTAGCTACAACAATGGCGCCTTGTAGACAATAGGTCTGCTGGTGTTGAACTTGTGAGAGCATCAAAAAACAATGACTGGACATAGACAAACACTCAAGGCATACTCTAAAACATCTATCCAAATGGAGGTAAAAACTGCATTTTATTTGATTCAAGCAAAAATTTTAGCAGGGCTGCCCCTAGCTAAAACCGTGAAAAGATGATTACAAAATGACCAAGTTATGAATGTATATGAGAAGCAAGGAGGCCCATTTGGTGCTCCCTCTTTTACAAGGGGCATACGTGTCCCTTTATGAAAAGAACAAGTCGCTCAGAATATAAATGAGTTGTTCATTTTGTCTGGCGAAGTCCGCATTTTTAATGTCAAAACGTGGTTTGTCCACCCATTAAATGTGAAATGAAGAAACCGGTTACATTACTTAGATATTGTGTCTTCTCATGATCAATTCAAAGGAACTATTTCACCTGCTGGAGTCACTTCTCAAATTGGCACCACTTCTTGCCACTTGGACTGACTGCTTACTCGTTCCTTGCGTGTCGCGTTGTCAATTTTGTCTTAATTCTGTCTCATCAACCCTCTTGGGTGAACATACTGGCGGGTCGCTGCATTTTGAGCTCCTTCTTGGCTAGCGCTTTCTTTGCCTTTTAAAAAATAAATGGCTATCTCATTTTTGTAAACTTGACGTCCACGTAGGATGTCATCGAGCCTGCTGGCTTCTCTTCCTAAACTTCTATGCAGCCTGCTAGTCGGGTCCAGTTGGTTGTTTGACTGCTGACAGTTTGCGTGGACTGCTCTTCGGCTTTCAATGTCTCCGTGGACATTTTGTTTGGGCTCCCGCAGGCTTTGGCTCGCGAACAATTTCCCTGCAGACTCTTTGTTTTATGTTTTTTTTTGCGTGGGCTTTGAATGTTTAAGCTGTGCCCCCTTTGCTTTTGTGTCATAAGCGACCCGACCCTTTGCTCAGTAATGCGTTAAGCCATTGATTTGAGCTATGCTTGGATCCTTTCCTTTATTAAAAGTTGAGCCTTTGTGTTAAGCCGTGTACACCAATGAACTAAGGACGTTGAACGTCCATGAACCGAACCTGTTGAACTAAGTACGTTGAACCTAGCCCGTTGAACCAAAAAATTGGTTCAACAGTTCAATGGTACAAAAGTTCAACGCATATGAACTGAGGTGCTTGAACCGAGCGGTGAACCTTTTGAACCAAGGGTGGTTGAACCACTAAACCAGGGCATGGAATGAACTCTCTGAACTTGAAAATGACTGGCATTTGAATAGCAGGTGAAGAAGGTGACCAAGATTTTGCCTGCGAGCATAATTGGTCAAAAAATTGGTGACTCACAGGGGAAGCATGCCTACTATGATTAGAACCAGTTGCCTTAAAATCCATTGGGCACATAATCAGATGCAACTTTGAAAAAAAACAATAGCTCGAAAGATTCGAGAATCAAACATGAAGTTTTTACCCCCCAAGCAAAGGGAAACACATAAGACTAAAAAATGCTACATGTGCAACAACACTTAGGGGAAACAGGGAAAGAAAACTAAGAGAAACCTACTATATACAGTTAACCAGGTATTTTTGATTCCCTCCTGGATCAAAGGGAAAACTTCATAAGTCCCTTCCTGGAAAGAAGACTTATAGTGGAAGGCAAGTAGTTGCATGAAATGGAGATTTGGTGACCTGTGCCTCTTACCTGTCACCTGATTTGGCTGGAATCTGAGTGGATATTCAAACATGCTCCCAATGTATACATACTCTGTTTGTTCTTGGAAGCTTTCCTCTTGTTGGTTCTTCAAGCTGGTTTTTCCCATCAAGAAAATGATTGCTGCCGGCCCATCACCATAAGCTCCTTGATACGCACCCTTGACTGGATTGCTCTCCTCTGGCTTATGCTCAGGTTCCATGGTATGGCCATCGTCCTTGATGATTTCAAAGAAGATATCTTTAGATTCACCAACCTACTGGAGGGATAAATCTGAAAGACTGCGGCCTCCTTACACGCTTGTTAGAACCCCAATGTTGTCTTCTTTGCTCTTATCCAACTCATAGCCTCCTTGAAGAATAATGAAGCCTGACCCAATGACCTCAAACAAATCATTCAAAGCATGAACAAGGGATTGTCCACGCTCCTCCATGTCACCTAAAGTGATCTCCTCCTCATCCACACTCATGGAGTCTCCCTGATTAGTCATGAACTGAGCATACTCCTCTTCACTTGCTTCCCTCAAGACTGGCTCCTCCTCAAGAAGGGGTGAAGTGGAATGCTGATGGACAAACTCATGTGGAAGAGGAGGCAATCCTTGAACTAGAATTGAATGATTATCCTCCTTCCATTTGGTTAGCACTTCACCTATCTCAGGCATGGCCTGATAGTTCTCTTGGGGATGTGTAGGTGGGGTGTGTTCAGACATGGAATGTGCTATTGGGTCTGAGCCATCCACCACACACTGGCTGAGGAATCTCTCCTTGGATTCCAATTATGTAATCCGCTTATCCATATCTTCTTGGAAAAGCCTTTCCCAGAAGTCACAATCATTATCAAGAGCAGGAGCAGCCCCATCTTCTTCAAGGTTTTGAGCAAAACCTTTCCCTTCTTCCTCCTTTCCACCCCAAGATTCCACAGTTTGCTTCTAGCTCATGATCTTGGGATTGGAATCATGCTTCTGCGAATAGGCAGCAACTTTATCATTTTTCAGGTCTTGAGCTGGTTCATGGTGTTCCTTCTTCCAATTTGGAAATGGGAGATCATGTTGAAAGACTTGAGGAGGTTGGGGAAGATTTGGGAGGGTCTGCTCCTGTACAGGAAGAGTTGTTTGAGAAGAGGCATGCTGAAAAGCTAGGCATACAAGATTGAGGATAGGATCGATTGATGCATCGAATGAGTCACAATGAGCAAGGGCCATATGATAGAAAGGATTCAGCATACAAGAGGGAGTTTTCTCTAGAATAGGAAAGGGCAGACTTTGGGCCAAATTTTCTTGATTTTCGTCCCTCCAGTTTACCAACACTTCATCAATATTGAAATTAGCTTGTGGATTGGTGGAAGGGGTGTCTTTTGGCATCGGCTCCTCTTCAGGGTCTAAAAGATCCATCATTCTTTCTCTAAGCAGTCTCATCCTAGCTTCCAATTCCTCAACCCGCTTAGCCAGATAATCCTCACCTTGTACTTCTTGGAGCTCGTGGGAAACACCATAGAGATGGGGAGTGCATGAAAATTGTTGTGAAATGCAAGGAGCTTCTTGAGGAAGGGTGGGGGGAACTTGAAAAGGACTAACCTCATCCTGTACCTCACACTCTTGGACAATGTCTTTCACCCCCTTGCTGTTTCGTGACTCAATCACTTGATTCCAGCTTAAGAAACTCAGACTGGGCATCTCCTTTGGGGGTGATGGAGTCATAATGTGAGAGGGCAACAAAGATTCATATTCCACTTCCCTCACTACCAAGATGGACTATTACATCTGAAGATTTGCCAATTCAATCTGTCTATCAAGATTAGCCTTAAACACAAGGTTTGTTGTTTCGGACTTCTCCTCAACATGATTGGGGAATGGACTTTGACAGGCTCAACTTGGCTCAAGAATAGGGGTTGTATATGACTAATATGACACTTTGGGTAGCGAGTATGTAGGTTAATAGACTTGGTAAGGCTGTCTCTCATGCACACTCAGCTTCTCCTCCATAGATGCAATTAAACCGCTCACATCCAGCATCTCGTTTGAAATCTTGTGCCAATTCGCTCTTTCAATAGGAGCCCATTCTTTCTTAACCTAATCCAGTGCATTCCTCACTTGATGGATGATATGATCAGGAATATCTTGGCCATACCCCTTTCTAGTGTTAAGATCAGTTACATATTTGTTGTATCCCAGCAATGCTCGCTTGAATGTAGAAACTGGTTGATTGGCAAAAAGATTGGGTTGAGTGGGAGAAGTGACATACTGAGAAGACTGAGTACAAGGGTGATATAGTTAGTAGCAGGGTTGAGACTGTCCATATTGGGCGTGATAAGGATCGCCATAAGGCTGGTAAGGATCATAGCCATGTTGGCTGAAAAAAATAGAGTTCATAGCTTAAAATGATGGAATTTACACATACCAAAAAACTATTTCTTTATGGTACGATTCCATAACTGCTTAACCAATTGATTTAACTCAGAGTCGCCAGATGCTAAAGAAATTGATTTGCTATAACATGACCAACATCAATCTTGAAACTTTACTTTGTTGAAAACTTGGGTCCCACCGGGCATGCCAGAACTATTGACGCACACGGTGTTGTATTGGTGGTTCTTTTGTTGTAACAGGATCAACGACTAACCCTGCAACTTTACTAATTAAAAAATTGTAGTCCCACTGGGCGTGCCACAACTGTTGACGCTGGAGATTGCACCTGGTGGCAGGAAAATAGGTTCCTGCCTTCTCCTCGCAACATGGAAACTCCTCTCTCGCCTGTGGCATGGCGAAGCAGGAGAGGAAAGTCTCTAGATAAGGGATAGCTCCCTTTAATGCATCATGTTTGTTTCAGGCAGTGCAAAATATAGGTATAGGTATAATATAAGGGGGGGATGAAAAGGGAGAAGAAATGTAGAAAACAAACAACCTACTCTAAAAGAGGCGATGCACCAAAATGAAAGGTTGACCTTCACACATCCACTCTCAGAATCAGACAAATGCATACATACACTATGCACTTGGCAGAAGGACTAGGCTGCAAGAAACTAGCAGGGAGGCTTCAATGGAAAATCCAGAACAGAGATCACCCAAGGTGCTGTGAAACACACAGTTATGAAGTAATTTCTTTTGCTCCTTCACTCCCAAATACTACTCTTCTCCTGTCAGCTACAACAATGGCACCTTGTAGACAACAGTTCTGCTGGTGTTGAACCTATGAGAGCATCAAAAGACAATGACTGGACACAAACAAACACTCAAGGCATACTCTGAAACATCTATCCAAATGGAGGTAAAAACTACATTTTATTTGATTCACGCAGAAATTTTAGCAGGGCTGCCCCTGGCTAAAATCGTGAAAAGATGATTACAAAATGACCAAGTTATGAATATATATGAGAAGCAAGGAGGCCCATTTGGCGCTCCCTCTTTTACAAGTGGCATACGTGTCCCTTCATGAAAAGAACAAGTCACTCAAAATATTAATGATCTGTTCATTTTGTCTGCTCGAAGTCCACATTTTTAATGTCAAAACACGGTTTGTCCACCCATTAAATGTAAAATGAAGAAACTAGTTACATTACTTAGCTATTGCGTCTTCTCATGATCAATTCAAAGGAACTATTTCACCTGCTGCAGTCACTTCTCAAATTGGCGCCACTTCTTGCCACTTGGACTGACTGCTTACTCGTTCCTTGCGTGTCGCTTTGTCAATTTTGTCTTAATTCTGTCTCATCGGCCCCCTTGGGCGAACATACTAGCGGGTCGCTATGTTTTGAGCTCCTTCTTGGCTAGCGCTTTCTTTGCCTTTTAAAAAATAAATAGCTATCTCCTTTTTGTAAACTTGACATCCACGTAGGACGTCATCAGGCCTGTTGGCTTCTCTTCCTAAACTTCTATGCGGCCTGCTAGTCAGGTCCAGTTGGTTGTTTGACTGCTGACGATTTGCGTGGATTGCTCTCTGGCTTTCAATGTCTCCATAGATGTTTTGTTCAGGCTCCCGCGGGCTTTGGCTCATGGACAATTTCCCTGCGAACTCTTTGTTTTATGTTTTTTTTTTTGCGTGGGCTTTGAATGTTTAAGCCATGCCCCCTTTGCTTTTGTGTCATAAGCGACCTGGCCCTTTGCTCAGTAATGCGTTAAGCCATTGATTTGAGCCACGCTTGGATCCTTTCCTTTATTAAAAGCTGAGCCTTTGTGTTAAGCCATGTGTGCCAATGAACTAAGGACGTTGAACCTCCATGAACCGAACCCGTTGAACTAAGTACATTGAACCCAGCCGTTGAACCAAAAAATTGGTTCAACGGTTCAACGGTTATGAAAGTTCAACGCATATGAACTGAGGTGCTTGAACCGAGCAACGAACCTTTTGAACCAAGGGTGGTTGAACCACTGAACCAGGGCATGGAATGAACTCTCTAAACTCGCTGAACTCGAAAATGACTGGCATTTGAACAGCAGGTGAAGAAGCTGACCAAGATTTTGCCTGCGAGCAAAATTGGTCAACAGGCAGTCCTTCTAGTTGAATTTTTGGTTCCATCTCTTTGAATTGCATGTGTAGGGTAAATGCATGAAGATTCATCCTTAAAATCATGCCTAAATACTTTTTTATAGCTTGATAAAGATCATTTATTTACTCATTGGAGTCAGGATGTGGAAAAATGTAAATAGAAAGCATGGAATGACTACCACATAAAGCACAAAAAAAATTCCTTTGGAATGAAGGTATTAATATATGACTCCAAGTTTGCACACCATTCTAGAAAAATTTGGATTCATTGGGATGGTCCATTTGTCATTCATAGCATTTAGCCTACCAGAGTGTGTTAGTTACAAAGTTTGGATGACTAGTTCCTTCCTAGACATTTTAATGGAAGCTGGATTCAGCCATATTTCACTTTTGAGTAATTTAATTATTGTAACACAATAAGGCTTAAGCCATTAGTTTAGGATTTCCTATTTTTCAATAAAAACACTACCTTTATTGCATGGAATGTTTATTTAATGTAATTGTCTTTAATTTTAAGTTTTATGGAGGACCATGAATTAGTTTTAGTGTGGGGTAAGACATCTAAATTCTTGATTAAAAGTTAGGAATGCAAGGTTATTGGGGATGCAAGTTGTTTAGGACATGCAAGTATTTAAATCTCACAAGCCATTTAAGGAACACAATCTACATAACCTAAGGTAGGGTGTTCTTGCCATTAATTTGAATTTTGAAAGACACAACTATCCTCCACTAAAGAAGGTAGGCATGAGATGGGATGTGCCATTAATGTGGAAAAGAATAATAATGACAAGAATGGTCACAATAGCATGACATGACAATACCATTAAATGCATTAAATTCTAGATGTGATTATCAAAGAGTGGCAACCATTACAAAAAAATTGCATTAATGACAAGAAGTGATGGGTAAAGGGAAAGGAGTATTAATGATGGTGAACCCACTTGAGCCTATAAATAGACAAGTTAACTTATTTTTATGCTTTATCTTTGTGTTTGATTGATATTAATAGATCCAAAGAATAAAGAGCAATTACGACCAAGAGCCAAGAGTAAAGCAAGTTTGGCTATAGTTATTACAAGTTTAATTATGTAAGAAACTATACAAGGCATTGTAAATTTGTATACAGGTATTATGAGTTTGTCTATGTTGGAAGCACATAGGGTAACTTCAAGAACCAGGTACAATAGGAAAATTTATATGTTTTAGGTTGTATAAATCCACCATTAGAGGGCACTCAAGCTCAAAAACCCAAATTCTTTGACTACAATCACATATTCATTTAGAAATGGTGGACGACTGTGCATCAACCTTTAGGCTCCTTAAAGGGTGATGTGGCCTAAGAAAAAGTCCCTAAGAACTAATCCATTACCTATGATATTGGAGGAAGATGAGGTACTTGGTGGAGAGATGGTCTTCATTATAGAAGATACACCAGAGGAGCAAGCTCAGTACACAGAAAGGGAAGAATCAAGTATGGCACGGTAAGCCAAAAAGACTCAATCATCTCCACCCCACCTCTAATGATTAAGGAAATGCAATATCTTGAGTCGATGTTACATGTAGAGAACTAGGTATCTAAGGTGCCCTCTTGTATGATATTTTACTATAACCATCATCAACCTAAAAGTGAGGTTGAATTATAGAGTCAAGCGTGAGAACACCAAGAACTAGTTGGTGTATGATTTGAAAATCTTTAATGTGCTAGACATTGTAGGGTTATTCCAAATTTTCAACTTACCTTATTTTGGAAAACTCATGGAATTGATCAAGTTCCTTCATTTTCATGTCCATGAGGACTATATCTATTTTACTAGGTGTAGTATGAATATCATGCCCAAAAGAATAAGCAAGGTATTAGGACTACAATGCTCAAGATTGGATGTAGTCGATGACTTGGTGAACATTGAGGAGGTCTAAGAGACCTCCATGGTGTTAATGTACCATAAGAAAAGACATGGCATGCATATAAAGATCCTACAAGATCTCTCCCTCTGAGTTGAGGTGTCAATCATCATGATCAAGATCTGTGAGATTGATCATTGGAAGGAGGCTGACATGACGCAACTCTATATCACTCACCAATTCACTCAGGGCCTAAAATGCAATTGGGATATGTATTTTATCTAGAAGATTGTTGAGGACACTGATAAGACCCATAGGATACCAAGCCATAGGTTTTCATGGGGTGTATTTATTATTTTGATGGTTTTTGATGAGATTGGTGTATCAGACTACAACTCAAGAGTGCTAAAGTGAGCATACCCACTCGAGAATAGGTCCCCCACCAAGTGATAAAAGGCATTCACATGCCCAGGGCACATAACCCCATCCTATAAAATAAAAATGAGATACTAATTTGATGGCATGAAGGAGGAATTCAAGAATGAATGGTGCACCCCAAAGGATTTTGCCCCCTTGGCTATTGAGCAAGCATAGTTTTTAGTGAAACAAAACTTATCTCTCATGTGCATCAGGATTATCCCTTCTAGAGAGATTTATACATGGTTAAAGTTACCATATGCCTTCTCAGCATGGCACTTCATCAACTTTATGAACTGGATCTTTGACACACATCTCATTACCTTAGAAGCCGAGAAGATTGATTTGGAGATTCATACTCTTCAAAAATTATATGTTTATCCAGGAAAGAAGGCATATAGAGAGAATAAGGAGACATGCCTAATAGTTATAAAGGTCAAACAAATAATAGTGGGAGAATATGTACATAACTTATTTTATATAATACAACCTATAAAAGATCCAAAGGGCAAGGAACCTAAAGAAAATCTCCCACCAATGCCTCTAATGAATAAGAAGTGGGTTGAGAATACTACTAGTGCAAGTGGTCAATAGGCATAATAAAAGTGGCAAAATACTGCTCAGACACCATGACCAAATCCTTCTCCACCATGTCCATCACCTCTATGCCCATCACCTCCATGCCCATCTCCACTGCACCCATCTCCACCTCACCCTTCCCCACCTCACCCTTCACCTCCTTGACCTTCTCCACCCAAATTTCCACCACCATAGGTCCCTCCACCTTCTCCTCCACACATTATTCCAACTCTGGCCTTACCCCCTTAACCAACTTCACAACCATCTCCCCTAAAATTTTCTTTAAGATATTCACAATAGTAGACTATAAAGAAAGCACCCAAGCAAGAAAACTCAACTGTACATGTGTAAGCATCATAATCTAACTCTGATAAGACACCCTCCTCAATGTGGGAGGAGGAGGCCACCACTGATGACTCACTGCTTGATGTTGAGTAACTTTATGGTGAAGAGGGGGTTGTTGAGGAAGAAGAAATGAGAGAAATGGTCGTTGGTAGCACCAATGTAGAGGTTGAGATCCTGGAATGTGACCTAAATAAAGGAAAAGAGTCGATCAAGTATACAAAAGAACTTAATATTGATGCATTTGCAAATCTATGTGACCAATATCAAGTGGGTGTCCTTGATAGGATGCTTTATCTATGGCCACACTTTATTCCCCATGATGTGACTTTAGAAATAAGGAAGTAAGTGTCTTTATTGGACATGACTAATGAGGAGAACACCTTTGAGCTTCCCTAAGATAACTTCTTTAGGACTTGATGATCCTACATTTCTAAAACCAGTGGGGGTAGATCTCCAAAAGATCACCCCTCTACAAGCAAGCACAACATTTTTGAATATGGATTTGGAGGTTATGCACCAAAATATTTTGTCAGATTATGAAGCATGAAGCATAAAAAATAAACATACCCAGGGGGTGGGTATGTATAATAAGGAAGTTGTCACTAAGAAGGTGCTTGCCAAGGAAGTGGTTGCTCTGAAGTAGCAGGTCAAATAAGCCACAGAGGAAAAAGTTAGAACATTGAACCTTTGTAAGACAATTTTGGAATAGGATTCGGTGCTAGTGGATGGTGTACCTATTGATGGGGATGCCATAGGTAAATTATAAACCTTGGTGAACCTCTTATTGAAGTGCATCAAGGAGCAACTTGTACCAAAAGATGAGGGACTAGACTAGTAGAGTAATTCACCAAGGTAGTATAAGTTTGCAAGCGTGTCCTATAGACAATTAGGGAAGTCATACCAATTTTGGATGGAATTTTTTAATGGTTGGAATGACCTAATAAGATTTTGGAGGCTTGGTTCCAAGTAGAAGAAGCTTATAGGTAGCAAATGGCTGATGCTACAATCCTAATAAAATATCACACTAAACAAGCCAAAGCATTCAAGGGTGTGGAGATGATGGAAGCAATGATCAATACACACCATTAGTAATTGAATGTAGTTTTTGTATCCCCCTGAGGATAGGTTGTCAAATAAGTCTCAAAACTTGAAGACATCTAGAAGGATGCCACCATATCCCTCGATAAATTGTTCAAGAAGGATAATGAGATATGTAGCCAACCCAAGGAGATGAATAAGTCTAAGGAGGCTATAGAGGAAATATCTGCCAAGTTGCTTGACACATTATTGCATTAGGACAATGTGAAGAAATATACTGAGTAGATAGAGCCTGAATTTTTAATAGAGGCCTCTAATGAGACTTAGTCTGGGATGGACTAAGAGCATAGTGCGGGATGATGTTGACCCCAAATTTTGGCTAAGTGTTTGTCCATTTTGGAATAGAACTAGCACACTACGTAAGGACCTTAGCGTAGAAATTATATCATGAAAAAATTGATGGGTGAAAAAACATTTTGGCATGAAACCTATAAGGTACAAGAGGATAAGGGAGTGAAAGCACTAGCGTGATATGACCTAGTCAAAGGAGAATTAATCATGAGGAACCTGGGAGCATAGGACTAGGAACAATAGTGAAATACATGGGAAGTACATGAGAAGTGAGAATGGTTAAGGAATGATTTATATGGGTCACCCAGACCTTATCCATCAGAAGTTCTACACTAGCCTGAAAGAAGATGAACACATGGTAGTGAGGATCTAATATAAAACAAGTATATAGGGGGTGTAAAAGCCTAGGTCCTTAGGAGAAGTTAGTTGACAAAGTACCACGACTCTTATTCTGTTGAGATTTTGTTGGTCATTTACTCTAGTCATTAATGTTATAAATACTTGGTCAAGGATAAACAAGTATAAATACCCCTATTGTAAAGCATTAGAATGATGGAATTTTGGATTAATAATGCTTACGCTTAATATATGAGTTACAAATTTATAATCATTTTTGTATTCATGTTCAATTGAATGGATGAGTTGTGTATCTATGGTAGGTTGAGTTAAGCAATTTATCTATTGAGACTTAATATAAAATCTTCCCAATTCTTGTTTTCTTTATAAATAACTAACTCTGTACTGAAATGGCATTAGTCTGCATAGTTATGGTAGCTAAGCTTAGTAATCCTAGAATCAAATTATTTTATATATGCTTTAATGTAGCATAAATTTAATTACAGAATCAAAATAAGGATATGACTAAGTTTATATTACTGTGTAACATAATCTACGGGAACCGGTCTTTAGCTACGCACTTTGGGTTAGTGCACACGACCATAATCTCACGTGAAAGGGATAGTGCGCTAGCTCATTAGGTTAGACTTCAACAATGAGGTTATATTAACAATAAGAAACCTAAA
Source organism: Torreya grandis (assembly GCA_037957365.1). Classification (NCBI taxonomy): domain Eukaryota; kingdom Viridiplantae; phylum Streptophyta; class Pinopsida; order Cupressales; family Taxaceae; genus Torreya; species Torreya grandis. The sequence continues at coordinate 224,873 of JARHVA010001046.1, read as the reverse complement.
AATCTTACTATAAACTTATTTTGGCTTAAGAGCTAATGACACAAAACTTTGATTTGATGTAGAGGCAATGCCAAATCAATGTACAAGATCCATGAAAGTGTATAAAATATTTGTTTAATGAGTGTTTCAATAACTTGAAGTCAAATGGAGTTTTATAGGTACCCCTATAATTAATTTTTTAAAAATGAATAGGGATTTATTTATATATATAAAGTGCTCTAGGACACGATGTACATAGGTTGAACATAAGATAATGTGATAAGAGAAATTCAAGGGAGGTGAAATTAGGCTAGGGAAGACAGATCCATAAATGTATGAGGAGTTCCCCTAAGGATTAGTACACTAAAAACTATTGAATTTATGGCCAGGATCACTAGATCATGTAGATTCACATGTTTGTGATAGGTGTGAGATAAACAAGAACACAACACATAACTGAAAGCTAAATGAAATCAATATGTAAGAAAATAGCCAAACTACAAATCTTTCATTAATTGAAAAATCTCACAAAGTAATATGTAAATATAAGAGAGTGATTAGTAAATCCTCCATAAAATGTGGTCAAAAAACCCTCAGAATAGAATAGTAACTCCTCCAAAAAAGGTGGTTAATAGAGCTAAAAATAGAGGAGTAACTCCCATACTCAAAATAGTTGTTCAAGGGAGTTACTTCCTATTCATTCACTCAAACTATACACCTAATCAAGATTCTCCATGAAAGTAGGAAAAATCCAAGTGAGGAAAAAAATCTCATAATAAATAAATTATGGAAAAATAAAAACCCCTACTCTAACACCCACCATAAGCACAGGTTAGGTGGGCATTGTAAAATACTGGGTCCCAACAAGTAGGCCTGATGAGGTACCCATGTACAAATCAATCTTTCATAAATTAGAGTAATGGATAAAACATGTATGAAAAAAATTACTTCCAAAAGAGAGACATAAAGAAGAGGGTAGAAGCCCCCCCCCCACAAAAAAATGATGATGATGCAACACCTCAAACCTCAAGAAGAGCCACAAGTGAAGATACTTGCTCTATGTAAATTTTTTGGTGAAGATGTTTGTTATTTGATCTATCATTTGGCAATATCTTAGATCAATGATATCCTCATGAATGAGCTCTTTGATTAAGTGCATGTGAATATCTATGTGTTTGGTCTATTGATGTTAGACCAGATTCTTACAAATCTAAATAGTATTCTAGTTGTCACAATAGATGATGGTAGGTCATCTGGACTAGATACCAAACTCTATGAGAATCCTTTGAAGCCATATGTCCTTAATGGAAGGATTTATATCCCCATGTACTCTAATTTATCATATGAAAAAGTAATAGCATATTGCTTCTTGTTTGACTAACTAATTAGATCTAAACCAATGGAGAAACTGTAACCTAAAGTGGACTTGTGATTTTGAATATTGCCAACCCAATTTGATTTAGTATAGAAAATCAATTTGATGTCAGTGCTAGCTCTATAACAAATCTAAAATCTATATATGCCTTGAATGTAGTGCAATATCCTCTTATCTTTTTTTCCTATGAAGCTCATGAGGTTTATACTTGAATCTAGAGACTAGGCCCACTACATATGATATGTAAGGCCTGTTATATGTTAAATAGATAAGGCTACCTATAATTTGTCGATACAAGGTAGCATTGAAAAGGTAAAGTAAAATATACCTCAAACTTTGCTTTAGATACAAAGGGAGTCAAAATTTTCTTATAATTAACCATGTGAAACTGAGCAAGTATATCGAGATCATACTTAGGATGTGCAAGAGTGATCCCTAAGTCAGACAAAGAAATTTGAATCTCAAGGAAGTAATGTAACACGCCCAAGTATGTTATAAAAAATATCTCCTAAAGAACCATTTTAACAATTGTAATATATGAATAATAACTACCAATGATCAAAATATCATCAACATAAAGAACCAAAATCAAGGGAAAATCATCTTATCACAAGAGATAGATGTTTAAATATGAATGGCATCTAGTGAATCTTATTGTAAAAAGGAAGGAATCCATATCGGTGTTCTAAGTCCTATGGGCCTAATTGAGTCCATAAATGGATTTATGGAGTTTGAATATAAGGGAAGAATCCTCAACAAAACCCAGAGGTTGTTCCATGTAAGTATCCTCCTTAATATCACCATGAAGAAAGGCATTCTTTGTGTCCATCTGATGAACATCCTAATGATTGGTTTTGGCAATAAAAAGTGTGAGTTTGTCAGATTTTATTTTGGCAACTAGTGCAAAGGTCTTTGTGTAGTCGATGTCATACACCTGTGAGAAACCCTTTAAAACCAACCATGCATTGCAATTGTTAACAGAACCATATGATACATACTTGGTCTAATATATCCATATGCATTGAACCATATTTATTACCTTAGGAAGATGTGTCAAGTCCCAAGTGTGATTTATTATTAAGGAGTTATACTCCTCATACATGGTAGAATCCCATTGAGGAATACATGATGCCTCTCAAAAAGTCTATGGATATGAAGTAGAAGAATAGAGAACATATGGACCACTCTAAAACTTTTAAGGTGTCCACCTATCATCTAAAGGATCCCCTACCCATGTTACTATTCTCTACAGTGTCTACCTAGCTCAAAGAGGACCAAAAGTGGAGGACTTAGGTAAAGAAACATCATCCTCTGAAGTATGGCTAGATGTGGGTGAATATGAGTCCACACCATTACTCTCACTATAAGAATTGGAAGAAGTGTCCTCAACCTCTAAATATGCTTAGGCTAATCTAAATCATATAAATCAAATCCAAGTGAGTCCAATGAAGTGGAAGAAGTGTCAAGTGTTGAGTCTATGGGAATTTCCTGAAAATGAACACTTATCTCGATGAAAAACTTAGTGTGGTTAGATGAAGAAGGTGTTATAAGTAAAATTACTGAGAGGGGGGTGTGAAATAGTGATGCCAGATAATCCAATTCAATTCCCAACTCTTAAAAAATTGACACATATAATTATGATGCATATAAATTAACCATTACAATGAACACGGAAGATATAAAAAGATCAAGCACATAACACATGATATATGTAGGAATCCCTCTTAAGGTATAAAACCTATTTAACCTTTCAAGATGGAATATAGTATGATAAAGATAAGATTCAACATTTAGACCAACACCAACTAATCAAGGAGCACCCATCCCTTAATTTAGTGAGACACCCATCCCATAAGGAGGAACTAAACCCATAGGCAACCAATCACCAACCTAACTACCTTGATCTAATATCCACATCTGATATGATGTCTTCTACACCTGATGATGGACTTATCTTACTTTCTCTCTTTCCCCTTTACACTCTCACAAACTTGCACACATAAGAAATGCATTTAAAACACCCTTTTAGATCACTCTTCACTTTTTAGCACATACACAATAAAAAAACCTAAAAAATCTCTATGAAAACATAAGAAACATGACCTTTAGGTCATGCATATAATCGCCAACCTTATCTTCTCTTCAATCCATTCACTAAGCACACTCACTCAATTAGCCTCTAGGTTTTACTCGCTCAATTTGGCTCTTCTAGGCTCATTAGGTCTAATAACCTATTTGTTCACCTTCATCACCTTGATTAGATAAGCATGATTGATCTTTTTCACTCTTTGTTGGTCCTCAATGACCTATAGCTTCTCTTTCAAAGGTTATCTCCTTTGCTTACCTCCACCCTTTTTTTTAACACTCTTGTAAATAGGCCAATTATGCCTAGTATTTATACCATACACTCATATAACCCTACTTGGTCAGCCAAGATGCTTACCATACTTGTTATACCTTTGAAATAGGTATTCATACATGTTACATGTAATAACCCCACACTTCTTAGGTTGGCCATTACCTCATTAACCCCAAACCACCATTAGGTATTGGTGAGACCTAAAATAATTAGGCCTTCATACTCACACATTACATGTGAGACTACCTTGACCACCTTTATGCTTTACCAATGCTTTGAACACATCAAACCTATCTCCAATATCCCTTTTATCACTCTCATATGGTCCATGCCACCAATAACACAAATTCAACACTTGAACCTACTAATTAGGTCTCCTCACTCTTTAGGCCTTCATATATAGGTAACAAAGACTAAAAATTCTAAAGCAACTACTCAAATATTTCACATAGCCATATGATTGATCACATGGGTGAAACATTCAAGACATTTTTAATGCCTTCATGTGCTTTATATACTTCAAAATAGGCTCTAAGCACTCAAAATAACTCTCTTAAAATGACCATTCAGACTAGTCATATACAATCAAAATATAGTCAAGATAATTTGACTTTCCATATCTGATCAGATGCATATCATGACAACCAATGCATATTTATAAGCCTTTGAGACATATAAAACATCTCCATACTCATTTTCTTCCTCAACTCTACTTAAAACATTTTCAACTTACCTCTGTAAGATGGTCACTCAAACTTACCAGTGTATTCAATAAACATACTCAACTTATAAGCCTTTGTTCATACTAAATATGGATTGGTCAAACCTCCAAAATCCATAAAGATGGTCCTCATGGATTCTGAAACACTCTTCAATTTTTAGTACATCTTGAAACATCAAAATACCATCAAGAACTCTTCAATTATCCTTCTCAGATCACGTGTAGAACATGGTAAAACCTTCAATCAAATTTACCTCTCATTATTTGTAACTATAAAAGCATTCAAATATTATAATCAAGTTTTTTAGATGCATATTTAAGTCATTTTCAACTTTTAGTTTTACACCAATAATAAATTCATCCTAGGTCAAAAGATATTCATAAAATACTACAAACTAGTTTTTCCTTTTTTTTAAATTACAAATACCAATGGTCACTAGTTAATGCAAAATCATCAGACACTTGTCTTCATCTCGTGTCCTCACACAGCTTGCTCAAACATGCTCTGTCAATCTCCTTGGGAGTATCCTAGTCTTTACCTTGCATTGCTCACCATTGATAGTATATCTTCGCTTCTATGATCAAGCCATTTGGCCGCCCTACATGCCCTTTGTGTACCCTAAAGTTAGTCTCCAATGAAATTTTACCACTTGGTAGCCCCACATGCCTTCTAAGCATCTTTTGACATATTGACTTCATATGCACCATTGGATCACTATCTGAGAAGATCACAAACTTCATTAGATCCTTATCTATTCAGATTAATTGCTAATCATAGATATTTATTGCTCGATTAAACACTCACCATTGGATCTTCATCTATCAGATTAAACACTCACTATTAGATCTTTTGAATTCTCACCGTTAGATCTCCTCTTGAAAATTTGTCTACATATAGAAACTTAGTGAACTCTATTTGAGAGGCCAACTTTTCACCTTAATAACTTTTGCTACACTCCATGTCCAAATCTAAAACTTGAACCATATGATCTCCTCACATAGGGGAATCTATCCATATATCAAGTTGCTCTTGAAACCTTCACATGTGTGAATGTTGATGTCATCAATTTTCTCACTTAGCTTTATCTATCAAGATGACTACTTGAACCTAGACATTTATATGATTGATCTGATGAATTCATTTCACTTACACAAGCACTTCAAGAACTCAAAATACCCCATAGGGTCTCTAAAACATGACCATACCATCAATAATATCCACCATTTGCCTATCCAAGTCAAACACATAAAATTTATGCAATAACATTGAAGCACACTTTGTCATTATCATTTTAGCACACATGACACCTCATCAACATCCTTGGTCACCTTGGAGACATCATTGACAAACCTAAAACAATATCCCCCTTTGTCATTGATGTCAACACCAATACAAAGCTTATGCTTAGACTCTGTCTCTCTCTTCAAGCACTTTCTCCCCCTTTGACATGATGATAAAACTGGGCTCAACTTCTGATCCTACAGACCTAAAAATATTTCAAGGACTAATCATAGGAAAGGACCATCTTTGAGAGATGATACAGACTCCCCCTAACATTGTACATATCTCTTATTACCTTGATCTTCCCAAACATTCTCAATGACTACACTCTTATTTGATCATATTTAGCTTTTATGAAGACAAAACATACATAAACATCAAAAACTACATTAACTTACCTTAAAAACATTAAGAGGGACCCCGCTAAGTCACCTAATCATATACACCCTTTTGAGCACCTTTAAACCATATCCAACCATGAATAAATAACATAATTGAATTCATACCTTCTCAATCAGATTCTACTACATAGTCCTCTGATCCTAGGACCTAACCATTTACAAATCTCCTTTGTTTATGCATGAGGATTCAGTAAATTATCAAATCACCTGACTTGGTTTGATCAAGTCATCAAATCAACATACTTGAGTTCACATCTGTAGTAGATTTATTCATATCTCCATTATGAATAGAACATCTCACATATACTCCCCCTCACATCATGCATAGCTCTTCAACACTATCCATACTCAGTCAATATCCTTATGAAACCACCAATAGATTTCATATCTTCATTAGATCAACTTAAATAACTACGGAAAACATGAATAACTCTCATATGGATCTCAAAACAATTATCCTTTATCCTATAAAAGCCATCATGGTTTATAACCTTTTCAAATCACTCTCATGGAACTATCACATCTTCAAAACACATCCTTGATTTCACACCTTTAGCTAAGTTGCTCTACTTGAGCTAATGAAGCATACTAAACAACACAAGCTTATTGAACTAAAGCATCTCACAAATGCTCCCCATTAGATCATGACCACATATACAACCATGATCTTCTCCTTAACATATCTTGATCATAATAAACATGTCAAATCATCATACCACACTCAAGACACATGAGTTATCTCTCCCTAAATCCATACCAATCTCTAAACTTGTAGGGCCCATAAGTCCAATCTCAAGAGTCACCATACTACTAATTAGAATAACAAGAAGAAACACAATGCAGATTGACTCACTTGAAACCAAGATCCCAAGTACTTTCAAGGGACTACACTAGATCAAGCTACCAACTATGGATGAAATATGATTTCATCCATAATTTTCGTCTACTACAACTTATCTTCACAATCTCAACCCTAAAATACCTCTCTCTATACACCAAGGACTACCTCTTGTTTATTATAACATGACTCCTTATGAATTGAATAAACACAAAGGAACACACAACCGTACTTTGTTTTTCATACCTCAAATTGATATATCAACTCACCTTCATGTATTTATTATCATGCAACACCATCCAAGACCCAACAAGCATCCACCATGCTTCTTCTTTCTGTAAAGTGTATCCTTGAAGCGTAGAGAGAGACACCCCTTTGACATAGTGAGACTAAAAGTCCCAAAACTCAGGAGACTCCCATATCTCCATAATCTCATTTGATTTGCCATCCTACCTCATCATCAAATTGACTTTGAATGGATCCTTGACTTCATTATTTGCTTCATACTTGTCAACAAATGTAGAAAATAGAAACTCTTGACTTTAATTCATGTCTATCATGGAAAACAAACCATATTTGGTCTCAAACTATTCTCTTCTTATAGACTTTGGTCTCCATAACCATGTGTGACCTCTGCCTTGCATACTAGGAGTCCATACACCTTATTTTTCTTTGAAACTCATTCAACATGTTCTAGTAATATCTAGCAATGTGACTAACTCTATGACATCTGAAATAAACAAGATTAATCATACCTTTTGCTTGATGGTGATTGTGATCTTCTTTTTAATGATTGCTACTCCTTTTGAATTTTTTAGTAATGTGGCCAAACTAATTGCATGCATAATAATGATCCTGGGATGAATATCTCTTTACATTGGTCTTTTTAGTTGGTCTTCTATCTTGCACTCTAGGATCCTAATTGAACTTATCTTGACTAAATGGTCTTTCCTTGTAGAACTTAGCCATGTGACTGATTCTTTGATAACTATAACAAACAATGTCTTTCATACATTTTTCTTGATTATGATATTAAACTCCATTTGATTGATTGCTTCTTCTTATACATTACTTTGCTTTATAACCAACAAGATGACAAAAAAAATAATGGCCCATAAAAGATTTGGCATACCTTGAAGCATTTGGTTGTCTGATTGAATTCTTCATTTTTCTCTTGACCTGATCTATCTTGTTGACTTTCATGCTACCAACCTATTTGTCTTGTCCTAATTTATTTTTATCTTCTTCAATCTTGCCTATCTTAACTATGATCTTTTCATGCTCATCCTTTAGGGAAACATGATTAGTCTTTAATTTAACACATTCATCTTCTTTATCTCTCATACTTAAACTTGCAACCTCTAATTGAATTCTAAGATCTTTGATGATTTCCTTATCCTCCTTAGCTTATTTATCCATGTAATCCTTTAATCTACATGCTTGATCTTTCATAGACTTGATCAGTTCTTGATTCTCCTTTTCCTCTCTCATGGACTTTTCTAACAAACTCCCTTCAAGAGACCTGACTTATTCTTTAAGACCTTTGATCATATTCCTCATTTTATGATTCCTCTTCTTTTTCTCCTTTAGTTCACCAAATGCACCCATGATCGCAGCTTCTAGATCAACATCTTCTACCTCGCTGTCATAGAACACTTATTCTTCTCAACCGTCATGGTAAACTTCATCATCATCCATGACATTCTTTTATTTTGAGCAACTTTATTTTTTACCCATATTGTACCTTAGATCACCTTCAAGTGGTTAAACTTGAAATTAAGGTCCTACTCTAATACCAATTTTTAGAGGTATAATCACTGAGAAGGGGGTGAATCAGTGATGCTAGATAATCCAAATCAATTCACAATTCCTAATAATTTAACACATACAATCATGATGCATAAAAATTAACCATTACAATGAACAAGATATATCAAGATCAAGTACATAACACATGATATATGTGGGGAACCCTCATGGGGGATAAAACCCATTGAACCCTGCAAGATGGACTATAGTCTTATAAAGACAAGATTCAATATTTAGACCAACACCAACTGATCAAGGAACACCTATCCCTTAATTTAGTGAGACACCCATCCCATAAGGAGGAACTAACCCCGTAGGCAACCAAGCACCAACACAAATACCTTGATCTAATCTCCACCTGTGATATGATGTATTCTACACCTGATGATGGAATTTTCTTACTTGCTCTCTTTCCCCTTTACACTCTCACAAACTTTCACACATAAGCAATGCATCCAAAACATTGTTTTGGATCACTCTTCACTTCTTAACACATACACAATTAGAAAAACTACACCAAATCTATCAAAAAATTAGAAACATGACCTATAGGTCATGAAAACATTCCTCAACCTGACCTACTCTTCAATCTATCCACTAATCACACTCACTCAATCAGCCTCTAGGGCTTACTCGCTCAATCTACCTCTTCTAGGCTCATTAGGTCCAATGACCTATGTGTTCACCTTCATCACCTTGATCAAAAAATCATGACTGATCCTCTTCACTCTTTTTTGGTCCTCAATGACCTATACATTCTCTTCCAAATTTTCTCTCCTTCACTTGGCTCTACGCTTTTTTTTAACACTCCTCCAAATAGGCCAATTATGCCTAGTATTTATACCATACACTCATCTAACCCATCTTGGTTGGCTAAGATGCATACCATACTTGTTCTCCCTTTGAAATAGGTCTTCATACATGTTACATGTAAGAAACCCACAATTCTTAGGTCATCCATTATCTCATTAACCCTAAACCACCATTAGGTCTTGGTGAGACCTAAAACAATTAGGCATTCATACTTACACATTACATGTGAGACTACTTAGACCACATTCATACTTTACCAATGTTTATAACACATCAAACCTATCTCCAATATCCCCTTTCTCACTCACATATGGGTCCATGACACCTATAACACCAACTCAACACTTGAACCTACCAATTAGGTCTCTTCTCTCTTTAGGCCTTCATACATACAAAAAGCAATCTCAAAATTATGAAGCAACTACTCAAATATTTCACATATCCATATGAATATGTCACATGGGTGAAACTTTAAAGATCTATACAATGCCTTCATGTTCTTAAAATAATTCAACATAGGTTCTAAGCACTCAAAACAAATCTCTCAAAATGACCACTCAGACTAGTTATATATAGTCAGAATATAGTCACACTATTTTGAATCTTCATATCTGATTAAGGGCATATCATGACAACCAATGCCTTATTATAATCCTTTGGGACTTATAGAAAATCTCCATACTCATTTTATTCCTCAACTTTGCTCAGAACATTTTCAACTTACCTCTGTAAGATGGTCACTCAAACTTTCTAGTGTATTCTATAAACATAGTCAACTTCTAATCCTTTATTCATACCAAATATGGATTGTTCAAAACTTCAAAATCCATAAATATGGTCCTCAAATATTCTACAACACTCTTCAATAGTTATTTCATCTTTAAACATCAAAATACCATCAATAATTGTTCAATTATCCTTCTCAGGTCACTTGCAGAATATGGTCAAACCTTTATTCAACTTTGGAGCTCAATATATACAACTATAAAACATTAAAATATTATAATAAACTTTTTTGGATGTTCTTTGAAGTCATTTTCAACTTTTATTTTTACACCAACAAGAAATTCATCCTAGATCAAAAGATATTTGTAAAATACTACATACTAGTTTTTCCTTTATTAAATTCAAATACCAATGATTATTGGTTAATGAAAAATTATCTGACACTTGTCTTCACCTCATGTCTTCGCACAACTTGCTCAAATGCACTCCATTTATCTCCTTGGGAGCATCTTGGTCTTTACCTTACATCATTCACTGTTGATCTTAGATCCTCACTTCTGAGAGCAAGCCAATTGGCATCCCCGCATGTCCTTTGCATACCCTGCAGTCAGTCTCCAATGAGCTTACACCACTTGGCATCCATGCATGCATTTTGAGTATCCTTGACATATTGAATTAATATGCACCATTATATCACTATCTAACAAGATCATGCACTCCATTAGATTTTTATTTGGTTAGATTAATTGCTCATTATAGATCTTCATTGCTTGATTTAATGCTCACTATTATATCTTCATCTATTTTTGATTAATTAAGGTGGCAAACTAGGGGCTGAACCCTATACAGTCAAAAAAGATAGGAAGGCTGGCAAGCAAAAGATGCTGGCACCGAACCAATGGTACAGCTGAGAAACAAAGTCAGAAGCAAAACAAAACACTAGAAAGACTAGAGTCAGAAAGGATGAAACTACATAACTATAGAATTAACAAGATCCTTAAGATTCTCATTGTCCACATTGTCAGCATTCCCTAGATTACCCATCGCTTCCATGATCTGCAATGGCCTTCTCCATGTGGACTGCCTTCAAAAGCTATCTTCATCATCAATGTGCATCATTCATGCTCTGTCATCTCCTTCTGAATGATCTCTCTAATGTTTGAGGGTATATGAGCCCCTTGTCGCCATACCCTCCATCTTGAGAATTACTGATCAAGGTTGGCACAAGCATCAATGACCCTGTTACCTTCTCTGTAGGTGTGGGTAATCTCAACTTTGAAAAACTTTTGTAAAAGAAACTGGATGTTCGTAATGATGTATTTTAGATGGATACCAACATTAGATGCTTTATTAATGACATCTATGATCACCTTAAAATCTCCCTAAATATTCAAATTTCTGATTCCTAGGGATATAGCTAACTTTACTCCCCAAAGTAAGGCCATAGCTTCAACATAGCTATTGCTCTAGCAACCCATGCCACCAGCATAGATAGTAGACATCCCTCTTTTTTCATTTCTTATTATTCCTCCTCCACTAACTTTACCACTCAACTTGGATGCCCCATCAAAATTGAGTTTCATCCAATTGGGTTTAGGTGGTATCCATTTAGTATGAAATCTCTGAAGAATTTTGGAATTATCATGCCCAGGGATAAGGTTTAAAACCTTCCATTTGGCAGCAATTTAACTTTCAAATTCAGATAGGGGTTTCTCCGCAACACTAATATGAGCTGTTGTAACACTTTCCAAGATGGTCCTAGCAAAGGAGTTAAACACCTTAGCAGCATTTCTAGCAGTGTCCCTGAAAATTCTATGATTTCTCTCTTTCCATAAAGTCCAACTCAAGCATGGTAGAGCTTGCTTCCATAGTTCCTTAATCTAGGGATGTGTGAAGGTTGAGTTCCAGCTGAAGATTACTTCTTTAAGGTTAGAATTGCAAACCCATTCAATGCCAAAGTTGTTAAGTATTTTGCCCCATAAATCCCGGGTAAACTCACAGTGTATGAATAGGTGTGAAACTGATTCCTCTATTGAACCACATAGAAAACATCTATTGACCAAAGTAAACCCCCTCTTTTGAAGGTTGTCCTGAGTAAGGATTTTGTTATGGGTAGCAACCCACCAAAACAAGTTAATCTTTGGAATGAGTTTATGATTCCAAACCTTTTTCCATACCTCCTTATTCTGAGCTTCAGGTGTAAGCAGATGATAGGCAGATTTGACAGAGAATGATCCATTCTTATCCGGCCACCAGTATTGTTCATCCTCCTAATGGAAGAGTGGGATTCTGATATCCTAAACACATTTTTGGATCTCCCAAATTCTTGGGATAAGCTTACGCCTGTGCACACAGCAATCCAAAAGGTTTTTCTAGCTCCTTATCCCATTATTATTTTCCATATAATCACTAACCCTATCACTAAAGAACTAAGTAGTCAGGCCTATAATTTCTCCATAGTTTCCTTCAAAGTTGAGAAGCTTGTCCCTTAACCAATTATCCTCCCAAAATTTAATCTGCCGACCATTTCCAAGCTTCCACCTAATTCCCTGTTTGAGAAGACTTCTACTTTTTAGCATTTTATTCCATATCACAGACCCCTGGGGTAATCCCACTTGTTGAAGAAAGTTGGAATCATCAATGTTATGCATGTATTTGGCATACATTATTTCCCCCCACTCACTGTTGTTGTGAATCAGATTCCAACAAACTTTTGAGAGGAGGGCTTTATTCATATTCCTGATGGATCTTATATTAAGTCCACCATGAGATTTTGGGAGACACACTTTTTCCCATCTGACTAAAGACATTCTCTGTTTGTCTTCCACTCCCATCCATAAAATTTTCCTTTGGATCTATTCCAGCTTTTCAACAAAATATATAGGAATTTTAAAAAGAGACATGAAGTAAGTAGGAATACCTTGCAAGGATGTCCGAAGAAGTTGCAGCTTACCTGCACTACTGAGTAGTTTCCCTTTCCACCCAAGAAGTTTCCTCTGTGTACATTCCACAATACCATTCCAAAAACCTGAAGATACCTCTTTGACCGAGAGTGGGAGACCTAGGTAGGTAGCTAGTAGCCCAGCCTCAGCACAATCTAAGATATCAATGATTATATGCCTAAGTTTATTGGGAGTGTTGAAGAAGAACACATTGATTTTTTGGAAATTTATTCTTTATCCCGAGTCTCTGGCATAATCATTAAGTATATTCTTCCATCTTCTAGCTTCGATCACCGATGAGATACCAAATAAGATGGTATCATCCACAAACTAATGTATAACCATAGGATGAAGGGAAGAGGCAGGTTTGATGCCTACTAGCTTTTTTGAAACTATATCAGCTTGTATGTATCTTCCCAGTGCCTCAACCATAATTATGACTATGTACGGGGAGAGGGGGTCTCCCTAACGAATTCCTCTCTAGGAGGAGAAAAACCCTCTAGGAACACCATTAACCAGCACTGAGAATTTAGCAGAAGAGACCACATTCCATAATAAGCAAGAAAATTTATCATTAAACCCAAATTTTCTAATCACTTGGAATAGAAAAGTCCATGAGACTCTATCATAAGCTTTGGATATATCAAGCTTGAGGGACATCCCAGGGATTCTACTCTTATCCATGGAGTGGATAGCCTCATGTGTGGTGATCATAGCATCAAGAATCTGTCTGCCTGAGATGAAACCTTTTTGAGCAGGGGAAATAATTTTTTCAAGCAAGGGTTGAATTCTCAAAACCAATAGTTTAGTACATATCTTATACACAGTGTTGCATAAGCTAATGGGTCTGAAATCAGCAAGGTGTAAAGGTTGAGATTTTTTAGGAAAAATTACAATGAAGGTATTATTGACTTGTTTCAAAAGTTTTCTAGATCTAAAAAAATCATGAACTGTAGTCGTGAGGTCCGCTCCAACAATCTCCCAATATTCCTAAAAGAATATAGGAGGAAAGCCATCAGGACCTGGGGCTTTAAAAGCACCCATGGAGAATAAAATAACATGTACTTCTTCATTGGATACAGGCTTTAACATTTCCAGATTGTCTTCTTCTGTTATCAAACAGGGGATTTTATCAATGAATTGACTCATAGATCTATCAATTCTATCATTATTATTTTCTTCCGTAATCAGATTTTGAAAGAACACCCTAGCTTGTTCCCCTATTTCATTATCCTCAGTAATAATGTCTCCATTATCCAAGACAAGCTTAGTTATTGAGTTGGCTTTTCTATGTTTCATAGTTGAGAGATGAAAAAAAGTAGTGTTCCTATCACCCTCTTTGAGCCATTAAACACATGATTTTTGTTTCCAAAAAACCTCTTCCCTTTCCATCAAATTCTTCTATTCTGAAGATAGACTGTTCTCTTCTTCTAAGGTGCCCTCAGAGTCATCCCCTTGATCAATCAGTTGCTGAATAGCCTTGAGTTTTCCCATTATATTTTTCTTTTGCCGAAAAACCTGCCCAAAACTGTATCTATTCTAGCCATAAACTTCTTGTTTAATGTGTTGGAGTTTCTTGACTATTTTAAACATGGGAGTACCTTGAATGGGAATATTCCACCATTGTACCACCATTTGTCTAAAACCTTTGTGTTTAATCCACATAGCTTCAAAATGGAATGGAGGAGGTTCGTGATGTCCCTGATCTCTCCAATTGAGGATAATCGGGCAGTGGTCAGACATGGTTTTGGGTAGAGCCTGTGCCTACATATTATGATAAACATTTCAGTTGTTTGATATCAAAAATCTATCTAATTTAACCTGAATCATTTGATCTCCTCTTCTTCTATTGGTCTAAGTAAAATTTTGGTTCTGTAGCTTTATGTCCAATAATCCCCAATCATTGATGAATTCAGAAAAGTCGAACGTGTTGTCTGAGTAATCAATAATTCCACCTTATTTTTTAGAAGGGTATAAAGGTGTGTTAAAATCTCTGGCTAACATCCATTTAGAATTCTGAGGGTTATTCCTATAGCTACTCAAATCTATCCATAATTTCTGTCTCAAAGCTCTGTTATTCGGTGCATAAACATTTAACAACGTCCAGTTCAAGGAATTCATGGAAAAATTGGTAATAAAAAGTGCTTATGATGGGCCATAAGAGATCATTGTATTTTATCACTATTCCACATAGTGACAATCCCTCATGAAGCCCCTTCAGCATGACTAATATAAAAAGCCACCTTAGGCCATATATAGTCAGCAATTTTCGCAAAATTCTCCTCTTTCATCTTGACTTCTTGGAGTAATATAATATCGAGTTTATTATCTAAAATGCAGCTTTTAACCTCAAACTACTTTGAGGGACTGTTAAAGCCCCTCAGATTCCATGATATTCTCATTTAGAGAGTTTGGAGGGTTGGGACTCTAGTGTTTTCTATTTTCCACTGGCAATCTCCCTAGCAATCTCTCTTTGTCTTGTCTCCCTTAAGGTTGGCCTCCCTTGTTTGGGCTCAGTACCAACATCTGCATATTTTTTACCTTTATGGATCTTTTTCTTTGGGGTAACCCATTCTTCCTGTTCATTACTGCCATCTTGTCCTACTACCCTTGTTGCCAAGTAGTTTCCTACCTGGCCTCCATCTTCCAGATCACGAAAAAAGTCTGTATTTGACTATGAAATATCTTCATCTGTTAGATTAGATGCTTGTTGTTAGATATTTTTAATTCTCACCATTATATCTCCTCTTTTAATTTTGGATAAGTATAGAAACTTAGTGAACTATGTCTGAGATGCCAACTTTGCACCTTAATAACTTTTGCTACGCTCCATGTCCAGACCTAAAAATTGAACCATATGATCTCCTCACATAGGGGAATCTATCCATATATCAAGTTTCTCTTGAAATCTTCACACATGTGAATGTTTATGTCATCAATATACTCACTTAGATTTATCTATCAAGATGACTACTTGAACTTACACACTCATATGATTGCTCTAATCAATTATTTTCACTTCCACAAGCAATCAAAACACCCCATAGGGTCTCTGTAACATGAACATACCATCAATAATATCCACCATCTACCTATCCAAGTCAAACACATAAGAACTATGCAAGAACACTAGATCAAATTTTGTCATTGTCATTCTAGCACACATGACACCTTAGCAACATCCTTGGTCACCTTGGAGACATCATTGATAAACCTCCAATAGAATGAGGTACCCCTTGACATCATCTAGAAAAATTATGAATATGTAAGGATAATTTTGAGGTTCCATAGCCTTAAATTTCTTCTTAGGTATACAAGCCATAGTTGGAGATCCAAATACTTTGAAATGCTCAATTTTGGGTTTCTTACTGTACCAAGTTTAAAAGGGAGTTATTCCTTTTAAATATTTGTGGGGAACCCTATTATGAATGTATCAAGCATAATTTATTGTTTCAGCTCAGTATTATAGTGTAAGTGACTTAGTGTGAATGATATAATTTGCCTTATCTTTCTAGGACCCATTCTTACATTTTATAACTCTATTTTGTTGATGACTGCATGGAACTATATAATGCAATAAATTCTCTCCATCATGAAAAATTGATAAAATATGTTATTAACATACTCACCACTATTATTAGTTTTAATAATATCGATGCATTTCTCATATTTTTTCTCTACAAGAACTTTGAAGTCCTGAAACTTGTTAAAAACTTTAGATTTTTGCCTAAGAAAGTGAACCCATGTGTATCTCAAGAAATCATCAATGAAGGTAAGGACATACTTAGCCCTTATGAAAGATAGACTGTGAAAAGGCCCAAATACATCATTGTTTACTAACTCAAATTCTTGCAAATCCCTCCAAACTTTGACTTTGTCAAATTTCTCTTCAAGATGCTTCCTAAAGGAGCAACCCTTAAAATGACCTTGAGTGAAATAGACTCAGGGTAAACCTATGACCATGTCATTTTTGTTAAGTTGATCTAGGTAGTGATATTTGAGGTGGCCAAACCACTCATGCCATAATCTTCTAATTCCATCTAAATGAGTCAAAAATGCATTTAAAAAAGAATCAGGGAAAAATGTGAGAAGGTATATAACCTACCCCAGTGGTTTTCCTTTCACACTGCTATTGTAGAATCATTATGCAACTCTTTGATTATGATTGAATCTGGTGAAAAATCTACCTTCAATCCCTTAATAATGTGAGTGATTTTATAAACTAACAGGATATTATCTGAAAGTGATTGAACACTTAGAACATTTTTGAATGTTCCTCCATCTAGCTCAATATATCCTCTCTTTTCAACTTCTATTAAAGTTTCATCACCCAAAGTGATATAAGACATGATACAATTCTCTAAATAAGAAAAATCAACTTGTAAATAACCCATGTTATGGGAATCACTTGAGTCAATAACCCAAAAAGAGGTTGGATCTACAACTGCTACAAGATCCTTGCCCTTTTTTTCCTCTTTACCTTTGCCTTTTGCCTTAGAAAAATATTGAGTTGATGAATTTTGTTTGATATAATTATGAATATATATGTTGTTTTTTTTTAGAAGATGAGTTAGGTGATAAATATGTTTCTTCATGCACTTGTGTTCACATGCCCATTTTTTTTGTAATAGGCACACATAACCTTCTCTTTCTTAGGTTTGTAATTGAAAGAGGAGGTTTTACTAGTTGTTTTGGTAGAGGTTGATTCTGTATTATTCTCTTGATCCTTGTTATTTTTATTCTTCTCTTTATTTGAAGCCTTCTATTTCCCATTTTGAGAAATTAAGGATTGATATTTTGAGGAATTTAATGTGCCCATCTATATTAACTTGTCTTAAACTCATGAGTCAAGTCGATAATAAAGTCATCTAAATAAGGTATCTTCCATGTAGTGCCTCGAGAACTTTTGGTGGAATGGAAGGTAGAGATAAAGAAATAATAATCTAAACTAGTTTTGAGAGTATAAAAAGAATAAGTTGGTCATATTTATTCTCTATCTCACATTATTTAAATGCAATCTCAAGGACTTAAACTTAGTGAATGACTCCCAAAGGGTGTCAAAAATAATAGTACTCAAAATAATGAGTTCAAACTCTAGTTTATTCCCTCTCATTACATCTAGCTTCCCAAATATATTTTTGAAGGTGGTTCAGACTTCATTATGAGTTTTAGAATAATCTACATGAAAGAGAAGTTAAGAATAAATTGACATAGATAACAACTCATAGGCTTCATCATAACGGTTGTACCACGTAACTTTTTTCTTCTATATTAGGTTTATTTTCATTTCCCATTATAATAAGATGTAAACCATTTCTCCTTTAAATAATTTTAATTTTGGTTTTCCATTCATAGTAGTTAAATGGTGTTCGAGGATTAATTAAACTTATATTTATTGTGCAGAAATAAAGTTTGTATTGGTAGTTATTGTAGAAATAAAAGTGCAAATAGAATGAAAGAGTGACACTAACATAGTACACCCCCTGAACTATCAATGGTGAACCCCTCCACCCCCCAAATTTTGTAAATAAATACATGTTCAAAATACATCAAGCACAACTAAGAATGTGTCTTGAGCAACTAGTGTAAATCTTGAAAAAGATTTGATTTTACAAAATAAAATAAGGACGTCGGGCTTAGACAAAAATGCATACAAGAAGAGTAACCAAAATGTAGATAAGCAAGGAGTGAGAAATTATGTTTTATTTATGAGTGGGTTTGACAACCTTTCAAATTGAACCTCACCATCTAATATTCGTCAAGCAAAAATATGAAGAGTTTTACAAAATAATATTCTCTCATTTTTAATAAACCATAATATATTGTTTAATTTCAAAAAAAATCATAAAAATATCATCCCATTTTTAAAAATATATATTATCAAACATGACACTATGATGTGAACGTCAAAGTAATATTTTTGAGAAACATATTCCTACCTTTAAAATAGATAAAATCACAAATTTAGTAGAAAACCATGAATGGTTTGAAAAGGTGGTTTTGTTTTTTGTTTTTTTTTAGTGAAGGAAAACAAACACAAAGGTTACAAATACCTACATGATATTGTAGACTATTGATGTGGAAGGAATAAATAGAGACAAATTAGGTGGATTAGTCATATTATGCAGAGATAAGAGCAAAACCACATTCCCTACATAGTGCAAAAACCACCCTTTTTGTGCCTGTTACATATACTCAGGTTGGAAATTGAGTGAATATGAACAAAACCATGCTTCTTTTAATGAAAAATAATGATGATATGATCGGTGATGACCAAGTGTTAATGTGAGGTAAAATAACCTACTGGTTGACCGTTAGGAGCTCAAAGGTTGAGGCAGATCTGAGTGGCTCCAAATAGAGGTCGATGGGAGGTCAAGGGACTAAGAATAAGATAAGAGAGGTCATGGAACCAACCTAGTTGTGAGAGGAGCCCGATGACACCACTAACTAGGTCATGTAAACCCTATTACACAATAGACACTATAATTCCACCACCATGAAATAAAGGTCAACTAACACAAAATATTTTAGTAAAAAAAGACCCCTACAATTTTTTTTGGTCATGAAAATCTTGAGGTTTTTTAGATTTTTAAAAAACACCTAATTTTTTTAAACCCTATAAAAATACCTACAAATAATCTCAATATTTTAAAATAAAGATTACAATATAAACCAGACACATAATTACCAGGGTGGCACTTTGACACCATATCAGAGTTATGGCCAAGATCATTAGATCATGTGGATGCATAGGTTCATCATAGGTGTGAGATAAAAAATACTACGACACATAACTGAAAGCTAAATGAAATCAATATGAGAATATTGCATAAGACAAATAGGAGCCAAAATACTAATCTTCCATTAATTGAAAAAGCTCACCAAGTGAGATGTATATATAAGGGAGTTATAAGTAACTCTTACACAAAAGGTGGTCAATAGAACCTCATAATATAATAATAAATATTCCATAAAAGGTGTTCAATAAATCCAAGAATAGAGGAGTAACTCTCATACCCAAAATAACCAGTCAAGGAAGTTACTTCCTAGTCATCTAGTCAAACTATACACCTAAGCAAGCTTCTCCTTCAAAGTAAGAAAACTACAAGTGAGGAATAAAATCCCATAATAACTAAATATGTGAAAAATAAATAATCCCTACTCCAACAAAAACTTTGGACAATTTTGTTAACTAATGGTGTATCTTTGGGCACAATCAACTCCTTTTTACCTATGTTTGACACATCGATTATTTCAATACTAAACCCATTCAAAGTGTAAGTTAATCTTGGCATTCCAGTCTTCTAAGGTAAGCTCAATGTTGTAACACTGGATGGTTATATTTAGAGATTTGAGACATGCTTATTATTTAATAATTTCATTGATGTCGATAAGATCACCTTTGCAATGTTGAAAATTTACATTTCAATGTACCATTGATGGGAAATATTCAGCGTGCAAAGTGAAAAATAACACACACTCATTCAAACTTGGAGTTATTTTTTTAAAACATTAGAGGATGAGTATTACCCCATAAATCATCAAGAAGATGAATACATTAAGTTACAATACCTACACCGATGTAAGAAAAATAAATTAAAGAGAACACTAGTGAGTTTCATGACTACACCACACATTTACTTAAGAATTTGATAGAGGAACATAAGGTGTTGAATTTCATTAGTGTAATTTTGACTTATATTCATATAAATATAGAGTTATTTACTTTTGACACACTGAGGCAAGAATACCACATCTCTAAGATCTAAGCCAAGGAAAAGATGAAGAAAAAGTTCTCGTCTTCATTTGTCATGATGTGAATGAATCAACCAACATAAAATTACCATATAAACCTAGCACACATAAGCAAAACATGTCATACAAGGTCGAGAAAATTAAAATGTTCACACACAAATAGAATACTTCAACTTGTTATGTGCTAAAAAGGAAAGAATAACTAAGGTGATAAATAATGCCATCAACACCACATAAAATAAATTGAGTTTTTGAATGTTGTGGACAAAAACTATTTGAATGTCCAATCTAATTCATAGCCTAAAAACATATGGGAAGGATATACAAGTTCGAAGACAATGTAATTTCTAGTAAAAATTCAAACCCATGGAAGAAAAATTCACGTATGATTTCATGCCACTTGAGGTTTGTAATTTTTGTCTTAGAAGGTTATATTTGTATTAACGTGATGCCAAATATAAGGTCAAACCATAATTATGAACTATTCGTGTCAAATATAAAATTTCAACCTTTTGGATTTACCTAAAATTACCAAAATCACTTTGGTGTATGCCAAAAAAAGTCACAAACTCATCTTGCACATGAATTTTTTTATGTTACTCATGATCTTCCTGTTAGCATGTTTTTATCATTGATGTCAAAAGGGTGCATCTTGCAAAGGCATAATGATCATTGATGTCAAATATGTATCATGTCAAGACTATATTGTCAAGGTTGATGTCAAAAGTACATGTCATGGAAGATCTTTTAAGATAATTAATGTCTATATAGGAAGCCATGTGACAAGATGCATCTGAAGGCAAGAGAGAATTTAAAGGAAACTAACATCTTATGGTTGTATAAAGTCACAGTTCAAGGTGTCAAATATGTTCAAGTACATGAAAGAAAGTTGTATAGTCAAATGAAGCTTGGTCATGTGGTTTTATGTATGTATGAGGCTGTAGAATATTTTTATTATCAAAAAGAGAATGGTGCAATGATATGAGTGTGGTATCTACTTGGTTAATATTTTGTTGAGTTTATGACATGGAAGGAATAGGTCAAGGCATCAAGGTGTCTTGTGAAGCCTAGTATAGACCTTGTGAGAATGTATATGTAGGTATCATGGTGAAGTGACTGAGCTCAGGAAAGTGAGAAGTTGTTTGGAATTGTATGGGCTTGTGATTTAGGTGTAGAATCCTTCAGAAGTGTTATAAGGTATGCCTTTGATGGTAAGGCATTCTATCTTGGTTTGTACTTGGATCTTCCCTAGCCTAATGAGGTATCATGATCTATTTTCAAGACATGTGAAGGATATATGGAAATATTTAAGCATGAGAGAGGTCATATGGCATGAGAGTGAGATGTTGAGCATGACAAGGAGGTGTTGAGATCATGAAAAGAGGCATAAAGGTTAGTTCAAGGCCTCGTAAGGTATGAAGACTATGGTATAAAGAGAGAGAGAGAGAGTGTGGCCCAATGAAGGGTCATGATCATATTTCAATATATTTGAGCTCATGTAAGCATTAAAAAAGGTGAGTTAAGTTATTTTAGGCATGTGCATGAATTTTGAGGTTTTAGTTTGAAGGACAAGGTATAAAACATTGTTTGAAGGTCTCTTGAGTGCTCAAAATGAAGTGTTCTCAACTCGATAAGGATTTTATTGTGCTCATTAGCTTGTCAAACTTTTTTATGGGAACTTAATTAGTTCATGATATATGGGGAAGGGTCCTAACTCAAAATTTTAGGTATTAGTTCTTGGATTTAGGGGCTATGCTTTATGAATAATCATTAAGAGTAGAAATAGGTTTAAACACTCTTAAAACCCTAATAAGGACCTAATGTTGAATATGTTTATCAAAATTTCCCAAAATGGATTGGTATTCTCAGGTAAGCTATTTGATCTTGTATTGTACTCTCCTAGGTACCTCTATGTGGTATTGGTTAGAGAGGAGAGATAAAATGTTGAGTTACAGGGTAATTTCTAAAGAAGTTGTTGTAGAAATCAAAAGTTGCATTGGAAAAATTAAGAAAATGGATGAAGGAAGAATGTAGAGAATCATGTTTCATGTACATTAATATTTTTGGATAGGTTATAGTCTTAAAGTGTGCTAAACTGGTCATCCAAGTTAGCCAGTTACTAACAAGCCTAAAGGTGTAAACAATGAAAAACTTAAGTAGCAGTGAGAAGATGAATTGAAATGTGTTTTCATGATATAATGATGAAACCAAGTGGATATATATTTTATTTATGGATTTTAATACATGTTCATGTTTTTTGTAAGTTTTGGAGGTTAGTGAATATGGTGAAAAAGTTTCTCACAAATTGACTTGTCTGGTTTAGATAAGATAGTGAGATATAAGGTCATGAGATTGGTCTGCAAGACCAATATTTTCCATTTGACCATATAATATTTATATTTTGTAATGGTATAATGATCTCATAAGATCATCTAAATTCATCATAATTTATTAAAAATGTATATACATGTGTTGGAGGTCTAAGTCACCATGATTATGTTTTGAGGTAATCTGGCAGTTCTGAGTGAGTGAGTTGCATAGGTGTTCTTGAAGACTTATCTTCTGAGTGGAAGTGTTTAATGAATTTAATGATGAACTTAAGGTCATGAAAACTACACACACACACACACACACACACACACACACACTTACTTGATCATATTTATTTGTGTTAAGTATGTTTGAATTTCATTCTTGCAAGGTAGCTTTTTAAGGCACACAAGCCTAATAGGGTAATTTGTCCTAAAGAAGGTTTCAAGGTATGAATGAAGGATGCAGATATAAAACATCATGGGGGATGTCTTAAGAGTTCATTGACTAAGTTGTTTAATTATTTCCAAGTGTTGGATAAATCCATCTGGTCCTAAGAGAATCAAGTTTTGGTGTTAAGAGATAGAGCTAATGCAATTAGGTCTCCATGAGACCTAAAAGAGAAATGAGGCCTAATTAAGTCATGAAAAACCAAAAAGGACTCAAATGTCATTTTATTCATGTCCAAAATATGTATTAAGACTTATTATATGGCCTAACTAAGAGGTTAAAGGTGTATGGTTGACTAAGTGGTATATGAGCAAGGAATGGTATATATACAAAGCAGTTTTAGGCCTATTTGAAAAAGAAGAGCAAGTGAATGAAATAAAAAATTATTGAGTAGAAATAGATATTGTATACCATAATAGGAGGGTAAAAAATATGTAATGAACATCTGAAAGTGTGTCCATATATGAAGATCAAGGTCATATGACCTAATCAATCTTAAAGAGACCTAGTTGAGTGAAGAGGCATAGAAGGCAGTTTAATAGGGGTAAGAGTGTGAAGAGCTGAAGAGGTAGTCATCATACGTTATTTGATAAAAATAGTGTTCTTAAGGTGATCAAAATAATTATGTGGATGAGTTGGTGTTGAGTCATCTAGAGGGTTGGTGCCTCCTTGTAAGTAGGTGCTTTCTAAATCCTAGTCAAGTGGGTGCTTGGCTAGTTGGGGTTGATGCTCCATATGGAGATGGTGATTTAATAAATTTGGTTTTTTTTTTATAGGAATGTATTATATTTATATATATCAGTGGTTTTTATTAACCTTGAGGGTTTCCCACATATGTGATGTGTTCTTGTGTTTCATGCTTATATGGATAGTTAATTATGCTTACTAGATCTATATGTGTGTTTGAATGGTTCACGATTGCTTAAGTGTAATTGTAAGAAAGGTTTTAAAGACTAATTCATCCCCTAGTCATTGTGATTCCATGAATTGGTATCATATCTTGGTCCTTTGAATCAGGTGTAACATCTTGAAGGATATCTTTAAAGCACAATCATGTTTAGTCAACAAGCACAAGGAGGTTTCTCAACCAATAAGGATCCTCTCTTCAATAGGACTAACTATGGATTTTAGAACATCAAAATAAAGACCTATGCAATTTTTTTGGGTTATGACATATGGAAATTTGTTGTTGATTATTTTAATCCACCCTCTATACCACCAACTAATGCAACAGGTAAGAAGGTAAGTGAGAACAACTCTAAGACAATGAATGCCATTATGTGCAGTCTTTCAGAGGTCAAATTTGTAAATGTCATACATTGTGAAATGGTTTAAGGTATTTTATAAAAGTTGTAGATCAGTTATGAATGAGACACCAAAGTGAATTTGGCAAAGTTGTAGACTCATCATAAGCAGTTTAAAAGTCTGAGAATGAAGGAGGATGAAAACATTGCATCCTACCTATTAAGGGTTGATGAAGTTGTCAATGTCATCAGAGGTCTCAAAGAAGAAGTGAAATACTATATATTTATTCAAAATTTATTGAGATAATTAACATCTAAATTTTATTTAAAGGTGTCTGGAGTAGAAGAAATGCAAGACCTAGATACACTTAAGATGGATGGGTTTCATGGCATCTTGACTACATATGAGATGAGAACAAATGAAGGAATACCTCACAAGAATGAAGCAAATTCAAAGTTGAGAAGAATTAAAAAGAAAAGAAGGTAAAGGATGAGGTATGCTTAGATATTCATGATGATGAACTGATAGCCATGTTTTCTAGGAAATTAAAGATTGGATCTGGTAAGTACAAGGGTATATTGCCTTTCAAATGTTTTAAATGTGGTAACATTAGTCATTTTGCATCTAAGTGTCCTAACTAAGGATAATATTGAACATGATGAAGAACATGATAAACATCATGGTGATGATAATAAGGCATATAAGCTTGAAAAAATAAAAAAAGATTTAAGGAAGTATGAAGGCAATAAATGATCATTCAAGAACAAGAGAAGTTTCTATACCAAAGAAGATAATAGCTCATCTAATGTAAGTGACACAAGTACATATGATAGTGATGATGATAGTAATGAGCATGATAATAATGAAAAATTATTCATGGATATAGAAATAGATAATGAGTGTTGCTCCAAATAAAAATGCCTTATAGATGATGAAGAATCAGATAAAGAAGAGGTTGAAGTGAACCTTGAGGGAGAATTGGTGAGTTATCTAGAGGAGTTGAAGTTATAATTAAAGAAGAATCAGACTAAGATCATTGGTTAATAGTTATGAGGATAAAATAAATCTCTTTGAATAGAGACTAAACATCAACACCAATGAATATGAGGAGATCATCAAACAATTAGAAACTAAGATTGAAATTGTCACTATAGTTCTTAAAACCAAGGAGGAAAAATGCATCAAGTTTGGAACAAAAATGGAGTCCTTGAAGGTGGAATTAGATCAATAATTAGTCAATTTGAAGACACATCAAATATTTGAGAAGATTAATGAAGTTCTTGGTGATATTTTGAGTATTCAAAGGTCTCTACAAGACAATATAGGTCTTGGGTTCAAAGAAGACCAAAAGGAGAACAAGAAGAGTCAAACCTCAAAAACCTATGTAGAAACTCTCAAATCTGAGACTCATAGTGATCATCAACAAGTCAAAAATACCAACATGAAGAGACCAATCAAGTAACCCAATTCAATGAGGTATTTCGATTCTTTCAATGGTTATTATTTTGATTGTCATAAATTTGGTCATAGAGAAAGTGATTGTAGAATGGTCTCAAAGAATGAGTTATCATGGGACCATGGGAGGAGTGATCAATCAAGAGGTAGGTAAAAAAAAGTTGTTTGCTATAGTTTTCTTAATATGGGACACATCACAAAATTATATACTAATGGAGTTAGAAGGACCTCAAGACTTAATAAGGTATATAGTGATCCTAGAGTGCATGAGAAGGGCCAAACATTGATATGGAAGCCAAAGAAAGTCAAAATTGATCATATTGAGCCCAATGGTCAAGATGGATTATTTTATAAGATAGAATAAGGATCAGAAGTGAAGGAATGTCAAGAACACTTGTTATTTTCATGTGTTAAAAAGTTAGTCAAAGAGAAGAAGAAGAATAAAAAGGTGGATGAGGTGAATGTTCTAGTCAAGCCTAAATGGATTCTAAGGAGCGACTATCAGTCTCATGATTACAAGATAGCTGAGGAAAGTGGTTTGGAGATCTAGGAATCTCTTGAGTTCATGTAATTTTAAGAGCCCTATGAAAATGGGTGATTCCATTAGGCCTATGGAGTTACTCTTCTATCTACAAAAGTATGAGGTTGTATACAGTCAAAGGACTCAACTTTAAAGAATTTTAGGTTGTCTATGTTGTAAGATATAATTTATTTTCTCTACAACTTGTATGTATATGACAAGGTGAAAGGAGTTTTTTAATTGATTCTAGATATCAGTTCATAAGGAGTCATGGTATGGAATGCAAGTCTGAGCATAGATTTGTGTCTAGAGACATATGGAATATGGATTGGTTTGCAAGACCAATATGACCATAGAGACAATTTGAATGTTGTTGATAGAGCTAAAAGTGTGATGAAAGCTTTTATATCTGATTGGTATATGAGAGATTCTTGAAGGATGTTGAGAAATGTCTATGAGTCCTAATGACTCATGATGTGCACAAGTTGTAAGGACAAAGGGGTAGCATGTTTATATAATGCTTCATAAACTCTATGATCCTATTACCAAGAAAGGGAGAAAGTTTAAAATGGGGATAAATAGACTGTTTAGAGATTTTTCTAAGAATGGATTACATATTATGAATCAAGAGGAGCATATGGTGTTAGGGGGAGTTTTTTAGCTCTGTGTTGTGAAGTATTAAGATGGTGATAAGAAGCATGATTTCTTGAGGTACGGTTCAAATGTTCCAAAAGTTGTCTACAACAACTAGTATAAGTCTAAGGTGATTTTTTCTCAGAATTTATCTATTTTTTTTGTTAAAATTTAGCTCCAAGGATTAGATGTAAGTTTATAAAATGCCCTTTATAATTCATGTCAAAAGGGGGAGAATGAGCAGATGGAAAAAGTATCATTTTGAAGTAATTTAATTTGTGTAGTATGTTTGTCATCAATGTGTTTGCCATCAATGACAAAGGGGGAGTTTTTTGGCATGTTTTTGTCATTGATGTCAAAAGGGTGAATCATGCAAAGGCATAATGGTCATTGATGTCAAATATGTATCATGTCAAGATTGTAATATCAAGGTTGATGTCAAAGGTACAGGTCATGGAAGATGTTTGAAGATAATTAATGCCTACATAGGAAGCCATGTGACAATATGCATTTGAAGGCAAGAGTGAATTTTAAGGAAATAGATAATTTAAAGGCAACTAATGTCTCATGATTTTATAAAGGTACAGATCAAGGTGTCAAAGATGTTCAGGTGTATGGAAGAAAGCTGTCTAGTCATATGAAGCTTGGTCATATGGTTTTAGATTTGTATGAGGCTATGAAAAATTGTTGTCATTAGAAAGAGAATGGTGTAGTTATATTAGTGTGGTATCTACTTGGTTTTTTTTTTGAGGTCATGACATGGAAGGAATATGTCAAGGCATCTAGGTGTCTTGTAAAACTTAATCTAGACCTTGTGAGAAGGTATGTGCAGGTAGCATGGTGAAGTGAGTGAACTCAGGAAAGTGAGATTTTTTTGGCATTATATGGCCTTGTGAGTTAGGTTTAGAAGGCTTCATAATTTTTTTAAGGTGGGTCTTTGAGGGTAAGGCATTCTATCTTGCTCTATACTTGGACCCTGTCTAGCCTAATGAGCTATCATGATCTATTGTCAACGTATTTGAAGGATATATGAAAGTATTTAAGAATGAGATAGTTTGTATAGAATGAGAGTGAGATGTTGAGCATGAAAATGAGGTGTTGAGAGCATGAAAAGAGGCATGAAGGTCAATTCAAGGCCTAATAAGGTATGCAAACTATGGTGTAGAGAGAGTGTGGCCTAATGAAGGGTCATGATTATATTTAAAGATGTTTGAGCTCATGTAAGCATTGAAAAAGTTGAGTCAATTTATTTTAGGCATGTGCATGAAGTTTGATGTTATAGTTTGAAGGAAAAGACATGAAAATTTGTTTGAAGGTCTCCTGAGTGCTCAAAATGAAGGGATGTCAACCTGAGAAGGATTTTCTGGTGCTCATTAGATTTTCAAAACTTTGCATGAGAACCTAAGACTTTAATGGTATATGGGGAAGGGTCATAGCTAAAAATTATAGGTATTATTATTTTTATTAAGGGGATATGCTTTATGAATAATCATTAAGAGTGGAAATAGGTTTAAACCCTCTTAGAACCCTAATAAGGACCTGATGTTGAAGATGTTAATCAAATGTGCCCAAAATAGATTTGTATGCTTAGGTAAGCTATTGTATATTTTATTGGAATATCCTAGGTACATCCAAGTGGTATTGGTTAGAGAGAGGAGAGAGAAAATGTTAAGTTATAGGCTTATTTTTGAAGAAGTTGTAGAAGTCAAAAGTTGCATTAGACATAATAAGTAAATAGATGGAGGAAGAAGGTAGAGACTTATGTTTCATGTCCACTAAGGTTTATAGACAGTTTTTAGTCTTCAATTGTGCTAAAACAATATCCAAGTTAG
Organism: Torreya grandis; assembly: GCA_037957365.1. Taxonomy (NCBI): domain Eukaryota; kingdom Viridiplantae; phylum Streptophyta; class Pinopsida; order Cupressales; family Taxaceae; genus Torreya; species Torreya grandis. The sequence goes on along the minus strand of JARHVA010001046.1, from coordinate 195,428 downwards.
CTAGTTACTAACAGGTCTAATGGTGTAAATAGTGAAAAACCTAGGCAATAGTGAGAAGACGAATTGGAATGTGTTTTCATGATAGAATGATGAAACCAAGTGCATATATATTTTTTTCATAACTTTTAATACATTTTAATTTTTTGTAGAAGTTTTGGAGGTTAGTGAATATGTAAAAAAAGTTGATCACAAGTTGACATGTCTGGTTTAGATAAGACAATGAGATATAAGGTCATGATATCGGTCTGAAAGACCAATATTTACTATTTGACCATATGATATTTATATATGATAATGGTTTAATGATATCATAATATAATATAAATGCATCATAATTCATTGAAAATTTGTATACAGGTGTTGGAGGTCTAACTCACCATGACTATGTTTTGACGTAATCTAGTAGTTCTGAGTGAGTGAGTTGAAGA